>OY796661.1:41411112-42038301 GCA_963680705.1 Rhagium mordax | reverse complement strand
GACTAAAAGAGCAACATCCATTTTTAAAAATGCACACGTGCGCGTTCAAGGTTATTGCGCAACATCCAGTTCTGGATATGCCTGCGTTCAAGGTTAGCGACGTGTCGAGACTTGTCTGTAGGCTGCTAGATCAAAGGAGTGCGGCGTGTGGGTGGTGAGTACGTGACTAAAAGAGCAACATCCATTTCTAAGAATGATGGAACACCTGCGTTCAAGGTTAAAGCGCTCTAGTTTTAGAACAAAGAAGTCTTTGATGGTGTGTGATTAATGGCTTCCGGTCGACCGCTAGCGTTCAAGGTTAAAGCGTTCTCACGGTTCGGTTTTTGCTGACTCGCAATGAAGTATGGGGAGGGGGAAAGGATATAATCGATGAGTCATCCTGCGTTCAAGGTTAAAGCACTCTAGCGCAATATCGTCTTTTTTTAATAAATGTTTTATTTTATTTTTTTATTTATTTTTTTTATTTTTGTATTTTTTTTAATTTTTTTTATTTTTTTAATTTTTTTTTATTTTTTTTATTTTTATTTTTTTTATTTTTTATTATTATTATTATTATTATTTATTTTGTATTTTTGCGATGACGTCATAGCGACAAGCTCGAAGCAAATAGTAATGTAAACAAAAGGCATAGGCGTATGTTAAAAATGCATGAAAAGGGGGTATAATTATATTAATTTTATGGGGGTACGCCTATGGTAGAAACCTTTAATTTAATATAGTCATTGTAAAACGTGACGATAATGTCAACATATGACCCATAGTTTGAGTGTATTTATAAACTGATGTAGATTTAAATATTTTACTCTACTATACTAGTGGGATAATAATAATAATAATAATAATAATAACACGCTTCTCGAATCCAGAGTGTGGTGGATTATATAGTCGCAGGTAGACCATTTACACCGAAGGTCCGGCGAGTGGCAGCCGGACTGAGACGCCAACACCACACTCTAAATCGCACAGTGCTGCAGACCATCAAGCAGCACTGTCTAGATAGGATTCGAGCGCTTATGGCTATTAAGAAAACTTTGGTCAGGCGAATGCGGAGTTTGGAACAAAACAAATTGTTTCAAACAAACCCGTCTCGCCTGTTCCAAGAGCCACAGCGTGTTGTCGAAAATCCGCCAACTGTTGATAATGTCGAAGCCTTCTGGAAAGGAATCTACGAAGTCGCGAGTCCATTCGATAATGACACTCCAGCTATAGCACACTTCGAGGCTCTCTGTCGTAGAGTCTTAGAAGAGCCAAACGAAGTGTGCCCGGCAATCAGTACGGAAGAGGTTCAACAAGCACTTGTTGGAACCAAGAACTTCGCTGCCCCGGGTCCAGATGGTATAAACAACTGGTGGTGGAAGAAGTTCCCTTCCACCCACCGCCATCTGGCCCGAGTTTTCAACTCATGGTTGAACGAGGGGCAGCAAATTCCGGACTGGTTTGTCGAGGGGCGAACTGTGCTAATCCCCAAAAAGGGGGATCTGTCTGACCCAAAAAATTATAGGCCGATTACCTGCCTCAACTCCTGCTACAAGTTATTTACTCGTATCTTGTATACCAGGATGTTGAGGTCTGTTGATCCGGTCTACCAGCAGATAAACGAACAGCGTGGTGCCAAGAAGGGCCTGGCAGGTTGCAAGGAAAACCTGCTGATAGACCGCTGTATTACACAGGATTCTGTGCAGTACAAGCGGAATCTGTCAATGGCCTGGATTGATTATCGCAAGGCATTTGATACAACATCCCACGAGCTTTTGTTACACTTGCTCGGATGTCTTGCGGTACCAGCACCACTAGTGAGATGCATCGAACAACTGTTGCCGCTTTGGAGAACTCGCTTCACCATAACATCCGGTGCCGAGCGAGTTTCGACAGAGTTGGTGACATTTAAGAGAGGAGTGTTTCAGGGTGACTCTTTGAGTCCGCTCCTCTTCTGCATCTCACTGCTGCCGCTATCTGTTGGACTCCGCCAAACCCGCGGGTATCAGTGTGGGCCACCCAGCAACCGGAGGCATAAGGTCACCCATCTATTTTATATGGATGACCTTAAACTCTATACCTCCGGAGAGCGAGAACTTCAAAATGCTCTCAGGGTGGTCGAGGAATACACGCGGGCAATTGGAATGGAGTTTGGGTTGGACAAATGCGCAGTCGTCCACCTCAAGAGAGGACGATGCGGGGAATTCCACGAAGATGCGCAGCTCGCAGACGGAAGCATCCTACGACATTTGGATGCCGGAGAGACCTACACATACCTGGGTGTGGAACAACGCCACATCCAGGATGTGAACCAAATAAAGGATTCTCTCCGTGGCAAGTACAGACACCGACTCCGAAAGATCTGGTCATCAGAACTTTCGGGGAAGAACAAGGTGTCTGCCACTAATATGCTTGCCGTTCCGATTCTGCTCTACTCCTTTGGTGTAGTCAAATGGGGAGTAGATGAGCTGCGTCAATTGGACAGGAATACCCGCAAGATGATGAATATTCATAGGAGTATTCATCCTAGATCGTCCGTTCCTCGTGTGTACCTCCCACGTCAACGGGGGGGCCGAGGACTCTTGAGTCTGGAGTGCATGCATGGCAGAGTGGCACTGAGTATGGCATGTAATGTCATCAGGAGCTCGGACCCACTCCTACAGTTAGTGAGAGATCATGAAGCTGTGGGAGTTGGCGCTTTATTGTTTAGGGCAGCACAGAGGGCCGCAGATGAACTCGGTCTCGTGTTCGACTACAGGCGAGAAGGCCGGCGAGGTGACTCAGTCACTGAGATTCCGCCTAATCGTCTGACAGCCCACATCAAAGCTGCCGAACAGAGAAATCTGTTCAGGCAGCACGTCGATAAACCCCTGCACGGTGTTTTCTATAACAACATAGAAGCACTGGGTTTATCGACAGAGCTGACCTTCGCATTTTTAAGGTCAGCGGGGCTGAAGTCGGAGACCGAGGGATACATTGTGGCCTGCCAAGATGGTGTTATTAACACATTGGTCTATCGCAGTCGCGTGATGGGTGTAGAGGTACCTGATATCAACTGCAGGACCTGCCGTCAGGCGCCGGAGTCGCTCATGCATTTATTATCTGCATGCCCGATTTATGCGACTTCGGTCTACATCCAACGACATAACGCGGCTTTACGAGTGCTATACTACTATCTACGGCACTCGTATCAGATAGACCAAACACCAGTGCTGCCTTACGTCCCCGGAGATATCGAGTCCGTTGTCGAGAACGAGAAATGCCGGATTTACTGGAACTACTCGTTCCCGACTGTCAGGCGAATTCACGCCAATAAGCCTGACATAGTCCTCCTCGACCATCAGACCAAGGTGATGTATGTCATCGAGTTCTCAGCACCTGCTGAGACAAACATCGCCTTGAAGGAGGAGGAGAAACGGACTAAATACAGAGATCTCCGGTACGAGCTCCAAGTGCTATACCCAGGCTACTCTGTCAAAATGGTCGTCCTGATAATCGGTGTACTCGGAGGTATGAAGCCCACGCTGCTCTCCGCATTGAAGACCATGCCTGCCTGCCAAACATCGGCAGAATGGTTGGCTGGTCAAATGCAGAAAGCGGTCATCCTGGGATCCCTTCGTCTACTTAGGGCACATGAGTCTGGAATCTACAGTGACTAACCCTGCGGGATGTGGGGAGTTGCTGTAGATTATTCGCTGGCGCTCTCTCTGTGTGGTGTCGGAGGCCACAGGGAGACTGTCCAGCAATAATAATAATATCAACTGCAGGACCTGCCGTCAGGCGCCGGAGTCGCTCATGCATCTATTATCTGCATGTCCGATTTATGCGACTTCGGCCTACATCCAACGACATAACGCGGCTTTACGAGTGCTATACTACCATCTTCGGCACTCGTACAAGATAGACCAAACACCAGTGCTGCCTTATATCCCCGGAGATATCGAGTCCGTTGTCGAGAACGAGAAATGCCGGATTTACTGGAACTACTCGTTCCCGACCGTCAGGCGAATTCAAGCCAATAAGCCTGACATAGTCCTCCTCGACCATCAGACCAAGGTGATGTATGTCATCGAGTTCTCAGCACCTGCTGAGACAAACATCGCCTTGAAGGAGGAGGAGAAACGGACTAAATACAGAGATCTCCGGTACGAGCTCCAAGTGCTATACCCAGGCTACTCTGTCAAGATGGTCGTCCTGATAATCGGTGTACTCGGAGGTATGAAGCCCACGCTGCTCTCCGCATTAAAGACCATGCCTGCCTGCCAAACATCGGCAGAATGGTTGGCTGGTCAAATGCAGAAAGCGGTCATCCTGGGATCCCTCCGTCTACTTAGGGCACACGAGTCTGGAATCTACAGTGACTAACCCTGCGGGATGTGGGGAGTTGCTGTAGATTATTCGCTGGCGCTCTCTCTGTGTGGTGTCGGAGGCCACAGGGAGATTGTCCAGCATTAGGTTCGGGAAACCGACAAAAAAAAAAAAAAAAAAAAAAAAAAAAAAAAAAATAATAATAATAATAATAATAATAGTTAAATGGCGAGTAGATGAGCTGCGCCAATTGGACAGGGATACCCGCAAGATGATGAATATCCATAGGAGTATTCATCCTAGATCGTCCGTTCCTCGTGTGTACCTCCCACGTCAACGGGGGGGCCGAGGACTCTTGAGTCTGGAGTGTATGCATGGCAGAGTAGCACTAAGTATGGCATGTAACATCCTAAGGAGCTCGGCAGAATCAGTTACTGAGCTTCCGCCGAATCGTCTGACAGCCCAAATTAAAACTGCCGAACAGAGGAATCTGTTCAGGCAGCACGTCGATAAGCCCCTGCACGGTGTTTTCTTTAACAACATAGAAGCACTGGGTTTATCGACAGAGCTGACCTTCGCATTCTTAAGGTCAGCGGGGTTGAAGTCGGAGACCGAGGGATTCATTGTGGCCTGCCAAGATGGTGTTATTAACACATTGGTCTATCGGAGTCGCGTGATGGGTGTAGAGGTTCCTGATATCAACTGCAGGACCTGCCGTCAGGCGCCGGAGTCGCTCATGCATCTATTATCTGCATGTCCGATTTATGCGACTTCGGCCTACATCCAACGACATAACGCGGCTTTACGAGTGCTATACTACCATCTTCGGCACTCGTACAAGATAGACCAAACACCAGTGCTGCCTTATATCTAAGGGGGGTGACATTTTAAGTGACTCACTTTGTATTATTATGTATTAATTTTTTGGGGATATTTTGGACATTCTTTGTTTCATTAGAAATTATAAAAAATGACCGAAATGCAGCACCTTGTATTTAATAAATATCGAAAAATTAAATTTCACTTATTTTTTAAAAATTTAAAAAATATATTTCCAGTATTTAATATTTTTAATTTTTAAGTTATTAAAGAGTTTTCCTCTAATACTTGTCTACACTTTTATATATAAAATTGCAAGTTTGTCATGACTAGCAAAAAACAAAAAAAATTATTGTTGCTGTCAAATATTTAATGTCTATAGTACCTATCTATTGTATTAATTTGTTATTTCTGAAGACATGAATTACAATAAAAAAATCCGTATAGATATTTTTACAACATGATAAATATGTTGCAAATAATCGGGACGCAAAAGCAGCAGACAAGACTGAATTATATCCAACTTTTAATGAGACAAAGACCCTATAATCAATAGCCTCTGAGAATCTGAGAATATCTAATTTTGTGTTTTTAGAAAAAATCAAATATCTCAAAAAAATGGGGGAATTATTAGGCCGTGTGTCCAAGCTTGGACACATTTGTTAAATAAATTTAAAAACTCTACCATCACTTTTCCTTTTAGAGCAAAGAATTTTTTCTATTCTATTATTTAATATCTTTGCGAGTATCTTTAATACGTACAGGGTCATCACGCGAAAATGTCCTTTTTTGAAATAACTTGGTTATTTTTGAAGTTATGAAGTTATAACTACATTTTTCCATCAAATAAACAATTGCGCATACAGTAGTGCTATTTTGCATTAAACTTACAAAAATGTACTTTTTTGATTAAATAAATAAGTATACTCTTTTAAATATATACAGGCTGTCTTCTAAAAAACGGCCAAAGCCGTAACTCTGTGAAAATTTAATTATTATTTTTTTTAATTGGGGAATATATATTGGCCCACGAAACGCTCTTTTCGGCATATAAAATATGGAGGTACTACTTCCGGTTTTACCGGAAGTGACTTCATTGTTATTTTTTCAAACAGCACCCTATACATTTTTTTTGAAATCTCTACTAAGCGTAAAATTTCCTTTCCAATGATGTGTCATAAGTCAATATTTTCCCACCAATAACCCCCTAACAACTTAATTCTTCTCAAGGTAAGACAAATTGCTATTACATTATCAATTGTGCCGTGAAGAACAAAAACAAACACAAATGTCAACAAATCGACATTTAACATTAGTTTCACAGTTTTTTTGCACTTTGTTTTGTTTTATGATGTTATAACAGCCGACTCGGTGGCGTAGTGGGCTAAAGCGTGAGTGACAGACATGGCTCTGGCTACACTGCCTATCGAGTCCGGGTTCGAGACCGGGCACCGGCAAATGGCAATGTCGGTGGGTATGGATGTTGGTCTGCGTTTTTTCAAATGTTTAGCCCCCTTCCGGACAGCCTTTGGCTTTGGATTTGGGGGTTGTCTAATTTCTGTGGTGTGTTTTAATGTTTTAATGTTTTTTTTTTAACAATAAAATCTCTTTCCATGGCACAACTGATAATTTAATAGCAACTTGCCTTACCTCGGGAAGAATTAAGTTGTTAGGAGGTTATTGGTGGGAAAATATTGACTTGTGACACATCATCGGAAAGGAAATTTTACGCTTAGTTGAGATTTAGAAAAAAATGTATAGGGTGCTATTTAAAAAAATGATAATGAAGTCGCTTCCGGTAAAACCGGAAGTAGTACCTCCATATTTTATATGCTGAAAAGAGCGTTTCGTGGGCCAATATATATTCCCCAATTAAAAATTAAAATAATTAAATTTTCACTGAGTTATGGCTTTGGCCGTTTTTTAGAAGACACCCTGTATATATATATATATATATATATATATATATATATATATATATATATATATATATATATATATATATATATATATATATATATATATATATATATATATATATATATATATATATATATATATATATATATATATATATATATATATATATATATATATATCTATTAATTAACATTATATTTGCACATCTTTATGGTGCTGTGGAAGTAAAATTCAAAATATTTAATAAACTCGAATCTAACCATCAATCCTTCCAATATTTTAGTGATTTACTATTTCGTTTCCAGAAAATAAAGTTGTTTCAATGTTATTTTAATTAACATACTTTAAAATGCACGTATTAAAAAGGATATGTGAATACAAAATATTAAATACCTACTCAAAAAACAGTTAAAACAGGCTAAACGTTTGAAATGAAAGCAGAATTAAACAAATTCAGTACTTCTCGCATTAAAATCAGCAAAGTATAATTGCACGCTAATGTAGCTTTGGATGCGACTTCTATTGGTCCTACGCCATCTAGCGGTATTGGTCCCCAACTAACGAGGTTGGGCGTCTAGTATATTTAGTCAATGATTTGGCGCACGTTTTGTGACGTCCGTCAACAATACATAGTTACTTTCATTCCGAATAGTAAACTGATGAGTTAATATACAATAACAATATATTTGCCTCACATCGAGTAATTTACTCTCACTGTATAGAGCTTCTGTTGGGTACAACATATTTCTGTTGAAAATTATTTTTATTATTTTTTTTTTAATGTTTTCCAGAGGTTTAATATATGTTATACCCACTCCTCCCCAGCCAATTATACCATACTTTATAATAGATTCGACTAATGCCTTATATAGAACTACTAGATGGTCAATTTTTAATATATTTTTTAGTTGCTTAAATTTTTATATGAGTCCTCTCAATTTACTTACTACCGATTGTACTTGGTGATTCCATTTCAGATTTTCATCTTTAATTATACCTATACTCGGGCCAAAAAGAGTAGTTAGTAGAGCAAAAAACTTACCGGCAATTCTTCAAAGGATTTAGCTGTTATGGAATACAGAAGCGGCAGCTCGTTTTACCATATAATCCCATATAATTCAGAGAAATATATCCAGTTTTCTCCGCCTACCAGAGATGAAAACCACAACTAGGTCATTATGTTTAATTGGTATAGTCAACCAAATAAAGTACATGCTTGAACGTGCCGCCCTAGTACCCAATAATTTGTTCGACTATTATAAAGGTCGTCCAGAGGGCTTAGATAGCGCATTCAGTGGCGTCACATACGCTGCAACGCAAAGGATGTGCATTGTTCAACTGCGTTGCTATACCTAATTCGTGGAGATAATGTTGCCAGATGTAAGCATATTATTTAAAATTTAAGACATGGTAACTCATACTCATGCATAATTAACACAATCCGCTTTCATTTGTTCGAATTATGGAATTTATGAAATTCGTAAATCCGTACGCCCCTGGCTCTACTGACTACTCTTTTTGGCCCGAGTATAGGTATTTTATTTTTTCAGCTGCTCTATTTCTGTTGTTGCTTTGTCGTCTTTTATTTAGATTTTGTTAAAAAAAGGTCTGTTTCTAATCTGAGATGTTAAAGGTAAATAATAAGTTTTTTTATAATTAATGGTAAGTTTTTTGCTATCGAATCTATTTTTAATATTTTTTATGTCTGTTTCGACTATTTCTTTTAATAACTGCCAGGATTCAGAGGAATAGAAAATTGCCGTATCATCAGCAAAAGAAATTATGGTACCTGCTGATTCTATGGTAAGTATGTCATTTAAGTAAATAGTAAACAACATGGGACCCAATACAGTCCCTTGAGGTACTCCATATTCGACAATACATTGGTTACTAATTACGTTGTCAATTCTAACATATTGCTTTCTGTCCTTCAAATAGCTTTTTAATAAGTTTAACATAATACCTCTGAAACCCATATTTTCAAGAATATTTATAAGCTGTGAATGTGAGACGGTATCAAATGCTTTCGCGAGATCCAAGAATATGCATAAAGAAGGCTTTGATTGATCTACTGCGTTATACATAAGAGTGGTAAGTTTTTTAATAGCGTCATTAGTAGATTTGTTTTCCTGAAACCCAAATTGCATATCTGATATTAATTTATATTTCTTTAAGTATGAGCTCATTCGGTTTTTTATTAGTTTCTCTAAGATTTTATTAAAGTTAGGGATATTGGTCTGTAATTCTCTACTAAAGTTTTATCACCACTCTTATATATAGGAATTATAATAGCTTCTTTGAATTTTGAGGGATATATACCAGTTTCAAAAATTGTATTATATATATCGGGTGGTCCAAAAAAAACCGGAATTTTCATTTTACCTTATAACTTTTTTATTTTTTAAGCGATTTTCAACTTTTTGGATTCGTTCGACAGCTAAAGCTTTCAGCTAAACGATTCTCTGTCAGAAGCTGATATTATGATCATAATGTCAAGGCAGACGTATTTAACCTTGAGCAATTTTTAATAACTGCTGGAATTTTGTTGAAATGTCGAATTTACAAACGGCTTGTTTCATCATCATGAGTGGTCTTGTGGCAATATTTTGATGGGTAGTTTTAAAAAATCGGTCAAAGAACTACGGAGCTGTACCAAAAAATGTAGAGGCCTGTTATCAACGTCTCGGCAGCAATGGTAAAAACAGAAATTTTTATTTTCCTGTATAACTTTTTTGATTCCTTACCGATTTTAATTTTTTTTGGATCATTTAAAACCCAAAGCCTTCCACTACAATATTGAATGTCAGAAATTGACATGAATCATAAATCCAATATGGCGGAAGTGGTCATATTTACCTAATATTCAAAAGCCGCTGGGATGTTTTTTAAATGGAAAATTAAATGGCTTTTCTTTTAATCTGGAAGCCTTATTATCTTCTAAAAACATTTTCACGCATAGATCACGAAAATCGGTTAAGAACTTACAAAGATGTAGTTGATAACGTAATCATGTGCCCCATAAGAACAGTATTAAATGAATTCTTAACAGAGTTACCGATGATCGTCATGGTTACAAAACAAATGAACATTGATATATTTACTGCTTAACTGTCACTTCGGCTGTTTTTAAAAAGTGTTTTGTGGTACCTAGTTTTGTTAAAATGGTGTTGTCAAATGACGACAAGATTTTCTTTAAGAATTTATTGATTCGTTCCAGTTCCTTGTTGCCTGGAAATTTTTGTATTATTTCCCAAACTTTATAGCCGCGAATCAATAAATACTTAATGAAAATCTTGTCTTCATTTGACAACACCATTTTAACAAAACTAGGTACCACAAAACACTTTTTAAAAACAGCCAAAGTGACAGTTAAGTATCAATGTTCATTTGTTTTGTGATGACGATCAGTATAGGTAACTCTGTTAAGAATTAATTTAATAGTTCTTATGGGGCACATGATTACGTTATCAACTACATCTTTGTAAGTTCTTAACCGATTTTCGTGATCCATTCGTGAAAATGTTTTTAGAAGATAATAAGGCTTCCAGATTAAAATAAAAACCATTTAATTTTCCATTTAAAAAAAATCCCAGCGGCTTTTGAATATTAGGTAAATATGACCACTTCCGCCATATTGGATTTATGATTCATGTCAATTTCTGACATTCAATATTGTAGTGGAAGGCTTTGGGTTTTAAATGATCCAAAAAAAATTAAAATCGGTAAGGAATCAAAAAAGTTATACAGGAAAATAAAAATTTCTGTTTTTACCATTGCTGCCGAGACGTTGATAACAGGCCTCTACATTTTTTGGTACAGCTCCGTAGTTCTTTGACCGATTTTTTAAAACTACCCATCAAAATATTGCCACAAGACCACTCATGATGATGAAACAAGCCGTTTGTAAATTCGGCATTTCAACAAAATTCCAGCAGTTATTAAAAATTGCTCAAGTTTAAAAACGTCTGCCTTCACATTTATGATCATAATATCAGCTTCTGATAGAGAATCGTTTAGCTGAAAGCTTTAGCTGTCGAACGAATCCAAAAAGTTGAAAATCGCTGAAATAATAAAAAAGTTATAAGGTAAAATGAAAATTCCGGTTTTTTTTGGACCACCCGATATATGTTAAAGGTGTTAGAAAGTATTCTTGGTTCGCTTTGATAAATTGT
The DNA here is from genome assembly GCA_963680705.1 of Rhagium mordax. NCBI lineage: Eukaryota > Metazoa > Arthropoda > Insecta > Coleoptera > Cerambycidae > Rhagium > Rhagium mordax. The sequence goes on along the minus strand of OY796661.1, from coordinate 42,027,106 downwards.
GATTTAATACCGTCAATACCCGGAGACTTATTAGATTTTAATTCCCTAATACAATTTTTTATTTCAGTTTCATCTGTAGGAGTTAGATAAAATGAATGTACAACGTTTTCTTGGATAAACGGGAGTTGGTGCTTTATTTTCTCTACCATAATGCTGCCTATACTGGAATAGTGCTCATTAAATATATTTACCATTTTCATCCTATGTACTGAAGAATAATTTTTGCTCTAATTGTAACTGGGCCTATCAGTCCTAATGGATCGAATATTTTAGAAATTGTTGTAAAATATTGCGCTTAGTGATTTTATTAAATTCAACAGAACTATTAACAATGATTTGAAAAGTATCTAAATTCGCGTTCCAAATTATACCTAATGCTTTAATACTTTCATCATCCGATATATAATACTCAATAAATTCTTGTTTATCTCTCGTGAGATCTTCTAATATAATTCGTTCATTTGATGCCCATTTTCGAAGCTGAAAACCATACTTATTGAGAATGTCTGTTATATCACGTTTAATATTTACGGCTTCTTCTATTCAGCCTTATTCTGGTGACCATTAGTTAATTTTCAATATCTGAAGATAACCAACATTGTTTATTGAAAATTATCGATTTCATAAAGTTGTTGTATTCTGGTGAGACTATTGATTCCAGAAAGTCAATATTGAAAATCTATTAGACTGTCTGTATGCGTATGATATGAAGTTATTAAAAAAGGGTTGCCAATATTCATTGATCTACAATAAAAACACTAGAAATTGAAGAAAATTAGAGTATTTAACGTTGCAAAGTTGGAGAAATATTTGTAAAATGATAATTATTGTCAAAATATAGGTTAACTCTTGCCTAATTGTAAACATTCTCATTTTATACGAACGAAACTACACAAAGAAAAAGAACATCAGAGGCAATTCCAAATATATCTAGGGTAGGTACTTATCTGAGAGTCGGAAAAGCTTAGTCTACAGATTCAGTCGATTGGCGGCTCACAGGGAAATTAATATCTTGGCCTACAGATTTCTGATAACTTCCCTGAGAGAAGAAATGCAAACCACACGTAACAATAAGTTACTTGGGAATACTTATTTTGATTCTTTGTGGGTCTGGCAAGAAGGAACTTATTTGATCTATCAAATATGTTATTGAACCTATACGCAGGGTGTCCCGGAAATAAGTGCAAATATTTTGCAGGTAGGTTCTTTGATGAGAATTAATGAGGGTCTTTCATATAAACTCTTTTAAAATAAGCCCCCCCCTATCGAGTTTCACCCTCTTAATTGGGTGCAGCACCAAAAGCTAGTTTTTATAATTTTCTCCAAAATGATTTAACTTAGAGCGATAAAATTTTATGTACATATTGTACCTATAAAAGACCATTTCATGAAAATATTATCATCCACCCAATCTTCCTTTAACGGAGTGAAATAAGTTACACCTTGTGGTTTTTTTGCCAGAACTTTGATTGACTATATCCCAGTTAGCACAAAATGTCCGTGGGATGTCCATATATGAGCTTTTACGTTCCATATGGGATCGTCGTGGCAAAATGTCCCTCGAACGTCCCAAGGACTGAAATATCCCACGGAAACATCCCTGGGACTTACCGTCAGGGACGTCCCTGTAGAGTTATATTAAGAAAATCCTTGGGATGTCCCAAATAGTGAAACAACCCAGGCTAACGTCCCAAGGACTTAAGGACTTGTATATTATTCTGGGTAAGGTATTTTATAAAAAAACAAGTGTAAAATGCACATGCTCAATCACAATTGACGGTCGAAAATATTGAAAACTATTTTTTAAACCTAAAAATATTGTTATTTTGGAGTGATAATGTTTTTATTAAATAAATATTATATCAGGAATCATTCAACAAAAACAAAGAGTAGAATAATTATAAAAATGTGGAAACAATCTAATTTTTAATCGTTTAATCTGATATTCAGTATGTTTGGTATTATGTATAATATTAGAATTACTATTAAAAGTTTTTCTTCTGTGATAAAGCCAAAGAAACTTTTGGTAAACAAATTTTCAAGGTCTGTTGGGTACTCAAATATTTTAAATTTGCCGCCGCTTAATAAATGGGAATACAACGGACCAAGCTCTACGCGTGTGCAAGCAGAAGAGCAATATGGCTGCGTGCATGTTTTGTTTGGTGTCTTTTTGGTCTGGTGTTTTGTTAAAAGTTAAGTGGTCTTTTACAGATTGATTATTGTATTCTTTTACGCTTCATTATGCCTATTAATTTGTGATGTTCCTTCCTTTGAATAAATGATCAGTATTCCTGTAAAGGGTTATTTGAACTTTTGATGCGACATTGACACTGAAGTAGATTATACTTATACTGAACTTGACCCACATTTCGCCAACCAAGTTGACATCATTGGGAGGTGATAAACAGTTTTAAGCATCTGCCAATGATGCCATGTTGGCCAAGCTCGTCGACTGTAATAAACTTTTTGGTGTTTGTGGAAATAATTTCATTGTCAATTACTATTTTATTTTGAATCCAGTTGGATGTAGGTTTTATATCTGGTATGCTATTAGAGCATGTCCTTATCAGGTCCTAATATTGTCCAAACACGACCTGAAAGGACGTTGTTGGGACGTGACAGGGATATCCTGAACAGTCCCAAACGGCTTGCGCTGGGACGTCCCTACTTTGTTTTGGGATGTCCCTGGGATGTTTCAAATGTTCTGGCTTGATGTTTTTGGGACGTCCCAGGAGCAGCCTTGTGTTATCTGGGATAAATATTCAAAAGTGAAATACTTTACTCGAAAGCCTCTTATTGTAAAACTTCTTTTTATCTTACTAAATTTTTGTGTACCTTCTCATCAGTACCGTATTTATTTTATTTTTAATCGAATGCAGTTGAGTATAAAAACTTTAGTAAGAGGCAAAAAAGTTTTAAAATAGAAGGCTTTCGAAGTCACCCACTCAAAGGGGTGGACTAAAAGCTAATTTCATATTATTTTCTCCAAACTGATTTCGAAAGCCTGATCTTATTTTAAAACTTTTTTATCTCTTACTAAATTTTTCTATACTCAACCGTATTCGATTAAAAAAAATAAAATAGATACGGTACAGGCGAGAACTGTCTGTGCATGGTTGTGCATTTCATTTTTTTAATCTAATACGATTAAGTATACCTACAAAAATTTAGTAAGAGGCAAAGAAGTTTTAAAATAAGATCGGGCTTTCGAGTGAAGTATTTCTCTTTTAAATATTTATAGTCGATCAAAGTTCTGGCAAAAAACCGTAAGAGGTAGTTTATTTCACTCCCTTAAGGGAAGATTTGGTGGATAATAATATTTCCATAAAATGGTCTTTTAAGGGTGGTACAGTATGTACCTACATAAAATTGTATCTCTCTAAGTTAAGTCATTTTAGAGAATATAAAACTTGATTTTGGTGCACCCCTTTGAGAGGGTGTAACTTAACAGGGGGGACTTATTTTAAATAAGTTTATATATGAAACACCACCCATTAATTTTCGTCAAAAAACCTACCTACCAAATATTGGACACCTTGTGTATTCACCTACTAAGTATTTTATTTGGCAAATAAAGGTATCCCTTAATCTTTTTTTCTTCTATTGCTGAATTTTGAATGTTTCTTATTATTATATAGCCGCAATGCATTTATTAAAAAAATAAATTCTACGTTGGCCATCATAACCTTTTAAGACATAACTAATAACTAAGCTTCTAAATAGTTCTTTGTAAAACTTTGTAAAATTTCCAATCTCTTGTAGATAAAATTGCACACCAGAATTCCAATTATTAGTTAATATTCAAGGTCGTCCATTTTTCAAGAATATTGGTTATATGAATCAATATTGAAAATTATGAATGTACACCAGAATCCGAAATCTTCATACTTATTAGATATTTTTCAATAACCAATAATCAATAGTCACCAGAATAAGGCTGATTGTGTCCGCTCCGGTTAAGAGATCGTCAACATAAAAATCGCTTAGAATTTTTTGACTAGCCACGGGATATGGGTTTTTATTCTCTAGTGCTGCTTGTTACTTGTTGAAGACACCTGACGGCTAAGAATGATGCCGAAGCTGTACCATAGGTTACAGTATTAAGCCTATAATGTTCTAAAGGTTCGTTAGGATGATTTCTCCAAAATATTCGTTGTAAATCGCGTTGCTCACTCGTTACATTTACCATTTTATACATTTTCGCGATATCCGCAGTCATAACAAAATTTCGTTCTCTAAATCTACATAAAATTGAAAATAAATCAGATTGAATCGTCGGACCTGCCAGTAAAACGTCGTTTAATGACATTCCAGAACTAGTTTTTGCTGAAGCGTCAAATACGACACGCAGCTTAGTAACATCGTAGTACTCGACTCCTTTATAACGCCGTGGTGCGGAAGATAATATACGTTTTTAGGGTACGGTTCGCTATTAGTGTCTATTTGACTCATATGTCCTAGCAACTTATACTCGTTAATGAAAGCTACATATTGTTCTCGTAATTTAATATTTAGATTTAACCGTTTCTCTAATAAATAGAACCGTTTTTTAGCATTTTCCTCGGAATCTCCAAGTTGATAAAAGTTTTCCCGTGTAGGCAAGCGTACTACGAAGTGCCCCGATTCGTCACGTTTTACATTTTCTATGAACGATTTTTCACATTCGTTTTCTTCAATAGACCGTTTGTTTACTTTTGTACATTCTTCTAATTTCCAAAATGATTCTAATTGAGTTTGTATATTTTGAGAATCTCTAGATAAATTACAATACGCTTTCTTTATAGTTCGCGGTTCCGGAATATTAAGAGGACCAGATATAATCCAACCAAGTGCCGTTTTCTGCAAAATAGGTTGACCAAATCCTAGTTTAATTTGCCCTACAGATAATAATTGCATGAATATTTCAGCACCAATAAGCAAGTCGATTTTAGCAGGCTCATTAAAATTTGAATCTGCTAAATTTACATGTGAGGGTATAACTAATTTACTGACGTCTAATTGAAAATTTGGAATTTCTTCAGTAATTTTCTGTATAATTAAAAATGTAAGATCAACGTTGTAAGAATTATATATCGATTTTATATTTGTTTGCGTCTTATGAGATATATTTGTCAAAGATTGATTGATGCCTGTCACAGGTAAATTAATTTTTTGGTTATATAATTTTAATTTGTCAAAAAGATCGTTACTCATGAAGTTTGATTGTGAACCCGAATCAAGCGGTGCTCGAGCCTTGTGCATGTTTCCAAACTTGTCCTTTACATATACAATAGCTGTAGACAATAAAATATAATGAGGTTTTCGGAGACATACCCTGAGCGATCTGCAAATATACTTCTCCTTTACTAAAACTATAAGAATAACAAAGACAGAGATAGTGATCTGGGTACAGGGAGTAAGTTTCCGTAAACCCCTTAAGTCCCACTATTTGAATGAACAGAGCATAGATAAAACCCTTATCTATGGAACAGAGTATATTATCTATGGAACAGAGTGAGTAGAAATAGAAGCTTCAGAATTAGAACGATCATATTCTTGATTTTGCGTTTTAGTTTCAAATTGAGATGAACTTCCATTAATTTCTTTTTCAGGAATATCACGATGTAATAACGTGTTATGCTTTTTTGAACATATTTTGCAACCATCCGACCTACAATTTTGAATAAAATGATTGGAGCGAAGGCAATTAATGTATAATTTTAGTTTTTTAATTTCATCCAACCGATTAGAAACAGGTAACGCCTTTAATTTCGGGCAAGAGTAAATATAATGATCATCTTGGCAAAAATTACATTTTTTATAATAAGTAGAAACATAAGATGATGAAGTTTTATCTTCTCTTTAAACAATTGTTGTTTAAATGCTGGCTTATATGTTGAATCAATCGTTTCTAATAAATGACAGCGATTTGACAAGAAGGCTGTCATATCTCACGGTGTATTGAGTAGAACCAATGACAAATGTAAACTATACATCTGTCATTGGTAGAACGGTGGCAGCGTTTACCAGCCAGTGCGAGAGAGACAGATCTATCATGACGTCACTGCATACCCGGTTCTCTTTCTAACGTATTAGTAATAAAAAACTATTGAGTTTTTTAATCATTTATGAAAGAATACTTCCTAATTTTTTATATATATTTGATATATATGTGAATATATATATATAATAATATATCTAAGATTCTGTTTTCATAAAAATGTAAACAAAATTAAATTTAGTAGCTAGGTTTCAAGCTAAATAATTCTTTTTTAGCATATATGTTTCATAGAACAAGCGTGTTCTATGTATCTTTCTTTTACCTCGGACTTGTACCTATTCAACTTAATTTATCACTTTTTAAGGTAGATTTTAAAATATAAAATATATAATATAATTTCTGGAAAAAAACCTGAACTGTGGATGATCTACAAATATAATAAAAAAATGCATGATGGTATTAATAAAATGTATTTATTTAAATAGGTACCTAATTTAATAACAAAAACAATATGATAATAAATTGCTATTTATTTAATTAACAAAATGGTATAAAAGCCCAAATTGCATATAAAACAATAGATACATAAGTAACGAAATTTAGGTAAGTAGAGGATATGACATGTTATGTTTTGTTAACCGCCTCTCAAGTCACCGACTAACCCCCGGAAAATCCTAGAATTTTGTGTTAGGCAAAGAAGCACGAGGTCCTATAGTTTATGGTGGAGTCCGAACCACATCTAGGGCTTCGAGAATTCTCTATTCATCTAAGTCCGAAGCAAATCAGAAAATAAATTTTGTAATTTGCTCCAGGATAGATTCGAATCATATTGATCTTTGCAACCAAGTAAGTACGGATCAACGCATTTACCCACTCGGCATCCATACCTTAAAAAATAATAATAATAAATATAATAATTAAAAATTATATAGTAATTTTCTTCATTTTTTTATTTCTTCTTCTGTCGTCGTTTGCAGCTCTTTTTAAACCTGTATTTTGTCGTATCTGGTTGTTTAAGTGGTTAAGTCTAATATAAGTCCTTTGCAACACAAAAGCTTTAATAATTTCTTCTGGAAAATCTGGAACTTCTTTCTTAATTTTAAGAGTTACTTTCTGTAAAATATATATTTTTTCAAGTCCGTCTTTGTGAAACTTGATAAAAATTTTTTCAAAAATTTTAGCTTTTGTAAGCCACTCTTCACTAGGGTCGGTTAGGCCTCCAAAAGATAAACGTTGAATCCAGTCCTTGGGCTGTGCGTATGAGTGCTCAGATTTTACAATCTCCTTGGTATAGTTTCCCAAAAATGCATATTTATGTCTAAATTTTCGGGCAATCCATCCACAAAGGTATCTAAATCCGTCCTGTTCGTTAATTTCTTTAGCATTAAGAGAGGTGAAGCTGTCTTCAGAAGACGATGATCCACATGCACCTTCTTCTAATTCTTCTGATTCTTTGTCACATACATTTGTTGGATTTGGTATTTCTAGAGATTGACCCAAATCTTTTGTCTCTTGTAATTCTTTGAGAAACGGTGGAAAGAGATTTTTATTCCTTGCTTCTTAATACTTTTCCAACTTTTATTGCAAACAGCAACAGCACAACGCATTCCAAGCATGTTTAAACACACCGTTTAAATTTTTGCATGATTTAACAGAAGTAAATAAACAAGAACACAATTAATACACTAGAAAACGAAAGTTAATGAATACAAATAAACAATATAAATCAACAAAAGCAACTATTAAACGAATAAAACAACAAATATAAGCTACAGACACCAACAGAAACTGAGAAACCGTTTTACGATACAACCGTGTCAAAAGTCAGGGTATGCAATTACGTCAGCACACATTTCTGTCAAAGCAATGCTGCCACCGTTCTACTCAATACACCGTGGTCATATCTGATGTTTTAGGCTTGCTAATGTTATTAGAATTAAAATATTCTTCCCATTTTGTTTTACAAGTGTTTTCAAGTTTTCGAAAAATAATATGAATTAATTAGCGTATCCCAGGTATCAACTGGTTCACCTAATGTTTTTAACGACCTGATATGACGTTGGAAATCATCTAATAAACGACGTAAATATACATGTGATTCCTTTGTTACGGTTGGCGTATCAAATAATGCTTTAATGTGACTTTTTATTATGACAGGTTTATTTTCATATCGTTCTTTTAATAATTTCCATGCCACAGGATAGTTAACCTTGGTTACTTCGAGACATTGCAGAACTTTAGCTGCATCACCCTTTAAGCAACTCAATAAATAATAAAATTTATTTGAATCGTCAATATGAGCATCGTTGTGCAAGTGCCTGAAATGAATCATGAAATTGTAACCAACCTTCATATTGCCCGTAAAATTTAGGTAAATCTAATGTTGGCAGTTTCACGTTTTTAGAGTTATTGTGCAATGATGTATTGATACTATCTTGTGTGGGAACAGTTTTTGCTTGATTAATAAGTAGATGCTGTTTTGCAACTGCTACAATATTATAAAATCGGTTTTCAATTGCTACTCTTTCCTCCGACTCTAACTCCGCTTCGTTTAATAGGAGCAGCTAAAGATAGGAATAGGCTCCATGATCTACGCATGCGCCACATGCCAACGTTGCCAAGGCCAAGTGTACAGAACGTGTTACCCGAAACCTAACTTATACTTTCTTTACTCCCAATTTGTCAGTGCGTTGATGGCCTAGCGGACACGAGTTTGGCTTGGCAAGCGGAAGTTCCGGGTTCAAATCCCACACGTTCTTGTTTTTTTTTTATTAGATTAAAGGAATTTTTTTTTTATGAAGAGGTTTATTGCAAGTTAGAAGCCGGAGGCAGGTTAGATTCATAGGCGCCCGGAGGGGGGGGGCAGTTGCCACCCCCTGGGTGGCTAGATAATTTGTAGAAAATCGTATAATCGACACCAGCTTTACCAGCTTAAAATCACCTCCGTCTGAGGTGCGTGACAACTGTTTGTAGTGGGGTGGGGGCGGACCGCCGCGGACCACGTTAGAACGTAATGGTTCTGATATGCGTGTGTACGAATATGAAATATGTGTGAAACGATAAATAACATAACATTTATTATTAATTCTTAGCCCATAGGTATTGTTATAATTTAAAACAGCGCGAGGGACGCGCCAGCTTTTAGAATGTACGGGCCGGCCCTCGGGACTCTCCGGAAATTCTCAGCTTCTCTTATCGGTACAAGGCAGAGAAAGGGGTTCTAGTTTAGTTCCCTTACAATCGCATGGTGCAATTTTCATGGTTTTCAACATTAAAATAAATTAGTGTAGTATGTAGATCGTTTTTTTGTACGTATGTTTTAAGAAACTAGGTATTACGACCACTACCCACTTATATAAAACTTTTTTTTGTTATCAAAAATCGTACCTATAGATAGTTCTAGTTCTATTTGAATGAAGTTACCAAAGAACTGAAAGTGAATTTTTATTATACTGTTCAAATTTAAAAAATAACTAGGTAGGTAGGTATACCAATATGTAAATAAAATGAATAACGTAACAGAATTTTTTCAAAGGATTTAAAAATTTTTAATAAAACATCAGTTGCGTCAAACGAAAGTGGAAAAAACAAAGCAATCTTGAAAATATTTAAATATCAAGTTTGGTACATAAATTTTGTGGTACTTTTGTAAAACACAATGACCTTGAAAATCCTCAAAAATTTTCCCCTGATAAAGGAATTTATTTTATTAGATTAAAGGAATTTTTTTAAATTTAATATCCTTTGACATTAAAACACTTGGCACACTTGAATGTGGTGCATGCGTAGATCATGGAGCCGATTCCTATCTTTAGCTGCTCCTCGTTTAATAGCTCTATATTGGTTTGTGTGTCTGTAAACTTGTTGAATAATAATAAAATATTTGATAATCGCGTTTCTAATTCAATAAATTTTTCTTTATCGAATTTGTCAACAAATGTGCAAAATCTGGTTAACTCCATATTTGCAACGTAAGTGCTTTTGAAATATACTATGTAAGATTATTATTATAAATGAAATAACGCTATGCACTAAATAGGTTTAAATGATAATAATAAAACTACGATATGCTATTTTGACGAGAATTTGACAAATAACAGAAATTTCGTCTATGTCAATAATATAAATGATAATATTGAAAATTAAGGAATCGTACTATACAAATAGAAACGGCCTTACTTGAATGCCCTGTCCATTCACCAATGCTTAATTTTCTTTTCCAAGTTGTTACGTGCTGTAGCTTCTTCAATGCTGCAGTTTATATTTGTTTTCGATTATTTTCGTTTATAAATTCATAAATCCGTACTCGAAGGACCATATGTTGGGGCTGACCCTATTTTTGTTTAATATATTGGAATAAAAATGCTTCATTCAAAAAGATAATTTGTTTATATATAATTTTTGTTTACAACATTCACTATGGTTTTTACAACTCCTTGATTAAATTTAATATAGGATACAGTCATGATACAATAATACAAGATATGATCAATCGCCGTCCGAAATTCGTCTGCTTTGGCGCATGACGTCACCTGGAGCCACAAATTTAAATTTATAGCATTGTAGTTCATGATACAATGTTTATTGTATCATGATTATATGGACTACGCGAGTTAGGGATTTTAAATCTGTGTGTATGTTTAGGAAGCTTAGGATCTTCACTTTCCGATAGGTAATAATGTAAATATGATCAGATTCAATTTATACATCTTAAATTTGCGGCATTTTCGAATTATTGTTAACTGAAGTTGTAAAAAGTGTGTTTTCCGGTCTTTAACTTGAAACGCTGCCAAAATGAAGCTAGATAGAGGAAAATTGCTTAGAACATTTTGTAGAGCTCGAAATTTCCTACAAAAAAGTCCGTGACGACATACCCGTACAGTGCACCATTCAGGTGTAATAATTAATCAAAATCTCTCTCGCGTTAATTAGCTGTTACCTACCTATCGCGCATGCGTAATGGCCGCCTGCACAGATGAGTTTCAAATACTCCGATTCGAGACACATCGCGATTTGAACCTTATTCAATTTTACCTTCGAAAACGAGTATTTTTTTCCCTTAAATCATTAATTCACAATTTTATTAATTAATTTCAAGAAATAAAAAAATATATTTTATGAAGTTTATTTATGATTTTGATTAATTATAATCACTTCTAAACGATGGATTGTGCAGGCATGCCGTCATTAATTATAATCACTTCTAAACGATGGATTGTGCAGGCATGCCGTCAAGGCCTCTGTAGGGAATTTAATGCTCTACAAAAAATGTCCTAAGCAATTTTTCTCTATTTAGCTTAATTTTGGCAGTGTTTCAAGCTAAAAACCGGAAAACATGCTTGTGCAACTTCAATTAACAATACTCGAAAACGCCGCATATTTTTGAGATATGTACAAATTGACGTATTTACATTTTTACCTATCGGAAAGTGAAGATCTTATGCCTCCTAAACATACCCGGAAATTTTGAATGATTTGCGTCTAACTCGCCTGCACTATTAGCTTATGTAGATAATAGCGTTATTGAATATTTCTATAATTTTTTAATTGTTTTTATGTCTCTATTTTAAGTATTTTCTACAATAAAAGAAAAAGGATTTTGTGGATTTATATTTAATATTTACAATTAATTACATAAAATATTTAACATAAAGGCATATTAAAACAAACATAAAAATAAAAATATTGAATTGTGGCAGAACTGCAAAAAAGAAGTTATTAACAAACGATTTTTTTCCTGTAAAACAATAATTATGACTAGTTTAATAGGTAAGTTCTTTTTTGATACAGAACCATACAGGATCGATATCCTTCATATTTGTTATTCTTCTTAGAGTTTAAACATTACCAATTTATAGGCACCAACAGACAACAGACTGCGTTCTTTTTTAACAAATTTGCCCGCCCGGGCCCGGGTAAAACTGTACGGGTAAAGCAGTCACAAAACTGAGGTGTGTGGCTGAAAGCCATCCTTCTTGCTGGCGTCGGCGTTCAATATCTTGCCAACGGTTGATTTTAACCATTTTGAACGTGCTTGGTGCTCGGGCAAGTCTGCCACGAAGGTAAAACGACGAATTTTATTAGTGTCGGGACTGTCCACGCCGTAGGGTGATTTCTTTTGTTTGTTCGTCTATCCGCAGATAATTAAATCAACCACCTGGTTCTATAACTCATTTGGTAGACTCTTACGTGGGAAAATTGTCTCCTTGTTTAAGCGATCACTCTTCAACCCATTTTAAACGTTTTCTGTTTGATTAATTATCAGCTAATGCCGCCGCCACCACTTGGTTTGATTGCTTATTTTACAATTTGCCACCGCACAATACATATTTATCAATAATTTAAACACTTTTTTTAAGATCTAACCACTCAAACCACGCCAAAATAATGAGGAACAATAAAGTACACAGCAAGAAACGTCACCAGGTGACGTACGCCAACTGATCGCTTGGCTCCTCCCACATGCGCAATATCATATCTTTATTTATTTGGATCATGGGATACAGTATATAGACCATGAACGGTTCACCATGAGTGCAAGCACTCAACAGGTAATATGGCTAAAAATGTAATTAAATGGCCCAATACTGACGAAATGAAAAAAATTTCAGATTTTTATTTAAAAGTTTTCGTTGTGTTGAATTGAAATTCTCCATATTTTTTATGAATTTAATTAAAAATTAAACATTACAACTTCCCACTGCGCTTTCACTCAACAAGAAAATAAAAATCACTTTGACATTTGACCGACAACTGTCAAACGTAAAAATTTCGGGACGCACATTAACATTCTTTGCAGTCGTACGGAAATGGCAGTATTCGGTGCAATCTCATTGGCCGTTTGAAGGCCAAATGTCACATTTAACCAAACCTAACTGAACTTATTCCTTCTTTACTCGCAATTTGTTAGTGGTGTATAATGGCCTAGCGGAAACGAGCTCGGCTTGGCAAGCAGAAGGTTCCGGGTTCAAATCCCACACGTTCTTGTTTTTTTAAATTATTAAATGCATCTATGCATATATGACTGATGGTCGAGATGGTAGATTATCTGCCTCTCATCCAAAAGTCCCGGGTTCGAATCCCGGTCGTGGCAATGGAAAATACTGTGAGAGGGATTTTTCCATTATACACGGATATTGGATGTGTGTCCCTTGTCTTTAAATGTGTAGCCCCCTCCCGCGCAAGGCTCAGCCTTCTGGGATAAAGGGGGTCGTAATTACATGTGGTGTATTATTATTATTATATATCAGGCATGACGAGGTCTATTGCGAGTCGGAGGCAGGTTAGATATGTGTGTTATTCCCCTGATAAAGGAATTTTTTTCATTAGGTTAAAGGAATTTTTTTTTATTAAATGCATCAGGCATGCCATGAGGTCTATTGCGAGTTAGAAGCCGGAGGCAGGTTAGATATGTGTGTTATTCCCCTGATAAAGGATTTTTTTTTATTAGATTAAAGGATTTTTTTTATTAAATGCATCAGGCATGACATGAGGTCTATTGCGAGTTAAAAGCTGGAGGCGATAGCCGGAGGCAGGTTAGATATGTGTGTTATTCCCCTGATAAAGGACTTCTTTTGATTAGATTAAAGCCAAATTTGTTTTTAAATGTGACATTTTGCGTCCGCGCCAAGTCGTGGCCTTGAAACGGCCAATGAAATTGCGCCAAATACTTCCATTTCCGTACTACTGTAAAGGATGTGAATATGCTCCCGGGACTACATGTTGTTTGGTGAACAAGGAGAGTTCTTAAGCCGCGTCCTCATTGAGTCGACATTGTCGATTGACTCTGTCGATCGACAATGTCGACTCAATGAGGACGCGGCTTAAAGAGATACAGGCCCATAAAGCTGCGTCGTCATTGATTCGACATTGTCACGCACATTTTGACTACCGCTAAGGACTACGTCATCAAGTAGAAATCTTGGCGCGAATTTTAAATATAAACTAGATTAATTGGATAGATTTTTTGCTGTTTCTAAATAACATCTAATCTTGAAATCAAGTACCGCAAATTGAAAATCTACAATTTATATATAGCTCGTGCTTATTATCGTGGTGTTTACCTGTACTTTTAATTAGAATGTATTTGACATAATATGAAATAAACTTTTGAAATTAATCATGATTTTTAATAAATAAAAGTGGTAATATTTCACATTAGTAGACTTTAATTGAAAATAATTTATTCTTTCATTGAATATTGAATGTTAGAGAATGTTTACATAATTGTTCATAATAGTCAATGAAAGAATATATACCGAGGAGGTTCGAACATGGGTATTAGTTTGCGCTATTTACTTGTGCCCGTTGTAGGCAAGAGGACACAGTGGTGTGGGAATCGTGGATCTCCGCGCTGTAGCCGATGGCTCTCGCATCTTTGGATTCTTTTATAATAAATTTTATTACACCTGCAAAACTCGAGGTGCAGCGACAATTATTAATTTTAATTTTATGTTGTCGAATCACATTTTTGTTGCGAAAAAACAAACAATGGAAATATTTAAATGTTTCGACATTTTTTTAAAATTACAATAATTAATCCTATCTAGGATGAATTACTGAAGTTATAAAAATTTCGAAACGTAAATCCCAACACGGTTAAGGCTTAAAAACAATGAAAAAAATAAGAGATAAGAAATAAGAAATAAAGAATATGGAATAGAATTAACAAATAATGATATCCGAAAAGCAAGGAACAATTTGAACAGTTGAATTATAAATCGAATAAGAACTACTATATTATCGATTATCGAGTATTGTGTATTTAAAACTTGGAATAATTATTCATTTTATTTCTTATTCCATTTTCTTATCTCTCAATTTTTTCATTGTGTTTAAGTAAGCCTTTAATGAGATGCTAACAACAGTGCTGACTGCTGAGCGAGCAGTGAGTGGCTACAGCGCACTGCCGTCCTCCTCATGTACAAATTTCGAACTGAGGCGAGTTGTCGGCCACTCGTACATTCGTCCCAATCCCTGTCGTGTTCGAAGCATCCTGGACTTATCTGTATAGTTTAAAGTAATGAAGGGCGATATAATAAAGTTGGAATACGAATACACTTACACTTATTAAAAAGGACATGAAACACAATAACTATATTAATAAAGCATAATATAACTATTTTTTGAATCCTGTAAATTTTGGGATCTTGTTTGTTTTTCTAGTTTATCTTGTATTTTTCTGTTGATTTCTCGAAGACGAATGTAAGTTCTTGTCCAAACAATGAGTAGCATAGCTGGCAAGCATATTTTGCTATCTTGTCAAAGATTTGATCCTCATCAAATTCTCGCGGTGGAAACGGTTAAAAAAAGTCCTCCAATCTTCTGCATTTTTCAATTAAAACCGATACCACCAGACTAAATTAATAAATTCAAATAACCAAAACTTAACATTCCTAATGTTGTGTAGCAGATTTGACAATTTGTTATTTGACAGTTGTTGACAGTTCCCGTTCACACTTTTGCAGAAAACATATAGCTACTAGTGGCACTCAACAAGTTTTTTTACTTGCGCAGTTCAGTACGAAAATCGAGCCGAGATAAAACTAACCATATTTTATCTCAACCATGGTGTTCTAGCAGTTTCGGGTTAGGTTCATATAATTCTCTAACTTTAATCCAGGACGTTCTGAACTGGTTCACCAAACACACCTACACTATTTATATACAGGGTGTCCCGAAACTCCCGCCTTCCCCTGTAAGTGCTAATTCTTCATGCAAAAATAGTAAGAAAAGTTCCTATAAACATGTGTCCGGAAATGCTTCCTAAAGGGAGCTACGGCCCTCTAAGGTGTTTTTACTAATCTCGGAAATAATTTGGGACAATTTTATAAAACTTGGTTAACTATTTTTAGCCAAAATTAATTTTATTCAGGGGCGGAGAAACGAGGGGTCCGTGTCATTTGTTTCTACATATTAATGTTTCAAGTTGACATTTTACACAATATTTCGTTTAGACCGCTTATTTTACTTGAAAACGGCTTGCCATATGGGTAATTGTAAGGAGGACCTTTTTTATGCAGAATACGCTCATTTAGTGAAAACGTCATCTGACAGATAATTGGATGCAAACAATATTTGAACTAGTAAAAGCGATAATAATTTAATTAAATAAAAATATTTAAGCACTAAAAAGGTATGTATATAATTGATTTACCAGTAGTTTATAACCTGTTATAATATAACGTAATATAGTAAAGATTTAAATTTATAAACAAAAATAAAATAATCTTGTACGTACATACCTTGCAAATGGTTATTTATAAATAAATACAGTTTATTTGATCAATTTTACAAAATTACACGTGTTTATATCAGTAGATGTTATAAATTCATAAATCGTTTGCATCCAATTTTGACATTACATGACTTATATATGACGCGCACTAAATGTGCGTATTAACCAGGGAATCACAATCAGGGATTAAAATAAAAATGTCAACTTGAAACATTAATATGTAGAAACAAAGGACACGGGCCCCTCGTTTCTCCGCCCCTGGATAAAATTAATTTTGGCTAATACTGTAAAACAATAACAATAACCTTTAATGATCGAAAATAGTTAACCAAGTTTCATAAAGTTGTCCCAAATTATTTCCGAGATAGGCAATTAATAAAAACACCTATTTTTGCGCCATCTTTAGAGGGCCGTAGCTCCCTTAGGAAGCATTTCCGGACACATGTTTATAGGAACTTTTCTTACTATTTTTGCATGGAGAATTAGCACCTAGAGGGGAAGGCGGGAGTTTCGGGACACCCTGTAGACAGGCAAATCATGATGACTTTTCACGATATAAACTAAAATTTTTTTTGTCTTTTTAGTGCTAATTATATAGCGTGAAGTTTTAAAAGACATAGGTAATTTAATGTTGGCTCAAATGCATCGCTTACTACCGCTACCGTTCCCCGCCGTTATTCGTCCATTCCTCGAAAACGTAAACAAACGGGGTCTGTTCCTATATGGTCGAAGGTATTGCCACGTATCTGTCAAATTTTACTGTTCCTGTCATTCTTTTGTCAGTCAAAAACAAAAATAACAAAGGGTTAGATTTGATTGCAAATACCAAATTATCAAATAAAAAAGGTTCTGATCTGATAGGAGAAATTTACAAATCTATATATTTTTGACATTGCTGTAAATTTATGTATCAGAACAAGTATACATATAGTGATAAATGTATAATATTTTAGTGAAATAGAAGATTTTCATTTAAAAAACATTTAAATACCTATTTTTCATTTTTCCATTAGCAACATGTCATCTTCACATCATAGAAGAGATTACAGGCGACAACCTTCCAGTAATTTTACATATGTTAGCCCTTGTGTAAAATATTTAATATTTATTTTAAATTTCGTATTTTGGGTAAGTTTAATTAGAGAATATATATTATTTTTTCTAATTTCTTTTTCTATTTTTTTTTGCAGTTGTTTGGAGGGCTCCTTATTGGAATTGGTTTATATGCCTTTGTAGACAAATGGCAGTTAACTGGTTGGGTGAAACTTGAAAATGTTTATGATGTTATTTTAAACATTTCCTTAGTAATGGTTATAATGGGGGCTGTTGTCTTTATAGTTAGTTTTGCAGGGTGTGTAGGTGCTCTAAGAGAAAATACCTGTTTGCTCAAATTTGTAAGTATTAAGATACTTATCTAACTTAAATAAATTATGTTCTAAAGTTTCTGCTTCTTTTAGTATTCATTATGCCTGTTAATTTTTTTCCTGCTTGAAATGGGAATTGCAATTGTTGGCTTTGTTTTCCCACATTCAATGCAATCTGTATTGGAAGAAAATTTTACAGACAAAATTATTCATACATATAGAGATGACCCAGATCTTCAAAATTTTATAGATTTTGCTCAACAAGAGGTAAGCACTTGCATCTGTAAACAAATGTGTGTATTTCAACTTTAGTCACACAAGTTATGGTGAGTTATCAAAACGGCGATATATTCAGAATTGACAAAAATAGTGATTTTTTTATTTTAAACATGTTTCTTTTTTTACTTAAAAAGTGTTTATTTTGTTTTAAACGTGTTTTAATTGTATAACATAAACACGTACTAAATAAAAAAAAAAACAATTTTATATTATTATTATTTATTATTCGAAATATATACGAAATGTATACGAAATGTGGTTTTCTTTATGGAATGCCCTGTATTTTTTTACATATATAAATATATATATTTATATACAGAAAGGTAGGGCGGATCTAAATGTGTAAAAAAATTCCATAAAAAAAAACATACTTTTTTCCACCCTTCGTATACCGTTGAAGGGAGAAAGAAAGTAATAGCATATATGAAATCTACGAAAAATTCTATGCGTAGGTTTTGAAAATTTTGAATCATTAATCATTAATCAAGTCTTTTTCTATACTACTTTTTCATATGACATTAGCTTCTTTTCAATCTTTTCTTAATTAATTTGACAGTCGATTGCTTATTATAATTTTACAAATCCCTAAATTAGAACAAAACAAAAACATATTTCTAACACACCTCCTTGATTTTGTGATTGAGTAAATCTAAGGATAATATAATAGACATAAGTTACAAAACTAAAAGGTTTAATTAACTGCCACAGAGGTTATTAAGTATTCATTTGATTTTTATTAGAGCAAGCCTGACAAGTTTCTCAGTTTTTGAAATTTTTGTCTACCTAGAGACTTAGTAAGTATATCGGCAAGTTGGTCATCAGTATTCACTTTTAAAACATCAATTAACCCTTTCTTCTGAAAATCGTTAACAAAGTGGTAACTTACATCAATATGTTTAGAGTTTAGAGTATAATATTGTCCTCATAAATTTTGATAGGAGTCTTTATTTGAACACCAAGATCAGCTAGAACTCCTTTAATAGGTAAGACTTCTTCAACACAATCAGCCAGTGCATAAAATTCGGCATGGGTTGAAGCACGTGACACAACCTTTTGTTTTTGTGATTTCCACAATATTGGATTTCCAAAGACACGAATAAATATTCCTGTAGTTGATTTCCTATCAATTATGTCTGAGGCCCAGTCTGCATCAACATAGGCATCCATTTTATCATTAAAATTTGAATTATAAACTAAACTTATGAATCTAGTACTATATAGATATTTTAATACTCGCAATGCATATTTAAAATGAGTGTCATTGTAACTATTTTGGAAACGACTTAAATAGTTTACTGAGAATGATATATCTGGACGGGTTCCACTACTTACATATAAAAGAGCACCAATTAAATTTCTATATTTCAAATTAATTTCACAGTTTTCTGCAGGTTCTACTTTTAAATTAATTTCCATGGGAGTATGGACAATATTTGACTGCTTAATGTTATATTTTTCTGCTAAGCTTTCTATGTAACTTAACTGACCTAGACTTATTTTCTTTTCATCCGGATTATAATTTATTTCAATTCCAAGGTACCTATTGTTTAACTTTTCCTAAATCTGTCATTCTAAATTTTTTTCCTAAAAGTGTTTTAACTTCCTTAATTTGATTCATATCTGGGCTACAAATTAACAAATCATCCACATACAAGATAAGATATATGTGACTTCCGTTGACATTTTTCATATATAAACAATAGTCAAAATCTGATCGTTTAAAGTTTATACCGAGGGGTAAACCGCGCTGGAATTTTGGTGTACAGATCCATGGAATTAGTGGAAATAATAGAGGAATTAATGGTATTACAAGTGGAATTAGTACAATTTGTAATATTAGTAGTGGAATTAGTGGTATTAGAAGTGGAATTAGTGGTATTAGTAGTGGAATTAATGGTATTACTACTGGAATTAGTCTTGGAATTAGTGGTATTAGTAAGGCTTCGTTATGTAATCTGGCAACCATGTTTCTACAAAACAATCTCATGGAGCAATTATTGGCAACAATGCATTCTCTAGATGTTTCAGTTGTTTACGATGGGCGGCACTGGCGGCAGTTACATGTTATGTGTTATGGCGGTACGTGTAAACAATACGTGTACGTGTAAACAATGGGCTCATTTCGGAAACATTTTTTAATTCATATTCCGAAAGTACACCTTGTAATTAGTAAATGTGCAAAATATTAAATTTTTTTTTCAACTGCTTCTCCCTCAAAATAAATAATGAAAATAGAGCGCTGTGACGTCACACCACTCGCAGCGGTCGGCCGCTAGCTTGTTTCCTATAGTTTCATACCGGCGGCAGTTCTTACACACACGGCGGAAGTGGTAATTTCGTTCATCTTTTAAGTGCTTCGTCCTTAGTACAGCGAAATCTAAATACCATATATCCGCATAACTCATAGAACCAGTGGAGTCGGGTGGTGTGACGTCATAGCCGTTTCAAATATGTTACGAATTTGAAATCAAATATTAGGGTTAATATTAACGCTAGCGATCTAATTTTTTCACTATATACTTAGAGGATGAAATATTTACGGAAAATGCTAAAATAAATTAAAAAGCAAATATCACGAAATGAGCCCATTAAACAACTTATAAGATAAGTAATATTTTGAGTGATATTTACAGGTATACTAGACTTCACTTTTCTATGGCAGATAAAAAATTACCGACAAAGGAACACGTGCAGCGGCTTCTTTGAAGATTAAAGAGGCCGCGATTCTGCTTTGTAAATGCGGCATTTTTTCCCTGCGGTACAAAAATGAAATGAACTATAAGTGTACTTCTTTTCAGTAATCTTTTCAGTAATCTGTAGTTTGACGCCCCGAAAGTAGTGCAAATATTTAAATTTGGATTAAACAGATTATCGGAATTTAGACGAAAGAGTTACCCTTTATTGCTTCTTTGTTTTTAGCATTAATAACTTCTACTTTTAATGTACAGTGTGTCCATCTTTGGATGTATCAAGATAGAAAATTTTTATTTTACCTAGATTAAAAAAAGTCGACCTTTACAATGTTTTTAAACCATCAAACAGGGTTGCCAAAAATTAAGGAAATTCAAAATTGTGTTTTTGCCTAGTTATGCTCATAGTCGTCGATGCCACGTTTTATTATACGAGTACCTATGTACTAATTACTAAATATCATAGAGCATGATGAAAAATCTTTTATCTTAGATTTAAGCTTACTCTTAGAAAACACAAAAAAAAACGAAACTGAACTATTTGTTGGGGACATTAATTTAGATATATCACAAAAGACTGAAATTAATGAAACTAAAAATAAATATACAATTGACTATTTAAACATACTGAATTCAAATGGTTATTTCTCGCATATAAATAAACCTACAAGGGTCCAGAATAACAGTAGCTCGTGTATTGATCATATATTTATTAAAAACACCGAAAGACAATTTTCTAAAATAAACTCGGCAGTCATTCTAAATAGTATAACAGATCATTACTCAGTTCTTGTAAATCTTAAGTGTAATAATATACGAACACAAAGTTATGTAACTCAAGAGAAACAAATAATTAATCATCAAATGTTAAGTCGTAAACTAGAATCTGAAAAATGGTTAGAATTATATAGCAAAAACCATCCTGACACATGTTCGGAACACTTTGTTTATAAACTAAAAAACTACATAAAAGAGTCCCAACATAATAATAAATGTATTCGCAGACAAAAAAAAAAATTAAAACCATGGGTTACAGAAGGTTTGATAAAGTCCATGAAAAATAGAGATAATCTAAGGAAAGATGCACAAAATAATAAAATAACTATGGAAGAATATAAAAGATACAGAAATGCATTGACAAAGTTAATAAAAAAAGCAAAATTTATATATTATAAAAATCTTTTTGACAAAGCAAGACATGATATAAAAAAGACTTGGCAAGTTATAAAAAAAGCCACTAATGATGAACACTCTCATGATAAACCTATAAATTGTTTAAAAAATGAGTCTGGTGAAAATATTACGGATGACTTCTATCTATCTATATTTAGGAATATGGCTGTGGCGGCGGGCCATTCGCACAAAACTATGCGGATGACTTAGAAAAGGCTAATTTGTTAAATGAATACTTCTCTAATGTTGGTAGAACACTTGCGTCGAATATACCTCAAGTAACTGATGGTTTAAATAATAAAATATCTAACTTTGATAATAGTTTATACTTCGTTCCTGTTGATAAAGAAGAAATAATTGGTTACATAAACTCATTAAAAAGCAAATCAGCTGCAGGAGATGATGGTATAACTTCAGAAATTATAAAAAAACATTATAGGTTCTTAGTTGAACCATTAGTGTATCTAAGTAATTTAGTCATTAGTACAGGGGTTTATCCAAAAATATTCAAAAACAGCATAGTTGTTCCCATTTATAAATCAGGTGATAAAACCATTACATCTAATTATCGACCCATCTCTCTTACAAGTGTCCTATCAAAAATAATAGAAAAATGTATAAAAAATAGAATAACAAAGTACTTAAATAAAAATAATATATTGTCACCTTTCCAGCTCGGTTTCCGAGAAAAAAAATGCACGGAGGATGCCATAATTGAATTAACTCAGAGTGTCACAGAAGGTTTCAATAATAAAAAAAAATCCATAGGTGTATTTTTAGACTTGGCCAAGGCTTTTGACACTGTGTCACATCGAATTCTCCTCAAAAAACTTGATTTGTTGGGTATTAGAGGAATTCCGTACAATTTATTTGAAAGTTACCTAACACAAAGAACACAAAAAGTCAAAATTGGAACAACAATAAGTAGGGAGTTTGAGGTTGAGTTCGGTGTGCCACAGGGTACAGTCCTTGGGCCAGTCCTGTTTATATTATATATTAACGATATGTTGGAAATTGATATAGGAGGACAGGCCATTTGCTATGCAGATGACACTGCGATTATATTTCAAGGAGAAACTTGGAATGAAACCAAGAAAAGAGCTGAAATTGGATTGTCAAAGATAAAACATTATTTTAATAAAAATCTACTTACACTAAATGCAAAGAAAAGTAATTTCATTTTATTTTCCATCTATGATAATATACATTCAGATTTAAATAGTTTAACAATACATGAATATCTGTGCCAAAAAAATGATAATGTTGTACAATGTAACTGTAAAGAGAGTATAAATGTGGCTAAAGTGGTAAAATATCTTGGAGTTCTCATTGACTCAAAAATGAAATGGAATTTTCATATAAATTATGTAACTAAAAAAATAAGAAAGTGTCTCTACAAATTTTATCAATGCGGGAATTTTTACCTTTAAAAATACTAAAAATGGTATATCAGACTTTAATTGAATCTATAATATCATATGGCATTATCTCATGGGGATCTGCATATAATAATATAATGAACTCAAAAATATATGATAAGAACTATATTGAGAAAAAATAAAAGGTATTCGACACAAAAAATATTTAAAGAGTTTGATGTTCTTACTGTTCGACAAATCTATATTAAAAGTGCAATTAAATACATGCAGAATAAAGATAAATATAGGATTCAAATAACACACAATAAAGAAACAAGAAATAAAACTTCTAAATGTATGCAAATTCCAAAAACTCATAACAATGCTTCTCAACATCACTTATCCTATGTAGGTCCCAAAATATATAACCTGTTGCCTAAGGAAATAAAAAGTAAGAAAAAATTATTATCATCTTGTTTAAACAAATGGATAATTCAGAATTTCACCGAAATTCAACGTTTAATACCATGGTTTTAAAAAACATACTTAATAAGCCTTTAAAATAACTTGTCTGAAAACTGATTTAAAAGAAATATGTGCGTGAATTGTTTTTTTTTTTTTTTATTTAAGTTTAAGATTTAGTTTTTAGTTATTATTATTGTTCTATTAGTAAAATTCTAAAATTTACCCACAAGCTTCAGTTGGAGCTCACGTAAATCTTAGTCTTTGTAATTTTATTTCAATTATGTCTATGTGGATTATATGTGTATGTGTATAATTGAGTGTATATATTATGCAAGTATATATTATCTAGAATTAACTGAACATGTTATATATATATATGTGTATATATATATATATATATATATATATATATATATATATATATATATATATATATATATATATATATATATATATATATATATATATATATATATATATATATATATCTTTATACTAAGCACATGCGAGGCCCGTAAATGCATGTACAACATACTATACGAGACCCGTTTTGCACATACGAGGCCCGAAATCGGGCCTCGCATTTAAAATGCGTGTATATAGATTTATTTCCCATCCCCTGCACCCCCTTCCTCTAACTGTCAATTTTTTCATGGGACTCACAAGTGATGTTGAATATCACGTCTTATACCGTATTTAGTTCATTCAAATTTTAAGTAGGGGTCGCTTCAATAGTTCTGTATATGATTGCTATTAACAAAGTGAGGCCCCCGCATATCCGTTAAAATTCCAAGGCGATTATCAAATCCGAGGCCCATATACATGGCAACAGTGTTAATTCGTTAAGACATTAGGGTTTTCTTAATGTTTTAAAATGTTTCATTATTAGATTATTTATTAAATATTAAAATATTTGTGAAAATTATGCAAATTTTAAAAGATGTTTAAAAAATAGGATAAAAGAAATTATTTTAAGTAAGTAAGTAATTTATTTCAAATAGGAAATCCTAATATACATATATCTAAATACATTTCACTTAAAAACATATCACAAATCATTATAATCACAATATAAAAACAGAGATAATAAAAGTAAATCAAATTTATAATTATTAAGTTTATAATTATTAAGAATATGTGAGTATATAAAACATAAGAATTACATAATAACATAAAATCTAAAATAAAATAAAACAAAACAACAGCAAATCACAATTCTTTTATGTGCTTGATTAAATTATATTTAAATTGTTTGACCGAAGGACTGTTTTTAATTTCAGGTGATAATTTATTAAATTTATCAATGCCTTTGAAGAACAAAGAGTTCATGGACTTTTTTTGATGCACTTGGTTTAAATGTAGATTATCTCTAGATCTTGTGAAATGCTCATGTATTTCATGATTAAATGTAATAAACTCTTCAAAATAGCTAGGTAATAACTTGTTCACAGCTTTGTAAATAAAAATCATTGCACTTAGATAAAGTTTGTTTGACACGTTTAACCATTCTAGAGTTGAAAGCATAGTATTTACTGGAGTGAACCTGTTGCATTTAAGT
This sequence comes from Rhagium mordax, assembly GCA_963680705.1. Taxonomy (NCBI): domain Eukaryota; kingdom Metazoa; phylum Arthropoda; class Insecta; order Coleoptera; family Cerambycidae; genus Rhagium; species Rhagium mordax. The sequence goes on along the minus strand of OY796661.1, from coordinate 42,002,002 downwards.
ATTATTCTCATACCACGGTTTTGTAATTTTTGTAATTGAGAGATTTTATTAAGGTCAAAGAGGTACATTACTGTTGAGCAGTAGTCAAAATGTGGTTTAATAATGGTGTTATATACTATAATCTTAGTTGAAGTTGATAGATGGTGTGAAATTCTAGAGAAAAAGTACATTTTTTTAACAATTTTTTTATATATATAGTGAAAGTGGCTGGAGAACGTCAATGTATTGTCTATTTTAAAACCTAGATATTTCATTTCTGTCACAAATTCAATATTTTCACCATTAATTGATAAGTTATAGGCGTTGGTATTGATTTTGCTATATTTAAATTTAGTTGTTAATATCATTGCCTTAGTCTTACATGTATTCAGTTTCAATTTATTTATATTAAGATAACTACTAACTTTAGCCAATACAAGATTCATATTATCTATTGCATCCACTAAATTTTGACCTTTACAAACTAGTAGTGTATCATCCGCAAATAAGTTTATAAGATCACAATCGATAAATAAATTGATATCATTAATATATATGATGAATAAGAGCGGACCTAAAATACTTCCCTGGGGTACCCCATGTTTACTATATATCTCACTAGAAAAGGAATCCTTCACTTTAACTATTTGCTTTCTATTTGACAAATATTCCTGAATCCAATTTATTACATTTCCCTGAACGCCATAAATTTTTAGTTTTGCTATAAGAATGCCGCGGTCAATAGTTTCAAATGCTCTACGTAGGTCTAAGAATACCGCTACCACATAATTATCAAGATCAATAAAGTTTTTAAATTTTGTTAATGTTAATTGTAATGCTGTTTCACATGAAAATTTTTGTCTAAAGCCTGATTGGTTACTTATTAAGATATGATTCTTTTCAAAATGGCTAAGGAGTTGTTCATATACTGCCAGTTCTAAAATTTTTTCAGTTGTAGGTAAAGTATTTATAGGTCTAAACTCAGACGCTTTTATTGTATTTGTAATTTTCTGAATAGGATGTACTGTGCTAGTTTTTAGTTTTTTGGGAAATTTACCATACTGAAGAGATGTATTTACAAAGTGCAAGATAACGTGACCAATTGAATCTACAATTTCTTTTATGAGTTTGGCATTTAAGACTTCATATATATTAGATTTACTCTCCAAAGACCCAATCAATTTAACTAAATCTCGTAGCGTTAAAGAAGTGAACTCACTAATCTCCAAGTATAAATTACAGTTTACATTTGACCAAGCTATATCTACATCAATACTACTATCTGTTCAATACTGTCAATGAAATATCTATTGAAATTTTCGGCAATATCCGCGCTGTCCCTGAATATTTGCAAGTCCCCGTCAACTTCAAACTGAACACAGTTTATAACGGAATTATCTGTCATATTTACCAGTTTTTTTAAAGTTTTCCACATATTTTTCGGATTGTTTATATTTCTGTCAATTCTATCATGATAAATGCTAAGTTAGTTGCAGAATAAATAATAGATTTTTGAAGTTGCAGAATAAATAATAGATTTTTGAAGAAAAATCCGCATGACTTGCCCAAATTCTTCAATTGCCAAAATTATGATAGGGTTTACTGGAATGCGAAGGCCGAAAAAATTATTTGCCGCACAGCGGATAAGGACCAAAGCGATTGGATCGTTTATTTCGGAAAAAGGTCAAGAAAAAGTAAAAATTTTCAAAATTGGCGCTATTAATCCAAAATGCATCGTTTGCACAGTAGTGCAATGTGTCCCAAATAAGAGGCTCACTCGATTTCCTGCCTTTATTATTGGACTAAAATGGAGAACCTAAATTTATTCTCACGTATTTTTTTGTGAGGAGTTCGATTTTAAGGTTGAATAAGCGAGCTTGTAATATGCGAGGTATTGTCAAAAAAACGATATTACAAATTCTCTTCACCCTATATATTTTTACGGAACTCGATATGGTATATTATTGTGGTTATAAAGGCATATTTCATTCATACATCTAACTTCCGGTTTAATTTTGGCGACAACCTGTGTATTATGAAGTAATTGAAAAGTAGCCAATCTCCTAATTTCAAGAATATAACACATATCCATAATATTTAGTAATTTTCGAGAAACGAAATGCGATAAAGTAATATAATAAGCTAATTCTAAAACCTTTCTTATAATTCACACATAGCTTGAAACGAAATAAGAAAAAGAAAACTACTGAAGGTAATGGACATGTGTTATATGTATACACTGACGACCAAAATTAACGCTCCACCTAAAATTTACCATGATTTTGATTTTGATTTTCTTCTCAACCTTTTGCCTGAATTTAATATGCTTCTGGAATGTATAGCCTTGCCGACTTTAAGTAAAAATTATTTATTCATTAAATATAGGGCGCAACAATAAAGCTGTTTTTTCCAAAAATTCAAAACACCCTGTGGGAATTGCCAGCAGTAAAATTGAACTCCAGTTCAAACTTAATTGTAGGTTAATCTTTTCTTAACAAGTGCTTTTTTGGTGCATTCTTTTACCTTTGCTATTAAAGGAGATATTCCAAGTGGGGAAAAAAATTAAAATTTCTTGTTTTTTGGATGCAGTTTTTTTTGTTATGGGTTTGAATAAACTTAGTGTCATTAAATAGGCAATAGGCTAAACCGGAAGTTAGATATATGAATGGCATATGCTTTTATAACCACAATAATATACCATATCGATTTTCGAAATAATATAGGTACAGGGTGCAAAAAATTTGGAAAATATATTTTTTGACAATACCTCGTATATTAGAGGTCCCATCGCTTATTTGGCCTTAGAATTGAATTCCTCATAAAAAAATACCCGAGAATAGATTTTAGTTTTTCATTTTAGTCCAATAATAAAGGCATGGGATCGAGTGAGGCTCTTACGTGGGATATCTTGTACCAGTTATACAATAAAATCTACTTGCTCCAATTTCAAAAACAACAAAATTGATTTTTTTAAGGTAATTTGTTTAATAAAAAAATCCAACATTTTACTTCAAAAATACAAAAGAAAACAATACTTTCCTAATACTTGTAGAAAAAATAATACATGTATGTATAAACGGCAACTACATATTATCTTAATTATCTCTGTATTGGTTATAAATAAAAGTTTTAATTCGCAGCCACTCTATTTTTTCAAATATTTTTTTTTCTTTATTTTTAAATTCTTCTACTTCCCGTGTCTTGGGAGCTTTCTTATTCTTTATAAAATTTTTGAAATATTTCAGCATTATATCTTTTTCTTCTTTTTTCCAATTCTTTCTGCCCCTTGTCGCACTTAGAAAAATACAGATTGAAAATAAAATATCTATTCATTCATTCGAAAGCTTGGAAATTAACAAATAAAAAACTAATATGAATAGTGAGAGGGCCCATTCCAAATAGCCAGCTTTTATGCGCGTTAACGTTCAATGAAGCGCCAAATAACCCACCTTTTTGCTAGAATCGCGGTAATTGTTTATCGAAGCGTAACGCATTTTTAGGTATAAATAGGTTTCATCATTAGGTTAAGTTTAGTTTTAATCATCCCCCTATGATGCAAACTTGGTTGGCGAAACCCGTGTGTACTCCGGTAGGAAGAGTACTCCAGTGGAAAGCCTATTCAGTGCAAATACAATTGCTAGATTAAATTTTTTACTTACTCGATTTTAATTTGTTATTAAGAACCTCACTTTCTTCTACATTTTGATGTTCATCAGAATCCGAATCTGGGTCTTGTTTTAGTTTTTTTCTTCTTAGGTTGTCTGTGTTTTCTGTTTCTTCCACATTTCATCTTTTTATAATTATTTATTTATTGTTTGGGTAGTTTGATTAAAAATTTGTGGAGAAGTATGTTTTTCTGTGGTACAAACACGAATATAGGCTTGTTTTTTGAGATAAATGTACAGGGCGTTCAGAGCGCCCTTACCACTACATTGTTTACGTCACATTTTTTTAAAGGTTGGATATTTTTGAAAAATGATCAGTAATTTTAAAACAGCATTTGATTTGCTTTAAGAATACTTTTGTTGCATGCACTGCTTTAGAGGAAATAACGTTTAAAGTAAGTACGTAATATTTTTTATTTTTTAAAATAATGCATAAATTACAATAACTTACACAATTAATTTTATTATAAGTTAGTAATATGGTTATAATAACAACTGAAGACTTACAAACTGAAACTAAATAAAGAAGAATATGACAACATGTGAGCATTTAAAAATACCCAAAAATAACCATTTAGAAATAAATCTAATAACAAAAAGAACTACTAGATTAAAAGTCTTAAATTGAGAAATTGTAAACAACAATATTTGAAGCAATAACATTAAACGTTATTTTCTTTAAAACGGTGCACTTCAGCGACATGCAACAAGAATACCTTTCTCAAAGCAAATCGAATGCTGTTTTAAAATAACTGATCACTTTCCAAAAATATCCATTCTTTAAAAAAATGTGACGTAAACAATGTAGTGGCAAGGGCGCTCTGAACGCCCTGTACATTTATCGCAAAAAATAAACCTATGATCGTGTTCGTAACACAAAAAACATACTTCTGTAAAATTTGATCAAATTACAAAAACAAGAAATAAATTATTATATATAAAAATTAATACATACAAAATATTCTGGGGGCTATAACCCATCAAGCAAACAAAATTGTACTAAGGTAAGTTGACTTAAATCACATTATTTTGGTCCACGGAAGCTATTCCTGAAGTATGGCCCATTCTTTAGTAAACACCCTATAAAAGCATCCATCATTTACCCTTTTATTTTAAAAAATATGCAAAATCGTTAAATACAAAAGTTTGTCGAAATTGTATTTTTTATGTGATACCTCATTATACCTACATGGTGACCACATCAACTTTGCTCTTTTTAACAGAAAAGCAAATTCTATATGGTACATTGTACCATTTTATCCTCCTTTATTGGTCGCATTATCCGAAATTTAAACATCTTCGGACTAATTACTGTTAAAACACTCATTAAAAAAAATAACTTGATGCAAATTCTAGAAAAATGAAACATCCTGTACACTAAATTATCACATCAAATGAAATAACTAAATAATAAGTAAATTTGACAAACTTTTATATTTAACGTTTTTTTTAATTTCTAAAAATAAAAAAGTTGATGAATTCTAGAAGAATGGAACATCTTTTATAATAAATAAAAACACAAGTAATTTCGACAAACTTATACTCCATTTCCAAATTGCAGGTACGGTCCTACAGCTCTATAGCTCAACGTAAATAACAGCTACTATAGGTAAAGCTACTCGTATAAATATTGCCAAAATAATTTAAATTATATTGAGAAAAACTTTATAGAAATAACTTACCTGGATTATGGCTTAAAGCCATATTTAATATTTGTTTTGATCGATAACTCATTTTTACGCACGCAACAGCACTAATACACACTTAAAGCATTGATTAAGGAATGAACAAGATACGCGACTTCAATGGTAAAGTGCGAGGCCAATTTTGGCGGCGAGATCTCGGTAAGTTGCGGGCATTCCTGTGATTTACGTAGTATGCTTTTGACAAACCTGTGTCGTGTCTGGTTTTATATCATTAATAATCTAGTGGTAATAAGAATTTAATGTCCAGATTAATTTTAGTTTAAAATTATTAACGTATTATGTCCTCTCTGCCAGCTATTTCTCAACGTTTCTTTGACTTTTAACCGTCACATAATTTTAAACTAAAATCAATCTGAACATTCAATTTTTGTTTTCACTAGATTATAAATTATATAAAACCAGACACGACACAGGTTTATCAAAAGCATACTACGTGAATCACAGGAATGCTCGCAACTTACCGGGATTCTCGCTGCCAAAATTAGCCTCGCACTTTACATTAGAGTCGCGTATCTTATTCATTCCTTAATCAATGCTTAAAGTCTTAACAGAAATAATACGTAGATAAGTTAGCAGAAACCTCAAAAATGCACGTGGTAATGTATTTTGCGGGAGAAAATTAGGAGCATATCTTGACAACGTTGCAGGGACTCGTATGTATACTGAAAATGCCATTTATAAACAGTGGGCCTCGCTTGTTACATAAATATTATAAAGGGACTCGGATATACGTTGTAAACATGTATGTTTTAATTTTGGAAAAATTTAACCCCTCAAGAGGGATTATTGTTAAATGTTATTAGGACATTGCAAAACATCAATATATATAGTATCAAAATCATCCCTTTAGGTGGGCCTCGGGTGGCCTGTTGAGTATATCGGGCCTCGCTTGTGTAACTGGATACGTATATATATATATATATATATATATATATATATATATATATATATATATATATATATATATATATATATATATATATATATATATATATATATATATATATATATATATATATATATATATATATATATGCAAAGTGTCTTATACACCTCCAATATGATATACGTATTTAACGAATACGCCTCCAAAATCGGAGGCGACTTCGAAAAATCGGTGACCAATACGAACCTATGTGTAAAACATGTTCATTGTCATTATTACGTCATTAGTAGGCGTTTCCCAAATTTTCTGTCGGAGGCCAATTGGGATGGTGTACATATACAGTTATACAATGTAGTTCACTGTAATTCCACCAGAAGGCGCCACCAGTTAATACGCATATACGCTACAAATGATGGTTATGCAGAATTTGCCTCCACTTGTTCTCTACACCAATACACCTCAGAAATATGGCAACAGTGTACGGAGGTAAGTTAGTACGTTAGTTTTATATGTGTGTAAATATTATTCATTGGTGTTATTTTACCTTCTGTGGAAAAGCGCTCGCGTACGATTTGACTTCAATAATGTTTTATTAACATGTATACGTAGGTACTAGCTTTGTTTATGAATTAATATAGTTGTTCAACTAGTAACTAGTGTTAGTACTAGATTGACATATTGATTAATGATTAATTAAAATAGACGAGTATTACAATTATTACTCAGGCTTAGAAAATACAATTAGTTCAAAAATAATTTGGAAGTAGCTTATTTAAAACAAAATAAGAATAAACATAATTTAACGTTTTTATTTATTCAGAACAAAAATTTGTGTGAATGATTTTGGTGTGTGTAAAATTATTTATTTATTCCTTTGGTTGAAAAATTAATGTTGGTTGTGTACGTAGTATTTCAATATGTTTTTCATAAAAAAGTAAGTAAATTGCAGTTATTAAACCAGTATAAAATATGTAAATTAGCAATAATAAAATCCTCTGTAAATGAACAGTATCAAGAATATTTGTAAACTGTACTGAGTAGATTAAATAGATACACATACACATTTTATACAAAGGTGTTAAAAGATCAGCTTTAACCTGAAGATGATGAACTCGACAATCTATTAATACAGATATGGGTAAGTAGTATTATTCTTTTTAAATTTTTATAACCAATTATGACTTTATTTTCAGGTTCGACATTATTCAAAAGTAAGTGGATATATATATTGCATGAAAACAAGATTTTATTAGCAACATGTCATATCAAATAGTTAAGTAATGTTCTTGTGTTAATACATACAGTGTGGAACAGTCAAATGAAATAAATTCATTATCTCAATTATTGTGCATATTTTTTTAAAATCCTTAGGTACCTACGTCGATTTTGGATTCTGAAATGACATTCTGCAACGTACAAATTTCATCTTTTAATTCAACCCCGTTCGAGTGGCAGTTGCAACCCCTAAATTTTTGAATGGGAAGTAAGGACTTGTGACTTGTGATACCTTATTTGGAACATATTTTTTCATTTTTAGATTCAGGATGTCATTTTGGATACAGTTATAGCATATTGAGATAAAAATATTAATGGTTGACATTTTTGTGAGCAAATTTAATTTTTATCTAGGCGGCCGTAATCCCAAAATAGTTATTTATGCAGCAAGTGCGTAAGGTGAGATTCTTTCACGAATGACAATCCCATGAGTGAAAAAAGCTACAATATTTTTTCTACTACCGAAATGCATCTAAATTCTCCAATAATCATGTGAAACGTCAAAGCATACCTATTACGTCAAAACTTCATATGTCATTTAAAAATCACAATACTTATAGCCCACTTAATTTTAAATGAGTGAAATTAATCAATGTCTATTATTTCTTTGTCTAATGTCAATGTCAAGTATATAAATGAAACTTCAAAATTGAATCATTATTGTTAAAGAATACTGAAAATTAGGTGGTATGTTTTATAATAATACCGTGATATTAAATAATTGGACTACATAAAATTAAATAACCACATTTAACGTTTTTAAAATAAGATATGATTATTATAGGTATGCGACTGTTTAGTATGTTACTCTTTCACGCACTAGTGCGTAAGGTAAAAACTCTTTACGCACTCTATAGCGTGCGGAAAGTTAGTACTTTAAGATCGGTAGTAGAAAAAATGTTTTGCTTTGCTTGGGTAAATAATCAAAAATATATTTTTGACATTATGCCACATGGCATTTGTGTTATAAGATTTTAAACATTTCGGAAATAATTTTTCCAAATTAACTAATTTTTTTTAAATGACACCATTGTGGCTCACTACGTTATTTCAATAAAGCATTTAATTACCGATTACGTGGTACCAAATAATTCACAATATCTGCATATTATTATACATTAAAATACATAAGAATAACATTCAACTAGAAATGAAAAAAAGTTATAATATTTAACAATGGATCTCTATCAAGTAGGTGCCTTTGATCTCCTGAATCAAAAAGATGTAAAAATATATACAGGGTGTTCGATTTAAATTCCAAAGTTAGCATCATTTTCGGCGAAACCTGAAGAGTAAATAAATAATATAAAGAGGCGCAACCGTCAAGGGGCCGAGATTTTAGTATTGTACTTTTTGCCAATAGCTTCAGGATTGTTTTCAATTTTTAGTGCTACGAGAAGGTATTTGTTATTCGGTTACATAGCCTTAAATATTATAGATAATTCTATAGTTATTGGCAAAAAAATACAACACTAAAATCTCGGCCCCTTGACGGTTGCGTCTCTTTATATTATTTACTCAATGCCTGAAGCGACAAAAAATGTTAAATCGGCCGAATTAATGCATATTAGCCGTTATTTGACGTGCCCAAATTTGAAATTCATATCTTGTAAAACCAAGAAGATATAGATAGATGCAAGTGACATCTCGTGGTCACCTGGTATATTCTGGGTTTTACAAGATATGAATTTCAAATCTGGACACGTCAAATAACGGCTGAATATGGATTAATTCTACCAATTTAACATTTTCGGTTGCTTCCGGTTTCACAAGAAATGATGCTAACACTGGATTATTAAATGGAACGCCCCGTATATTTTCACATTTCTTGATTCAGGGGGTCAAAGGCATCTGCTTCATAGAGATCCACTGTTAAATATTATGAGTTTTTTTTTTTTTTCATTTATATCTTGTTGAATGTTATATTATTCTTATGTATTTCTATGTATTATAAATATGAACAACATAAAATGCTTTATTGAAATAACGTAGAGAGCCACCATGGTCTAATTTAAAAAAAAGTAGTTATTCTGAAAAAATTATTTCCGAAATGTTCGAGATCTTATAACACAAATTTCATATGATATAATACCATAATTGTATTTTTTGATTAATTATTGAAGCAAAATTTCATAATCTCAGTGTTGATGACTCTTTAACAATTTTTTATACCAAATTAAATCAAATTATTGTAGAAAATATCAGGAAAAAAACTGTTAATAAAAAATATCCTACTTGGTACTCGGCAAACACCATATCACTAATGAAAAGAAAATATAACTTCCATCAACGCTGGAAAAAATTTAATAATAAACTATATTACATAACTTTTTCTGATCTTCGTAGGGAAGTTAAAGCTAACATCAGAATTGATTACAACCACTATATACAAAATACAGAGTCTAATTTAAAAACAAACGTAAAATCATTCTGGTCATTCGTAGCTAATAAACGAAATAATAAATTCACTCCCTCTTTTATAACCTATAATAATAGTACTGTTTATAATGATGAAGAAATCTGCGACGCTTTTTCTGACTATTTGTGCACAGTATATGAACCTTTTGACACCCCCTCTAAGATAACAATAAATGATAATCTTTTTAGTAAAATTGTAACCATGCACACAATTACGGAAGCCCAGTTGCTTGCTGTAATTGATAACTTAGATCAGAACAAGGGTGCTGGACCTGATGGGTTACCTGCCATTTTTATAAAATTTTGTAGAAGTTCAATAATAGTGCCCCTACTAATTATATATAACAAATCACTCTCAGAGGGAGTTTTTCCTACATGTTGAAAAAAAAGCCGTAATTACACCAGTTTATAAAAATGGTGATAAAAATGAAGTATCCAACTATAGGCCTATATCCGTTTTGTCAATACCTGGGAAATTGTTGGAAGCTATTATCACTGACGAACTTTTTTTCCATTTTAAAAATTTTATTATTGAACAGCAACATGGTTTTTTCCGAGGGCGCTCTGCTATAACTAATTTGTTACCATACATACAAGATGTTTTTATGGCATTGGACAACAGAACTCAAGTGGATGCCGTGTATACTGATTTCTCCAAAGCATTTGATAAAGTACATCTTCTTTGGTCATAAAATTGGAGATACCGCAGGGATCGCATTTGGGCCCCTTGCTCTTTTCCTTGTTTATTAATGACATTGGCAGCTGTTTTATTAATACTACTTTTGCACTATATGCTGATGATCTAAAGTTTTACAGAACTATAGAATCCTTAAACGACTGTATGCTCATGCAATCGGATATTGATAGACTCACTGAATACTGTACTAATAACAAATTATTTTTAAATATAAAAAAATGTTACTATATTTCCTTCAGTCGGCTTGTTAACTATATCAACTTTGCATATAGTATAAATGGCATCTTACTTAAAAATGTAAGTTTTATTCAAGACCTAGGAGTTATCTTAGACACGAAGCTGTCTTTTAACCTCCATATTGAATCTATATAGTTAAGAAGTCTCTACGCAATCTTGGGTTCATATTACGAATATCTAATTCATTTCGTGATCCTAACTCATTTATTTTATCGTACAACTCCAATGTCAGAAGTCACTTGGAGTATGCTTGCTTAATTTGGAACCCGCTATATTTTAAAGATATAACAAGAATCGAAAATGTTCAAGTAAGATTTATTAGTCATCTCGACTATAAATTTAATAGACACTTACATTTTCAAAGTTATGATAATAATTTACGGCATTATAAAATTTTAAAATTAAGCTCTAGAAGAACCATTACATATATAATATTTTTACATAAATTATTCAATAATGAAATAAATTCTACTCTCATTCTTCAGAATTTGTCAATCAATGTAAAACATTACTATTCTAGATCTGCTAATCTATTTTATAATCCAACCCATCATACTAATTCAGCTTGTAATTCTTCTTTTTATCAATTGCAAAAAAATTATAACGAATTTTTTAATCACATTGATATATTCAGTCTTTTATCTGTCAGGCGTTTAGCTAATAATGTATTTTTGTAAAATTTTTTCGTTTTTTTGAATTTAATTTGTAACTTATCCAAAATATCTTTCTCATTTTTTAGATTAAGTTAGATCATGTGTACACATATGTATTTCTATTGTATTTATCCGTGCAGCCCTATTATTGGTAATGTTAATTCATTCTGTTGGGTTGCCTGTGTTGCTAAATAAATAAATAAATAAATAAAATAAAACATATTTTTGGGGTCACGGCCGCCTAGAAGAAAAATTAAGTTTGCTCATAAAAATATCAGCCATTAATATTTTTATCTCAATATGCCATAACTGTATCCAAACTGACCTGAATCAAAAAATGTAAAAATATATAGGGTGTTCCATTTAAAAAATCAAAGTTAGTTTAATTTCCGGTGAAACCGGAAGTGACGGAAAATGTAAAGTTGGTCGAGATAATGCACATTTAACCGTTATTTGACGTGCCCAAATTTTCAAAATTCATATCTTGTCAAACCAAGAAGATATAGCAAGCGTCATTTCGTGGTCACCAGGTATACCTTGCCTTCAATTTTCGTAGCTACATGGAGATAAAGTGATCGTGTACATTCGAAGTAGTGGGGAGTATCGTGTGCATGGTAAATTCACGTTCACGAATGCAAACGCGTATGAATGCGTTTGCGTACGGACGATGATACATGGCAGCTATCCCCACCATTATGGTCGGACTCACGAGCTTTACCGAATATTTTCTTGTGTAGTGTTTTGAAATGAAGGCACGATATGTTTTGTGTTCCAAAAGTAACGAATTTAATTTATATTTTTTTGTTTGCCTTTTAGAAAAGCAAAATATAGGTCAACTAGTATATCATAAAAAGTTACTTTTCTATAATGTTGTTGTCATATTTCACAAAGCTATAACAGTAATATTTTTTTACATAGGATACCATATGATATAAACTCTGTTTAAAAAATAATTAACTCTATAGATTTTACCCTTTTCCCAACTTGTTTAAAGTAGTTTACGAGAAATGTGCCAAAAATGGTCTGTATGAGGAGAAAATAAATTATAAGAGTGATTAAAGAAAAACCTTAATTACTTGATTGACAAAAACAAATTAAATAAAAATGATAAAAAAACAATAAATCTTCAGATAGGTATGCTAATTTAGAAAAATATTATTGTTTCATAGAATAGCCTTCCAAGATTTTTCAATGTTTTCAAAATTATTAAAGGTAGACTAACAGGTAAAACCTAAAAAATAACTCGGTAAATTCTTTGAAGAAGTCATTAGTTTGTAAAGGGTCATTGGCTGGATTGAGACTACTCCTCTAATTTTATTAATTTTATTAAATAACTATATATTTCTTTACGAAATTTTAAGGCTTTACCTGCAGTTTATTACCAACTATACAGTTGTCATACAAGGTGTTTTAAAGAACGTGTGCGAACAAAGTTGTATTTTTTAAATGGAACACCCGCTATATATTTGCATGCTCGAATTCTACTAAAAATTATAACCATTCCTTGTCATATCACCATACATCAAAATTAACTGTTTCCGAGTATACAGGGTACTTTCAGGTGCTGTATATCCTAACCGGTGAGACTCAAAGTAAAATAACTTCTACATTCCTGTCTTAGTTTTTTATTCCCTACCCGAATATGGCAACTTCCTGTTCAGCTTATATCAACTGGAAATCGAAAATTGGGTTATTGGCTGGATTTCGACTCCTCTTCTACTCTTGTCATTTTTAACAAAAAAAATCCAATAATCTAGTACCTAGTTTTCTATTCTATTTAAATTAATAAAAGCTATTATTTTACTAAACTACACGGAAGCAAGTAAAATATCATTACCCAATACAAAAATGTTGCAGAGTGACAAAAATGGGATAAATTATAAAGTGCACAAGAACTGGGAATGACATATTGCAAAATATTAGGTATGTCTCCTTTTAAAGTGTCCAAAAAAATATTGGCCCTATTACTCTATTATCTAAAAATCCACACCCATACACTTACCGAGAAACGGCCCAGAGCTTTTAATCTTTCAAACTGCACGAGGATTTTGTAGAGCCCAGATAATTTGCTTTATTAAATTTAAAGGTGTTCATATGCTGAGCATAATTTAAAATGTTTAACTTATTTTAGACCAGGTGGTATGGGCGCAGTCGTTTTGAAGTAAATTCGGACTGATTTTTTTTGCTGGAATCGGTTCAGGAGACAGTGCCGATTATGAAAATCTATGTTACCAAAAGGTAACCTGGTCTGATATTGTTTAAAACAGTTTAAAAAAAAGGGAAAAATAACATTTTTTTACTCGAACTAATTATTTTTATATTTTTCGACCGATTTCCAACAATAACTTTTTTTCGTAAACTTGATATTTTCAATGTTATTAATTTTTAAAAATTAATAACTGAATTTATGAAATGCGACAATTAGCATTTAAACAATAAGAACAGTTCTTGTTGGAAATCGGTCAAAATATATAAAAAAATTAGTTTAAGTAAAAAATCGTAATTTTTCTATTTGTTATAACAAAAATTCTTTTAAACAATATCAGACCAGGTTACCATTTGGTAAGTTTCAAAACCTATTCCAGCAAAAAAATTAAGTCAGAATTTACGTAGAAACGACTGCACCCATACCACCTGGTCTGCTACACAAACGAATAATATTCTAGCGCATCATCTTGATACGAACTCACCCCCCACTCCCGCTCAAAATATGTGGCAACACTGCTGGAGGCGTAACCGAACTCTAGTGTACAAAAATTTATACAAAAGAGGCGTTTCCGCTACTCAGTATTTGGAGGTGTGTTACATTTACAAATATGGCAAAAATTTGTATATATTCAGAATGCTTATTTTTTACCCCTCTCTTGGTGGTTGTGTAGAGGTGTGTTATTATTTACCATTTGCACAAAATACACACAAAAATAGTACTTCCTTAACGTGGAGGCTTGGGTGCCTGTGTGATGTGTGGAGGCGATTAAGATAGCCGTGCACGTATATATATATATATATATATATATATATGTGTATATATTTATATTCGTATCTATGTAATTATTTGGAACAATAATAAATTTATTTATCATTTATCATTTATCATTAAACAGTTTTACACCATTAACCACTTTGGAATAAGTTACTAAATAAAAAGCTTATTAAACATATTTGCAGCGTTTTCATTTTTCAGTTAATGGTAATCAAGTAATAATTTGTATTATGCATTTCCTTGAACATTACATCTTATTCTCAAAAAAGTGTGTCTCCTTGTCAAGTCATATTTTTATTTGCAAAACATCATCTGATCGTATACTTTTAAACTGTTTATATACTTTGTCTTGTTGGATTTGGTACAGACAATTCTGTCTTGTCACAATAAGCACAATGTTATCAATTTCGCGATGAATAGAATACTACTAATTGACTTGGTAAGAAGTTAATAGGTAAATTAAAGTTTGGCCAGAAGCCTAAAATACTTTATTTTACGGATTTCTTCACGGCTATCTCGGATCGCAAGACCCGATACAATCAACATTGGTCTCTATCTATACCAACCGCAGTTTCTAAGCCAGTGTTTAATAATCTTTCGTTCGGTTCATTTGTACTTGAGCTTTCTTCTGTGCATTGTAAAATATTATCTTCTGAATCATCTTCATTTTGTAATCTAATACTTTTTATGTCATTTTCAATAAATTGCACATTTCGACTAAAGATTACTTCATTTTCGACTAATATTTTATATCCAACGTCAGTATAACCAATTAAAATTCCTTTGGCAGCTTTTGGATGTAATTTTGAAGTTCGCCGATCTTCAGGGATTCTAACAAATACTTTGCTTCCATACAACCGTAGATTTGATACATCAGGTTCCTTATTGAAAAAGATTTCATATGGGGTTTTTTTAATTTTTGTGTTTGCAAGTAAACGATTTCCTATATACGCAGCTGCATTAACACATTCCGGCCAGAATTTTTTATCAATTTTTGCTTCAGCCATTAAACATCTAGCACGATTCATAATAGTCCTGTTATATCTTTCTGCAACACCATTCAATTCGTGTGTACCTATAAGGAGGACCAGGTCGTAAGTATATACCTTCATTTTTTGCAAAAGTATAAAAGTCCTTGTTTATATATTCTCGCCCATTATCGCAATGAATTTCTTTTATTTTCTTCCCCGTTTTATTTTGCATTAACTTAGTATACTGAACAAAACGATCAAAAACTTCATTTTTTTGTTTAATACAATATACAACCGCAATCTTACTAAAATCGTCTATAAAACTAACAAAATATTTTTCACCCTTATAGCCAGCTTGTGTGATGGGACCGTGTACATCAGTATGGACTATTTCAAGTACATCATTTGCTCTATTTCTATTATTTTAAAATTTAGATTTGTCATTTTATTTTCTAAACATATTTCACATTTTAAAAATTCATTTTCAATTCTGTTTGGTAACCCTTCAGCTAATTGTAAATTACACATGTCCCTTAAATCGTTAAAATTTGTGTGACCGAGAATACGATGCCACTTTTCCTTTTTTGACATTTCAGTAGTACTAGTAAATGATACTGATTCATTAATCTTGTCACTTTGAACATTACTGTCACCTTTACAATTTTTTATTTTAGCAACATTCTTTTCATAAGTAATTGAATTATTTTCATCAGTAATACAAGAAACGCTTAACAAATTATGTTTCATATTTGGTATCTACAAAATATACATTTTTAATTTTAGTTTTAGCAAATTTACCATTAACATTAAAATAAACAATAATGTCCCCTTTTCTGTTTGATTTCAACGAAAAACCATCACCCACTCTAACATTTATAGCGTTTTCGAAATTAACAAAATTAGAAAAGTACTTATCTGTATTTATAATATGATCAGAACATCCACTATCCAATAACCATTTGATATTTCCTTCTTGTTCCTGTTCGGGCTCAGCATTTGTCAACATTACTTCTACTTGAAATGTGTAATTTTCGGTGTCCGGTTCAACTGACGACTGCCCAGCAATATGACGATTGCTTCCTTCATTTCTTGGATTCCTAGAACGTTCTGCTTGCTGATATTGATTTCTACTCCAACAATATTTCTGGATATGCCCTATCCTATTACACTTAAAACATTTCTTCAAATAATTATTTCCATTGTTTCGACCAGTAGCTTGATAACCCGAGTGATAACCAGAAAAACTGGGCTGCTGATTTTGAACATTCTGAAAATTATTTCTCATACCAACTTGGTTCTTTTGATATTTCACTTTTCTTGACACTTGGGAACTGAATGCATGAAAATTACTTTTGGCTCCACTATTATTACACTCTCGCTTTTGAAACTCTATTTTTAATTTTGACTTGACATATTCAACTGATTTTTTCTTTTTTGGCAGAGCGTCCACAATATCTACTATATGCGACAAACTCTCAGGAAGAGTTAGTAACAAGTAATTAATTTGTCATCTTCGCTCACGGTTTCACCAGCATTCTTAAGTTCATTTAACAGTTTTTCAAATTCATTAAAAAATTCAGTGGGATTGTCAGTTTCATTCATTTTTAAGTCCAACAGTCTCCTTTTACATATCAATTTCATAGCGCTGTTTTTCACTAAATAGATTTCGTCCAGTTTATCAACCATACTCTTAGCTGTCTTTTGAGATATAATAAGTTCAAGCTGTGTATTAGTAATACTATTCACAATGTAATTTTTTGCTTTTATTTCCTTCTTTTTCCAGTCGGCAACACTGATTACGTTAGGTTTGGCGTCATTTAAAACAGCTTCATTGCAGTCCTTCATTTCGAGGAACAACATTAATCTAAATCTCCATTTATCGTACTCTGTTCCATCAAACACTTTTAAAAACAATTCGTCTTTTTTGTCGGCCATTTTGTTTTTCTCAAACTATTCAAGTATTAACCACGCTCTGCTACCATGTTAAAATATATTATACTTAACTGCTGTGGATCTTCCCTTTTTATTAAAACACCACAAACTACTTTAACTACTTTTATTTCCTTTAACAAGTCTTTTTCTATACTACTTTTTCATATGACATTAGCTTCTTTTCTTAATTAATTTGACAGTCGATTGCTTATTATAATTTTACAAATCCCTAAATTAGAACAAAACAAAAACATATTTCTAACAATTAATAATTGATCGAAATAAGGGGGGGTATAGTTTTGAAGGAAACGCCCTAAGTTTAAATTCAATATTTGCGCTATTTTTATAGCAAATATATAAGTATCATATATATTTGTAATCAGAAGGATGAGGCGAATCCAAATATGTAAAAATATATAGGGTGTTCCATTTAAAAAACCATTCTTTTTTCTGCCCCTTGTATACGGTTGAAGTAGGAAAAACCGTAATAGCATATTCAAAATCTACGGAAAATTCTGTGTTAGACCGGTTTTTGAAAAATTAAAATCGATGGTAATTGACTGAAATAAGGGGGGGTATAGTTTTATAGGAAACACCCTGTACCATATTTTTGTCCTTTGTTGATTGAACCTTTCTCTCTTATCCGTGGTCTACTTCATGTAACGTATTTATAATAAAGTCACCAAGATGGACCCCTTGGTGTGAAACGAGTGTCCTTTGTGTTTGCCCTTTACACCTTTAGTGGGAGGTCTTATGTATGTGTTTGGCTGTCTTGGGATTGAATTTGCTATTTTACACAGATCTTGGCATAATTAAAGATATTGATAGAGTCTCTTGGTTAAAGGATGTATCCAAAGCCAATTTTGGGGGAAAAAAAGAATTAAATAGGGTCAAGTGGGGTAAATATGAAACAAAATATAAAACTTTAAATTTTTCAGTTACCTACTTGTAAATACAAATTGAAATTTCCCATTTATGTATTAGATGCAGTGTTACTTGATCTTTTCAAACGTGCATGTTTTGTTTTAGTAAATATAATCTACATTATAAAAAATAAATAAAAACTGCGTTTCACTTTTAACCTCGATTTTGGGAAAAAGTGAAACAGGTAAGGGAAAATGTGAAACAAGCCTGTAACTCCTATACTATTCCAGATAATAAGATTTGCAGGGTAAAAATGAAACAAGCGGGAAAAACTGAATCAAAATCATGTGCCGCAACCTTATTAATTTTTATATTTCAGCACAGAATAAAATAAAATGTATATTATGGTGATTAATATTACAATAAAATTTATATACGGTTAAAAAGCAGTGTAATATTTATTAAAAAAAAAAAACCGTTCTATAATAATAAAACAGTTTAACTAAAGTCAAAAAATACTTAGAAACTAGATACAAACATAAAAACAAATAAAAGACATTATTTTAAAACAAAACAAAAAATAAAATAAAGAGTGGGGAAAAATGCAGCACGTCAAAAGCTACTTTTTAACTACTGGTACTGGTTTTGGAAATACATATTTCACTATCTGCACTTATTTGCACAATTTGAGGAATTGGAAGAATTCCTAAAACAGCTTTGTGATCTATCAGTGAAACGTTAACTATAAATTAATAAAAATAATAATAATAATTATTATTATGAGGGAGTCGCAGTATTCTTGAACTTGAAAAGCGATAGTCAATTTTTTTTTTAAATGGCAATATAGGTTTATTTATTTGCTATTGCGCAGATTTCTTTTCTGAATCTAACAATGTAAAACAAATGAACTTGTGTAAAACATTTATCACAGAAAAAGAATGTTTATCGATAGCACTGCAGGCTATTGTGGCATCGATAAATGTTTTGACTTTTTTGTGATAAATGCTTCACAAAAGTCAATTTGTTATACATCGTTGGATTTAGAAATGAAATTTGCGCAATAGGACATAAAAAAAATTGCCATTTGAAAAAAAAAGTTGCCTATCGCTTTTCAAAAAAAATTAACTTTAAGAATACTGCGGTAAGCTCCCTCTATGTGTATTTAATGCAATTTAATTTTTTGTTTTTTAAAATCAGATTATAAATAACAGAGTTATAGCTTGTGGCGTTTTTTAGGAGACAGCCTGTATACCTACTGACTAAAACATCTACCCACGTTTAACTTGTACAGAACTGCAGAAACTCGCAATTCAGTTGTTTCATATTTTCCCCACTTTTTCCCAAAAGTTTCAACAAATAAAAAAAAACAAACTAATTTGCCAAAAAAATAAGCAAGAAGTGCATTAGCATCTGTGATGTATTTGCTCTGTACAAAATCAATATAAAACTAAAACCTCAATTTCTCGTGGAGAGTGCAAGTTTGACAAATGATGTTTAATATTTTTATATTTATTAAATTAAACCATAAATAAATAATTGGCTTTTGCAGTTTTCTTGTTAATTGAATCGTTAATTATATGCTATTCACATTTTATTTACATGAGGGGAGGCTATGATATGTTTTTCTTAGGTTGTCTCAGGGTTGTCTACTATTGACAAAATATTGAGGTGTCAGATTTAATTGATTGTCACTGTCATTTATTTTTGGCTGAATTGCCAAATTTTGTATTGATGACATTGCTGTGCTTTCTTTAGGGTCTCACTGTGGCAACTATGTAGAACCAATTTGAATTTGTGGTTATGTTTTTGACTTTTCAACATAACCTCAGTAATTAAAACAGTCATTCATACCAACAGAATTCAGATTTTCCAAGGCCTCCCCTCATGTAAATAAAATGTGAATAGCATATAATTACAGAATTGTTTTACTTTTACCCTAATTTTAAAGTGTTTCATATTTACCCCACTTGATCCTATCGAAATATTCGAAAGTACCCGAGTCCTTTATCTGATATAATAACACCACATGTAATTACAATCCCCTTTATCCCGGAAGGCTCTAGTAGAGCCTTCCGGGTGTGTGGGAGGGGGCTACACATTTAAAGATAATGGACACGCACCTAATATCCGTGTATAATGGAAAAAACCCTCTCACAGTTTTTTCCATTGCCACGATCGGAAATCGAACCCAGAACTTTTGGTTGAGAGTCAGGTACGCTACTTCTCGACCATCGGTCATATGATGATGATGAGGTTTATAAAATTCCTACGGATGAAAGATATTCACAAAAAAATCTGAACTCAAAACCGTTATAGCTCAACTGACCGAGATGTGATAAAGATCAAACGATGCTGCATGACTAACTCAATAAGAAACATAATAGTCAAATTCAAAATATACTTTATTGTCAAAAGAAACAAGTTCCGATTGACAGTAGAAGTAGGTATAACAACTAGGTATATCAACGAACACATCATAAACATGAAGTGTAAAAACATATAAAAATACAAAGTAAAGTCAGACAATAAATACAGAAATAGATGATAATTACATTAAAATGAGTCGTTATAAAAATCTAAATTATAATAGGGTTTAGCAATTAAGAGACCTTTTATCGACTTTCTAAAAATGTTTTTTTAGCAGTAGGTATTCGTTTAAGTTCCCGTTTCATTTCTTTTGTAGTAAGATTTTTTAAATTATCAGGTAGCTTGTTGAAAATTTTAATTATGGAGTATTCAACATTTTTTTGTATATATGTGAAGTTCTTTTTACTGGTAGTTAATAGGGTTTTGTTTCTGGTATCATAACTATGCTTTAATGATTTAAACAATTTGATATTTTCTTTTACAAATGTTGCCGCTTCATATACAGGGTGGTCCGAAGTTTACCTGACAAACTTCGGCAGGTGATAGAGGGACTTAAAATAAGTGGAAAAGTTCCTATCAATTTATGTCCTTAGGTGATTGCTAACAAAGATACGTTGAAGTTTTGTGAAAAACAAATCATTTCTTTAATAACTCTAAAATTATGAAAGCTATTGACTTGAAATTTTAGGGGCGGCGATCTTTTTTAAGCCTCAATTGTTTTACGGAATCTTGACTTTGTACTGTTTCCAGTGGCGCCGTTATGGGGTGGGGGAGTTAAATTTTTCGCCGAAACTATGTAACACCACTGCTTTATACAGTTGATTTTGAGATTTTCCGAATCTTTGCTCAATTTGGAAGAAAAAAGGTATCTTTTAATTTATTCGTACAACGCTTATTTTTCGAGTAAAATAGCAAAAAGAATTTCCATGACTAAACTTTATTGCAAATTTATCATTTATTTTACATTGCTGAACAATCTTGGCATCTTGATACCCAACATTAACACTATAAAAACTGACAGGGTGACAGGTCAAACATTGACTGACAATGACTGACAGGATTATTAATTTTATTATTATTGTAGTAAAGGTTTTAGTGTTTTAGTAGAGATATAAAGCAAGTGGTTCTGGAACAAATAAACATAATTCACAAAAAGTGAAAGATACATCCGCCAACAAAACTACTATAACAAACGAGGATCTCAGAGTAGCTACTTCCCAAACTAAAACGCAAATCAAATGCAATGAAATTTTAAAACTTACCGTTGATGACGAACCTTTTACCGAGGTTATCCGCAAAAACAAACGGAGAAAAAATCAAACAATAATTGGTCAAATGACCTCCTCAGATACAACGTTTAAAACCTTACCAAAATTAGCATTTTTGCACGTATATAAAGTGCATCCTGAAATGAAAGCGGACGGCATGAAGAACTTTTTGAAAAATTCTTTCCCGGAAGTGATTGTTGATGAAATAAAGTCTATGTATCCACAATATTACTCCTCCTTCAAAGTAACAATTTACGAAAGAAACCTTTCTAAGGCAATGTCACCCACTGTTTGGCCCGAGGGAGCCCATATAAATCGGTTTTTTCATCCAAGGAGGAAAATGGCTCCAACCACGTAGATCTTGGAAAAATTGCACCTTTACTGACTAATAACAAAAATACTCTTTGTTGCACAAACAGTTGTTCTGTAAGTATGATGCATATTAACATCCAATGCCTGTCAAATAAGGTAGATAACTTGTCTTTGTACCTTGACAAAAATTCATATGATGTAATTTGTTTATCGGAACATTGGCTGAACGAGGTTACTCTTAATACTATAAATCTCCCAGGCTATAAACTGGTAAATTGCTTTTGTAGAACAGTCAATAAACATGGAGGTGTCTCCATGTTTTTAAAACAAAACATTAAATTTAAACCTTTGCTGCTTTCAAAATTCTGCTGTGAAATTGATGCCGAATTTTGTGGTATTGAGATTTCTTGCATTAAGACAGTATTTATAACTCTATATAGATCATGTGCTGGAAAATTTGAGGTCTTCTTAGAGAAATTGGAGACACTCTTGGAATTCCTCAGTAATAAATTTAGCAAAATAGTACTTGCTGGAGATTTTAATGTGAATTTTAGAGCCGCCTCTGGTAATCTCAATGAATTAGTATGTCTTTTAAATTCTTTTGGCCTTTCAGTAACAATTTCTGAATTTACCAGAGTTACAGCCCAATCCGCCAGCTGTATCAATAATGTTTTGACAAACTTGGGTGAAGATGAATATGAAATGGGATTGATAGACCCATGCTTGTCTGACCATTATGGACAGTTCATTAAAGTTTGCGGCAATAAGGACTTACCGAAAACAATCATGCGTAGACGATTCACTAATCACGGTCTACTCAAGTTTAAAACTCAACTGTTTGATATTGACTGGAGTATTTTTTATAATGTAAATTACGATGCTGCCTACATGTCAGAGTATCTCGTAAACATATTCAGCACTTTAGTAAATCGCATTTTTCCTTTGAAAAAATGTAATATAAATAAAACCATGCCTAAAAATTGGTACAATGATTCATTACGCAGGAAAAGGGATATATTATCCTCAATTAAAATAATTTGCAACGTTACTAGAAATCCTGATCATTATTCTACATACAATGCCTTACGCAAAGATTATAATACCGACATAAAAAATGCTAAGAGAACAGCTTACGATACCTTTTTAAATAACTCTGACAATAGAGCAAGAGATGCCTGGAGAATTATCAACTTTGAGATAAACAATTCTCGCGAAACTGTTGTAAACTCTGATATCTCTCATGATGCTTTTAACAATTATTTTACATCAGCCGCAGAAAATTTGATAAAGTCTCTGCCAAAATTAAATCATAGTTTCAATACGGATTTCTTACATAACTTAGTTACACCTAATTTCTCTTTCTTTTTACATCCAATTACTGAACAAGAAGTAAGGATGGCAATAAAGTCACTAAAAAATTCAAATTCCCTTGATATTTACGATTTAAACGCAAAAATAATAAAAATTGCTGAGGATATCATTGCAGCACCACTAACTGCACTTTTTAACGTCTGTATCGCAGAAGGAGTATTCCCCGACATATTTAAATGCTCAAAAGTTATACCGCTATTTAAAAAAGGGGATGACTCTTTATTTGATAACTACCGTCCTATATCGATCCTCCCTATCTTTGGCAAGATATTTGAGAAAATACTAGCCAGGAGATTGGCTAACTACCTAGAAACTAATTCGCTTCTCAGCCCGAACCAATATGGTTTTCGCTCAGGACGTTCGACCTCACAAGCTGTTCTCAAGGTCGTGAGTGATATAGTCGAGGGCCTTGAGGCGGGTCATCATACAGTTATTACTCTGTGTGATCTTTCCAAGGCCTTCGACCGTGTCTCTCATGACACACTAATGGAAAAGATGCGATTATGCGGTATTCGGGGACTACCCCTCACTCTTTTTCAGTCTTATATAAAAAATCGTAAGCAATGTGTCACCATAAAAAACAAAAATTCGGAATTTTCAGATATTACTCACGGAGTGCCTCAAGGCTCTGTCTTGGGGCCACTTCTGTTTTTAGTATATATCAACGATTTTTCCCATTTTATGAACCCCACAAAATCTATCATGTTCGCTGACGACACCACTATTCTGTGCTCGGATAGAAACATCGACAACTTAATGGAACTCTCTTCAAATAATGAACAACTAGCTCAAGATTGGTTTACATCAAATAAATTAAAACTTAACCAGGAAAAAACACAGCGGCTTGTTATTTCCTCAAACAAAAATATAACTACGGGCGCGAATGTAAAACTTTTGGGCATTTATCTCGATGACAACCTAAATTGGTCAAGTCATATCGAGCATCTAAATCTGAAGCTCGCAAGCACTTGTTTCCTACTTAGAAAACTTAAAGCCATTGTTGACTTTGCAACACTAAAAAATACTTATTTTTCTCTGTTTCACTCTAAACTATGTTATGCAGTGGTTCTGTGGGGAAACTCCCACCACGCAATAAAAAGTTTTCGTCAACAAAAGAAAGCTATAAGAATTCTTCTAAATGTCAATTATAGAGAGCCCTGTCAACCTCTCTTTATTAAACTGGGTATTATGCCTTTACCTTCACTATTTATATATTATAGTCTCATTGGAATCCACAAGGATGTGTCAAATTTCTCTACCCACTCTGACTACCATGATCATAATACTCGTAATGGAGGACTTCTTAAGAACCCACGATACAGGTTAACATTAAGTACCAAAAACTCTCCTAATTTAAAGCTTTATAATCACTTACCCGAACAAATGAAGCAATTAAATTTGTTGTCATTTAAACACAAAGTCAAGCAATTTATTTTACAATATTGCTTTTACTCTAATGATGAATATCTGCAGACTCCTTACACACCGTAATATATGGCTAAATGTTTTATGCACATATTGAAGACACTGTTCTGTCAAATTATTTTTATATACATTTCTCTTGTTGTTTTTAATTTTTAAGTATATACCTACTGTATTTGTAATATTATTTATGTCCCTTGACAAAATTCATGTAAAATGCTATTATTTAAATGTTAAGTGTTATTTATATACTATTTATATTTATTTATATACTATACTATAATTGTTTGAAATATAGTACTCTATTGTTTTTATATTTTAGTCGCTGCCTAGTCAGCCATTCTACTGTGACTTGCTACAAATGTTTTATTTTTTTAACTTGAACGTGGTCAAATAAACGATATTATTATTATTATTATTATTATAACCTTAAAAATAATTAAAAGTGCTTTTGAAGTGATTGGTAATAGATTTGTTGATGTCATTAATGCGTCACTTGAAAAAGGAATTTTCCCAGAGGTATGGAAACTATCGACAATTATATCAACAGAAAAAATTAATAATACTAACATCTGTTTAGACCTATAAACTCTTTACCGATTCCTGAGAAATTATTAGAATTAACAGTAAAAAATCAAGTAATGATTTTAGATTTAGATTAGATTTAGATTTTAGATTTATTGAATGATATATAAATATAAATTACAATATTACAATAAGAGTCATAAAGAAAATAAAACGGATGACAACAACAACAATTATACATACAAATATATACATATATCTTTCAAAAGGTATAATTCAGCAAAGCTGATTTTCAACTATACCCTGGCTACATGCTAATGCTAAACTAAAAATGTAAAAATGATAAATAAGCAGCAAAATTAAAACAGGAACTAATTTTGATCTAATACTTGTTGACTATGCAGTAATATATCTTTAATTTTTGACTGAAATGTATATTTGGTTTGACAAGTGACAAACAAGGAAACATATTTGTTATAAATTGCACTTGACATATATTCAAATGAGCCCTCAAATTTCACTGTATTGTGTTTGGGAATAGTAAGTAGGTTATTATGTCTAAGCTGCAGGGCGTGCACGTTAGAGCGTTCAATTAACAATGAATGTAAATAAGGTGGTATCTTATTTTTAATTACATTATATAACATAAGGGAAAATTGCAGTTCAAATCGGCCATTCATTTTCAATATACCAACACTGTTATAAAATGGTGTGACATGATCTCTATAATGAATATTGTTGTAGGCAAATCTAAAACAGGAATTTTGAATAATTTGAAGCCTATTTTTAAGAGCGGTTGTCAGAAAGTTATAATAAATGGGACTACAATAATCTAATTGGCTTAAAACTAAGCTATTTACAAGATTCCATTTTACGTCAGATGGAAGAACATATTTAAATTTATACAGGGATTTTAATTTAAAGTAACATATACTGCATTTTTTGTTAACATGTTTTTCAAAAGACAGCCTACTGTCAATGACAAGTCCAAGGTTTTTCGCTTCTTCACTCATATTGATTATGGAGTCGCCCAGTTTTAATTCAACAGAAATGGAGGAGTTTGCTTTTGAACAAGCGGAACTAGTACCGATACAAAGTGCTGTACTTTTATTTGGATTTAAAATCAGACCATTTTCACACGACCACTGGTTAACTAAACTAAGGTTTATATTTAATTCACTAATGGTAGAATCGACGAGTGATGTAGAACTGCACATGTAGAGTTGAGTGTCGTCTGCATACATATGTATACAGCAGTCTGCTGTTAATATAGTGGGTAGATCTGCTGTAAAAATTGAGAACAATAGCGGTCCTAGAATGCTACCTTGAGGTACCCCATGTGTTATGGGTAGTTGATTAGACACCATACCATTAATTTTAACTTGCTGATTTCTCCCATTTAGGTAACTATTAAACCAGTTCAGAGCATTTGTGTCACAACCATAATAGTTTAGTTTGGCTATAAGTAATTCTGTGTTAATGACATCAAATGCCTTGCTGTAGTCGAGCAGTACTAGATAGGTTACTTTAGAGTTATCGATATTACGAGCAACATCGTTAGTTATTTTCATTAAGGCTGTGGTGGTGCTGTGTTTCGGTCGAAATCCTGATTGAATGTGAGGTAAGATGTCAAATCTTCTTGTGTATTCAGAAAGTTGTGAACAAATGATCAATTCCAGCACCTTTGACATAGTTGGAAGTACGCTAATTGGTCTGAGCTCTGACAGATTCACAGTATTGGAAACTTTAGGTAGAGGTGTAATTAAAGAATTTTTCCATAAATCTGGAATTTGACTTGTTTGCACTGAAATATTTAAGATATGTGTAAACATCTTCAAACAAAATGGCAAAACATATTTTAGCATTTTTAAGTTTATACCATCAACACCGGTCGCTTCAGATTTTAATGTATAAACAATCTTTTCTACCTCCTCGGATGTTACAGTATGTAAAGTTAAATCATAATCAAGTTGTGGATACTTGTTGGTAAGAAAGTGATCTATTTTGTCTTGGGTAACCTTAGGATAGTTTATTGACTGCAAAAAGAAATTATTTATATCATCGGCATTAACAAGATCTGGAGACACTTCATTTCTGCATTTGATATGGACATTATTATTTTCAAATAATTGCCAAAGTTTCTTAGGATTATTCTTGGTAGCATTAAGTTGATATTTAAAATATGCTACTTTTTCATTTTTTATGGCTAAAGTGACATAATTTCTTAAGTCTTTGTAGTAAGCATGATCCCCGCTGCTTCTTGTTGAATAGTATTTACTGTATGCCTTATCCTTTAATTTAATCATATATTTGATGGTGTCGGTAATAAATGGAGGTGTCCTTCTTCTTACTTTTTTAGTACAGATTGGAGCATGAATATTGAAGAGACCAATAATTGCTTCATTCATATAATTTAATTTGTTTGTTATATCAGGGATATCTATAATTTTATTCCAGTTTATGAGCAGAGCATCCTCAGTAAATTTATTAAAATGGAATGGAATTTATTCAGGATAATAATATTATTATAAGTGAACAATCTGGTTTTAGGAAACAACATTCATGTGAAACTGCACTACAATTTGTTATAAACCAATGGAAAGTGAATAGTGCTGATAACAAATTGACAGGGGTAGTTTTCTTGGACTTTAAACGAGCATTCGAAACCGTAAATAAAGATTTATTGATACTAAAATTAAAAAAATACGGATTTGATGGGATAGTTTTAAAATGGTTTGTTTCTTACCTAGAAGGTAGGGAACAAATGGTTAAATTTAATGATTGTTACTCAGAAAGAATGGCCAATAAACATGGATACCTCAAGGGTCAGTTCTGGCGCCAATATTGTTTTTATTATATATAAATGATATTAACAGGCACTGTGAGAAATGTAAAATTAAACTGTTTGCTGATGATACAATGTTATATGTGACTGGTAAAGTAGAAGAAATGGAAGAAATTGAAAGAAAATTAAATCGGGACCTAAAAAATATATATGATTGGACATGTGGCAATAGCCTAAAGCTTAACCTAAATAAAACTAAGTTCATGATTGATAGCATCTAAAAATAACTTATACAATATACGAATTAATGACTGTGAAATACAAGAGGTTATCAAATTTAAATATTTAGGAGTAATTATTGACTCTGAACTAAATTTTAAAGCTCATTGTGAGTAGATAAAAAACAAAATGGCTAAAAAAGTTGGTCTGTTGTTTCGACTGGGAAACAAGGTATCAATGTTTGCTAAATTAACCATATACAAGTCTATGATTTCTCCTCATATTGATTATTTTGGAAACCACTAAGCTTCTAGGTAGTTACCTTGACACAAAATTATTATGGGATGTGCATATTGATAACGTATGCAGTCAGCTAAATAAAGCGTACTTCGCAATTTTGCAAATGAGAAATAGTCTCGACCAAGACGGTCTGCTAAATATTTATTACGCGTTAGCCTACTCCCATATTTCCTATAATATTATTTGTTGGGGTAGTGCTAAGGATAGGGACAGAGTATTCGTCTGCCAGAAAAGATTATTAAGATTAATATTTCGACTTAATTTCAATGAGAGCTGTAGGGAAATATTTAAAAACAAGAAGATCCTAACTACACCCTGTATATTTATATACAAGTGTTTAACTTATGCCAGGAAGAATATGGACCTATTTATAAAAAGACACGATTGCCATGCGTATAACACACGCCATGCAGACCTTTTACACATACCCAAGCATCATACGACCAAATACAAACATTCCCCTCACTATAACTGCACAATGTTCTATAACAGTTTACCTGAGAACATAAGAAGGATAAAAGAATATAACAGTTATAAAATGAAAGTAAAAAACTTACTACTAACGGGTAGTTTTTACAGTATAAATGACTTTTTAAATAGAGAACCTGAAAGAATATGATTTTTGCTTTGCAATTTAATGTTTTTTCTGCTGTATATGTTAATTTAGGCTAATATATTTTATATAATGTTACTTTATATCTTTTTTGTCCTTCTTATTCTTATTTACACTTATTCTACTTGTTATATACACTTACATGTATTTATTACTAATTGTTTATCTATATCTATATACAACACTAATTGACTTGCCATATATACTTTGTATCTTAAATGGTTAAATAAAATTATTATTATTATTATTATTATTGTGGTACTACACTAATTTTTCTTAACAAGCAACAAATGCAAGCACTGCAAAAAGTCCAAAATAGAGGCATGAGGGCTATTTTGAGTTGTAATAGGTATACACCGATTAATACTATGTTAAGTGTACTGAATCTAATGAACGTCGAGCAAAGAATCATTTATAACACATTAATATTTGTATTCAAAATGAAAAATGGAATGACGCCATCTTATTTATCTAATGAATTGAATTACGTAATTGATTTTCACTCGTATAAAACACGAGCCACGGTAAATAATGATTTCTATATTAAAATTGAATATGTTAAATCAAATACCTTACTGGGAAAAGGATTAATTTGGTTTAATGATTTGCCCAATGACTTAAAAGAGTGTAGGAATGAATATAGTTTTAAGAGGCTTTGTACAGATTATATAAAGTGCAAATTTTAAAGAATAGGGTACCGTAAACCGGGGTGACTTGACTAACGGCTTTGTATATTTGGCATTTTAACTCCCGAACGGTTTTGTTTTGATCAGAATTAAAAATTGTATACATAACTTTGGATCCTAGGGAACACATTTACACTGCCAAAGAAATTACGTGACCCGACACTTTTCCAAAAAAAATTTTCAAAGGTCATTTTTCAATTCACCCCACTATGGGGCGACTTGAAAAACGCCTTTAAATTGCCTAATTTATCAAGTAGAAACGTTAAAAGGGCGACTTGAAAACAAAATATGGTTTTTAAAAATATTTCAGACCATTTGTTTTGCAAGAAAAAGGCCTATTTGTAGGTTTTTATTTAATTGTATATATAACGAAAATAAATCTTTTAAACTGCCATTTCCATTCCTAAATCGTTCTAATGCAATTTCCAACATTTCATCATTGTAGTCTTTATATTTTCGACTCCCTGGCCGCCGAATGTACTTCCTGACCATTTTTTCAAGTAACCCCTGAAATGACATCGAAAAATAAAATGATACGCCACTGGCGGAAATCAATCTCATTGGAAATTTTTAGGTTACGATTTTCTTTACATATAAATGGGCCATAAGAAAAAAAATATAACGTGACTATCACTTTCACTAGAATTGCTACGCAACAGGAAGTATACAGGGTGAAAAAAATGCAAAATTCTTACCAAAAATTCCGATTAATTAGATCAATAGTAAAGACATTCTTGCCGGTCTACAAATGGTTAAGAGAACTAACTAGGCATCTGTTTATTACATCTACCGAGTCTGGTAGTTCGGCATCCAACAGGTAGATCTCAGGAAATTTTAAAAGTTTTACTTGTCAATTTAGTTCATGACGCCCCGCCTTTTCAAGTCACCCCGGTTTACGGTATATATTGTATTTAATTAATAGTTATGTTATGATTGTAAGATGTTTTGTAAGATGTATTTTTCTTTACATTTGTTGTGTGTGTGTAGTAAGAGCTGTGCTAATAAAGATATATATAATCATAGCAGTGGCGTTATATAGTTCCGACGAAAAATTAAACTCCCCCACCTTGTGACGGCGCCACTGGAAACAGTACAAAGGCAAGATTCCGTAAAACAATTGAGGCTTAAAAACGATCGCCGCCCCTAAAATTTCAAGTCAATAGCTTTCATAATTTTAGAGTTATTAAAGAAATGGTTTGTTTTTCACAAAACTTTAACACCCTGTATCTTTGTTAGCAATCACCTAAGGACATAAGTTGATAGGAACTTTTCCACTTATTTTAAGTCCCTCTATCACCTGCCGAAGTTTGTCAGGTAAACTTCGGACCACCCTGTATACAGATTGCGAAAGTATTCATCTTGACATAGGACCGAAATTTGCCGCTTAGTTTTGTTTAGTATCGCGGCTCTAATGTGTAAACAGTTCGAGACGAGCATTCGGCGACCAAGGACGGGCATGTACGAGCAGTAAAGCACTTGTTTCTAGACAGCGGCACTTCACGTCGTATATATTTTGAGGTTGCCTATGTCAAGATGAGAACTTTCGCAATCTGTATACAAACCTATCACAGTTAATATGCCTTTATTTGTGAATACCATTCTACACCTGTCTGTAGGTCTCATATTAACACTACCAGACTATCAGGCCATGTAATTTTTTAATTTTTTTCCCCAGAGGCCAATGTTGACATTGTATAAAGTACATCAAAACTAAATGAATACTAGTGAAAATTTTGAAGAATTACTCATATAGGACTCAGCATTAATTTTTCTCTCTCTCGGTCCAATATACCGAGTCGGCGTAGAGCGATTACAATTTAGTGTGCACCGACTCGGTCTGGTATGCGGTCTGAGTTGATCTGTTGTAAATTGTTTACCACATAGTTGCTTTATTATAATTTTTGATTAATTTACCGAAAGATGTGTTTTTTAAATAAAATTACAACACAGAAATCTGTAAAAACTCGACTCAAGCTCAAATCGAGCGCACCCCAATATACGAATTCCAAAGTCAAAACTGTATGGTGCGAACTTGTCCCACACGCCAGCTTGGTCTGTTGCCGTGTTTATTCTTACGAAATGACAAACCTACGGCGCTTGGAACCTTAAAAATTATCTCGGTCTTATGGACCTAGTTGGCGCGTGGGACAAATTGTGTCTCAGCCTATTTGACCAAGTTTTTAAAGTTAGAATACCTACTTCTCGGTCCTATAGACCTGAATGGCAGGGAACGTGTTAAATATAAATTTTAAGCATCTTTTTTGCATCTTTAGAATCCTATCTGCATCTGTAGAATTTGCCCAGAATATAATACCATATTTAACCCGTGACTGAATATATGCGTGATACGCACTCAGTGCAGCTTCCACATTTACAAAATGTGACACTACCCTAAGTGCGTAACAGTAACGTGACATACCTCCAGCCAGACTGTCAACATGGAGCTTCCAGTTGAGCCTCATGTCTAAGAATTTGACTGAGTTATTACTTACTATATTTATGTTGTTATATGCAAATACTGTTTCTTCATTTTGTGGTACATAGGAAAATTTAATTGCTTGGGTTTTATTAACATTTAGTTTAAGATTGTTATTTGTAAACCAATTTTGCAGGATGGTTACTGCATCAAAGATATCCTTTTTTATATTATTTTCGCTAAATATTATAGATGTATCATCTGCAAATTGAATCATTTCTTGATCAACAATTTGTGGCATAAAATTTGTGTATAATATACAGGGTGATCCAGGTTAAACGTCAATAATTTTGATAGGTGATAGAACAACTAGAAAAAAGTAGAGTTTCATAAGAAAACTTTATTCAAAAATGTTTCCTAACAAAGACAGGGTGTCAAAGTTGTCAAAAAAATCTGGCTTTCTCATCATAAATTCCAAACCACTCGATCGATTTTCATCGAATTTCTCACACAGACTAATGTAGTACATATCTAAGTAATGGTTAAAATCATTTAAAGAAATTCTCCAGTGACGTAGATACCGGTGGTCGGCACCCCCTCTTCCCTACCAATCTTCGGCGCCACTGGATATTTTACAAAGAAGATTCAATTTTTGGATTCCCTCTTTAATTTAGAAAAAAAAATTACCCTTGCAAATTTTTGATTTATGGTTTCCTTTTTGAGATACTTATTTTAATATAAAGTGTTGCAAGCAGGCCAAAACTTAGGACTGATCCCAAAAAAAGCAAATTAAATAAATAATTACACTAATAAGTTCTCAAAATGGAAACCACTTTGACACCGTGTATCTTTGTTAGGAAATATTTTTGAACAAAGTCTTCTTATGAAATATTGTTTAAATGTTACTTGTGGCATTTCATAAATTATTTCTTTCCTTTTCTTTTTTGGGATTTATTACCACATTCCTTGATTCCTATCCAAAAAATTCGATTTATCTAAAAAATATTCAAATTAACCAGTTTAAAACTGGGAAATAACCTCTACGCCTTTGACGTAATGTCAGAGGATCAGTTAGAGGGTGTTTTTTGACAACTAATAGGAATTAAATTAATACAAAAATACTGCGCTGACGTTTCGGAAACTATATCCGTTTCCTTTTTCAAAGTTTAGGTTTTAGATTTTTATGTAACGTGTAGAATAACACGGCATAAAATAAAAATTGTTTATATCATTTCCATAGATACTTACCATAGAAATGTTGAAAAATATACTAAATAATATTAATTTTATTGAGTTCTTCTCTCAACATTGGTAACCAAGTTGAACAAAATTCTACCGAACAATTTGATACGCATTTATGTTCATTATGTAAAATTATTGCAGATTCTTTGATTTTTCTTTTTTTGTTGTTTGCTTCTTTGGTCAAAATTTTTGCTGAATCCCATTTTATCCTGTGATCGTTTTCCCAAGCATGTTCACAAATTTTAGATTTTTCAAAATCACCTTTTCTAATATAACTGTTGTGCTCGCCTAATCGTACATTAAGTGAAAGTCTACCTATCAAAATTAATGACGTTTAACCTGGACCACCCTGTATACAACAAAGGACCAAGAATTGAGCCCTGCGAGACACCTCTCCTGATCAATTACTTATCTGACTTAAACTTGATTCCACTCTTATCTCATTCTACTAATTGATTGTTGATATCTATTAGATAAGTAGGATTCTATCAGTTGTAGCGCTATACCTCGTATACCAAGACTATCTAGTTTGCTTAGAAGAATATCATGCCGCACACTATCAAACGCCTTTGATTGGTCGAGATATACTGCAATTGTGTCTTTATTATTGTTTAATGAATCTAGTATTGTAGTTAGTGCTTTATAAATTGCGAGTATGGTCGTCTTGCCTTTCCTAAATCTGTTTTTTGAAAATCAGATATTAAGTTTTTTTCTTCTACATACCTTGAAAATCTGTTTTAAATAATTTTCTCAAATATCTTACTTATATTTGATATAATGGACCATGTTTTACGCGATCTCCAAAATAAAGTATGCCTTGTATACATGGATGATATTATCATTTTTTCAATTTCCCTTCAAGAGCATATTTCAAAATTCAAACTTATGATTAGTATTTAAAAAACTTAGAGAAGCAATATTAAAAATTCAACTAGATAAATCAGAATTTCTTGGACAAAACTTAGAATTCCTAGGTCATGTAATTACTCCTCAAGTAATAAAACCAAATCCGAAAAAAATAAAAGTTATTTTAGAATTTCCCGTTCCGAAAACGAGTAGAGATACAAAATCTTTTCTCGGTATGTTAGGTTTTTATAGAAAATTTATAAAAGACTGCAGAATTGATAAAACCACTCGCTCAATGTTTGAAAAAAAATGTTAAAATCATACATGATGATGATGAATATTTTTAGATGCCTTTAATCATTGTAAAACCCTATTATGTAATGTACCTTTACTTCAATATCCAGATTTTAGCCAGCCTCTTATTTTAATGACAGATGCTAGTAATTTAGCTAAAGGAGCAGTACTCTCTCAAAAATTTAATGGACAAGAAAAACCCATTGCTTTTGCAAGTCGTACATTAAACGACGCAGAGAAAAATTATAGTACGGTTGAAAAAGAATTACTAAGGGCCAGTTGTATAAAAGTGATTCAGCGGAAGTTCAGCTGAACTTGGTTCAAAATCCAAGGATTCCATTCTTGCAACAATCGGTATCCTTGAATTTTGAACCAAGTTCAGCTAAACTTTCACTGAATCACTTGTATACAACTGGCCCTAAGTATAGTGAATAGTATAGTATTTCCGCCCATACTTATTTGGAAGAAAATTTAAAATTATTACCGATCACAAACCGCTCTAATGGATTAATAACCTAAAAGAGATTCACGTCTCATGCGTTGGCGTTTAAAATAGGCTTATTTATTTGCTAATTTGTAAAAAAATATAATTCATTAGGTAATTTACAATTCATTAGGTAATTTATGTAGCATTTCCTAGATCCGCACCTAAGTGACTTAACACTTTTGTTGTGCGGTAGGTTGAATATACATTTGTATAATATGATTAAATATAAATTAATATAGTAAAAAACATGTTCACTATAATATCATTCTTATCACTATCTAATTCTAAAAATAAAAATAAAATTAAAATTTAAGCAATTAAAGATGACAAAAATAGTATTTTGAAAGGTAGAGTAAAGTAGAGTAAATTACTCCAACATCTTGATAAATAAAGGATAGTTGTCATTTATACCGGGTGACCACGAAATGACGCTCGCCCTTCTTTGTTTTACAAGATATAAATTTCAAATTTGGGCACGTCAAATAACGGTTAAATATGCATTATTTCAACCATTTTATCACTTTTTGTCGCTTCCGGTTTCACCGGAAATGATACTAACTTTCGTTTTTTAAATGGAACACCCTGTATATTTTTACATTTTTGGATTCAGGAGGTCATTTTGGATACAGTTAAGGCATATCGAGATAAAAATATTATTGGCAGACAAAAAAAAATTTTTTTGTTTTGCTTCAATAATTAATCAAAAAATACAATTATGATGTATGACATTTGTGTTATAAGATCTTAAACATTTCGGAAATCGTTTTTCAGCAATAACTATTTTTTTTTTAAATGGCACCATGGTGGCTCACTACGTTATTTTAATAAAGCATTTCATTACCGATAACTTGGTACCAAACACTTCATTATTTGTTCATATTATAATACATAAAAATTACATTCAACAAGATATAAATGAAAATAAACTCATAATATTTAACACTGAACCTCTATCAAATAGGTGCCTTTGAAATGTAACGAAAGAAACAAATGAATAGTTTCATAGCTCAAATGTCAAATGATATTTAAATCTATGAGAATCAGGTATTATTATGCTGCGTATTAAAAAATTATGGTTTATTCACAAAGTGACAAAGTGGTGTTCTTGATCTACTCTCTCTTGTCTCAGCTCCCGTTCTACTCTAAGAAAGTAGTGTCTGCCAGGATGATTTCTTATTGGATAGCGTTCTGCATTTATAAATCACGGGCTGCCAGACTATTTCTGCGACATTCCCCGTATATCAACAGCATATCCACTTTGTCACTTTGTGAATAAACCATAATTTTTTAATACACAGTAAAATAATACCTGATTCTCATAGATTTAAATATCATTTGAGCTTTCAAACTATTCATTTGTTTCTTTTCTTACAATTTCAAAGGCACCTATTTGATAGAAATTCAATGTTAAATATTATGAGTTTATTTTCATTTATATCTTGTTGAATGTAATTTTTATGTATTACAATATGAACAAATAATGAAGTGTTTGGTACCAAATTATCGGTAATGAAATGCTTTATTAAAATAACATAGTGAGTCACCATGGTGCCATTTAAAAAAAATTAGTTATTCTGGAAAAACGATTTCCGAAATGTTTAAGATCTTATAACACAAATGTCATACGACATAATATCATAATTGTATTTTCTGATTAATTATTGAAGCAAAACAAAACATTTTTTGAGGTCACGGCCGCCTAGATCAAAAATTAAATTTGCTCATAAAAATGTCTGTCAATAATATTTTTATCTCAATATGTCTTAACTGTATTCAAAATGACCTCCTGAATCCAAAAATGTAAAAATATACAGGGTGTTCCATTTAAAAAACGAAAGTTAGTATCATTTCCGGTGAAACCGGAAGCGACAGAAAGTGATAAAATGCTTGAAATAATGCATATTTAACCGTTATTTGACGTGCCCAAATTTGAAATTTATATCTTGTAAAACAAAGAAGATATAAGGGCGAGCATCATTTCGTGGTCACCCGGTATATATTTTACATTGAGGAGAAAATCTTTTATAATTTTTGATATTTCTAATATCTAATGGTAGCAAATTATAAGCTTTAGAGGCTAGACAGTATGCAAATCTAGAGCTTACATTTTTATTACTGGCAGGTACATTCAGTAGATTAAGGGTTATACTACGAGTTACAATTTCATGAGAGATAGCACTTTTAAGGTGTTCTTTTTTATGAGTGTATGTGGTCAATGTGTGAAAATATAATGATCTTATGTTGCTAATATTTCTTCCGTATAGTAGTCTAGTTGGGTAGCATCCCTTTTTTTTGAAAATAACTTTTAATATATAATTTTGATCTGTAGACAAAGTTTTTAATGAATTGGCATATAGGGCTCCCCAAACTAATATACCATATCTTAAAAGTGATTCAACTAAGGATTTGTATACTAGAACTAGCATATTTTTGCTTAAAAGATCCTTTAACTGATAAAATTTTTAAATTAATTTCCGAACCCTCTTTGTTAGATATACTATATGTTCGTTCCATTTTAGATTTTTGTCTATAATAATACCTAAATATTTAGTATGTTCTACTTCTTTTATGTCTGTTCCATGTTCATCAATATCAATTTTTTGAAAATTGGGTCTATTTATATTGGTGATTGAAAATGCTATGTAATTTGTTTTATCTACATTTAGTGATAGTTGATACCCATCTAGCCACATTTTTATAGCGTGTATACCACTCTTAACTTTTTCTTTAACGATATTCCAGTCATTTCCGCTGAATATTGCAATGGTGTCATCAGCATATGAGATTATTTTGCTGTCTATGTCAAGGGTTAATAGAGAGTTGATGTAA
This sequence comes from Rhagium mordax, assembly GCA_963680705.1. Classification (NCBI taxonomy): domain Eukaryota; kingdom Metazoa; phylum Arthropoda; class Insecta; order Coleoptera; family Cerambycidae; genus Rhagium; species Rhagium mordax. The sequence continues at coordinate 41,963,754 of OY796661.1, read as the reverse complement.
ATTGTGAAGAGAATAGGGCCAAGGACTGTACCCTGTGACACACCCACTTTCACCAATTGTGGTTCGCTTAAACATCAATTCATCTTAACATATTGCATGCGATCACTTAAATAACTTTTGAAAAGATTCAACACAGTACCACGGATCCCATAACGCTCCAATACTTGGATCAGTTTTCCATGATGTACTGTGTCGAATGCTTTTGCCAAGTCAAGAAATACCGCAATACATTTATCACTGTTATCAAGATTGACTGAAATTTCCTTAATCACTTTATACATAGCATCTGATGTACTTATGCCTTCTTGGAAACCATACTGATGTTCATTCAATATATTATTGTTTTTAAAGAATTGTACTAAACGTGTTTTCATACATTTTTCAGCAATTTTGCCAAAATTATTTATAAGGCTAATTGGACGGTAATTAGAAATTTTATTTATATTACCTGCTTTGTAAATAGGAGTTATTATAGAATTTTTGAATTGTTTTGGAAATTGTCCATTAGTAAATATTAAGTTGATTATGTGGGTTAGAGGATATAAAATGTATTTCGCGACTGATATTATTGACTGATTATTTAGTAAAAATTAATTTTTCTGATTTTCTTTAATTATCATAATCTGTTTCGTGCATAAACTGCCTCACAAAAATTTCAAGTCGATTGAACTAAAATTGAGGGAGATATTTGCATTTGAATAATAAAAAGCTCTGTACGGCGAGCACGCCGGAGTAACGTCAGCATATCCTTATTATTTAAGTTCGACCGCAAGAAATACACGATAACTATCAGAGGAGTAATAAAATTGTTGGAACTTTTTTGCATCCAGTCCTTGGGGACTGATAATAGTGATAATATTCTGCGTTGACTAGTCTTCGATTGAAATGTATGTTTTATATTTACTTGAATGAATTTATTCTTTGTGTTCTCGTTCTCGTCTTTAGACTGTTCATTATTTTCCAAATTGTCGGAACCACATTCAGGGTTTTCTGACAACTCGTTACATGAAAATTGCAAATTTTTCTGCACTTCCTGAAGGATTATCTAACAGTGATTGCCTTTGTCTTTTCAAAAATGATGTTCGGCGAACAGCACTATAAAAGAACCAGAAATCCAGTTGATAGGAATTTCTACCTCGACTTAAAAAACTATTTTTCTTTTGCCATTAACAATGAAAAAAAAGCGTACATGAATTATGAAATTAACAAGATCAGCAACAATGCTAGAACTTTATGGGCAAAATTTAACCAGTGGGGCATTAAACCAAATACCAGAAATGATATACCTAGCAACCTAAAAAATGTTAATAATATTAATGAACATTTTATTAATGTTAATACTTTGGCTTCCGACATCAAACCAAGTGTATCTGATCATTATAAAACCAACAAATTTGATATTAATGCTCAATTCAATTTTAAATTAGTGTCACAAAGTGACGTACAAAGATCTTTTAGGAAACTGAACTCCAAAGCTAAGGGAATTGACAATATTGACTATAAAATGTTAGAATGGAGTTTGCCATTTATTGCTGATACTGTAAAAGATATCTTTAATCACTCGTTTACTTCGGGCGATTTTCCAACCATTTGGAAAGCTGCTATTGTGAGACCAATTCCTAAAATACCAAATGCACAATCCTTTAATGACTTGAGGCCCATCAGTATACTCCCAACTTTATCAAAAATGTGTGAAATTTTAGTACGAGAAATGTTAGTAGATCATATTAATGATAACAACATACTCCCTCAAATACAATCAGGTTTTAGGAAAAATTTTAGTACGTCTACTGCTCTACACAAGGTAACAACTGGTATTACACGTGGCATTGATGAGTCAAAAGTAACATGTCTGGTGCTACTTGACTATAGTAAAGCTTTTGATCTCCTCAATCAAGACCTACTAATTAACAAGCTAAGCTACTACGGTCTCTCAGAATTAGCATGTATTTGGTTCTCAAATTATTTAAAAAATAGAACGCAACTAGTTGAAATTGATGGTATTAGATCGAACCGCGTACATAACTTACGGAGTCGCACAAGGTAGTGTACTTGCTCCTACTCTGTTTTGCATCTATACGGCTAATTTGCCGTCCGTGATTAATTATTGCGATATCCATCTGTATGCTGATGATACCCAAATTATGAAATCGTTTGACCCTAGTGATGCAAGCCTGGCATTAAGTGACTTGAACAACGACTTATACCAAATAGCGAGTTGGTCTAGAGATCATGGGCTCATACTTAATGCAAACAAAAGCTTTTTCATGTTCATTGGAACAAAACAACTTAAACTTAAATGCCAACAGTTCAATTTCACAACAGTTCATATTAATAATATTGAGATACCGCAAAAAGAATCAATGAAAAACCTGGGTGTACTTATTGATTCAGAATTAAACTTTGAAGCACATGTAAATAATAAACTAAGAGTGCTGTACATCAAGCTAAAATCATTATATAGTCTTAAGTTTATTCTCACGGACAAAATTAAATACAAATTGGTTGAAGCTCTGATTTGTCCACAAATTGATTACTGCCTGACTGTCTACTACAGCTTCTTAACGGTTGAAGTTAAAAATAATATTCAACTCGCTCTAAATTCATGCCTGCGATTTGCTTTTAATTTTAAGAAATATGACCATATTACACCGGCTTATATCAACAATAATATTTTAAAAATTGACTATCGTTATAAAGCACTATTTGGAGCATATCTTTTCAAGATCTTTCACAACAGGGAACCAAGTTACTTATGTAATTATTTAATTCTCAGACGTGAAATACATAACCTGGGACTCAGAGATATTGTTAGGTATGACATCCCCCAGCATAGAACGACAAAATTTGAAAGTTGTTTTGCATATTTAGCAGTTGATTTACTCAATAATCCGGTGTTCTATGAGATGTTGCAAATAAGCTCTGTGCACAGTTTTAAGAAAACTTATAAGCAACTGCTGTTAGTTGAGCAGAGTAGTCAGATTTAACTGCCTTGTTGTGATTGGCTGTTTAACTTGTTTAACTATATTTTACTATATCTATTTATAATTTAAGCTCGTTGTTTTCCTAGTTTTTTGTTTTTGCTCATTTTTGTTGTTAAGTAGACTTTATAGTTGAAGGTGGTATGGAAGAACGTACTTGCGAATACCACCATTTGTGTCTTCATATATATACCTTTTTTTTTTTTGTACACCTTTGTATCTCATCATGTATGTATTTCTCTTAGTTTTCTTTTTCTTTTTAAATCTGTTATTTATATGAGGCACAATAAACAGTTTTTCTATTCTATTCTATTCTATTCTATTCTATGCGACTGTTTTCGGTCTTCCTGGCAATCGAAGATATGTGGAATAACACTATCTTAATTTAATTGTTACATTTTTCATTAACTTAAAATACACGTAATTTTCTATGTTTTCTTTATGCTAAAAATAATTTGAAATTATTTCTTTATTATTTAAAATAAAAAAAAATACATTAAAATGATCCTCACACCAAATTTTGTCGTTTTACTTCCTAAAAGATCGACTCTGCGCTTCGTTTTGCCATAAAATTCTTGTTTTTTTATCCTTAGGTAAACAGGGTTATCACAAAAGATCTGTCCAGGTCGAAGTGAAGGGAGGTTTTAGATACCTTAACGACCCACCTGTAACCTGTAATCCTTAGGTAAAGAAATGAAAAATTTATCTGGCGATATCACAGTAGTATTTTTACATTTGTGTACTGGACAATGTCTACAATATTTTCTTTGATTGCCCATTTTGCATAAGTAAAGTAGACCAAATCTTTACTTATTAACAAAATAGCAAACAAAATTACGAGAACAGTTATACATTATACACCATGTCTAGTTGTATTTTAACAAACGCCTAAACTATGTGTTCATTTAAAAAAGACTTTCATATCGACATATCGGCGGCGCGGTGCCGGCTGCAGGTGGTCGGATACGCGGATGGCTTTTAGCGTTATTCAACTTGCTAACTTTAACAATTTTTTAATATATGAAGACGGTGCCTGATAACAACAAATTTTCGCACATTTACTTAACACAGCGTAAACTTTAAGAATATGCAATAAAAAAAAAATGCTAAATGAGCCTATTGTTAGAATATGACTATGAAATAGAATACCGTAAAGGAAAGGACAATAAAATTGCTGATGACTCATATCCCATAGAACACTTATGGGATATGATTAAAAGAAGGATTAGAGCTCGAGTCAATAACCCTGGCAACACAGATCAACTGATTCAAGCAGCTTTAGAAGAATGGGAAAATCTTCCCCAAGAAAATATTAATAACATAATCGAAAGCATGCCTCGTCGAGTTCGCGCATGTATTGAGGCTAGAGGTGGCAACACTGATTATTAAATTAACAAAAAATTATTATTTGTTTCTTAAATTCCCTATTACTTTAAAGTTTTTGTTTGAGGAAAAGATACGTTTTATGTTTCGTGTTATTACAGAACATATTTAAAAAGTTGTTTATTTTTTCAATAAAAGTGGTTTGCATACAGCTCTATTTATTTTCTAGCAATTTCTCTTTTCTTTAAATTTGATCAAATAGGAGAAAATGGGTGATTCCATATAAGTTTTTGTTGTGTGTATACAATTAATTGTGTCCCACTTTTCATGGAGCCACCCTCATATCTCGCTTATCTGATATCCGAATATTTTGAAATTTTGGTGGTGAATATATACCTATAAAGTGAGTTTTTAGACATAACCACATTTGATTTTAGTCAGTGGCGTCCGATTCTATGAAGGAAAAAGGGGGTCTATTTTTGAAAAAAAAGTATTAGCGATTTTTTTAGAAAAAAACTAGTAAGATATTCTTAATCAGCACCTTTAGAAACCCCTTTGTACAAGATTACATCGTTGTGGGTTCAAAGGTGTTTGAGATATGGGCCGTCAAAAAACAATTATTTTCAACTTAAAATAATTTTTATCTGTAAAACGGATTGTCATATGAAAAAAATGTATTCTTAATTTTTTGTTTAGAATAATGTATTGCACTAGTATGAAATGATTCTACAACAAAATTATGAATTTTTTAGTAAGGCAAAAATTCTAATTTGTACATACCTACTCTTACCTGTAGTGGGATCACGCCAAGTAGAATTCTATTTTGATGACGTCACGTTCCTTTGTAACAAGTTACGCTTGCCTGCAAACGTTAAATTGGTATCACGCGCTTTCTACCTAGGCAACCCTCCTGCTTCCCAACACCCTCGTAGAATCGACTAGAAACTACAACAAAATAGCTGTCGACTAATATGTTTGCATCACTTTACTACATGTGTCAAACAGAGATAGAGAAACATCTGTCTGAAAAATGTGTTGGAAAGTACGCGCCAGATTTTATTACTTTTTAAAATTCATTTCTTTATTTGTGGCCTAAGCGCAAGATACCTATTACAAATCGTACAAAATTATATTAATAAAATGAGAGTACAAGTTATTTTGGATTTTTGTGAAAAAAATCCGCAAATTATTACAAATAAATTTAACAGTTTAGGGGGTAGAAGTGAAAGTGCGGAACTATGGAAAAAGTTAAGTGTAAGACTAAATTCTCTTGGGTTTTGTGAAAAAACTGTGGAAGGGTGGAAAAAGGTTTGTAAAGTTATCTTATCTAGCTAAATCATACATAAAAATTTAAAAAATGATTATGTGGCACCTGTGTAATATCCTTTGTATAATATGTATACATTTACAAGGGTTATATGTATACCCACGTATATATAGGTACCTACATATATATAAAACTTTTTTTTATATGAAACTACATAGGTCATGCATTTATATTATTTTATATTGCAGACATTAACTGACTGGAAGTCAAAAACGAAAGCGAAGGCTGGGGCTATAAATACCCATTTAAATAAAACAGGAGGTGGTACGTCCTGTAGCATAATATTAACAACGTACGAGGAACGTCTCTTAATGTTAATGGGAAAAACCTCATACCAAGGTAGTCCACAAAACATTGAGATAGGCTTTCGCAAAAGAAAACTATTTGTAAGTATAATATATTTTTATTTAACAGTTCAACTAAAGAGATAATATAATTTATTTGTAGTCGGAATGCCACAAAGATCCTGTTACAAAACCAGAAACTGCAGCTGTACATTCGTACATGACAGACCACACATATACTACAGATTCGACTACAGAAGACGCGACAGTAAATAATGACATTTTGATGGACTATGAAGTACCCATAGAAAACGAAACAGTAACCATGACAAATAACATTATTCCTTTATCTAACTTACACTCAAATTTTCCCAAAGTGCATAATATGTCTTCATTTTCATTACCATCGACATCAAACGAGTCTTATAGTTTTCCCGGTACCCTTACTCCTTCATATAAAATTCTTCCAACTTTTACGCCACCAAAGTCTAAAGACTCATGCCGAAGACTAACCTCCGACCGAAGTGCCAACCAATTAGAGACGCTTAAAGTGCATTTTGAAATTAGACAGCTAGACTCTACCCCACTTAAACCCTGTACATCAAAGATGCAAACTCCTACTGACTGTGACACTAGTAGACAAACTAATAAACAAAGACAAAATACAAGAAATAAAGCTGAAAATACAACACAAGCATTTCAAAATATGCATTTCGATCTGCTTTGCGAATTAAGAAATATAAATGCAAATATTGCTCTCGTAGCAGAAAATTTGAAGGAAATGACACATGCGATAAAAAAATAGCATAATTGTCCGTCAGTACAGTGTTTTTGTATTGTTTTAGTTCCTAGTAGTCGTCAAAAAACACCATCTAACTGTTCCGTTGACATCACGTCAAAGGCGTAGAGGTTATTTCCCAGTTTAATTTGAATATTTGGATAAATCAATTTGTTTGGATAGAAATTTGAAGAAATGTGGTAATAAATCCCAAAAAAGAAAAGGAAGAGAAAAATACTAAATGTTTAGATTTACAGGAAACTTTAAACGTTAAATAACAATTTTTTTATACATTTTTACTACTTGTAGTTCCTAGTTTAAGCTGTTGTATTTTTTTATACCTGTATTGTCAACATTACACTATTTTTTTATAATAATAAATATTTAAATTTACAAGAAACTTTAAACGTTAAACAATTTTTTATACATTATTTTTTTATAATAATAAATATTTAAATTTACAAGAAAGTTTAAACGTTAAACAACAATTTTTTATATATTTTTACTACTTGTAGTTCCTAGTTTAAGCTGTTGTATTTTTTTATGCTTGTATTGTTAATTACATTATTTTTTGTATAATAATAAATGTTTAAATTTACAAGAAACTTTTATTCCATTTAATTAATCAATACAAATATTTATATTTACAGTCCACTATTCTAATTATTAAAATAATACCAACAAAGAATAGTACATTACATATCGAGCTCGGAAGTACTTCATTACAGCCGAAGTCAGATATAAACGCGAGGCTGTAATGAAGACGACCAGAGAGGTATGTATACTATTTTATTCACAATTATAATAATAATTGTGAATAAAATAATCTTAATAATCTTAGCATAAAATTTTTTGATATAATTGAGTAAATAAATCGTCGGTCTCAACACGAAAGCATTATCTTCGTTTGGCATATCGGGAGCATTAAAGTCTTCAAGTCGAGCCGCAACACATATATTATGTAGAACACCACATGACACTACAATGGTTCCTACCTTTTCAGGATTGTATCTCAGAGTTCGCTCACCTAACAAACATCGAAACCTTCCTTTTAATACCCCAAAACAACGCTCTATACAGTTTCGTGCTGTGGCATGAAAATTATTATATCGCTCTTCTGGGGTACCTGGTGCGGCATTTAATACAGGAGTCATCAACCATGACTGTTGTGGATAGCCGGAGTCACCTAAAAGCCAGGAATTATGATCTCCATTATTAAAACATGTTTCTAATTCATGTTGGACCTGTGACATTCTCCAAATATAAGAATCATGTGTTGAACCAGGGAATTGCGAGTTAATATTAATAATTCTTAAATTGTAGTCGCAAATCCGTAAACAAAACATCAAAATATAATATTTATAATACAAACAGATTATAGATAGATAGATAGTTTATTCGGTTAAAACAAAATTACAATTGTGTACACTCGTCAACAAAATATAAAATTTAAAACTACATGTAGGTATATAGTAATTCATAAAAGAGAACATATTAAAAGAAATTTACATATAACACTACAAAAAATATAAATATATAATACATTTAAAATATAACATTATTATCCAGATATTCAGATATATCATGGGCAGCGAGCGGAGGACTGACTTCACTCACTTCATAGCGATATTAGGAGTAAAGCAACATTTACCGCGTGTAGTACATGGATGGGGACTATCCATGGAAAGACGCGGTCTCGCTTCCCTACTTCTAGCGGCTTGTATATCAGCTATATCGCAGAAGCAATACAACTGTAGGCGAGAGGTGTATTGAGGATATACCATCCTTCGGAGGGGATGTAAAGCAGTCGGTCCCTTGTCTATTAAATGTTAGGCAAGTAAAAAATCCCTACTCTTAGTAAGATAAGAGGTTCGGCAAAATTTCCAGGTTGGGGGTTGCTCGTCTCCTGGCGTCGGTGATTGGCCTCCGTAGCGGAAATAGGCCGACGTTAAATAAATGATTAAAAAAAAAAAAAAAAAAAAAGATATATCATAATATGCTTTTTTTATTAAAAATTGTTTCACTTTAAATTTAAAATTTTTCAAATCTAATGATTTGATCTCTTCGGGCAGTCTATTAAAAAATATTGGTCCATAATGGTTTACTCCGTTCTTCGATTTATTGAGTTTATAGGCTCTTTTCGCTATATTGGTTTTATTGCGGGTGTTGTATGAATGTATATCGGTGTGACATTTGAAGTTACGTAGAGAAAACAATATGCAAAGGTTGACTTACCATTTGAATATTTTTCGAATGATAACCTTTCCGATTTACATAATTGTGCTCTTCTTGGGAAGGGGCTAAGATGGATACATGTGTACAATCGATTGCCCCTATAACTCCCGGGAAATTTGTTTTATCCATGAAAGTTTCCTTAATAGATAATTTCTCCTGGTGAGTAGTTGGAAAAACAATCCAGTCGTCACTCATATGATTTACTATTAATAAACTTACTTCATTGACACAATTACTAACGGTATTCTGTGCCATTGACAAGACATAGCTATTTCCAATAACTCGCTGATAGGAACCGTTAGCAAAAAAGTATAATGCTGCAAATATTCTCAATCGAGGATCCACTGCTTTAGGGTGTAAAGACATTGACATATGGGGAGTTAATTCGTCATTCAAATAATTCACCATATCCTTGGTTAATCTAAAGGCATTTTTGAAGTAAGTGTCGCTTAAAGTATATGGGTCGCTACTGTTACGCATAATTCGTCGTTCAACATTGAATTGAGCTATTTGTTCTCGTCTTTCATTCTCTTCAATTTCTTGCATCATCATTCCAAAGTAAGGTAACATCACTACAAATAAATACTATTTATTACGCTACTTACGATAATTTGGTGCGTATTTATTACAAAACAAATAGATCTAGTTTAACCTCGAGTTACTTACTGTAATAAATTTAATAAACTTCAAAAACTATTTAATTCAGTCACGGTTGAGATTTACTTATTAACATTGAACGAAATAAAACTTAACTGTTTTATGATTTCCACAAATCTTTTATATTTATATATTTCACAAATTATATAAACTACATAACAATGTGTAAAGAAGCTTTACACATAGAAAAGATGATTCTACTTACGCTAATCATCTGTTCGAAGAAAATCATCAATTTAATGAAAACTTTTATATTTTATATTCAGAAAATAAAGGACCAAAATTAACATTATTAGAATCTTTGGAAATTAACAAATTGAAAAATTCAGATATAATCCTAAATGACCAACTTGAAACTAATTCTTCCCCATTGTTAAATCTGTTTTAATCATATATCTACCATATCTGTTTAGTTGAATACTTCTTGATTGTCTCATATTTTTATTTATGTTTAAACTATGTAGGTACCCATTCAAAATTAATTTTATAATATTATTAATATGTGATATCAAGAGAGTGAGTTTATTCTGTTTTTGTTGAATACTTTTTGATTTTTTCATATTTATTCATATTTAAGCTACCCACCTATTCAAAATTAATTTTACAACACTGTTAATATTTTATTATACTCTAGAAGACTTTAAATACCCTTGTTCTGTAGGAAGTAGTTTAGTCTAGTACTCAACATCTGACGAAGCCACTGTGTGGCGAAACAATTGTTATGTAGTTTATATAATTTGTGAAATACCGGGTGCCACAGGATACTGGCTCACCCCTATATTTCCTTTATTTTTTAACTTATCCATTTGAAATTTGAGGGGCATAAACTACCGTTTAAAATGTATTTTTGCACATTACAAACACTATGGTACCACTTCCGGTTTATCCGGAAATTACCTCAACTTTCGATTTTCAAATGGAACACCCTGTATATTTTTACATATTTGGATGTAGGGCAACATTCTGCATACACCATGTAAGTTTCGCGAATTTTTGAGCCGATGTTCAATTTTTTCAAGCATCTTAAGAAATAAGTCTAGAGTGCTTTGGAATTTTAAAATTCGTTATACGGTAGGTAAACTTCAAAGGAAAAATATAATTTTTCTTTTCGTTTCACTAACAACTGTTTGCGAAGCCTCCAAAGTTGAACATATCACTTTTTTATCGAAAACTTTTTTTTTTCAAATGGGAAGGTGGTGGCTCATAGTGTTTGAAAAATTATAATTTTCTTTCTGATTTCATTGATATCTATTTCATATCTGTGCTATTTATTTTCAATTTTATTTCATTCGTTTAAAAGTATAAAAGCCACTTTCAAAATAACTTTTATTGAACCTTAACATAGTTACCTTTGCACTACGAATTGACACATAAAACAAAAGAATGATGACATTTGTAAACAGTTTATTGTTAGCAAAAATTATATTTTTCCTTTGAAGTTTACCTACCGTATAACGAATTTTGGAATTCCAAACCACTCTAGACTTATTTCTTAAGATGCTTGAAAAAATTGAACATCGGCTCAAAAATTCGCGAAACTTACATGGTGTATGCAGAATGTTGCCCTGCATCCAAATATGTAAAAATATACAGGGTGTTCCATTTGAAAATCGAAAGTTGAGGTAATTTCCGGATAAACCGGGAGTGGTACCATAGTGTTTGTAATGTGCAGAAATACATTTTAAACGGTAGTTTATGCCCCCCAAATTTCAAATGGAAAAGTTAAAAAATAAAGGAAATATAGGGGTGAGCCAGTATCCTGTGGCACCCGGTATATAAATATAAAAGATTTGTGGAAATCATAAAACAGTTAAGTTTTATTTCGTTCAATGTTAACATGGATTTCCATCAAGTAAAGATCGACTCAATCAACTATTTACTTATTACTTTCGTTGAAATTTTCAACTTTATACACTTCCAAAATAGTCTACGTTTTAAGTCGTTTTAAAAAAATAGCAGTCAAATGTTAAAGTTCTGTCACAATTGTCACAAATAAGTGCGATATTTTTATAAAGGTTAGTTCAAATCCGATAATTAACACGTTAAACGCCACAATAAAAAAAATTGTTAAAGTTTGCCTGGCCATTTCATATTTTTTGTTTATTTTACTCTTGGTTTCTTTTAAAGTAGGCCCGCATATTATATAAATTTTTTAATAGTCAAAAAGTGAGATGCCCATTGACATCACGCGGCCTGATTGACAAATTTAATTGTTTAGGCCGTGAGTAGCCGTATGTTTGAATTATTACCGTGTGTTTGAATTATTACCGAAATAAAGTCTAGCATTTTAATTTCTATTTTATTTGGTAATAATTATTTATAATTACCTCTCCAAATAAATTATAATGATTAGATCACATTTTTCATATAGTTGCAGTTTAGGCAACCAAACCTGCATGTTGGTATTGAAATTTCGCAGGCCGAAATCACTATTGGGTTCATCAGGCCGTAAATAATGATATTCCTATAGAACACCGTATAGCTGTGAAGTCAGCGGGCACCACAGTGCCGTGAAAGCAAACATGACTGAGATGCCACAGGGTATCACACGGCTTGGTAAATCTATTTTTTGAGATACCCGCAGGCATCTCATGGCGATTAACGTGTTAACGAACGACGAAGCGATAGTCGAATTCTATTTGGTGTGATACGAAAAACCGCTTCGATTCGAGTTTTGCATGTGACGTCACTGAAATAGAAAGCGATACGGCGTGATTCCACTACTGCCATTAGAATTTTTGCCTTATTAAAAAATTCATAATTTTGTTGTAGAATCATTTCATACTAGTGCAATACATTATTCTAAACAAAAAATTAAGAATACATTTTTTTCATATGACAATCCGTTTTACAAATAAAAATTATTTTAAGTTGAAAAAAATTTTTGACGGCCCATATCTCAAACACCTTTGAACCCACAACGATGTAATCTTGTACGAAAGGGTTTCTAAAGGTGCTGATTAAGAATATCTTACTAGTTTTTTTCTAAAAAAATCACTAATACTTTTTTTTCAAAAATAGACCCTCTTTTTCCATCATAGAATCGGACGCCACTGACTAAAATCAAATGTGGTTACATCTAAAGACTCACTTTATAGGTATATATTCACCACCAAAATTTCAAAATATTCGGATATCAGATAAGCGAGATATCAGGGTGGCTCCATGAAAAGTGGGACACATTGTATACCAGGTGTAAACGAATAGTGGGCCACCCCTGTAACTTCCTCGTTTTTAAAGATATCGGGGTAAAATTATGTATGGTGAAATTAGGTAAGATTTACAACTTTTTGTGACCTATCCGCCATATTTCTCACTTCCGGTTTCACCGGAAATGACCCCAATAGTCTTTTCTAAATGGACCACTCAGTATGTTTTCACATTTTTGAAATAAAGATCACATTTTGTGATTTTTTGATTTCTTTGTTCCATACACTTCACTTTTTCCACCGGAGTCAAGTCAATTGTCTAGAAAGTTTGTTACGACAGTTCTTAAAATTAAATTTCCAAATATTTTGTTCTATTCAAATTTTCGTCGTAACTATGGTAACACAATTTATTGTCCATCAACAAACAAAACACGTTAATACTGAATTTATAATGAAAACTTTTTGACAGTTCTAACAACTAATTAAATTTCGTCCTGCTATTACCAAGCAACGTGCTTTCGATTGTCATAAAATTATCTCGTACATTATCAATGTCTTAGGGATATTATAGCTGAAAACTTAACCGTTCCAGAAATATCCATTTTTTTTTGGATTTTTTTATATCTCCTGGAGTACATGGAATTTTTTATTGAAATTTTCTGTGTGCATGATCCTGAATAAGTACCACATTTAATCATCATTTTCATTTTCCTACTTCAACCAGAGGCGTAACCACGGGGGTGTGAATCCCTTTGTTTAAAGGAAAGGGTACGCCAATGATCGAAATTGTGTTTTTTCCATTTATGAAATCTACAGTCAGTTTACGAATAAAAAGTCTTCTTTAGTTTTTCCGTAAAACGATACCGTTTTACAGTTAAATTTTAATACGAATTCATTGCATATTCAAGTATCTCAAACATTAATAAAACATCTGTAATTTATTTTCTACATCAGATAAAAATTTGGAGGACGTGAATTAGATTTAGTTTTTAGAATAAGCTTGAATTGCAAAGTACTTCCGGTTTGACCCGAATTCACCAGAACTTTCGATTTTTAAGTAGAACATCCTGTTTTTTTTTTTGACATTTTTGAGACCAGCTGATCATTGTACATATAAATAGTGCCTTTTTGTTTTTTTTTTGGAACTAACTATTTTTTTAAAATTTTTAAAAACAGAATTAGGTGGCTGTGATGCATATAAATGGCTTTTGTTTTGGTTTGTAATTGTAGTTGTTACTCGGTATAAGAAATAAAATACCAATGAAAAAATGGACCCTTTTCCGTCATTTTGGATCTTCCCTTTTTTGTTTTATTTTAGTTTTAATGCCAAATTCGTAATCAGCGACCCCAAAAATTCCAATTTATGTACCTAATAAATATAATAAAAATAAGCAAATAAAAAATTAGACGTAGAATTAATCCCATGTGAGTTGTTCGTATTGAAGAAGAAAAACACAAAGGTCTTGTTCCCACAAAATTCTTTTTTATTGCAACCGGTTTCGTGATCTAAATCTTACATCACATCATCAGGCCACAAGACTACAAATAGGAAAAATGTATGTAAAACAACTATAACAAACCAAATATTACACTTAATATAATAAGTTAAGATTATCATAAAATATAGATAGTTAAATTTAATTAAACAAGTAAAACTATTACGATAATATCAAATATCGTTTTTTTATATATAAAAATGTTTGTAAATAAGATAAAAAAGTTATTAACAAAAGATACTAAAGAGAATAAAATCACATGAAATTGTGAATATATAATAATATAATATATTGTAGTGTTGAGAATGGGTGATGAGAGAGTTGAGAAATCGAAAACTGAAGTTAAATTCTGCAAACACTGTAATACAAAAGTAGTGACTGCATGGCAGTGTGAAATTTGTGCGGCTCCTTTTCATAGAAGCTGCGCTTTTCAAGCAGGAGTAGTTAATATGAATAAAATGGAAAAAATCATTGAAAATATGTTAAAAGAACAATTAGGCAGCCTAAAGAAAGATCTGGAACTGTGTTACAAAAATGAAATAAAGGAGCTTAAACACTCAGTGCAGTTTATCTCAGATTGTTTTGAGGAGCAAAAAGAGGAAAATCGCGAAACACTAAGGAAGCTGAAGGATGTTGAGGAAGAAAATAAGTACCTAAAGAGTAGGTTATTTCATCTGGAGGATAGAATATACTCGAAAGAACAAGAAGAAAGAGATCATAATGTAATCATTTCGGGTATTGAAAGACAGAAAGATGAACCAAGAGTAATTGTACAAATTGTGTTTAAAGCGATGAATATAAATGTCCAAGATAGTGAAATTGAGGAATGTAGGAGAATCAGTATTAAAGAAAATGCGCCCCTACTAGTAAAATTTAAAAATAAAACTGATAAAATCGAGGATAAAATAAAATAATTTAAAAGGAGAAAGGAACTAAGAAGTATTAAATGCAGTGATTGTGGACTAGTAGGCGATAAACAAATCTACTTTAATGATGATCTAATCATGGAGTATCAAAGTTTGTTCAAAAAAACAAGAGAGCTGAAGAAAAAAGAGAAATATAGATCTGCGTATTGTGTTGGAGGAAAAATATACTTGATAAAAGAGGAAAATGGTAAGCCTATAAGGGTCCGATCCGAAGCAGATTTGCTTAATTTATAAAAAACAAAAAAGTAATGAACAAAAAAAAAATGTAAGAAAAGAATATACCTTGTTAACTGTGATGGAGCTTACAAAATATAACAATTTAAACATTCTCTATATTAATATGCAAAGTATGCGAAACAAATTAAATGAACTCGAATATATCATAAGCACGAGTGATATACACATTGTAGCGTTGACAGAAACGTGGTTGTATACCAATGAAACACAATATTTTAATATCCCCAATCAGTTCATGATTGCCGAGATTCACGTGGAGGAGGTGTAGCTATATACATAAAACAAGATATAAGTTTCAATCTTGCTAGCTAGCTAGCTTTGCTTTAGATGGCTGCAATATAATCGGAATGAGGTTGCTAAGTGCTAAGATTACAGTCTATGTAGTATACAGATCTCAAACATGTAATGTTCTGCAGTTCTTTGATAATCTAGATTCATTATTGAATAAACAAAGAAGCAAGTGCGTAATTATTGGCTCACATCGCCACATCACCTAGATCTGTTGGCTGATGATCTACTGGTTAACGATTACATAAACATTATTAAAACTAATGCTTTTTCCATAAAAAATATAATTAACAAACAGAATGCTACTAGAATCGGATACCATAAAAGTAGTATTATTGACCATGTTGTAGGTAGTAACAAAATCAATTGCAGTATAACTCTAGATGATAACTGCATTTCTGATCATAGGGTAATGCATATTTCAATTACTGAAGAAATACAGCGAAAGCACGTAAAACGTATAAAAAAAAATCACATACATATAGATACGTGGAAAAATAAACTAAAAGCTGCACTAGAGAATCGAGCCATATCTAATTTTTCAGTGTTATCCTCTGTTTTAAGAGAAACCAAACACGCTAGTTCAACAGAACGAACTATAAAAATTATTAATAATAATGAATGGATTACCTCCGAGTTTACAAAAAAAGTGAAACTTCGTGATCAGGCTTATAAAGCATGGACACGGTTAGACTCGCCCCATTTAAAATGTGAATTTAAGAAATTGAAGAATGCTGTAACTAACCTAGCAAAGAAATTAAAAAGGCGATGGGCGCAAAGGGAATTTATAAAAGCAGAAAATAACACAAAAAAAAACCTGGAAGGTGATAAATAACTTAGTACACAATCAGAAATTAAAGGATGATAATACGATTAAACAAATCACTGTAAACAATACTTTGATAACAGAAAGTGTGGAAATGGCAAACAAATTCAATGAACACTATGCATCAGTTGGTAACAAAATTGTGATGGACATACCCTTATCAAGAAAAACAGACTTTGAAGAACAACAAACTATCTATACAATGTATCTTACCCCTTGCACGAAAGAAGAGTTATTCTTTGTTATAAAAAGCATAAAAACCAATTCAGCAGGAGTCGATGAAATCACTAAATGGGACTTAATTAACGTGTATGAGATATTAGAAGATACTGTATTAAATTGGTAAATAATGTGTTAGCTACAGGACAATTCCCAGACGAACTTAAGACTTCAAAAATTATCCCTTTACATAAAAGTGGACCAAAGGATACTATTGTAAATTATAGACCTATATCCATAATAAGTATATTCTCAAAAATACTGGAAAAAATTCTGAAAAAGCGAATGGTAGATTATATTAGTAACAGCTTTGGCTTTGACAGATACCAGTATGGCTTCCAGGCAGCAAGTAGTACCTTAAGTGCAACAACAGACATTTTAGAGTTTCTTTCTAATAAGATTAATAACAATGAATATATATTATTAGTCTTTATTGACCTACAGAAAGCTTTTGACACAGTGGACATTAACATTCTTCTAGACAAATTATATAAAATGGGGCTCCGAGGCACCATGTATAGCCTACTTAAGTCATACTTGAAAAATAGATCTCATTTCACAGAAATAAATGGTGTGTGTAGTGATAAGTTAAGTGCAAATGTGGGTGTTCCCCAAGGGTCGGTGCTTGGTCCCATTTTGTATTTATTATACGTCCACAGCTTGCAATTTGTAGGGCTAAAGGCTAAATACTTTACTTTTGCTGATGATACTGTGTTAGTTTATTCCTGTTCCGATTTAAATAACTTAGAGGTGATTGCTAATAATGATCTAATTTTATATTCTCAATGGCTGTGTTACAATAAGCTTAGTATTAATGTAAAAAAACTGTATATATGCTCATTAAGCAAAAAAATAAGCCTGTACATGATTTACAAATTAGATATAATGATAACAGTGTTAAATAGTGTTTCAGAATATAAGTATTAAGGATTGATAATTGATGAAAAGCTCATTTGGGATAAGCATATTAGCCATGTAATAAACAAAACAGTCCCTATAATAGGTGCACTTAAGCGTTGCTCTTATATGTTAAATGATTGTTGTAAAAATATGATATATCATAGCCTAATTTCTTCCAACCTAAGATACCTAATTACTTGTTGGGGTACAGCAGCAGATACTATGTTAGGTCGTTTACAAAGAATTCAAAACAAGGCAATAAAGATATTATATAATTATAACCATTACACATCGACTAATTTAATTTATACTACTACTAGGCTGTTAAATATTCAGTACCTAATAAAATTAGAATAATCAAAACTAATCCATGGAATGCTTAACAATTACATCAAATCAAGCTATATCTTTAAACGAACCCAAGATATTCATGCTCACAACACACGAAATAAAGGAAACCTCCGAAATAATCTCAGAACAACTAAAAAAGCACAGGATTCTCCAGTTTATAGGGCGGTTGAAGTTTACAATAAAATCCCAGATGAGTTAAAACAGATCGTAAATAAAAATAAATTTAATCTTAAACTTAAGTTACATACTAAATTGTCATATAATTAGTTATTTTATCTGTGATTGTTTATAACATTGTTGTATATTTGGTCTTTATATAAAAAAAGTGACTTTTAATGTAGGTTACACCTTGTTAATACGTAACTATTCCTTCTTACTTTCTTCTCTTTTTCTTCTGCTGTTTAGTCACAAAGAGTAGTTTATTTATTATTTATAAAACCCATTAATTTTAGCTTAAGATAGGCCTTGTTATCAGTAACCTCTGTACTGTATTTAAGGTCATTAATAAATGAAATAAATAAATAAATAAAATAGAAAACATATACTTACATTTCTATAAATACCAAAGGTTTGTCAAATTAGCATTATTGAAAAATTTGTCCAATTTTTTAAAACTAATAAATTTTGTGTAAAAATACATGTACTAGAATTTATTTATTGTTATTAATTAATTTTAAATTAATCAAAATTAAAAACACAAAAGACAATATACGCGGACAGCAGATTAAAATTTTTTAAAAAACGTCCTTAGCAAACGTACAATAGGAACTAAATGAAACAAATGTTCTAGAATATAGAAATTAAATTTTAAAAACAGTTGTAACGACCTCTATAGGTACATATAGAAACACAAGCATATATAGCAGAATAATAAAAAGAAAACAACATACAATCTCAATTGAGCATGGAACCCTATTAATAGATGGCGCAAGTAATGCAACAACAGATAACTACAAAAATATAGAACAATATTGAAGTCATATGATATATAATATAAAAAACAGATAGATATTTAAAATGGTTGACCAGCACATTAAAATCCAAAACGCTAATACAAATCCTAGAACAAAACAGAGAACGTAAGTGATGATTGAAAATTTAATTGTGAATTAAGTGAAACAGAATTAGGGTTTTTTATTTCTCTCAAAATTTCCAGACTTTCCAAATTGTTAAGCAAACTACCTCTTCCTGCTAAGTGTAAAATTTTTATATCTTTATTATAATTATGATTCTTATCTTTAAGGTGTTCGGCAAAATGGGAGAAATCAGAGGATGAATGTATAGATAGATATTTATTTGTTCTCTCATAAATACCATTACAGTGTAGAACGTGTCAATAAGTTACAGAGAATAATACTACTAGTAGGGTACGTGACATGATTTGGATATAAGGCAAAATAGTAGATGTATGTTAAAAGGAAAAAATTTGACAAAACATTACAGTATTTGAAATTATAATAATAATTAATTATTTATATTTATTTTATTTATAATATCACAGATTCATAAATGTAAATACATGGCAAGGTAAGTACTTTGTTGTTGATAAAATAATTTTTACACGATTCATGGTGTTGTATAATAATATGATAGATGTTTCTCGTACATCTCTTCTGCAATATGAAGACACGAGACATATCCGGAGAGTTAGCCCAGAAGATGATTCCATATCTTATTCTAGATTGTATGTATGAATGGTATGCAATTAGAGCTGTTTTGGTATTCACCATGTTAGAAATTACTTTCAGGGCACAGCAGTAACGTGCTAGGCAACCCGAAAGCATTTCAACATGGGATCGCCAGTCTAAGCGAGAGTCAATTTGAATACCCAAGAACTTCACACTGTTTACAGTAGGGATTTGTCTATTTCCACTACATAGCATCAACTCATTATTTTGTAGACTATAATTAAATTTTATTAATTGTGTTTTATTTGTATTGAGTAAAAGATTGTTTGCAGCAAACCAGTTTTCCAATGTGTCTAGTGTAGTAAATATATTTGTTGCAAGCTTTTCTGCTGACTGGTCACTAAAGATTATAGAGGTATCGTCAGCAAACTGAATCATCTTCCCAATAGTGCCAGAGAGATTGTTGATATAGATAAGGTAGAGGAGAGGGCCCAGTACTGAACCTTGAGGAACGCCCTTTTTAACAGTAATGCTCTCTGATTTCATTAATTGTCCATCCTTATCCCGTTCAACCACTCTCTGTGTCCTATTCAGAAGGTACGATTCTATCAACTGCAGCGCTACACCCCTTACCCCGTAACACTCCAGTTTTTTTAATAGTATTGTATAATCTACACTGTCAAAAGCTTTAGACAGATCTAGACACATTAGAAATGTAGTTTGGCGTTTATTTTGTGAATCAATGATCTCACATAGCGCTTGATACATAGCTGTAATTGTCGATTTATTTTTCCTAAATCCATTTTGTGATGGCGATATAACATTAAAATGTTCAAAGAAGCATGTTAATCTATTGGAAATAATCCTTTCAAATATTTTGCTGATATTTGGTAGCAATGCAATTGGTCTATAGTTTGAAATTAGGTGATCATCTCCTTTTTTGTATAGTGCAATTATTTCTGCTGTTTTTAATTTATCTGGAAAGTGCCCAGTAGCAAGGGTTAAGTTTATAATGTACACTAAAGGTGGTGTTATTTCAGTGGCAATCATTTTTAGAAGTTTTACGGGTATTTCATCCTCACCAACTGAGTTGGTATTTTTGAGTGAGTGAGTTGATATTTCTTTGAATATTGCACAGTGCATAATTTTCATTTCTGGGAGATATATCTGGACATTGATTACCAAAAAAAGTATTTACATTGTTAAGAATATCTTTTGGATCTTTATGTTCGTGTGCCAGTTTATTAATAAGAGAGTTTCTATTTATTTTGTGTTTACCTGTATAATTTTTTACCAGAGTCCACACTGCTTTACTCTTGTTCTGCTCATTTTGTATATACTTGATGTTAGAGAGTTTCTTTGCCGCTCTAACAAGTTTTTTAAGAATGCTGCAATATAAGTTGTAATAATCACAAGTAATTAGACCTTGGTTTTTCTGTTCATATAAGTATCGCTTTCTTTTACTTGATATTTTAATACCTCTTGTATCCAGCTGTTTGATCTTTAGATGTTAATAGGTTTTTTATTAAAAGTAATTGGAATTAAAGTGGTTAGTTTATTAGCAAATATATTGTTAATATTGTTTAAATGTTATTTGTGGCATTTCATAAATTATTTCTTTCCTTTTCTTTTTTGGGATTTATTACCACATTCCTCGAGATTCCTATCCAAAAAATTCGTTTTATCTAAAAAATATTCAAATTAACCAGTTTAAAACTGGGAAATAACCTCTACGCCTTTGACGTAATGTCAGAGGATCAGTTAGAGGGTGTTTTTTGACAACTAATAGGAATTAAATTAATACAAAAATACTGCGCTGACGTTTCGGAAACTATATCCGTTTCCTTTTTCAAAGTTTAAGCTTTAGATTTTTATGTAACGTGTAGAATAACACGGCATAAAATAAAAATTGTTTATATCATTTCCATAGATACTTACCATAGAAATCTTGAAAAATATACTAAATAATATTAATTTTATTGAGTTTTTCTCTCAACTCTACGACTTGTTGATATATCTGATTTTCTGTGTATTGTATATCATTATTTAGTAAATTTTTTTGACACCTATGGAATTGAATCCTTTCTCTAATCATAGACTTACTTGCGTTATCTAGGATTCTTGATATTTTTTGATTTTGGAATGGCATTTTTAATCTTAAAAATTTTGGAATTATACCATTTCCTCTGCATTTACACAAAAATGTTATGCTATTTAAGGTTCTTGCTAATTTCTTATAGCACGTATCTAAAAATCTAAAAAGTTTATTGATATAAGGCCCATACCTGTTGCATAAATATTGTTTAAATGTTATTTGTGGCATTTCATAAATTATTTAAAGAAATCCGGATCTGTGTTCCCCTTCTAGCCCCGACTTAGGTACGCTATTCTGCTGTCACTGTCATTATTGTTTAAAGAGAATCTTCGTCAGTTTGGGTAAATAATTAAATAATTTTTCGGGTGAGGTGGGAATTAATATCTTCGGACTGGAAGTCTACTAAAATTATGATCGAACTTCACAGGTAAGTTCGTTTGATCATTTAATTTTAGCACGACTTCCAGTCCTCGATATTAATTATGATTACAACGTAGATGTTTAAAGATTTTTAATAAAGTGCGAAGATTCACAAGTGTATTAAGGTAAGTAGGTACAGCGTACCGTAAATAACGAGAAAACTAAAACAATTTCTAAAACTAACTTAGTATAGCCTTAGCAAACATAGCCGAAGAGTTAATAATAGGCCGATGGTAATGTTTTTCAAAAACCTGGGATGTGTCTGACCAACCTGCGGTTTTACGAATGATATCCAAGGGAACTCCCTTCTGAAGGGCTTTGGATGTCGATGCATGCCTGGTAGAGTGAGATGTGAATTTCTTGTCTACGCCTGCTTTATGAAGAGTTTCCTTTATCCATCTGCTAATGGTATCTTTAGATGCCCTGGAATGTGGAAACCGGGTGCTAATAAATAAATATCTATGATTGGTTTTTCTAACAGTTTTGGTTTTTTCTATATAAAACTTTAAAATTGTAACTGCACACAAAGTTGGATTATTAGTGCAACATGGAACCTCCAAACAGGGTTGGGGTTTATTGTAACCTGATGTTTTAATTTTATCAACAATAAATATCTGTAATCCATTGGTAATAATATTATCAATATTTATCCAGAATAACGTTTGTACTCTTTGCCCCGTTAAGAGAATGAGCAATGTTGATAATTTTAAGGATAGGTCCTTAAGAGAAAGATCCTCTAAAGAGGGCATCTTTTCCAGAAAGTCCATAACGAGCTGAGTATCCCAAGTTACATTGTATCTTGGAGCAGCTGGTCTTAAATTATATATACCTTTCATAAAGCGTTTTAAACAAAGGTCTTCACCTATGTTGCCAGGTAATAATAAGGAAAGTGCAGAACGATGACTGTTAAAGGTGCCATATTTGTACGTTTTTGTATTCAAGATGAACTGCAAAAAAGCTATTACCTCTCTAACTCCTGACTTAAAAACCGAATACTTCTCCTGAATACAAAATTCCCACCACATTTTAAAAGTGGTATTATATTGTGATAATGTTGAATCCGAAATAGAACATAACATTGTATTAACAGCATCTTCAGGAATGTTCCTTAATCTAAGCGCCTGGCAGACAAGACTGCGGCCACCAGGGAAAGACTCTTCGACATCGGATGTTGTCTTGCACTAAAAGGACAAATAAGAAGATCAGAACTTGGTTTAAATGTAACTTGATCTCCAATTTTATATTTAAGGAATAATGGAAACCAGGGTTGTGCTGGCCACCACGGGACTACAATTATTCCTTCTGCTTTATCATTAATAATTTTTCTAATTGTTCTTAATATTAAACTGAATGGCGGAAAACTATAGAAGTAGATATTATGGCAGTTTAAGGTAAAAGCGTCTACTGCCGTGGAATTAGGATCGGGGTGCCAAGACACAAATTTTTGGCACTTGTTGTTAGCACTAGATGCAAACAAATCAATTTCTGGTTTTCCAAATGTTTTAAAAATTTGCAAAAAAGCTTTTGATGACAAGGACCATTCAGTTTCACTAGGGTGGTCATACATATTATCACAATTTCCTTGGCCCTACTTACAGCATTGGAGGATTCTATATGCCCTTCTATATTTTTTTGTTTTAACTGGATATCTTCTATGAAGTCGGGATCCTTTACAAGTATACACCAAACACGGGGGGTTTGGTGAGATCCCGCACATATGAGGATATAAGTATATAACCTTCGATAGATGTATTGTGGATTTCTTCAGGTAATAGCCAGTGCTCGGTGAGACATATTATGTCTAGCGCAGGGGTGGGCAACCTACGGCCCGAGAAAGTGCTTAATGCGGCCCGCGAAAATCTGTTTTAAATACATAAGAATTGGCCCGCAGATCGCAGAACTCAATATAACTTTTAATTTTGGTATCAATTCTTGAGACAAATTGGCAAATTCTTAAAAATATCCTTCACTGTTGTTCCGCGAAATTCGTTCCTCGTCCTAAAAAAAGGCCTAGAATTTTTTTACGCGAGCGAAAAAAAAATTTCTGGCCCGCGTCAGCTAGTACGAACTCTGACTGGCCCATCACCTAAAAAGGTTGCCCACCCCTGGTCTAGCGGAAGTGTTAGACTATTTATTAATATTTCGAGTTCTAGTATCTTATGCCTCAGGGATTGTACATTTTGATGTAGTAGATAGATGCCAGTATCTTGATCCCATTTATTTTTGTACTTTTGCTGTTTGGCAGGTGTAGTATCCATTTGGGAGCTTGTTTGAATTGCTATTGGTGATCTTTCCGTCAAACAATTTTTGCTGATACTTGTGTTGTCGGAAAAAAATGTGATGTTTGAGGGCTTTCAGTTACGGATGTAGTTATTCTGGGATTCGATGGACCAGGTGGGTTAAATTGGTTTAAGCTGCTAGTTTGATTTGACTTGTTGTTTATTGTGTTGTCCAGAAATCGCTGCCCTAGTCGGAAGTCAAATCTTGAGAAGAAGACCTCTTCCGGCCAGAAATTTGCATCATATACTCTGTTTAGGAGACATGGCTCCAAACCAATCATAAAACGTTGATTATTGGGAGTTTGATTAGGTATTTGCAACAATTTAATTGTGACGTTTGTAGAGCCGGCTTTTTCTTTGATAAAGGCACGAATGTCCTTTTCTGTTGTTATATCTTTGACATGGGAAAGGAAAAGCCATATTTTCTTCTCGTTAACTTTGTTTGTAGAGCTTTTACTCATACCTTGGAAGTTTCCAAAACCTTGTCCGCGTCCTATGTTAGCAGTTTTATTATTATTTTATTACAACGTAAGTGCTCTTTTTTTTAGAAGCTTTCAACCTATTTTTTTGTGATATAATAATCTTGAGTGAATGCTGGCAAAGACAATCAGCTGATCCATTTTATATAAAAAATTATACGTCTTATTATAACAACGCATATATTAACAAAAATGATGGTGTACTCATATTAATAAAATCAGATTTAAATGCCGATATAAATAGCTATAAATTATATCAGGGATAACTGTAAGCAGAATAAACTTTCTAATTAACAACATATCTTATGGAATATCGGCATTATATAGGCCACCCTCTACATCTTTAGAAGCATTCATAAATGACTTTGACATATATCTAGATCAAAAAACTGCAAATGATGTTGAAATAATAACTGGAGACATCAATATAAACATCTTAGATAGTAATAATCTTCATGTAACTAATTATCTATCAAGTCTATATATACATGGCTTTCGATCTTACATTAACTCACCAACTAGAGTTACAAATGAAATTGGCTCATGCATCGATCATATATTCATTAAAAAAAAACTGAATAATAGTACTTTAAAATATGAAACATTTATAATAAATTATGACATTACCGATCACTACCCCATTATGTTGCATATCTCCCAAAATAACAAATTACATAAAGAATCAGACAAACAAATTACAATAACTAAAATCGATTATCCAAAGTTAATACAATTATTAGAAAACCAAAACTGGCAGAATGTCTTAAACACAAACAACCCTGAAATTGCTGAGCAAAATTTTACAACAGATCTTACAAATATCATTGAAAAATCCCAAATAACAAGGTTAATTAAATTTAAGAATCATAATAAAATAAAACCATGGATCACGAATGGTATAATAACCTCAATAAAAATAAGAGATAAAATGAAAAAAAACATGTCAAAAAACCCCACAGTGGAAAAAAATAATGAATATAAAATTTACCGAAATAATTTAAATCGAATTATAAAAAATGCTAAAAATACTTATTACAGAGAAAAAATAAATGAAAACTCGAAAGATATAAAAAAAATATATCAATTAATAGCTGAAGCAACTAATGAAAGGAAGAAAAATACCAACAGAAATATACAAATCTTTGATAGCAACCATAAACCATTTATAAAGGACAAAGAAATGACGAATTACTGTAACAACTACTATAGTGAAATAGGTGTGAATATGTTCCAGAATATTCCAATGCCTACTAATACAATAAACTCATCCCAGACCATGTTTTTAAAGCCAGTAACTAATAATGAGCTAATTTAATACATTCATAGTTTAAAAACCAATAGTTGCCCTGGTATCGATGGGATAAGCGTTAAAATTATTAAAGACATACATACATATATTTTAACACCGCTAAAACATATTATTAACTTAATTTTCAGAACGGGTATTGTGCCAAATCAATATAAAACTTCCATAATCACACCTATTTACAAAACAGGAAATCATAATATAATCAATAATTATAGACCTATCAGTTTAATAAACAATTTTACCAAAATTTTTTAAAAATGTCTTAAAGATCGCCTAATTAATTTTCTTAATATAAATAGAATACTTTCAAAACATCAATATGGTTTTACAGAAGGTATGAGCACAAATGATGCTGTATATGAACTTATAAAAGAAGTTACAAACCAACTAAATTATAATAAAAAATGTATTGCAGTCTTTCTAGACCTGGCAAAGGCCTTCGATACGGTACCTCACAATAAGCTACTGAATGTACTGGAGCAGTATGGCGTTAGGAGTGGTGTACTGAAGGTCTTTGACAGCTACTTATTAAATAGAATACACCATGTGAAAATCAGAGATACTATCAGTGATCCAAAAAATGTGCAAATAGGTATACCACAAGGTACGGTTCTCGGGCCAATACTATTCAACATATATATAACTTCGTTAACTAATATGAGTATTAATGCCAAAATTATATCCTATGCCGACGACACAGTGGTTATCTTTAATGGAACAACATGGAATGAAGCAAAGAACCACGTAAAATCTGAAATGAAACGGGTAAAAAATTGGCTTGACACAAATAAATTATCTCTGAATGTTAAAAAAACTAATTATATTGCTTTTCCACTCACTTCATCTAACCGACCTACATATAGTACGATAAAAATAGATAATTTAGATCAGGAAATAAGAGAAACGATAAATACAAAATATCTTGGTATTTTTATCGATCAAAATGTTAAATGGGATGTGCATGTAACATACTTAACCAAAAAAATACGATGCCTAATACATAAATTTTATATTCTGAGGAATATCATGGATCTAAATTTAATTATCGCTATATATCAGTCACTTGTGGAATCATTATTACGATATGGTATAATAGTATGGGGTGGTCTATATGACAATGCTTTAAGACAATTAAATGTAATACAAAATACGATACTAAAAGTAATCTATAAAAAAGATCGTTTATTCTCTACAAATCTACTATACTCTGAAAGAATATGTAACATACGTACATTATATCTTATATCAATATGTTCTTATATTCAGAAACATGACAAACTAAAAGAATATGTAAATCATAGCCACAATACTAGAAAAATAGTAAATCAGCATTTAAAAGTACCATCAAGTAATAAAAGTGCACACCAAAGGACTATAAATTATCTAGCTCCTAAATGTTACAATATGTTACCATTGGCAATAAAACAAATAAGAAACTTAAAGAAATTTTATATTTCATGTAAAAAACATATTATACAAAATAATTCTGATTTTATTAAGTTATTTTAGATTTAAAAAAAATTAAATTTAACTATGTAGGATTAATTATTACTGTCAATAAACCCTAAAGTTCTGTAATACACTTGACTTGTTCGTACCAATAATTCTTCAAACCGATATATGTATCTATAGTGTATATCTTGTTAGGCTATAATGTTGAAATAACTTATATCTCATAAATTGTTAAGATGCACATACAGATGTTAACACATCTAGGTGCAATTATAAATTAGATGACTACTGTTTCAGTGCAATAATAATGATAATTCATGTTTTTGTAAAATATTTGATGTTTTGTAAATAAATGTCTTAAAAAAAAAAATGTCTTTAAGTCTCGTCTTAAAACACCTAAACGTACAACCTACATACGTACATACGTACGTCTTGTGGCCTGATGATGTGATGTAAGATTTAGATCACGAAACCGGTTGCAATAAAAAAGAATTTTGTGGGAACAAGACCTTTGTGTTTTTCTTCTTCAATAAAAAATTAGACTTTCGACGCCATTTTATAGACGTCATTTTGTTTTAGACCGATTTTGAGACCAGAGAGTGTATTAAAAAAAAACACTTATTTGTTAATAACAATTGAAAAAATAAAAAGCACACCTCATCTATGGGGAACTGTTCCATAAACTTTTTCCGAAATTAAAAAAAAAAAATTATCGAAATCAGTTTTGAGTCAACGAAGTTAGAACTTTTTTCTTTGGTAAATGGACTATAAGGATTACTAAAAAAATGTAAACATAAATAGTTCACAAAATAAACTCGAATCGTTAGAGGAGCTGTTCAAAATGCTCACCACCACCAACTTCAATATATGGAAATATATTGAAGTTGCTGGTGGTGAGCATTTGTTGACATCTTCGAATTATGGAATCAAAGCCACCTAAAATTAAAATCAGAGAGCACACGTAAAGGTAATGAATATGCAATGAATTCTAATTACAATTTAACTGTAAAACGATACGTTTTACGGAAAACTAAATGAGACTTTTTTATTCGTAAACTGACTGTAGATTTAAAAAATGGAAAAATATACAATTTTGATCATTTTAGCGCACCCTTTTTCTTTAAACAAATGGATTCGCGCCCCGTGGTTATATCAACGTTTAATAACTAAATTAGTAAGGCTGTGTCAACGATTCAGTTATCCAGTCGCTATGGATCAGTAATAGTTGGAGGGAACGACCGATATTCGATTAAGTCAACCAGCCGCTATCACAACATCTGAACTAGCTCGTGGCCGTTGAATTCAACGCGGGTCGTGGCAAGCTTTTAATATATCCATATCTCGATATCGATAGATTAACGGTAGCCGTCGACAATGAATGCTTCCTTGTATACAGGTTTCGCAACTTCCTGAACTAAAGATACAACACTAGATAGACACTATGCACAATACACAATTCACTTTAGACTCCTGCCCAGACAGGATTCTTTCACTCCTCTTTGGCTTCAGCCGAAGGGTCTCTGTCGCACAATGCGAGGGTCGTTAACTAGATGGTCAACACAAGTACTTAATTACCACTATAGTCTATTTTTAAACCAGGAGGACTAAATGTAGAATCCCCATTTACACTATAAAAGTTACCAGAAAATTACACTAGAATGTTAGGGGTTCTAAGCAACCAACCTTACACGACTGCAGTATAGATGTATGCAGTTTAATATACTACAGCTTTACAGACAAGCGACAAACTATAGAGTTAAAAATATTCAAAAATATTTTATACAACAATCGATACAAAAAATGTTATCGAAAAATAAAACAATTTACTAATAGTGTAATAACGGATGCTGAAAATATATTATAAAAAATAATTGCTGTCTCATCCCTCAAAATATGGAATGTATTTGCGTAAAAATAATTGTATTATATTCTGGATGAATCTTAATGAATTATAACTAAATTGTTTGAGATATTTGAAATTTGATTTGTTATACGAAACTTATTAACCAATATTTAAAAAAAATACAAATTTTTCAATTGATTTGTCAATGATATAATTTTCCCTCCACGTCCAATTTTGCCATGTACTGAGGAAGCTTTGAGATATAAAGTGCGTTTTATTTTTAAATTATATGCCTATAAAAAATTAAGTGTGTAAATGAAAGTAAAACAAAATTTCCTTATTAAATACACAACTATTTATTATCACAGGATTCGATTACTGCTTGCAAGAAGAACCAAGAAGAAACTTGCAAGAGATATCAGAAAACATTCCTAAAAAACATAAATGCTAACATAATATCAAAATGACATGCTCACTATAAAAAATAATTAAGTACTAATAAGTAACTTTGTCACTCAAGACACAACAAGCCTTACATGTTATACATAAAATTAATTATTAATAAACTTAAAGTAATGTATAAGTAAAACTTAATAAATCTAATCACTGATAATATCGAACATTATACGGATATTTTAAGAAGTAATAAACCCTACATTTATGAACATACAGAATATATAGTTAAAGAAACAACAATAATAATAATAATAATAATAAACAATCTTTATTTCCAAGTAATGTCACAAGAAACATGTCCTAGTAACATTAAGTAAAACAAACGTCAAATTTACAACAAATTGATTGTACATTTTACTACATATACATATATATTTATTAATTGTTTAACATCGATTAATTAATTAATACTAATTAACATTAATTAAATTAATATTCGGTGGGATAGGTATTCTGACAAGGAATATGGTTCAAGGTCTAGTAACAGCTTAAATATCTTATTTTTGAAAAGGGAAAGGCTGTCAATAATTTTTATATTTTGAGGGAGTTTATTGTAAAGTCTTATACAGCAGCTGTTATTAATCCTGGTTGGGATTAATAACAGCTGCTGTAGCTGACACCCCGCCAGGCTAAATAAAGACTTATTATTATACAACTGTACTGCACATTTTTCTGTGATAGTGTCAATCTATGTGTAGGATATATATAATTAAAATTCCTTGTATTATAAGCTTCTGTAGGTAAAAATTCGTGAAATGAACTTTTGTTCTTAAACACGAACATTAAAATCTCTTGAATATATATACCCGTGATAGTTAACATTTTATTTGTTTTAAATTTACCCCTACATGATTCCCTTTGAGGTAATTTAAGTATGCCTCTTAGGGCTCTTTTTTGTATTGTAAAAATTCTAATTATTTCCGAACTTTGACCATAAAAAATGATGCCATATCGAACTATCGATTCGAAATTAGCATAATAAACTACTTTTAAAGACGGCAAATCTATATATTTTGAGAGAATTCTCAGACTGTAACATACTCCATTTAATTTTTTTTCGATATTTGTAATGTGTATATTCCATTTAAGTGTGTCATCAATATGAACTCCTAAAAATTTGCTATGTTCTACTAAATCAATTAATTATATATCAGTCATCTTAAACACCTCTAGAATAAGTCTTTAAATATACATTAGCAATTATCACTTAATCACTGAAGTCACTGAAGAGCTAATTCTGTGTCTGTATCGAAGTATCGCTTTCAGCACCAATAGAAATAATTAACGGCTCAATTATAGTGTCCATGATTCCATCCAATTTGCACATTTTTTCTTCCTCTTTGATGATATGCTCAACACAAATTTTCCAATTACTGCTTTTAATATCTTTGATAGCTTGCAATAAAAGTTCATTCACCTCTTTTAATTTAAATGTACGATTCTCTGGTGCAACTTTATTTTTTATTTGAGCCCATATTAACTCGATAGGGTTTAATTCACAGTAATATGGTGGTAACCTCAATACAACTTTATTATTTCTTCTTGCCATTTCATCAGTTACATACAAATTATATCGCTCTTTGTGTAGGTTTATTAACTATTAAGTTCGGAACGAACCATATGTACAGGGTTATTCCATATATTTAGAGAGCGTCTACCTCGCTTATTATAAAAGATAGAAAAAAACTTTAAATATAAAACTTGTAGGGTTTGTCCTAAATCGTCAGAAAGTGTTGCGCAATATCACAAATATATATTGGAAAGTTAAAAAAAAAACACCAAGTTGGTAAATTTCTAATGGAACACCCTATATATTTTGAAAAAATCAAATAGATCTTTTTCATCTGAATTCAAAAATATATGATATGTTGATATTTGGTTTAGCCGTTTTCGAGATATTTGCATGTAAAGAACGTGATTATATTGTTTTGCCTATCGCGGTTGCCATGAAAAAACAATTATTTCTAACATTTCTTCTTCTGTGTAACCCATTTTACGGATATAACGAAGAAAATGTGATACCCGAATAAACAATAATTATTATTGACGTTTGGAGCATTTGTTTTTTCATGGCAACCGCGATATGGCAAAACAATATATTCACGTTCTTTAAATGCAAATATCTCGAAAACGGCTAAACCAAATATCAACATATCATATATTTTTGAATTCAGATGAAAAAGATTTATTTGATTTTTTGAAAATATATAGGGTGTTCCATTAGAAATTTACCAACTTGGTGTTTTTTTTAACTTTCCAATATCTATTCGTGATATTGCGCAACATTTTCTGACGATTTAGGATAAACCCTACAACTTTTGTATTTAAAGTTTTTTTCTATCTTTTATAATAAGCGAGGTAGACGCTCTCTAAATATATGGAATAACCCTGTACATCAAAATTAATATTCTTTGACGATAATCAATCTTGCATATCTTTCTTTTTCGACGATGTTGTTGGAATTTTTTCTATCTTGCGACTGTGGTATGATGCATTGACCATTACAATGACAGCAGTATCAGGTAATAGTTGTAATACCTTTTGAAACCAGTAGATAAGTAATGACAGAGCTGCGTGTTCAGTTGTGATCAGATCATGTTCATGTTCAAGGTCACCCCCCCCTCTACCCTTCTACCCCCTCAAAAACTACCCCCTCAAAACCTACCCCCTAAAAACCACCCCCTCAAAAACTACCCCCTAAAAAACCACCCCCTCAAAACTACCCCTAAAACCACCCCCTCAAAAACTACCCCCTCAAAAACCACCCCCTCAAAAACCACCCCTCAAAAACCACCCCCTCAAAAACTACCCTCTCAAAACTACCCCCTCAAAAACCACCCCCTTAAAAACTACCCCCTAAAAACCACCCCCTAAAAACTACCCCCTAAAAAACCACCCCCTCAAAAACTACCCCCTCAAAAACCACCCCCTCAAAAACCACCCCCTCAAAAACCACCCCCTAAAAACCACCCCTCAAACTACCCCCTCAAACTACCCCCTCAAAACTACCCCCTCAAAAACCACCCCCTAAAAACCACCCCCTAAAAACCACCCCCTCAAAAACCACCCCTCAAAAACCAACCCTTAAAACTACCCCCTAACCCAACCCAACCATATAGGGTTACAACTTGTCGGGACAAGTTTGTATACATGTCTAGACGACATCCGGTTTATGTACAAAGATGAATGACCTTTAATAATATCCGGAGGTATCAAATGCGGGGTCAATGTATTTAGACATCTGGTGAACACGTGAGACCAAATGCAAACGTCTATTCCCACGCAGATAACATGTGTTCAACACGTGTGCGGGGTCAATGTATTTAGACATCTGGTAAACCCATGCGTGAGACCAAATGCAAACGTCTATTCCCATGATAACATGTGTTCAACAGGGTCAATGTATTATACATGTCTAGACAGCATCTGGTGAGAACCGTAGCAAATGTTTATTCCCAGGGATCATATAACATGTGTTCAACACATCAGATGATTACGTGATCCCCCACCGCGATGAATGTGCGATATATAACACAGCGATAAGATATGTTTGTTAGTTTAACTCTTTTATCCTCGCACAATATTATACAAAATGATTGAATGTAATAATTGCACAAAGTCTTTTACAACTAAGAAACATATGAAGAGACATGCTAAAAAGTGTGTCAATGCTACTCCAATTCGTGAAGAAATTATTCCAGCCAACAAGATAAACGAAATTATGGAGGCTGTATTTAGAAGATTTAAATATTATTCTTGCTGTCTCCCCGCTGCGCTGATGTTTTATGAGCAAATTGAACGATTCGGTATACATTCTGAAGTGAAAATTGGGTTTATTACGTGTGAATCAGAGGCAGAAGCAAAACTTATATCTATACATTTTTGGAATGTGGTTAATGAAAAAATATACGATCCCTCGCTCGCTATCGCCCGTGGAGAACATCCAGATCTACAGGTTGATTATTACAAGGGGCATTGTATTATTAGAAGTTTAGAAGATGATTTAATGATATCGGCATATCAAGTGTTTAAAGCAACGCAATGTACAGATTTGTATTTCGCGGTAGCACCTGAAAAACTCTTTAAAATAAGAAGCAAAATTCATGAGAGAGTGTCACCAGTCCTCGAGGTTTATAATAAAAATAAAATGTCTAATGAATGTTAAACATAAAAGATTCTATTTTAAGCTCTAATTCTCTGATATTTTCTTCAGCCATTACATGAATTTCAAGATAATCTTTGTATAATTTAAAAAAATTATAACATGTGACTATAGGCTTGTTTTGGTTCTGATTAGAACAGTTCAGGATCAGTTCCCGTCATGCGCAATGAAGAAACAGCCATGCGCTGTGTATTAAAATTGATAATTTTTTAAATTGCGCAAGACGGGAACGGTTCTAGGACTGCGATAATTTTGAACCAAAACAAGCCTTATGGGAACCAGTGCAGATGAATATTCCCACAACATCTGGCGAGCAGGTGGTCGATGACCTCAGTTAACATCTGGCAAGCAGATATGACTCATCACTAACTTGTCTAAACAAGTAGCATGTGTACACGTGTGGAACAGATGTTACAACGGATTGCTAGATCGGTGG
Source organism: Rhagium mordax (assembly GCA_963680705.1). Classification (NCBI taxonomy): domain Eukaryota; kingdom Metazoa; phylum Arthropoda; class Insecta; order Coleoptera; family Cerambycidae; genus Rhagium; species Rhagium mordax. The sequence goes on along the minus strand of OY796661.1, from coordinate 41,929,218 downwards.
GAGGACAGCAAGTGGTGGGGGGAACTGCATATATAACTCATGAGATATCCCTAACATGTATTAGTCTTCAAAATGTCAGCACCTTTAAATTTCTTCGCTCAGTATGTGCCTCAGCTGGACGCTCCACCAAGTTTACCCGAGTTCAAGAAAGAAGATACTCCAAAGATAATTGGTGAGAAAAAATATAAGCTAAATAAATCCAGGTGCAAATTTGTTTCGGTGGGAATTTCATGTGATTTTGGTTATGTGCCTTGTGTAACGTTATCTGGAAACAAAGGTGATCAAGTGGTTTTCGATGAATCTGATTGGAAGAAATTTCTAACTCATCAAGGTACTATAATGAATTATCTGTATTACAATGAAAAACCAGATACAGTACATGAGGGAAACATTTGCATACATTTCCATCAGTTTCCAAATGCTCGAGTAATCAGGATTTCAAAGGGTGATAACTACATATATTTGGCATATGAAACAGTATGTTATTTAATAGAATTACTACCCCTAGTGAAGTACACAATCGAGATGATAAAAAATCTACAATTTGAAAACTATTTCAAGATTTTACGTAGAGGATTACAAAGCCAAAGCGGTGACATTATTGAAAATGCTCTAAATATACTTAAACCAGAAGATAATCCAAAAAGTGAAAATATCTGCATGATTCTGGAATTAATTTATACTTATCCTGATGTCTTTGAAAGTGTATGTTGACAATAGTGTAATGAAGAAAGTAACGTTTAATGAAAAGTATAATGAACTACATCATCTAATTACATGGAGTTTTGCTTATAGTATGACTAGGAAGAAATATTGGGAATTTTTGGCAGTGGACAGATTTCGCTTTTGTAGAAGAATCGAGGCAGCCTCAAAGTTACTTGATCCTATTTTAGATACAAATCACAGATGTAATATATTTAATGAAAGATTTGAAATAAAAACAACATATATCAAATAAAATTTGTTTCATTTAATAGAATAAGTTTACATAATATTATACTAATTCATTTTTATTAATCCAGGAATTATGTTGATTGTTTAAGCCAAGCCACTTGACGTAGAGTTTGTTCTGTTTTCTTCGTAAAACCTTCTCCACAAGATATATATCAGGGTGTTTTACTTTCTGAATTTCATACTGATAAAATCCTCCTTGAATTTCTTTACCTTCCTGATCTTCTAAAATATAAGTAGTGGGGTTTGTATTTCGTACTTTCCGTATCTTAAAAACTTCATTTGACCAATTGGGAGTATACCCCTTTGAAAAAGCTTCTCGGTATTTACTTATTCTTACCGAGTCACCATCTTCAAATTTTTGTTTCTGTGGATCTACTGTTTTTATATGGTTATACACATGTTGGAGCAAATGCTGTTCCTCTTTCTTCGTTACGTCTATTGGTTTTATGCCAGTAGTTTTGTGTTTAGTGTTATTATATTTTTCCACAATATCCGATAAAATATTTAACCATTTGTAGTTTCCTTGTAAACTAAATTGTCGCCACATTAAATTTTTTAGAGTGCGATTTACACGTTCCACTACACTAGCTTTTAAATTGGAATATGTACTGTAGTGGTTAATTTTAAATTTATTCATTAGTTCTTTAAATTCTTTGTTGTAAAATTCTTTACCCATATCGGTTTGTAAATTTTTAGGCTTTATTTTATTCTGAGATAATATTTTTTCCATTGCATGAGTTACTTCTTTTCCAGTTTTATTTTTCACAGCTTCACACCAAACAAACTTTGAAAATACATTAATAACAACCAGAATATATTTGTATCCCTTGTTGATTTTAGAATATGGGATCATCTCTACAAGATCCGCTTGTATAAAGTCGTTTAGACCTTTAACAATGACATGTCTCCTTCGAAAATTTTTCCTGGCTGATTTATGTAATTCATTAACTACATCCTCTTTAATCTTACTCATTTCTTACTAAGGGGCAACGCAGTACAATTTCAACAAAAAGAGGTGGTTTTGGGTCTACACTTGGAAGTGGAAATGATAGATTATCTCCTTTACTGAGCGTTTTATTATCCTGATCATAATTACTATTGTTTAAAAACATGGTGACATTCAAAGGTAAATGTATGCTTTCAATTGTACCCGAAATAGGTAATGTATATGTTGTAGTACCACCATCTAACACATAATAAATTAGTGTTTTATGGTTTGATGTTTTCTTTGCCACACCTCGAATTTGTATAAGGCAAAGACTGGATAGACTGGTCGCGTAATCTTCAGTTGTAGTTAAAGGAGGTGATGTTATGGGGTAAGGTTTTGACCGATAGCCAAGCATATGTCTACCAAATTTATCAATAGGCATGGTGAGCGCTAGATGTATACTGTGAGGGAGATAGATGTGTGACCATTATTTAATAATTTTTAATTCTCCCAGTTCTTCAAGTATTGAGGCAATTTCATTATTGTGTCCATTATTTCCAGCCATTTGGGAAGCTACTAAAAGTCTTAACCTATTCACCAGCTCATTCGGATTATCAAAATATATATAATCAATTTTGTTGTCAGATAAGTTCAACATTCCACCACTTTGCTTAAATGATTTAGATCTGGGGCGAATACTACTTTGAGATCTAGTATTGGGTGGTATTGGTTTACTAAATGAAGATGATCTTGGAACCGTAGTAGGTTTCAATAAACCTTTATCTATTAAATAAGGTCTTATGATACTTCTATACTTTATAGTATTACTGCTTTGAATTTGCTCTGTAGAATCAAAATTTCTTCGATAGGTATTAGTACGTTTTAATATGTCCATATAATGATCTAATTCTGACTTATTATAAGCTGTAGGATTTTTCTTAAACAGTAATTCATAAAGCCCAACGGTACCAGGATATACAATGTCCTTCACTTTTACGTCTTTACCAACAATTTTTAATTCGGAATAACCTATTTTAAATTTTTCAGTTTCAACATCATGTGTTATGCCATATGTACGATCATATGATGATTCATCCCCTGTTATAGATTCATCAATATACGTTCTTGGTAAGGGTTCGTACGCTTCCAAATAATCTGCATAAGCCCTTGATTTTGATAATTCTTGCATATACGCACGACTTTTATCAACTTCTTCATTAATTAAATCGCTACTATTCTGCTCATCCACGATGGAATGTTGGGTTGGGTCAAATTGATAGGTATCCTCCAAAAAACTAAGTCCAGTCATAGGCAATGTGGGCATATATTTGTTTAAAATATTTACTGGAGATTTTCTAGGGGTAGAAGTTCTACTTTGCTCTGACTTAAATTCATCAGGTTCTTTTTTAATTGAGACCTCTGATTTTATGTTTTGTAATAATTTTTGCAATGGCTCAGTAATGGGTTTGAAGCTTTTCTCCAAATGAACTTGTGATTGTGCGACATCAGATTTTAGAGACTGATATTTCTGCCTCACTGATTTTCTGGTTTTTATTAGTTCCTTAGCTAACTTTTTATCCATCTTTACACTTCGGATTATTAATAAGCACTACAATTCGCTCAGCTCATTATGTATTAATATACTCTTACAACTTGATGTAATTATCAAAACCTTTCCTATACCTACCATTATTTATTGTACAATCTTTATCTATAACAACAAATCCGAAAGGCTCTTTCCAACATAGAGAGCAAAGATCTTTGAATAATTGAAACGACATATCGACATTTACGTGGTCATTATAAATATGTTTCAGATTTGTATTATCCTGTTGAAAAATTACTATTAAATTACTATTGTCTCGGATGAGTTGCTTTTGGATCGATGAGTACGTCTGACATAAATAAAAACAGTCTGTATTTTTGTGACGCCCAAAACAAAAATAATCTCGCATTATATTTTGATTACATGAAGCTACATCATCGAAGATAATAATTGAATTGGGTCTGATCTCTTGAGCTGGTATAACATCTTCTCCATCACTAAATTCAAAATAACCTATTTCTTTCATTGGTTTAAATAACTTTCTCAGATACTCATATTTTGGTTGGTATAGGGACTTTGAGTAGAGGTAAACATTCTCAAATCTGAGTCCATTAGGGTGTGTCAGTAATGTGACAAGTAAATTAGTCTTGCCACAACCCGAACATCCAACGATCAATGCACGCTTGGATGAACCCCCAAATAGTTCGCCATGTTTTTGATAATTATTTTCTAACAAACACTCATCTTGGTTAGTAACAGGTAATGTAACATTTTGTTTTTCGATCTTCATTGTAAAACTAAATCTAACGAACTGTGTTATAAATCATTATCTTGACTATATATAAGATTGTATATCATTAAAAAATTAGTTCTGTATAAGACTTTCAACAAGTTATATAATGATTATACATAACCCGTCCTTAGTTAATCGTAAACTAAAGGCTGTAAAGAGAGGGTCAGGATTTATTAATAAGCTTATTGATAAACTCCCTTTTGAATTGCATATACCAGGCTACAATTATTGTGGCCCAGGAACAAAACTCTCTAAGAGAATTGCGAGAGGTGATACTGGTGTTAATCCATTAGACGAATTTTGCAAAGAACACGACATTGCTTATTCCCGTTCAAAATATATAAGCAATAGACATCAAGCTGATAAAGTATTAGCAGAAAAAGCATATCAACGGTTAAAAGCGGGTGATTCTTCAGTTGGAGAAAAAATTGCCGCCTTAGGTATAACAGGCATTATGAAGGCTAAAACCAAACTGGGAATGGGTATGCGTAGAAAAAAGCATTCCAGACAGAGACATGGTAGAGGGCTACGTAAGATAAGTTTTAATAACGCAGTACAACGAGCACGACGTGGTATTCAAGGAAGTAATTCTAATAATCTTATAAAGTCGCACAACAAGCTTTATCATCAATAGGAACAAAGAAACTCTCTTCACCAAGGAAACGAATAATTCCCATCCCAAAAACAGGTGGTTTTCTACCTTTCCTTATTCCTCTATTTGCTGCATTAGGAGCTCTTGGAAGTATTGGTGGCGGCGCAGCGGGAATTGCGAAGGCTGTTAACGACGCAAAAGCTGCAAAACAAAAGCTGGAAGAGGATAAAAGACATAACTTAGCTATGGAGCAAGTTGCTGTAGAAAAAGGTTTATACTTAAGACCATATAAAAAAGGCATGGGATTATATCTAGCACCATATTCAAAAAACTCCCTATAAAGCTACCTCGTCGAGCACTAACAAACATAGATTTAATGAGATACGTAAAAAAATTACATATCCCAAATTTTCGTGGAATATATATGAGAAATACTTTACCAGTAAAGATAAGAAAAAATGAATGTGGTATTATTAATTTGGATATATCATCAGGTCCGGGTACTCACTGGACAGCATATGTGAAGAATAATAACTCAATAATCTATTTTGATAGTTATGGAAACTTAAGACCACCAAATGAAGTAACAAGTTATTTCTTTAGTGATGGTAGCTTGAATAAAGTTAACTATAATCATGATCAGATGCAAACATATAATTCAAATAATTGTGGACATTTATGTATAAAATTTTTATATAATGTATGTAAATAAGGAAAATCCATTTATTACATAAATACATTTGAATTGTGTAACATGTCTCTAACATTTTCACTTACCGGAAATTCCTCCGTTTTGAGCGCCGATTTCAATCCACCAATATATTTAGAGGACGATTTTGATTACGTTATTGGCTTGGTGAATTTTGAAACTTTCAATGTAATACCAAACATTGATGAAACAAACAACAAATTTACTTACGGGGATATAACCACAACTATTCCTGTTGGGGCTTATGAGATTGATGACCTTAACGATTATCTTCAAAAAATCATTGAACATCCCAATATTATTCATGTTATTGGTAATCGCAATACGTCAACAGTTAAAATAAAATCAAATGTTGATATTGATTTCTCATCTGAAAACTCTATAGGACATCTGTTGGGATTTGAGAAAAGGGTTCTTAAAGCTAATGAACTAAATGAATCCGACTTTCCAGTACAAATAATTAAGGTGAATGCTTTATGTATTGATTGCAATATTGCTACTGGATCTTATTCTAATGGTAGCCCTGTTCACATAATCCACCAGTTCTTTCCAACAGTGGCTCCAGGCTATAAAATAGTAGAATCGCCTTTAAACGTCATATATTTTCCAGTAAGCGTTAAGACAATCAACTCGATTACCGTTAAAATAGTCGATCAAGATTCGAATGTTGTCAATTTCCGCCAAGAGACCATTACAGTCAGACTGCATTTGAAGAAATCCTAAACGATGGTACTCCGCTATAATTCTAAATACAATATTCCTCAAATATCTAAACGCAGTTATAAAAGAAAATCTAAGGATGAGTTTTTAATCAGTAATAAGAAGAGTGTTAGCCTAGTAACACCTCAGAACAAAATTTTTCTGCAGTCTCTTGGTTTTGAAGTACTCATATAATGGATATTCTAAATGTTACACAGCAACCCCTAGTCGATAATTCAATTATTGATTTCGAGTACCATAACCATCAGCCTTTTGTAGCCACTGAATTTAATTACAATGATGAAATTAGAATCCCAATCCAAGAATTGGATGCCTACACCTTACCATGCGAAAGTCTTCTATATTTAGAGGGAAATCTAAGGAAAGATGATGGGAAACCAGTTACAAAGCTAAAATTAATAAATAATGCCTTCAGTTTTCTCTTTAGAGAAATTCGATATGAACTCAGCGGTATTGTACTTGATTCGGTTCGAAATGTAGGAGTGACTTCTACTCTTAAAGGGTATTTGTCATTCAATGAAAGCGAAAGCGTCAAACTTCAAAATGCCGGATGGTTTCCTAAAGATAGTATTATACCGGATACTGATAAATTTAATGTTTGCATCCCACTCAAAATGTTAATGGGATTTTTTGAGGATTACAGAAAAATTATATTAAATATGAAGCAAGAATTAGTTTTAATTCGGAGTAGTAACGACTTAGATGCGGTAACTAGTGTCGATGATACGGAAAAACCCAAAATTACTATTGACAAGCTTTATTGGAGAGTGCCACATGTTTCCGTAGGAATACCACAACAATTGGCGCTAACGAAAATATTAGATAAAAACTTGGAAATTTTTATTGCATTTAGAAGTTGGGAAATTATAGAATACACCTTACTTCCACAAACCACCAGACATAATTATACTTTGAAGAGTAGTATAAAGTTAGAAACTGCACGACACTTAATTCTCGCGTTACAAACTGATAAAAAAAATAAACTAACTTCCAACATGAGTACATTTGATAATTGTAATATTACTAACGCTAGAGTTTTCTTAAATTCGGAGAGATATCCTTACAGTGATTTATATTTGGATTTCAAAAATAACAAATATGCGACTTTATATGAAATGTTTTCAAATTTCCGCCACTCATACTATGAAACTGGAAACGAACCCATATTTACACCTAAAGAATTCAAATCTATTTCACCTATAACTCACATCGACTGTTCTCGTCAAAAGGAAACTGTTCAGTCAGGTTCAGTTGTCATGCGCATTGAATTTGAAACAAGTGAAAATATTCCAAAAGATACTACAGCATACTGCTTAATTTTGCATGATCGTGTATTCCGGTATAATCCAATGACAAAAATAGTTAGACAGGCCTAACTTATTTAAGGAAAACGATGCAGACTACCAAGTTAGTTCATGATGATCTCAAAGTATAGAAAGTCGTTGCGAGAACACCAGAAAAAACTTGCAGACTTAAAAAAAGCAGTTGAAATATATAGTTTAAAAGTTTATGTGATTAGAAAACTAGCGGATATAAAAATATGCCCTTAATTTTGGATGTGCAAGGGTTTAAAGTGGAGAAGAATAAGTTTATTGTCAAGGAACTGGCAGCCTACAATGGTTATAAAACAGCACATTATATTTTTAAACCTCCATTTTCTATAAAGCTCCTACCACCAGATTTGGAGAAGCAAGTGAAGTGGTTAACACATAATTATCACTGTATTAATTGGAATGAAGGGTGTACTCCATTTTTTAAGTTTGGGAAAATTGTCCGAGAGTTAACCGATACTGAAGAAATAATCCATGTAAAGGGAGGAGAAAAGGCCTCGTACATAAGAAAATATTCATCTAAACCTGTATACGAGTTAGAAGACCATCCACCGCTCCGGTTTTCTGAACCTCGATGTTTTTATCATTTAAAATCTAAATGTATGTGTTCTTTGTCAAATGTATTTTATCTTTATGAAAATTTTATAATGTCATAATAAAAAATGAAACATATTTATTGTATTTTTATTTATTATCAAGTTTAGACATTTAACGAAACCAGATGAGAGTCATTAACCTCAACGTCACCATCTGTTCACCAGATGTTATCACGTGTAACATTTATGTACATGTCGCCGGATATATCTTGTCTAGACAAGTTAATTAGGCATATGTTGTGAGTCATCATTCAGTTGCTCGCCAGATGTTACAGTGAGAAGGTCATAATTATAATTAGAAGCATGGGTTACTCATTCTTTATTGTAATCAAGTTTTATGATGAAAACGATAAACTTGTTGGTCAAGAATGTATGTAGAGTTATAAGCTTCAATGTGTTAAAGAAACATTTAATCTAAAAGATAACTATTCTTACATTAAAATATTAGGATGTTACGGGGATTGTGATTGTGGTGATGGGGAAGAAGAATGGTTTATACTCTCCCGTTTCGGAATCAAATCTTAAGTTTGATGCCTTAACCTGACTTATAGATTCAGTAAAAACTTTTTATATTAAATATATATGCCCCTCTCCTTCTCCGCAGGGAATCAGATGTATAAATCAGTTATGGGATAAGAAAAATGTCAGGTGTGGGATTCGTACCCACGCTCCTATTACGGAATCAAATCTTAAGTTTGACGCCTTAGACCGCTCGGCCAACCTGACTTATTCATTGATTCAGTAAAACACTATACATTAAATGTTTACCCCCTCTCCCTCATCAATAATAGAATATAAATTCATAACGATGTAAAAATACATTAGTGTATTTATAGATATTACGATGATAGCTTCACAATTCATAGCTTTACAAGCAATTTTTCAAAGTTTTCTTTTTATACAATACCCTCACAGCGCAAAAGAAGTGTTTATATGCTTCGATAGTAATGGAAGCCGAAATGAAAGCTGGCCTTCTAAATGGAATAGAATGGAACCATATGCAGCCACTAATGCAGCAACCCTCAGATATCCAATACCCACCAACAGTACTATGTATAAACTAAAACTAAGAAAAGGCAATGATCTCACTCAAGATTCGGAATGGCTGGAACTCTATAGCAAACCCCCCACCACTATTAATAATAGTACAAATACTGAAATGAATCATGACACAAATCAGTTTGTAATTTGGTATATAGCAGTTTGTTGTTCATCGCTCGTGCTTAACTTAATACTTACAAGTGTTTTAAAATGGCTCAACATCTGACTTGTTCGAATTGTCTAACGAGGGAGTTGATAGATAAGCATAGGAATGGTAAAAATTTGTATGATTTTACTGAGGAAGAACTTCGCAATTTTCCACTGCAGTATCTAATTGAAAAAGTTGGTCCAATTGAGCTTCTGTATTCATGGCATAAGCTACCACGAGAACATAGACAAAATTTCGAACTTGAAATTCAACTACCTTGTTTTGTACATCACAATCGTCCCGAATGGCATAGTCATGTAGATGGTCCTCCATGCAGACAATCTAAATGCCACATATGTGAGTGGGGATTGGAAAGATGTGGTTAATTTTAATGTTATATTTATTATATTACCATTGTATGTAAAACAAATAAAACAATTTATAATGTATATGTTTTTTTATTTTATAAATTACAAATCTAATGAATCCAAATCAATACTATCCCATCCTTCTTCAGGCTCTTCCATTTCCATCAAACGGTCAGCATATTTTAGTAAAACCTCTAATTTTCTATCACTACTTCCAGTAATTAGATGATGATGCCCCCAAGCCAAGGTCCTAACATCTCCAGGTAAGACATATCCTTTGTCATCAGCAGAAGATAGCGCTACTTTATTTTTTAATTCGGTGTGAATTGTGTGCAAATTGGAGGTAAATATAGACATTTTACGAAATATTATACCACCCTTTTCAACAATCTGGACATAATCAGAAAAATGTATTTGATGTTTAACAACGCTTTTGGAAACCCCTTTTGCCTTTTTCATGACATCACCAGCTTTAACACAGTATGCTTTAGCACCGGTACCATAAAAGGCCTCAATAGGTCTTCCAGCATACTCATCCTTCATTTTTCCGACTACAGACTTTGTTTTGGGCATGTTATGGATGTTGTCAATACTATAATTCGATGTATCAAAATATTGAATGTTCTCTTTGATGTCATCATAAACATTGTCTGTGAATATCTCCAAAATTAGTGAGTCGGTATCAGTATACAAAACAGTTGCTCTATTCCCATACATGGATTTAATGTACCCATATAGAAATTCATAGATTATAGTCTTTGAAATATCCAAAATTGAAAAACCTGCATAGAGTGGCTTATCATAAACAACTTTCAATTTCTTCAATTGAACTGCTACTAAGTTTTCATCAAATACTGAACAGGATTTAAAATGTGGCATGGCTATTAACGCTCTTGCACCCAACAGACCCTTTTTATTCTCCCAGCACGAACATAGTTTAATATTTTGTCTTTTATCAACGTTTTCCATTGTCTTGCCAAATATTGAATTTACCATCAACTTGAATAGATCCTTCTCAAACTCGTTTTTTGCGGAATTTCTAAGTTTTGTATTCAAATCAATATATGACCCCAGCCAAGTCGATTGAGAAAATTCTAATATTCTGTGTATTTTCTTTAGTTTCAATCCATATTTTAAACACTGCTTCAAGTTTTTGTAGTGAATAATATATTTTTCTTTATTACGCAAATTCGGGATTAATTTGGCAGTTTTACTTTTTGGAGGGGTCATTTGCTCTGGACAAAAAGGCAAATCGTTGTGGTCATTGTGCAAGTGTGGTGGATATTCCAAGTCAACTTCTAAAACATAGCCTTTTGGTGAATCATCTTTAATGGCTGAACAGTCGAAGTTTTCAATTTCCTCTTTTTCAAGCCACTTAAAATCGCCGGTGGGTAGGTATTCTTTCATTGCTGCTCCGTATAAATTGGTTGCATCCAGGTACATAATATATGATGTTGGGTTCGTAGGATCATAGTTTGGTAGGAACTTATTATTAGCCACAGCTTTTCTTTTACTGCATTGAGCCACTCCACCTCGAATACCTTTTCTAAAAAAATGTATCATGTCTACATCAGTCAAAAGTTGTAGTTCGACTTCGGTACTACGTAACATGGCGTCCCAACTCAAAGAAGGAGCTGTTAAATAATGAGCCGGATCTAATTTGTAATGTTCCAAACACAATTTTCTAAAGTTCTCAAACACATCGGCTAATAATAGAATATCCGATTTCAGATAAATATCTGCATACTCTCCCAACGTTTTGCATTTGAAGGTGTTCCATGTTTTATTAGCTCGCTTATAATCCTTATCAGAAATAGATTCATTTGTTAAATCATTGTAAAATTTATCTTTTGACGGTAATTGTGGTTCTTCTAGTTTTTCAAGAGAATTCACATAATTATAAGGAAAGACCCCTTTCCGCCTGATTAAATTAAACTCATCATCCTTTTCAAAGTGCTTTCTAGTTTCCTCACACTGATGGGACTCTAAACTCTGACTCAATGTGTCTAAGGACTTTGGTAAAAATCGAAAAGAGTCTACAAATTTTAGTTTCAAATATGTGTCAGGCATCTTCTTATCTGCAGATTTTTCGACAAGAATTGATTTGGAGAATGATATGTACTTTTCTTTGGTTTGGGCTATGACGGAAACACTCTCCTTTTTACAGGCCAACTTTTTTATAAACAGATGGCTGTCGTAATTTGTCAGGTTGTGGAAGAACACTGGTATGAATTTCGGAACTTTATAATTCAAATTGCAAATTGAATGTGCGGCTCCACGGAAGCAACCCGTTAAATGACAGTGATCGCGTACTTTTATATCACCAAGCTTAAAGTCTTTTTTGCAAATATGGCAGCACACAGCATTTTCGTATTCTATTTTCTCTAGGTCTGAAAGGGGGAGCATCTCTTTAACATGTTTTAAGTGTGTGTTATATAAATCCAGAGCTGTTTCATCCAATTTTTTAGAAAATACTTCAGCAGCATCGGAACCTCGATATGTCACAATTTTTGAGTATTTATCGTCAAAATTACATTTCACGTAAAAAGCGAAAGAATATGGTACATGTTCAGATACTTTCACTGTAAATGATTTTTCATCGCAAGGTTCATTATGATGGATGGGTTTCAGCAAACTCTCGAAATCAGCATATATGACGAATGGGACCGGCAACTGTTTCTCAAAATTTATAAATTTAAGAATATTTTCTGGAACTGATTCTCCATATTTATTTATCTTTAAATCGGTAGTTGGTATTTTCGTGCATGTATGGTTACAGTCATTATTCTCGTGTGCTTTCAGATGTTCCATTTTTCTAAACGATTGTAGACATCCGTCACAAATATGTAACCGTCCGTCATGATTCGATTTTTGTTTCGAAACTAATTTTGATAGGTCTTTTATGAGAGTATAATGGCTTCTACCTGTATTATCTGATACAAGTAGCAAATTAACGTGTGTAGCTTGACGACATGATGTAAAATGTAGCGGTCCAACTACTTCAGTAATCATTTTTCCATCTTTGAATTCCGATTCAATGCCAAACACATTAATGGAGATGTTATTTATTTTTTCAAATTTAGGGATATCTTTCAATTTCATAGGAAATTCTAATCCATTAAAATTTAGTAAAGTATTATAATGTGGGTATGCACTTGTTTTCACTGGATCGCCTTCTGCAGGAAAAATGGCTGCATTAATTGACCAAGCAAAACATGCATTGTCTGTGTTTTGTATGTTTAAAACCGCTTTCTTTACTTCTATGGCTTTGGGTAACTTAATATATGATGAAGCAGATATTGGTGTATATTTATTTATGTTCACATCAAGAAACATTATATGTTTTAATGTCCAGCCAGAATCCTTTTCTTGAAATTCAGATGCTTGCAGCTTCATCTCTTCCCCGAAATCCTCAAAAGTCTCTTGCAGGTTTGTTGAAATAGTGATTATTTTATTTTTAGTATTAAATGACTTAATGTCAGACAACTCCTTTTCAGGTATAACATAAAGTCCAAACACTTCGAAATTAATCTTGAGGTTATTGTATTTCTGCAGGTATTCATTAATTATTCCAAGTACCTTTTGTTTCACTTCTTCCAAAAAATCAGAGTAGTCGATATGAGTTCTAGGGCTAGTAAAACGGTAGCTAGCTATCCTGTTCTTAAATGCATGATGAAGTTTATCAACACCCTGTCCCACACTTTGAACAATTGGTCGATGAATTTTCTTATTACCATATGAAATTGCATTATTTAAGACGGGGCAATATTGATGAATGTGTCGAACTAAACTGCTTTGACAAGAAAAACTTTTTCCGCAATGATTACAAATGTTTCTATTTCCACCACTATTAGAATTGGCTCCACTTGTAGACGGCCCACTATCAAACCTCTGTTTTTTGTTTTGGTCATGTACAGTGTCACTTTTTCGTTTATTGTCATGAAGAACTGAACAATATTGACGAATATGTCGAACTAAATTGCTTTGACATGAAAAATCATTTCCACAATGTTCACAAATGTTTTTGTTAACACCACTTGTAGAAGGCATACTATCAGCCTTCCGTTTTTTGTTGTCATGAAGAACAGAACAATATTGGCGAATATGCCGAACTAAACTGCTTTGACATGAAAAACCGTTTCCACAATGCTCACACTTCATTGTTGTATAAAGTTTAAACATAGACTGAAGAACGTATCTTATCGCTGTGTTATATATCGCGGTGGGGGGTCACGTGATGTGTTGAACACATGTTATATGATCCCTGAGAATAAACATTTGCTACGGTTCTCACCAGATGCTGTCTAGACATGTATAATACATTGACCCTGTTGAACACATGTTATCATGGGAATAGACGTTTGCATTTGGTCTCACGCATGGGTTTACCAGATGTCTAAATACATTGACCCCGCACACGTGTTGAACACATGTTATCTGCGTGGGAATAGACGTTTGCATTTGGTCTCACGTGTTCACCAGATGTCTAAATACATTGACCCCGCATTTGATACCTCCGGATATTATTAAAGGTCATTCATCTTTGTACATAAACCGGATGTCGTCTAGACATGTATATAAACTTGTCCCGACAAGTTGTAACCCTATATGGTTGGGTTGGGTTAGGGGGTAGTTTTAAGGGTTGGTTTTTGAGGGGTGGTTTTTGAGGGGGTGGCTTTTAGGGGGTGGTTTTTAGGGGGTGGTTTTTGAGGGGGTAGTTTTGAGGGGGTAGTTTGAGGGGGTAGTTTGAGGGGGTGGTTTTTAGGGGGTGGTTTTTGAGGGGGTGGTTTGAGGGTAGTTTTTGAGGGGGTGGTTTTTGAGGGGGTAGTTTTTGAGGGGGTGGTTTTTTAGGGGGTAGTTTTTGAGGGGGTGGTTTTTAGGGGGTGGTTTTTAGGGGGTAGTTTTTGAGGGGGTGGTTTTTGAGAGGGTAGTTTTTGAGGGGGTGGTTTTTGAGGGGGTGGTTTTTGAGGGGGTAGTTTTTGAGGGGGTGGTTTTTGAGGGGGTAGTTTTTGAGGGGGTAGTTTTTGAGGGGGTGGTTTTTAGGGGGTAGTTTTTGAGGGGGTAGAGGGGGGGTGACCTTGAACATGAACATGATCTGATCACAACTGAACACGCAGCTCTGTCATTACTTATCTACTGAAACCATTCTTCGAATACTTTTGCGTTCATTTCCTCATGGTAATCTGTAGTTTTTGTACCTTTAAAAACCAACAATCCTCCATCAACAAAACCCAATTCAGATCCAACATGAACAATTATCAGACGTTTTCCTTTACCAGATGGATTTTTTAGGCCTGTAGAGACACCCTCAATAAATGCTTGTCGTCGATTTTTGACGCTCTCATCTACCCATATTTTTTTCTTTGTATGACCCTCGTTTATCCATGTCTCATCAAGGTAATAAATAGATCGATTTTCCTTTCTATATTCTTTAATAGATCTTAAATAATTTCGTCTCCATATAATGATATCATGACGTTCTATTAATACACTTTTGCGGTTACGCCTTACATATCTAACAAAAAGAAAATATATATAGGTACAAATGTTGAATAATTTTCATGAGCACAATTTTTTTAAATGCACGATTAGTATCATAACTGCAGTAACGTTCAGTTATAATAAACTATTAAAAAAAAAAACATCATATGTTAATCATATTGTAAATATTAAACGAATACCAGTCATAACTACATTATGCGACAATGTAAATGTAACTTACTTGAAATTAATTTCCTTCATGAATTTATATAATGAGGATCGAGAAAACCTCGGCAAATCTGGGCGACTAATTATTTCATGTAGAATTTTGTTTAGGGTAGGCATTTCATTTTTGTAGAAGAAACTATGTATTATTTGTCGAATAGTTTTTTATTGTTTCATCAAATCTGGTAATAATTCCTGGTCTTCCTCCAAGTTTTTTTGGCATGCGTATATTTCCAGTCTTTCTATATTCCCGTATCGTACGGAATACAGTTGATCTTGCAATTCCTAAAAGTGAAAGTGTTTAAAATAGGTATGTTCTTTACAAATCTTACATTGTTTAATATCTCTCCCATTGCATTCATAATTTTAGATACGATTTCACACGTTTTGACCTTTGTTTTTCCACTCAACATCTGTTTATACATATTTATTACACATTGCTTTTCAGATAATGTTAAAGCACCCAAATCTAATCGCTTGCGTTTCTTTAGTGGTGAAACTTGCACTAAACTTGAATTTGCCACAACATCCATATTGAAAAACTTCCAGATATAATAAACATAAATAATATATAATTAGTTCTGTAAAGAACTGTTTCCTTTTGCTTCCAAATTTCTACAACGAGAATGAGTGATGATAAATATAAATAATTAATGAAGACACTTCAAAATTTGTTTGAAATATTCAACTGACATAATTGTATGTCAAAATTTTCGATTTGGCTTAGTGTAAAACTGGTGAACGCGCAGCCAATCACATGCGTATGATTTAGCGCGGCAAATTCGAAAGAGTCCTCCTGGTATAAAAATAGACTATAAAATGCAATAAAAGAAGAAAACAGGTATATAAAGATATATTGTATAATCATCATTCTACATATAAAGCTTCACTAAGCAAGGTCTACCACCATAGCCACGATACCCCCACAAGGGTCAGCGACCGCGACGGCCGCGCTTAAAGGAGAGTGATCGATTGCCGAAAGAGAATTATATTACATGGACATGAATTGGCAATTTAGTGAGTGGGATTTAATTTATGCTTGAAATAGATACTATAAATTTATTGTAATATTCTCCAAAATAATATACACCGTTAGACGTCCGTGGATGTTTCAGAAAAGGAATTCTCTTCGAATGTGATTTCACGAGGCGGTCACTTGGTATATATACGAAAGTGCCCCGGCACCCTTTCACACCGCCACGTGGCATCGCAATTTCCAGATATTTCACTTTTCAAGTCAGTTCCTAAAATTTAAAATGGTGCTAGCAGACACGATCCCGGCAGAGACGATGACCAATGGGAAGGCGAGGCCTGCTCAACCTCCCATATGAAGCTAAGGTCACGGACTCACGAGGAATTCCAGAACGCGAGGGTAGAGTGAACCTATTCTTCCTTAGACCAGCGCAACCACGGAGGTGGATCAGTCTATGGTAGATCTGATCAAGAGACAACTGATCTACGGTAGATTCACTCTCGCGCCTATGTGGATTCTTCACTCGTGATCCGTTAGACCGGCTTATGAAGATGATTACCTGCGCTGTAATCATCATAATTAAAACCCCAGTCCGTCCATAGAGGATTCGGCACTGGCAGAGGATAATGCCTATCCTTGGTCGTCTCTGCATGCTGCATCGTGTCTGGATGCGCTCGTTCAAGAGGGGATAATGGCCTAAAAGGATAAATGGAATTTGGAAAGTGTACTGAAAATCGACTTGTAATTTATAAAAAATCCTGATATGCGCGAAATCATGCATATCAGGCAAAAAAAAATGGAATTTTGGGGTTTAGGAACTGAAGTGAAAATTGTGATAATTTTTGATAAAAAATGGTGCATATGGAACGGATGTTCCATACACACCATTCAAGCCTTATGCTTGTTACTTAAAGTTAAAATGGATCTTTTTGCTTAAAACTACTTATACGTCTCCTGCTGCGTTCGTTAACAGTTACACCTCTGGTTGAAGTAAGAAAATAAAAATAATAATTAATCGTGGTACTTATTCAGTAACTACAGAAATAACAGAAACGTGGGGAGGGAAAGTTAAGTAGATCACCCTGTACACGAAATATTGGGACACCCTGTATATGTCTAAATATTTCGGCCGACAGATGACAGGAGGACAGTCTCGGGACTTTTGGGTGTATGATTTCTTATTTATTGTCGGGGTTTTAGACCAGACGTTAGGTTAGGTGTTTTGGCACCTTCTTGACCTCTCTAAATATGTCAAAGATGTCTGACACCAAGTCAGTTGATCCTGAAAACCAGTGTGGTTTTTGTAAAAGACCGGTAGTTTTAAGAAAAGTTAAATGCACAAATTGTGAAACAAGCTTTCATAACAGCTGTTCAACGAAAAAAACAAAAAAGTGTTGTGAAAAACAAAATCTTGAAGAAGAATCACAAAAATATACAACCGAAGAAGAGAATGACTCACACAACAACGTTATAATAGAAGAATTTGAGAATTTGGAAAGTGAAAAAAGTGAAAAAAGATTATTAGTAGAAATGAATAAAGACTTACGAGAACACATAAAACTGCTTAAGGAAAAAATTGAGCTTTTGGAAACTGAAAACACCAATTTAAGGAAAACTCTCGAAGAAAAACATAAAAGAGTTGACACCACAAAATGCATACACAATAATAATACCATGGAAGAAATTAAAAATGACTTAAGAAGTTTTATAGAAAACAAATTTTCTCATCTTTCTAACGAAATCACTGAAATAAAAAATAAGATAAAGGAATTCAATGTAAACAACACAAAATCTATAAGAAACCTTCAACAAAAAACTGAAGCACAAAAACCAACAATACCGAAAGAAACATTAAAGCCAG
Source organism: Rhagium mordax (assembly GCA_963680705.1). Lineage (NCBI taxonomy): Eukaryota > Metazoa > Arthropoda > Insecta > Coleoptera > Cerambycidae > Rhagium > Rhagium mordax. Next base: position 41,910,952 of record OY796661.1, on the reverse strand, counting down.
TAACTCCCAAACAAACTCAAACTTCAAGGAATGAACATAAAGCAGTGACACCAAAACTGTTTTCAGAGTTATTAGAAAATGTTCAGAAGGAAAAAATGGATTCATTGATATATATGAATACGTTGCCTGGGCCAAGCACTGAGTGTAGACAGGCTGAATCATCATATAAGAATGACGATGAATGGAGAACTGTACAAAAAAAAGGAAAGAACAAATACAAAAGAAATATAGGTGAATCGGAAGAAAGTAATGACAATTTTAGGGGCGTAAGACCGAAAGTGTGGCTATATCTTTATAGAGTGTTGAAAGATGTAACTGAGGAAGACATAAAACAATTTATAGGGAAAAAAACTAATTCCACGAATGATGATGAAATAATAGTTAAACAGATAACATCAGAAAGTACCCAATTTAATCGATTTATGGTAGCTGCTGAGTTTAAATATAAGGATATGTTTTATAACCCGAAATTTTGGCCAAAGGGTGTTGGATATAAACGGTTTGATTTCAAACGATACTATGAATCTAATAAACAGGAAAAACCTGAAAACCTGAAACCAGTCTCTTTTTTAGAGTAATAAATTCTCATCAAACAACTAAAAGAAATCATCACAATGATCATAAAAGCTTGTTTAGTATTTACTATCATAACATACAAAGTATTCCTAATAAAACAGATGAAATAACATTATATTTGGATGAAATCTCAGACAATATTGATATACTAGCATTTACCGAACACCGGCTTGACAACAATAAAGAACCTTACGTAAAAATCAAAAACTACTGTATGGCTTCAAACTTTGTGAGACAATTATCAAAACATGGGGGAAGCTGCATATTTGTACGAAATAATATCCAATTTAAGGAGCTGAAGCACCTGAAACAGAAAAGTCTTGAAAACGAAGTTGAATGTAGTGCTATTGAAATAATCCCATTACATATAAGAATTGTGAATATTTATCGTTCACCTAGTGGTAAATTTGACTTATTCATGCGTATCCTTGAAGATATTTTAACGTGTGTAACCAAGGTAACTAAATATACCATAATCTTATGCGGAGACTTTAACTTAGACCTGCGAGATAAAGATAACCATAAGGTAAAATAGTTTTTGGACATGCTGGTAACATTTGACCTAAAACCTACTGTACAGTATCGTCGCTGTACGCCCTTGGCCAATGATGTTCGGGACTTGAACGGATCAGTGGCAAAGCGTAGAAATAACTGCTGTGGTATATGCAGTTATCGGTAATTATTTAGTGTACTGGCTCTGGGACCAGTGGACTGTAGGGAGATTTTGTGGTGGGTATAATCAATCCTGGAGGCAGCCTCATCTCCTAATTAGGCTTGGAAAGATTGATTAGTGAGTCCAACAAGGTTTAGTTGAGAACTGATTTATTTAAGAAAATACGTTTCTATTTATACTATTTACAACAATAAAAACAATAAACAATATTTAAAACAATTATACATGTAAACGTTAAAACTTGACCTACAGAATATTAACTAAAGAATGCAGTGGCTTGCAAATTTTGCGATTTCTTGCATTCCGTTTGAACTGTTACACCCATAACTGTGTCAGCGAAAATGCAGTATTTGCATTTTGTTGACTCTGGGTTGAATGTTTTACGAAAGAAAATTAATTTATGAGATAAATAAAAAACTGTATGTTTAATGGATTAAACATTCTGGCAGGACCAGGGAAACGAGGCTCCTTATTTGTCAATGAAGAGGTTGGAGTTCGATCATCTCATCTGGATTTGGACGTTCCTGTTGTATTCCTTTATGTCTGCGTTGTTGCATTAGGAACCGGGCGAATCCCAGTAGGAGCAACAGAATGACTATGATACTGATAGTAGTAGCACTACTGGTGATGAGAGAATGGTGTATGGAATGCCATTTTGTCTCGTGAAGTTCATCTTTCCAACTTTCTTCCTTCCTGGTTAAGTCGGCCAGTGTATCATCCAGTTTATTGGAGGACTTAAAAACCGGTTCTTCTTGGATATCTTCACGATTTTGGTGTTTGGTTGCTATGTCCTGTGGTACTGAAATTGCCCTTGCATAACTGGCAAGAACAGAGATGCTGTCGGCTCGTTCTGTAGTCTTAGTTTTCACAATGCAATCTTTATTTATTTATTTATTTATTTAATATACGGGAAAACCCCATTACAGGTGTACATAAACAGACAAAATATAGAGTATGACATTTTTTGTTATGCTATATGTATATATGTAATGCATACTTATATACACATATATAAATAGTGAGATATTCATAACTACATACTAACTTATTTAACTTTATATCACCCGCTTATATACCTATATTGATTATAAACGAGCACAATAACAATAGCAACGGTAGCAAAATATGGGTTTTATAGGTTTGTCTATGCCACAACTTCCGCTGTCCTGAAATGTCAGACTTGTGGAAATCAGATCCAATGTAAAAAACAAAATTAATTTCAGATGCGTCCGACCTTCCAGGACAGTGAGGAAAATGCTGCAGACAGACACCTATTATCAGTGACCTAAAATAGTGTAAAACAATACAAAATTAAATATATATCAATAATTGCAGTTTTAGAGAGTACTTCTCACATTTCTTTTAATTAAAGCTTTCCAAACTACAATCAAACAAATTCAAATTATATTCGTTAACAAGTTTGAGACTTCTATCAATAGGAGAATTTTTGCCGTAATTGGTCGAATGATGCCTTATGTTGAAGGTATGTTGATTTCTAAGCAATCTGGTAGGAACATTAAATTGAATTATATTTAACAGATCTGGACATACAATGAATCCATTTATTAATTTGAATATAAATATGATATCAGCGCAAGATCTTCTTTTATCCAAAGTGTCTAAATTGAGTAGTCCTAAAATGTCCGCATAACTGTGGTCTATTATTGGCTGATTTAGTTTAAATGAACAATACCTCAAAAATTTATGTTGAACCCTTTCCAGAGTATTTACATGCACTAAGTACATCGGAGACCATATCATTGAGGCATATTCGATTTGAGATCTTACCAACATAGTATAAACATTTACTACCGACCTCAACGAAAATTCATTACAATTACGCAAGAGAAAGCCTAACATTTTTGATGCTTTAATTGATATAGTGTTAATATGTTCAACAAAGTTCAATTGCTCATCCAAAATAACACCAAGATCTCTTATAGATGAAACTGATTTAAGAATAGTGCCATCAATTTTGTACGACGTAATGAATTTTTTATTGACTTTGAAAAAGCTAATGTGACTGCATTTGTCAATGTTTAGTGACAATTTGTTTATATTGCACCAATTTATTAAATTATCTAAGTCACTCTGTAATATATCCTGATCTTCAAGAGTATTAATTCTTCTATAAAGTTTTAAATCATCAGCAAATAATAAAAAATCACATTTGATTAAATATGAGCAAATATCATTAATAAATAAATTAAACAAAAGTGGTGCACAGTGTGACCCTTGCGGGACTCCTGATGGTACTTCTATTTCATTAGATCTATTACTACCAATTTTCACTCTTTGTTTACGACCTGTTAAAAAACTTCTTAACCATATTATAATTTGATCGCTAAAACCTAAGTTATCCAATTTATGCAACAGTAAATTATGATTCACTTTATCAAATGCCTTGGAAAAGTCTGTGTATATCGCATCAAATTGCTCTCTACTTTCCAAGGCATTTAATATTTGTGTATTATAAAATAACAGATTGGTGACGGTCGATCTGCCACGAAAAAATCCATGTTGTTGATTTATAATTAATTCTCTACAAGACCAGAATAACTGATCATAAACAAGACTATCAAACATTTTTGGAATAGCAGATTGAATACACACACTTCTGTAATTTTTTATGTTGCTTCTATCACCTGATTTATAAATGGGTACAATAAAACTGTCTTTCCATAAGTCAGGAAAAACACCTATTTCTAAAGACATCTTAAAAAGTATATAAAGAGGCTTAGTTATGGTATACACACACATTTTTAATAGTATATTAGGAATACCGTCTGGTCCTACCGTTAACTTATTTGGTATTTTGGATATTTTGTCAAATATACTAATCAATGATATGTTATTAACTGAAATAAGGTTGTAATTAAATATTTTATTATTAGTCGGAACATCGCAATTATCCTCAGAATACACCGTAGAGAAAAAGTTGGCGAAAAGCTCAACAACTTCTTCAGCCTTACTTGTATTAGATTCATTTAGATACATTTCGCTAGGTAAATTAAAAGAAGATCTTTTCTCATTGAGATATTTCCAAAATAACTTTGGATTGTTAATTAAACTTTGATCAACATTTCTTATATAATTATTGTAACAAATTTTAGACAGATTTTTACATCTTGATCTTAATTGGGAGAATATAAAATAATCTTGTGTTATTTGAATGATTCCTGTGTCGTTGAGCAGAACATCTTCTCTGATGCCGTTGCATGTAACAGCGACCTGCATTGGCTTTTTCACAATAAACATCCATGTGTTGGCCATGAACAGCTGTTTCCAGATAATGGTATGAATGTGATTCTTCTTGATCTTACATTTGGTAGGTTCGCTTCTCTGGTATATCTCTTCTATTATGCAATCTGGGTTCGTCTCGATGTTCTTAACTACAGCTGGTGAGCAAAGGTAGTCCGCATAGGAAAATTTAACGGTTTGAACAACAAAATTCGCCCTTTAAAGATGATATTTGAGGATGAGAACTCAATGAGAAGCGTATTAACTAATACAAAGGCACTTAAAGATAATGACAGTTTCAAACATTTAATTATATCAGGAGATCGCACACCCATGCAAATGGAATACTATAAAAAAATCAGGTCCCAGTTGTTGGAACGTAAAGCTAACGGGGAAAATGATATCAAAATTAGGCACATTCATGGCATACCGAAAATCGTAAAGTTCACTGCAGATTTAAACTAAAGTTACCCAACAGTGTTCAAGAGAAGCATATCAGAAATCTACAAATATACTACCAAAATGTGAGAGGCCTCAACACCAAGGTAAATGAATTTTATGCTGCATCAACGTTAGCAGAATTTGATGTTTATGCATTGACAGAAACATGGCTTTCTCCGAACGTAATGAGCTCAGAACTATTCACCGACCAATATACAGCTGTTCGTCATGATCGCTTGGTATCTAGGGGAGGTGGTGTGCTATTAGCTGTGAAGTCAAACTACAAAATGGTGCCCCTGGATCTCTCGCTATTCCACTCTAAAACCCCCAGTGTTGATATAGTTGGTGCTAATATAACTTTTAATTCAGTTTCAATATACCTGTTCGTGGTTTATGTGCCCCCCGCACTAAACTCCGAAATTTATTATCAACTTTTTGAGTGCTTTGAATTATATGAGACAATTTATGGACAGAAATTAATCATTGTAGGTGACTTTAATGCTCCAAACTTTAAAAATTACAAGATTGACAATGTAGATCATGATATCAAGTCTAAACTAATCTATAATTTTTTAGAATTTTTTGAACTTGGCCAATTTAACAACGTCTCTAATAGAAATGATAGACTGTTAGATCTAATATTTGCGAATGTTAATTGTAAAACATTTCATGATAATACCCCTCTTGTGGGGGAGGATGCTCACCATCCAGCACTATCATTACTTCTAGAACTTCCCTCAGAGACACAACAAAAATTCGATATTAGTACTAGCCAGAAGACATTCAATTTCAAAAAAGCAAATTTACAAACTCTTTACATGAGTTTTTTGGATATAGATTGGAGCTGCTGCAATGGTATCTCAGATGTCAATGCTTTGTGCGATATCTTTTATGAAAAAATTATTTGCGTTATCGAAAATACTATCCCTAAATTCCACAATTTCAAAAGGCGGTACCCTACATGGTATACGCTAAGTGAGTATCAGGTGTTCGCGGAGCACCCGCCACCTACTGGATTTTTGTTGCGTCAGTTGGGAGCAAATGTGTCACTGTTTACCTTGAGTATTATGACATTTAAAGTTTTTTAAATCCATTTAACACGCCTAAGAACACAATACTGCAAATAATGAGTATAGTTTTTAAAAGCCATTTTCAAACCGTCCAGCTCGATACTTTCAGGCCGAAAGCGATAAGCAAAGGACAAAAACTTATGAAAAGTTATCATGTCAGTGATGTCACCGAGGAACGTCGTGACAATGAAATTTTCCTACAAGGCAAGGTTTTACGAGAAACTCCAGGTGCAACTAGCACTCGGAAAAAAGAAAATATATATAACCCAGTAATTCAGGTAAATTTGTTTGCTGTTTTTGATTATTATTTTTATTTTATAATTAAAGAAAAAATTATTCACTTTTTAAATGTTTCAAACAGTATTTATTAATCTCTACACGTGTTTCGGCTTTTTAGGCCTTTCTCAAGAGTACATACAATACTAGTTGTTAAATATGGTTTACATTCTTATATACTACATCTGGAAGGCTACAGAACTAACAGAGCATCTGATTTTTATTTATGAGGGTTAAAAAAACTATTTTTCTAAGAATTTAAATTATTTTGTTCAAAATATCATGGCCAGTAAAAATTAGTTGTTCATTCGTTATATTTACATTATTTTTTGTTGCCTTAAGGATTTCTAACTTTTCTAATAAATCTAATTTTTTGCCTTTCTTTTCAGAATGAATTAAATCTACATTGTCTAAATCTATAAAATGGTTATTATCTATACAGTGAGTTGACATGCCAGTGTTATGTATATTGTTTAAAATGGATTTTTTATGTTCATCTAAGCGTTTTTTAATATTACGACCTGTTTGACCAATATATATTGCATCACATTGGGCACAATTTAGTCTATATCAAACAGGTCGTAATATTAAAAAACGCTTAGATGAACATAAAAAATCCATTTTAAACAATATACATAACACTGGCATGTCAACTCACTGTATAGATAATAACCATTTTATAGATTTAGACAATGTAGATTTAATTCATTCTGAAAAGAAAGGCAAAAAATTAGATTTATTAGAAAAGTTAGAAATCCTTAAGGCAACAAAAAATAATGTAAATATAACGAATGAACAACTAATTTTTACTGGCCATGATATTTTGAACAAAATAATTTAAATTCTTAGAAAAATAGTTTTTTTAACCCTCATAAATAAAAATCAGATGCTCTGTTAATTCTGTAGCCTTCCAGATGTAGTATATAAGAATGTAAACCATATTTAACAACTAGTATTGTATGTACTCTTGAGAAAGGCCTAAAAAGCCGAAACACGTGTAGAGATTAATAAATACTGTTTGAAACATTTAAAAAGTGAATAATTTTTTCTTTAATTATAATATTTAACAATGTTTCACATGATGCCAACCGCGGAATCAGTTCAATGTATTTTTATTTACTTTATAAAATTAATTTTTATGTTTATTTTTATAATGATCCTGTAGCTGGGGGAAAATCGAAGAGTAGTCGACACTAACTGTAATTGTAAGGCAGGCAAAGGGTACTGTAAACATGCTGCAGCTGTTTGCATTTTTGTAAATGAAGAAAACACACGCTCACAAACCGATTTACCCATGATTTGGAATCGCCCTCCCGAAGTGCAGCTTGAAAAATATCGAAAGGGATGTACAATTGAAGAAATGTTACGTGAGAAAACGAGCTCAGAAAATTTGCAGATTACTACTAGCCAGCCAAAATCAGTATATAAATTTAAAGATGTAGAAAATGTAGATCCAATTCTTCAAGAGAACTGCACCCTTGCATTGTATGTAAAAGCTGAATTAGAATATAGTTCGATGGATGAAGAAATTGAAGAGTTAAAGCGAGTTGAAGAGATTGAACTGCGTGATACTTTATTGAATTTTCAAAAGTTGCAAACAAATATGTGTTTTCCTCAGTATCATGCGTTTAAAAGTATCGCTAACGAAAACCTTTGTCTCACACTGTCTGTTGTAAAGTGTCCCGAAGCATATAGAGCCTTTTACTATTCTCATGTTGTCGTCGATGACCAAGCGTGGAATTCTATTTGTTTTAATTCGATAAAGCAATCCGAAACTGCAGTGTGGTACAAGGAAAGACATGTACGCATTACAGCCAGTCAAAAAGCTCACCGAATAAAAACAAGACAAGGAAATTTTGAAAATTTAGCTGCACAGTTCAAAAAACTGCGTTACAATGGAGCCCTCACGGATGCAATGCAATACGGATTGTCGATGGAATCTGAAGCTAAAAGTGTATTTGGGAACATTATAGGAAAACATGTGTATGATTGCCGTTTAGTTGTTTGCCAGAAGCAACCTTTTTTAGCATGCAGTCCAGATGGTATTATTGTGAATAATAACAATTTTGAAATTGTTGAAATAAAATGCCCATATTCTTGCCAGTCATCTAAAATTTATGATCTTGATACAGCAGAATCTATGGTCAATTATTTGACTGTGGGTGATGATAATATGCCAAAATTAAAAGAAAACCACGTGTACTACACACAAATACAAGTATCCTTGTATGTTACAGGAACCTCGACGTGTAACTTTTTTGTATATTCCAGGCATGACTTTGTTTGGCTTAAAATTGAACGAAATGAACAATTTCTTCAGTCAATTATCTGTTCCATTGAATATTTTTATTTTACGTACTTCCTCCCAGTTCTTTGTGAGAAGTGAGAACTATTGAATATTATCACAAAAGAGTACCTACTTTTGATTTTATATTTTACTTTATTCTAATTTTATGTAAATGGAAATTTTATATTGTTATTTATTATCTATGCATGTTACATAAATGCTTTTTGTATGTACTACATAAAATATTTGTTGAATTTTTCTTGAGGTTTCACAATAGTGTAATATGATTAGGTATAAAATAAATGCAATCTTTTTAAATTATATCTCTCTATTTTTTATAAGTGGTTCCTTGGTATTCGCAAGAGCACAAGCAACATGAACAATTTTATCAATTTTTAATAACAATTCATTGTTAACATGGTCCAGGATCTTAAAAATCTTAATTCTTTGAATGGCACGCTCGACATGTATCCGAACACTGGCAATGGAATACCCTTCCAACACCTCTTCCCTAGTAAATTGAGGATTAAAAGCAAAGGGCGGCATTACTAATACGCATTGCCGTTTTAAAAGTTCACTTCTTATTTGCGGAAATCCTTTGTCGGCCATTATTTGATCTCCTGGTTCCACTAAATTAATGAACCCACTATCATTAACAATAAAACCATCTGTAGATCTACCTCCATATCCTTTTGATACAAATGTAATCAAACCCGATGGGCTGATCCCAATTAAATATTTAACAGTGAAACTCGACTTGTAAGATGAATACATCAATGCCCTTTGCTCAACAGTCGGAGGAGTATCTGTTCGAATCTCGGTACAATCGATTATTGCGCGACAATTTGGATAGTTTTTAAATGAAAGTGGCATTCTAGTCTTGATAGCTTCTTTGCTCGGCCAAAATACCCATGTTTTTATATTTTCATGCACGCTTTCTAAAACATCATTGAAAATTTTCGACGCTGTTTGAGAACAAATACAAAATAAAATTCCAAGGGCTGAAAAAGTCAAGCCGAGCTTCATTTTCATCAGAAACAGTAACAGTCTGTTGGCAGCACTGAGTTTCCTATAATAATTTGGTTGTCCATACATTTTGGGCGTAACAAAGTTTAGAAGTATATTAAATACCGACTGAGTAATGCCAGCAAGCTGTTTCATTTCCAAATCGGATGAAATATTCGCATGACCCGTAAATCCTATACTATAAGGTTCTTCATTTCCCACTCGTGCATCTTTCGTACCAACTGGTTTCGGAGCAACGATGATCTTTTGCTTTTCAATGGGCGGTTTTCTTGTGGCAATAAATGTTTGTGTGGACACTTCACATGATTGAGTATTTTGCCACACGCAACAAAAAGATGTCTCCTCTTTCGAAATATCATGTTCGGGGTCCGTTTGTGTTGAGATATCTTTTGTCAACATGATATCCCTCGTTCCAAATTCATGTGTTATGTTGTCATCGTCATCGAAGAGGTCTTGAAAATAAAATTCTTGTTTAACACATGAGCAAATTAGGAACATGTATTTATGCATGTATTTATTTTAAATTTTACATTCTATTGTGTGACATATAGACTGTTATACTTTCGAATATTATGAAAAATAGCCTAAAATTTACTTTTACAAAATAAATGCTCTGGTAAAATTATACATCAATTTGTAAATTTACCTTTGAACGTGTAAAATTACAGAAATGCATGCAAAAGTATACAAGAATTGGTAAAATTTGACAGAATTTTATGTAATTTGCAGAAAAATTGTGTATGTACCTTCTTTAGTCAGCGGAGCCAGTAACAAATTCCTTTTACCAGTTTTCTTTTCCCTAGCTTCGTATCGTCGAGCACGGTCTGCGTTGGTAGGTTTTTTTCTATAAACTTCGGGGAAAAGTGTTGGATTGTATGCAGTTTTTCGTGGATCTTCAGATTTTGTTCCACCTTCAAAGTGAAGACTGCAAATTCGTGAGTTCTTATTCGGTTCCCACGCCTTTCCATTTTCGCTGTTGATTATAATAACGTCAATTACCGCACATTACATTAGTGCCTAGATAGACATTCGTGCTAGGAAAATATGATTGTTCGAATACCAGACAAATATTGTGCAATTATTTTGCGTTACAAATAATGCCAATTTAACTGGACAATGTTGCTCCAGTTGTTGCATACACTCTTAGACAAATCATACGATTGTCTAAATATTTAGTTCTGTTGCAGTCGCAACTTGCCGCAATAATTGCACAATTGCACAAATAAATTGCGATAATTGTGCTAATATTGCACGATATGTCTGTCTATTGGGGTAGGAATGTTTTGGAATACGCGGAAGAAAACATGTAAACAACATTAGGTTATACTTACGCGACTCGACGCACTGACACAATCCACTTTTTTCGTCGATTTATATCCCACGGTCTACTGGGAAAGCTATAAAAATGTAATTCCGGGTTTTTTGAAGACCGAGACTTACAACCAACGACACAACAAATTTTTCCAGTCATTTTTCCCGACGTGCGTTACTGCGGCTTACAGCTTGTTTGTCAACATTTGCTCCCACATAATTTTACGAGCGGCCGCGCGTTGGCGCTACTGTAGTTACTCACTTAGCGTATACTAAAGACATTATTAAAGACATTAAAGAAAAGTACAAGTTATTTCAAAAATATAAACAAACAAAAAATAATCACTTCTTAGACAAATATAAAACTTTGCCCTCTGCTACTAAAACCAAAATTAACATAGCATATTCTAATTATATCACTAATATACAGGAACAGCTGACCACTGATTATAAACAATTTTGGAATTTTATAAAAAGTAAAAAACAAGCATCTACTATTCCTGGCTCTATGTTTTATGATAATGATAGATTTGATGATCCGCTCTCAGTTGTTACAGCGTTCGCAAAATATTTTAGTAGTGTTTTTGACAGCCCGAGCGACAAGAACTGCAAATCTCAGTACAATAATTCTCCTTGTATACATCTACCCCAATTTACAGAAGCAGATATCATAAAGATTTGTCGTAAACTATAACCAAAGATGTCCAGTGGACCAGATGGAATTCCGAGTTTCTTAATCAAAGATTGCATCCATGCTTTTGCCACCCCATTATGTAAAATATTTAATCTATCATTGGAAACATCAACCTTTCCTTCTCGCTGGAAAATATCAAAAATTTGTCCAATTTTCAAAAATGGTAATATAAATGATATAACTAACTACCGACCAATATCTTTAATCTGCGGGTTTTCCAAATTGTTTGAAATGCTTTTATATGATTATGTCTATGCAAACAGCAAGCAGTTACTTTCAGACTACCAGCATGGCTTTATGAATAAACGATCTACTTCTACAAACCTATGCTGTTTCTTGAACTATGTATCCAATACACTGGATGGTAGAGGGCAAGTAGATGTGATCTTCACAGATTTCGTTAAGGCATTTGACAAAATTAATCATTCATTAATTCTTTCAAAAATGGATAGATTTGGGTTGGCTGACAATTTCATTGCATTTTTCAATTCATATTTAAGAGGCCGCCATCAATATGTACAGTACAATGGCTTCAAATCTCCTGAGTTTATCTCCACTTCAGGGGTACCCCAGGGGTCAAATTTGGGACCTCTTTTATTTCTAATATTCATCAATGACATAACAAATGTTATTACTGTCGAGAAACAGCTGTTTGCAGATGATCTAAAATTGTACACTAGGGTTGATAGTGCATTCGATTGTATCAACTTACAGGAGAATATTGTCAGAATCAGTCAGTGGTGCTCAGATAATGATCTCAATTTGAATTTCAGCAAATGTAAATCCATGACATTTACTCGGAAGCAAAATGTTATCGAATACGATTACAGTTTAAGTGGGAGCATACTTGCGAGAGCAAACACAATGAAAGACCTTGGGGTAACACTGGACACAAAACTATCATTCTCTGACCATATTTTTAACATAACTGCCGCTGCCTCTCGTATGATGGGATTTATTATACGAAATTGTAAAGCATTTCAAAACGTTAATGCTCTAAAGACCTTATATTTTACGTTAGTAAGAAGCAGATTAGAATATGCATGCGTTAGCTGGTCACCTATATAATAATAATAATAATAATAAATCGACTTTATTACAAGAAAAATACAAGAAAAATAAAATTTCTATCCATAAAAAATTGTTTCAATTAACAAAAAAAAATTTGCAGAGAAGCAATGAAACCACACTGCGGCGAAGTCTAGCTAAAAGCTACTCATACTCAACCACAATGAGACACATTAACAACTCCAAGTTATGAAAATAACAATAGTAACATTACGCTATAGAGTAACATGATGACGAAGATATAATAATAAACAAAAATATAAACAAAGATTTAATATAGGTAGGAATATATAATTAAAAAAAAAAAAACTTAAATTTGTTCAATAGCCGGGCACACAAACACGGGTAACGAGCAAGTAAAACCAAAATAGTTGCACTATTGCTTGCTTAATAAACATATTTTGATTTTGTATTTAAACTTGTTAATATTAAAAGCTTTAAACTGATCAGGAATTAAATTATATGTAGTAATAGCATTGAAGATAAAACTTCTCCGAAACATTGCAGTCTGATGAAATGGCATAGTAAATTTATTTTTAAATCTAATATTTCTTCTATTCATAGTGGAACGTTTGATAAATTTACTTCTTAAAAACGAGGATGACTCGGGGTTAGTTACAATTTTATGAACAAAAGTGCTTAGATGATGAACTCTACGGTTATTCATATTAAGCCATTTACATTCCTTAATTTTATGGGAAATGCGATCATATTTCCTTAAGCCATATATGATGCGACAACATGAATTTTGAACTTTTTGAATGCGTCTTTTATCATATTCATCAATGCAAAAACCAAAAACAACATCACAATAATTAAAGTGAGACAGAACAAGCGACTCACATAACATTCTTCTTAAATTAAAATTTAAAATGTGACGGCTCGCATAAATTAATTTTAGGGAAGAAAATGACTTTTGCATAAGATTTTTTATATGGCCCTTAAATCTCATATCAGAGTCAAATGCTACACCAAGACTTTTTGCGTTGCTAACAATCGACAGCGATGTGCCATCTATATTAATGTTTAATATATTTTTTATAGCATTAACTTTATTTTTAGCACCAAACAACATCAAATTAGATTTACTAGAATTTAAGTTTAAATTATGTTCGATTGACAAGGTCCTAATTTTATCGAGCTCAAGGTTGATGAGATCACCAGCAGTTGCAGTATTTTCAATAGCAAAATGTGAATATAGTACTGTGTCATCTGCATAAGCTTGAACTTTACAGTTAGAGATCGAGCATAAAATGTCAGCTGTATAGATTATAAATAACAAAGGACCCAAAATTGATCCTTGAGGGACACCTGAAAGAATATTTAAATTTGTCGAGAATGTGTTATTAACTGAAATTTTTTGTGAACGCCCATCTAGGTAAGATGAAATAATCGCAACTGAGAATTGATCAAAGCCATAAAATTTTAATTTAGCACATATAAGTTTATGATTTATGGTGTCAAAGGCCTTTGAGAAATCAAGTAGCACAAGTACACTAACCAAACCCTTATCAAATGCTTCCAATAAATCATTAGTAACTACAGCTAGTGCAGTTGTTGTACTATACCCTTTTCTAAAGCCACATTGTGAATCAGGCCATAATTTATTCAGTATAAAATAATTATAAACTTGATCATATAATATCCTCTCAAATATTTTAGATATAGCAGGCAAAACACTAATTACTCTTAAATCCGATAATGCAGATGGGTCATTTTTCTTCGGCAATGGTTTGCCTACTGCAACTTTCCACATATGAGGAAAATATTTTTTTTCAATACAACAATTTATAATATGAGTAATAAACTTATCAATAAAAGGACTGCAATATTTTAACATAGAAGAGGAAATACCATCAATGCCAATCGCATCAGTTTTAATGTTATGCAAAATTGTATTCACTTCTTTTACTGAAGTAAGTGAAAAACTAAATGATATATTTAAATTTAATAAATTATCATTGTAATATTCAATTTTATTATCACAGTTATTATTAACACTTTGTACAAAAGATGCAAAATAATTATTAATTTCATTAGGATCTGCCAATTCTTCAGGAATATTAACTTCTTTATTGGAGCAAACATTAAGAGCTTTAAGAGCACCCCATGTATTTTTCGAGTTATTTTTTAAACAAACTGACTTTAAGAAACCTTTCTTTTCACTCCTTACCATTGACAAAGTATAATTGCGCAGCTCCTTATATCTAGACCAATCATTATTACTATGAGTACGCTTATATTTTTGTAAAGCCCTATCTCTCTCTCCTTCATAATCAATTTTAAATTTGGAGTAAGCCATGGCGCTCTAGGTTTAGTAACCCTCACCTGTTTAACAGGCGCATGATTATCAAACAAATAACTTATGAAATCATTAAATAACTTAATTTTAATATCAATATCATTTTCAGAAATTATATTAAACCAAGGTAAGTTATGAAGGTCTGTTAAAAATAAATTTAAATCAAAGTTATTAAAATTACGATACACTACATTTTTTGGTTTCATCTTAAAATTCTTAGTTTTTATATCACAAAAAACCATTTTGTGATCTGAAATGCCATCCATAGAAATAGTACCAAATTTATTAACAATAGAATTATTTGAAACAAATACAGGATCAAGTAATGTACTGGAGGTACCAGTTATTCTTGTAGGCTCGTTAATTAGTTGAGTAAAGTTAAAAGATTGAAAGCAAGAGTCAATTGGATTACCAATATTAAACAAATTTACGTTAAAATCACCCATGCAGATAACCTCATCAACCATAGGGCAGGGCAAACAATAGATAAAAACTCATCAAAATCATTTAAAAAATTGTTGATATTAGTATTAGGAGGTCTATAAAACGTACCAATAGCCAACAAAAACGAGGGCATATTAATTTTAATAAATAAATATTCAAGTTGCGCACTTACCAAAAAATCAAAGGTCAACTCATGACATTTATAAGATAAATTTATATATGCACCAACCCCACCTCCTCTAGTACTTCTATCTTTACGTATAATACGATATCCAGGTATTGCAACAATATCAGAAAGAACATCATCAGCAAGCCATGTCTCGGTTACCATTACTACATCAAATTGTTTATTAATAACAAGTGCGGAAAATTCAATAAATCCTGTAAACAGGGATCTTACATTAACATGTGCAATTTTCATACTTAATTAAAATTTTGAAACAATGCAATAAAATTAATAAAATAGCAAGCAATCATAATATTCATAAATCAAATCACCCGCACATGGTGGTGACAATAAAAAAAATATATATATAAATTAATATAAAAGAGTATCAGGTAATTAGAATAGGTAATGTAAAAAAAAAAAATTATTTATATATATGTATATATTTTGAACAGTTTTTCTGGTAAAACTTACTCCACACCCAAGCCAATAAGCCAGCAAAAGAAACAAATTAAAGTAATGAATAGCAGAAAAAAACTAAGCCTATAAAAAAACAAAATTCACCTAACTAAATCTGTATATATGTAGTACAAAGTATGCAAGAGAAAACCCCGAAAAATATAATAAACATTGCATCTGTAAAAAAAAAAAACATAACTGTTACATTAATTGGTTGTATTTCAATTTTATTCTAAAAATTGGAAAACTCAATTTAAAAGCACATCCCTAATAAATAATAAAGTTGAAAATACAGACATTATAAAAGAAGAAAATCTAAAATTAAAACGCAAAATAGACAAAATATTCAGTTAACCACAACCAAAATAAAAATTACTATAATTATAAACACTATTAAAACACGCAAGATATTTATAGTGTACATCAGCTCATTTAAAACAAATGCACAACAATCGGTTTACTCACTGATACATATCAAAATTATATTACCTACAATATTTGAAAAGCAAAATAAAGTCTAAATAATACTGACCAAAATAATCCTGTACCATAACAAACACTAGATAATCACCCTAACCTATGTAATAGAGCGTAAAACGATATCGGGCAAATCAGCCTCGGATTTAATTAACTTTCTACCATCACTGGAACTCACATATATTAAACCATTAAAAGTCCACGCAGATGTACCCATAAGTTCGCGAGACTTTTTAAATAAATTTAAATTGTCAAAGGTAAGCATCTCTGTAACCATAACACGAGAACCTTTCAACTTCTTCTTGTTGAAAAATATCGAATCGCGCAACCAGCGTTGACAGAATTGAACTGCGACAGGCCTAGGTTTATCCTTTTTTGTATCACTTTTTCCAAATCGATAACATTGATTGATATCTGACTTTTTAACATTAACACCCATTTTATCCGAAAATAAATTCAATAATTCTTCATATATATCCATTTTATTTTCCTTCAATCCATGCACAATAATAAAATTATAATTTCGCTTTAGCTCATAATTATTCTTACTCTTATTAAGGCTTATTATCTGTTCATTTAATTTTGCTACATCGTCCTTTATCCTACCCAACTCCTCGTTCATAGAGTCCTCAAAAGCTTTAAATTTATTCAAAAACACATCAGACCCTGATGCACTCGGAATATCCGATTTCGAGACAAGAAATTCATTCTTGAACTCTTGCAAACCGTTTTGAAACAGTTCCGTTAATTTATCGACACGTGCATTCACATCTCTGATGGTTAGATTAGCTTTACTACCCATCTTGCAGGAAAAAATACACAAAGCAGGCACAAGACACAAATTTATCGTTTATTAACTCTAAATTGCAATTATAAACCACTTTTTAACTATAACTTTAATATTCTTATCGGAGCTCTCATACACACGACTACTCATTGAACGCCATATATAATAGGTATATCGACAGTTTGGAACAAGTGCAAAGAAAATTCCTCAAATACCTTTTTTTAAAAAGCGAAAATGTATATCCACCAATTGGATATCCTAACTGTGAATTGCTTAAAAAATTTGATATATTAAGTCTGGAGAGTATAAGATTTTTGTTAAGCTGCTGTTTTATACACAAATTACTTAATTACAACATCGATTGCAGTCACCTACTAAATAACTTAAATATTCATGTACCTAGACTAAATAGCCGGAACAACTCATTTTTTTACACGCCACAAGCTAACACAAACCTAATGGTAGCATCCCCCCTTCACAGATTATGTAAGTGTTACAATGAGATTCATGAGCTATGTGATATAAATTCATGAGCTATGTGTATAAATTCAAATGTGTTTAAAAATAAGGTCTGCTTGTACTGCAAACAAATGTAATGGTTTTAAAGTAGTAAGCTACTTCTGTAAAGTTCCGTAACTTATCTTTATTTTACCTTAGTTACAGCATTTTCCATTAATTGCACTTCTGTACACTCAGTATATCTCAATTTTTATTTTTATATATAAATATAAAGTTGTTGATACATGGTAAGAGATGTGCTGGGTGCGTGGAATCGCGGTTGGTGGAAATTGCTATTGCTATTGTTATTACTGTTATTTTCTTTAATTAATTAATTGTTATTATTATTGTTTTTTTTAAATTATTTTAATAATTTATCTTAATATTTAATTATTATGTTTCTATTGCTTCCCTCGCCCTATGTGAGGGAAGGGTCTTTACTCTGTAATTGGGTCTTGAACCTGTTGGGTAAATAAGTAATAAATAAATAAATAAATAAATAAATTATCCCTGGTGGTGATTCTTTTATTGAGTTCGTCTGTGGTAACGTGAAAATATAGTTGCGTGTTATAGTCGACAGCTATAATTTTATTTGGTACATCCAGTATCCAATAGGACCCATTCTCAATTTCGATTGGATATGGGTTATCTGGCGGTTTCTTTCTTCTTGGGTTCGATACGGGGGTGTATCGATTCTTCTTCGGTTCGATACGGGGGTGTATCGATTGGATATAGGTTATCCGGCGGTTTCTTTCTTCTTGGGTTCGATACGGGGGTGTATCGATTGGATATGGGTTATCCGGCGGTTTCTTTCTTCTTGGGTTCGATACGGGGGTGTATCGATTCTTCTTCGGTTCGATTCGGGGGTGTATCGATTTGATATGGGTTATCCGGCGGTTTCTTTCTTCTTGGGTTCGATACGGGGGTGTATCGATTCTTCTTCGGTTCGATACGGGGGTGTATCGATTGGATATGGGTTATCCGGCGGTTTCTTTCTTCTTGGGTTCGATACGGGGGTGTATCGATTCTTCTTCGGTTCAATACGGGGGTGTATCGATTGGATATGGGTTATCCGGCGGTTTCTTTCTTCTTGGGTTCGATCCGGGGGTGTATCGATTCTTCTTCGGTTCAATACGGGGCTGCCTCCAGGATATTGGATATGGGTTATCCGGCGGTTTGGTAGGTTGATTTGATGTTGTTTTGTTTCTTGAGTTACGGGGGTGTATCGACTGGTTATCCGGCTCGAAGGACCAAATGTACGCCCTTGGCCAATGATGTTCGGGACTTGAACGGATCAGTGGCAAAGCGTAGAAATAACTGCTGTGGTATGCAGTTATCGGTAATTATTTAGTGTACTGGCTCTGGGACCAGTGGACTGTAGGGAGATTTTGTGGTGGGTATAATCAATCCTGGAGGCAGCCTCACCTCCTAATTAGGCTTGGAAAGATTGATTAGTGAGTCCAACAAGGTTTAGTTGAGAACTGATTTAATTAAGAAAATACGTTTCTATTTATACTATTTACAACAATAAAAACAATAAACAATATTTAAAACAATTATACATGTAAAACGTTAAAACTTGACCTACAGGATATTAACTAAAGAATGCAGTGGCTTGCAAATTTTGCGATTTCTTGCATTCCGTTTGAACTGTTACACCCATAACTGTGTCAGCGAAAATGCAGTATTTGCATTTTGTTGACCCTGGGTTGAATGTTTTACGAAAGAAAATTAATTTATGAGATAAATAAAAAACTGTATGTTTAATGGATTAAACAGTCGCTTTTAAATGATCGCAGTATCAACTTTACAAATCAATTTCTGATTCCGTCGTAAGTCCTGGGTTATAAATAAACAGGTAAGAGCTAAGCAAAGACAATCGACTTGCTTATTATCTGTTTAATTATAACATTGGACTTACGATAGAATCAGAAATCCACATGTTTTGATATCGCGATCATTTAAAAGCGACGACGCTGTACATGAACCAACTAGACTAACTGCAACATCTGCAACTACATTAGATAATATTTTTACAAACGCATTAGACTACAACAGTATGGTAATAAAAAATGGGCTTTCAGATCATTTTAGAATAACAATACATCTACCAATAGATTGGAAAGGAAAAAGAGAAAATAATAAATTAGAGCGTAGGGTGATTCAAACTGAAAAATTACCTCAATTTAAAGTAATGTTAAAAGAAGTTAATTGGAAACAAATTATTATTGATGACAACATAAATCTAAGCACTTCTAACTTGATAAAGCAATTTTCACAAATACTCAACCAAATTTATCCAATAAAATTATGTAATAAGTGGACCAGTAGAAATATCTGGATGAATGAAGAATTAAGGACAAGTAGTAAAATCAAGAGACAGCTTTATAGGCCAGTATAAAATACAAACAGCAAAAACCAGGTGAAAGCCTTACACCAGACATATTAAACAACTTTTTCACAAATTGCAGTGAAAACATTATGGAAAATCTAACAAAAGGTGAAAACAGCTCAATAGAACTCTGTAGAAATAAACAAATTACAAATAGTAACTCAATATTTTTAAGCCCTCTGATCCCAGAAGACATTCTCTCTTTAATAAAACAACTTAAAAACAAAAAAAGTGAAGATATATATGGCATAAGCAGCCATTTACTGAAAAATGTTGCAGAATACATCAGCAATCCACTGTGTCATATAATAAACACTTGTTTCACAGAAGGTACCTTTCCAAGTATCCTGAAAAATTCTAAAGTAATCCCTATATACAAAAAGGGAGATATCACAATTCCAGATAACTTCAGACCCATTACACTATTACCAGCTCCATCAAAAATACTCGAATTAGCAATTTACAAACAAATTTATGAACATATGGAACGCAATAAATATTTCTCCACGGAACAATATGGATTCAAGAAAAATAAAAATACCTCGGATGCAATATTAAAATTTATAGAAAATGTATACGACGCCTTTGAGGAAAAACAACTGTGCCACTCCATTTTTATCGATCTCTCAAAAGCTTTTGATTGTGTATCACACCCAATTCTGGAAGAAAAGCTTGAATATTATGGAATACGAGGACCGGCTCTTCAATTACTCAAATCCTACTTGAAAGATAGACCACAAATAGTTCAGTGTCATGAAACAAATAGCCTACCGTTAAATATGAAACGAGGAGTTCCACAGGGCTCAAGCCTGGGCCCCCTCCTGTTTGTTATATACACAAATGACTTTCCAGACAATATGAAATTGAACGGCATTAATCTAATGACTATAATGTATGCAGATGACACCACTCTCAGCATTAGAGCACCGCAATACTCAAATTTGGAAGATATCAGTGAATCTGTGCTTACAACAGCTAAAATGTGGTTTAACAATAACGAACTTCTCCTTAACGAAAACAAAACCGATACCATGTCTTTCTCAGTAAATAAAACCAGTAGCCAATCCTCCAAGTTTTTAGGTATTTACATTGATGAATCAGTGACATGGATCACTCACATAGACTGTTTATGTAAAAAACTCTCATCCATAGTTTTCATGCTTAGAAGGATAACCTCCATTGTAAACTCTGAGGCCGCACTCACGTGTTATCATGCCATATTTCACTCTACATTAAAATATGGAATATTATCCTGGGGAAATGCCGCAAATGTCCACATCCAAAGGATCCTAATCTTGCAAAAAGCAGCGATTCGAGGAATACTTAAGAAAAGTTATCACGAAACTTGTAAACCACTATTTAAACAACTAAATATAATGACAGTTTTTGCTCAAATAATTTATGAAAATATCTACTATGTTAAACAAAATTTAAGTAAATTCCAAACATTCAGTGACGTGCACGACCACAACACGAGGAACAAAGGAAATTTGATATATCCGTACACAAGACTTAAAAAGAACGAACATAGTGGCGTAAAATTTTACAATGCCTTGCCTATAAATATGAAAATACTCGGTGTAAAAAAATTTAAATATGAATTAAAGAAACTTTTAATCAGTGCCTGTCTCTATAATATTCAAGATTTTTATTCATATTGCAATACTTATGTTTTTAATGTGGAATACTAACATACCACTGTTTACTGTATATCCATTTTACCCTCGATTTTACCACTGATTACTTGTATGTCTATTTTTATCTTACTGTATGTTTATTTTTTATCTTACTGTATGTATATTTTTTATCTTACTGTATGTATATTTTTATCTTCTTGTTATTTATTACTTTTAAATTCCTAAATTAATTTGAACTTACCTCTGTATCTCACATGACGTGTCTATAAGCAGTATTGTTTCTCAGATTAATAAAATTATTATTATTATTATTATTATTATTATTATATAGGAAAAATAGAAAAAAAATGATACAAAGCTGGATTTTGGTATAGATGCTCAATTGGGCATGCAGTTTAATATACTAAAAGTCCTCAATGATACCATGTGAGCTTTCTTCACTATGCCCTTTAAAATGTTTTCTCACGTAATTTGACACCAGCCTACTTTTAGTATTTTACACTAATAATCGTGCTCATAGCTTTTGCTAGCAGGCAGAAAGATATTTACAAAATTTCAAGAAGGTAGTTAATTTCATCCCTTTGTGTACATGCTAGGTGGATGAAATGATTTCGTTAGATGCCTTTTGATTAGTAACCAAGATGTGCCAAATTTCATCTTTTTCCGATTACGCTATTTTGAGATAGAAATTAAAAACCATTTTTTAGCCCACCCCTGTAAGGGGGTGTAGCCGAACAGGGAAAGCTTATTTTGGAAAATTTCATATGAAGTACCCACCTTAATTTTCGACGAGGAATCTTCAGTTAAATTTTTTGCACTTTATTACGGGACACTCTATATATACTTACAGGGTGAGTCAGGTTGTATGGTAAAAAATTAATGTGAATAGAGCATGAAAAAACAGTATTGACGTTTTGCTATATAACCCTTAATTTTTTTATACAAGGTGTTAAGGTTGTAAATGTTTCGTTGAATTTTTTTAATATATTTTGGGTAAATACAGTCGTATCATTGAAATTAGGTTGGTTTATATAGGGCGCTATCAACTGGCGATAACAGTTTTTAAAAATTAATCCAGTGGCGTGCGTTAACACATTTTTTTCTGATAAGAATGCCGATAACTGTGCGCCGCTGCATTTTTTTATACAATTAATTAGTTGAAAACCTAATGTAATAATAATAAAATACTCTAAGGAAACAAAATCTTTAATAACAAAAATTTAAAAACAACAGCGACAAATGCAAAATCAATACAACAAACTAACTACATAAAATTCTTAGGTGTCATCATAGACAAAAAAATGACTTGGGAAAAACATATTGAACATTTATCAACTAAATTAAGTACCATATGTTTTATTTTTAGGCAATTACGCAACACTGTAACCTTTGATATTTTGAAATTAGCATACTTTGGTCTAGTTCAATCTAGAATAAGCTATGGTTTAATGTTTTGGGGTAACTCAGCTCACATAAATAAAATTCTTATACAACAGAAGAAGATTATAAGATGTATGACGGGAAGTCATCCTTTAATAGCATGTAAACAATTGTTTATTGATTTGTCCATTTTAACAGTACCATGTCTTTATATTTATTTGATAATGTTAAATGTAAAAAAGAAAGAACATCTCATCTTAAGAAACAATTCAGTTCACAATTATAATACACGTAATGGTGACAATCTATATCAACCTTTTTCAAGATTAGGAGTAGGTCAAAATTCACATTTGTATCAGGGAATTGTATGTTTTAACAAATTTAAAAACCTATTCGGAACTTTTAAAAATTTTAATGAGTTTAAAAATGTGTTGTATTTATATTTAATTCAGAATGCTTTCTATTCGATAGATGAATATTTACACTCTTAGTGTTTTTTATTTTTGTGATTTTATATTTTGCATATTTATGTACCATGCTCATTGTATTGTATTTACATTTTTATTTTATTTTTTGATTTACCTCTGTGACAAGTCCGATAAGCTTATACTTTTGTGTAAACTTTATGTGATGAATAAAGTATTATCTATCTATCTATCTATCTATCTATCTATCTTAATTACTACTGTTGACAATAAATTTTCAAAATGAAGTACATTAACCTCAATGCACTCTAAAGATTAATCAATTACAACCAACAAGTACTAGTTGACCGAATAGTATATTTTTCACGTCAACTAAGGGTAGATGTGCATAAACTCAGGAATATATAAAATGAAATTTACTTGCGGGCACGAAAGTACGGAAGAGCTAAAGGATCACACGAGCGATTTTATTTATCATATAATTTCTCGACTTTTATCTCAAGATCTTGACTTTTATCTCAAGATCTTGACTTTTATCTCAAGATCTTGACTTTTATCTCAAGATCTTGACTTTTATCTCAAGATCTTGACTTTTATCTCAAGATCTTCACTTTTATCTCAAGATCTATGACTGATGGTCGAGATGGTAGAGTACCTGCCTCTCACCCAAAAGTCCCGGGTTCGAATCCCGGTCGTGGCAATGGGAAATACTGTGAGAGGGATTTTTCCATTATACACGGATATTGGATGTGTGTCCCTTGTCTTTAAATGTGTAGCCCCCTCTCGCACAAGGCTCAGCCTTCTGGGATAAAGGGGGTCGTAATTACATGTGGTGTATTTATTTTATTATTATTTTTTATTATCTTGACTTAGATTTATTTATCATTTTAATCGTACAAACAATATTACTCAAATAATTGTGTGGTGGTGAGTAAAGAAGCTTTATCGTCTTCTGCTTCTTATGTCAACACCAAGTGGATCTAACTCTTTAAGAATTAATCGTACAGTTTTTTGTGTAACAACAAAACCATTTTGAATGCATTTTAAGTGCATCCACCGATAACCATGCAGTTGACTTGACGATTGTAATTGTTGGTCAATAAAATTGACAACATCTTCTAACTTCGAAAAGTTTTTTCTTCTTGTAAGATTCAACATTTTAAGTTTTCGTTTCAAAGTAGCAAAACTTATATAAATTTGGTGTTGGATTTGTAGAAATGCGATAATCTCATTGTAATGTAATCCCAGCAAAAAATAGTATGTTATTAAATCATTAACAATGTTCATCGTTATTTTAAATGGACAATTTTAATTTATAAAATGGAAGATCGACAAGCTTCTTTACTCACCACCACATACAATTATTTGAGTAATATTGTTTGTACGATTAAAATGATAAATAAATCTAAGTCAAGATCTTGAGATAAAAGTCAAGATCTTGAGATAAAAGTGAAGATCTTGAGATAAAAGTCAAGATCTTGAGATAAAAGTCAAGATCTTGAGATAAAAGTCAAGATCTTGAGATAAAAGTCAAGATCTTGAGATAAAAGTCAAGATCTTGAGATAAAAGTCAAGATCTTGAGATAAAAGTCAAGATCTTGAGATAAAAGTCGAGAAATTATATGATAAATAAAATCGCTCGTGTGACCCTTCAGCTCTTCCGTACGAAAGTGCATTGAGGTTAATGGTCTTCATTTTGAAAATTTATTTAAAAAAATGGGTAGTAATTAAGTCACAGTTGTTTTTAAATTTTCGTTAATGAAGATTTTGTTTCCTTAGAGTATTTTATTATTTTTGCATTAGGTTTTCAAAAAATCCAGTGACGCACAGTTTTCAGCATTCTTATCAGAAAAAAATGCGTAAACGCATGCCACTGGATTAGTTTTGAAAAACTAATATCGCCAGTTGATAGCGCCCTGTGAAAAATATAAACCAACCAAATTTCATTGATACGACTGTTTTTAATCAAAGGATACTTATTTAAAAAATTCAACGAAAAATTTTCAACTTTAACACCTTGTAAAAAAAATTAAAGGTTATATAGCAAAATCCTGAGACACGTCAATACTATTTTTTCATGCTCTATTCACATTGGTATTAATTTCACTCACCCTGTATATATAAATTAAGGCACCAGAACAGAATAATCAACTCTTATAGAAAAAAATTACAAAATTCCAACTTGTACCAAATCTATACTAGGTTGGTGTTTTGTGTTTGGTCTGACTTTAATAGCTATAAATGTCCGCGCTCTCTATCACTCAAGGGTCGAATCAATCATTGGATACCTATCGATTGGGATACGTTATCACCGAGGTCGCCTCCGTAGAATTAGGGTTTTTTGTCATACCGCTGGATGATGCGCGGAGTCGAGAAGACCAACACGTGCTCCTTCACTTGAATCGGTCATTCTAAGAGCCTTTTGGTGTGATCTCAAAAATCTAGTCTACTAGATATTATTGGTGTACTTGGTCTTAGAATTTCTGTGAAGTATTCTTCTTATTATACAATAAAGTAGCAGTGTTAATCCAAAACCAGTCGTCCACTATTTGTTAATCCCACAACCCGTTCATCTGTCGCCCAACCAGGGGCAAATAGTGGAGAAAATAGAGATGGATAGCAGCAATAATAATTATTACCTAAGAAGCAGAGGGCCACCTCCGGAGACGGGAGCGGTGCGTAAAACGGTAACGAATCCAACCATGGGAAAAAATAAAGAAATACAACAATCTGCAGTAACACCATCGGATGCACAAGGTAGGAGAGTTTTTCATAATTCGTTACCAGGCCGCCCTCGAGAAATATTGTCAATGTCCACAAATACCACTCGCTCGCTTGATGGTTTAAATAGTTTAAATAGTTTAAATAGTAATATATTACGTTACGAAAATGATACAAATCATTCTAACTTGCAAGAAACCCCTCATATTCAATTTCCATCTGGGGTGCAACAAATTTCACAAGCAAGAAAACAATTAAATCAACGACAGGGTGGCAATTATGAACAGCAACAATATTTTAATAATGTCGAATCAGAGGAGCAGCTAATTAGGAATATGGGTATTAATCAGGATTTTTCAATACCACCACCAACTTATTATACAGGAGCTCATACAAATGTGCAAATGAATAGTAGAGTAAATAGATTACCCATAAGTAATAATAATAGGTACATATACTAGGCCTAATTTAAGTAATTATTCAAGTAATACCGTAAATAATGATTATAGTTTTATACAACCTAGATCAAACAATGTTAATGTAGTACAGGATAGTAATAATGTTAAGTCAATAAGTAATGAGGAGTTAATATCAATAGTAACCCAAGTAATGGCTACTATGCAGTAAATAAATAGCTCGCCTAATACCAGTACACAAAATAATAATGTTAATGAGGGAATAAA
Organism: Rhagium mordax; assembly: GCA_963680705.1. Taxonomy (NCBI): domain Eukaryota; kingdom Metazoa; phylum Arthropoda; class Insecta; order Coleoptera; family Cerambycidae; genus Rhagium; species Rhagium mordax. The sequence goes on along the minus strand of OY796661.1, from coordinate 41,883,919 downwards.
ATATTTTTCTAACCTAGAAAGTAGTAAACGATTGCCAATATTTGACAATAAGAGTAGCGTGCACCCAATCGATTTTGTGAATCAGCTAGAGTTTTTTTATAATCTAGATAAGGTACCGTTTGAATATTTTAAACATATTATAGCAAATCAGTTTAAAGGGGACGCTTATTTATGGAGTCAAGCGTGTTTAAATAAATTTAGGGATTTTGAAACATTTAAAAATGCATTTAAACAACAATTTTGGAATGAAGATATCCAAGCAGGGGTGCATGAAAATTTAAGGAAAACGCGATACGATGGCGAAGGTTCTTTTGTGCAACATTTTTTGCATTGTATGTCAAAGGCCCGACATTTAATACCTACAATTTCAGAACAAGAACTCCTTAAAAAAATCGCTAGACTTTTTCCCCCTAACGTTTCATGTTCCTTAGTGGGAACTAATAATGTTTCGGAGGCTTTAGATAGGTTGAGGCAAGCAGACTCATATTATAATAATGAACAAGTTTCGATGGCACAAAATAAAACATCTTCAGGTTTTGAAGACGTGCGCGCGCGAGGTAATCACGGCGGTTTTCAGCATGGGAAGTATGGGCCGAAAAGGGAGCCATATAAACCACCAAAGGTAGCAACCTTAGGGGTGGAGAATATCACCCCTATGGATGATCCTAATAATAACTCGGGAAACGAGTCAGAACCTCACGAAACATAGGTCCCGTCGTGAGGGCCATAATTAATAGGACCGTCCCTCCGATTAACAATCCGCGAGAAGATTTGTTGGCGGAAAGTAGCTCAGATAATGACGTAGAATATCCGCGATCACCGGTAGTGCAAATTAAACTGTATGGATTTCATTTTATGGCAATAATTGATACCGGTAGCGAAATTAGCTGTTTTAGTGATGAGGTATGGAGCCAATTAGAATCATTTCACACAATAATTCCAACTTTTCCATGTACAGGGGTACCGTTATGGGGGCATTTAAAATTAAACAGAGACGAATTAAGCAACAATCGCTTTTAACCTTTTCTATTTCAAACAATGATTTTGTTATGAGTTTTTATTAATACCAGATCTAGTATTTCCTATTATTATTGGCATTGATTTTTTACGTTCTTTTCCAACTAAAATTGATTTAGAAAATAGTCGCTTATTATTCAAAATACAAAATGCCTGGCACGAGTTACCGGAAGCTCATCCCGGAAAAGAGTACGATAATTCACAATCATTTAATATACAACGTGTTCACGTAAAAAAGGTAGTGGTTCTCGCCAAGGAAAATAGTTTGGAAACAAACCTAGTAAAAGACATTGAACAGCTTGTCCAGGATTCGTATCTTAACCTAGATAAACAAAAAATATTTCAATCTTTATTGCTCAAATACCAAAACCGTTTCTCGGATATACCGGGAAGAACGCATATGTACTATCATCAGATACGGTTAAAAGAAAATCGCGAATTTTGTATGAAACAGTATCCGATCCCTCTTGCTCATAAAGAAGCGGTGCAGAAGCAATTAGATATTATGGAAAAATGGGGAGTTATCCGTCAGATGGCGACGCCCTATATTTCCCCAATTATGGCTACTTTAAAAAAAGATAATTCGGTGCGGATTTGCCTAGACGCTCGGTTTTTGAATTCCGTAATGGAAAAAGAACATAATACTCCTCCACCAATCGAGGAGATAATGTGTACCGTTAAAAATATTAAGTACATGTCCTCATGTGATTTTAGTTCGGGTTATTGGCAAATTCCGTTAACCGCAGATTCACAGAAATATACGGGATTTAAATTTAATGGAAAAACCTATTGTTTTTGTACTTTGCCGTTTGGGCTATCTACCAGCGTTAGTACGTTTTCGCGTTGTTTGAGCAGTATATTCGGTTCGGAATTTGAGACTTTTTTAGTTATTTATGTAGATGACCTTCTAATTATATCGAACAGTTTTGAGGAACACTTGAGCCATATTGAAAAAGTATTTAGCAGATTACAACAGGCTGGTTTTACCTTACGGTTAAAAAAGTGTTCTTTTTTCCGAGAGGAAATGCCATTCTTAGGATATATGTTAACGTCAAATGGTATCATGCCTGATCCTAGTCGTACGCAAGCACTAACCGATTATCAATGTCCCAAAAATGTCAAAGAACTGCAACGGTTTTTAGGGCTTGCTAATTTTGATCGTTCATTTTGTAAAGATTTCTCAGTACTAGCTGCGCCTTTAACTTATCTGTTAAAAAAGAAAACGCGATGGAAATGGACAGAGATTGAACAACAAGCTTTTGAGAACATCAAACAAAAGCTACGGGAAAATACCTTGTTATATCATCCACGAGATGACGTACCGTACTGCTTAGAAACCGATGCGTGTGATGTTTCCCTTGGTTGTCAACTTTTTCAAGTGATAGATGGGGAGAGGCGACCAGTGGCGTGGGCGTCGAGATTATTATTAAGTCGCGAAACTCGTTATTCAATAAACGAAAAAGAAGCTCTTTGTGTGGTATGGGTGTTGTCTAAATTTCGAATTTATCTACTAGGCCGCCGATTTACGATTTACACGGACAATCATTCAATCACCTATTTAAAAACGTGTAGACTTCTCTCCGCTAGGATTGCCAGATATGCATTAGCACTACAAGAATTCGATTTTGAAATTAAACATATTCCGGGTAGTAAGAACGTGATTGCGGACGCCTTATCTCGTCACGCCGCGGTTAGGCCACCTTCGCCCCACGATAGATACTTTAAAGTCCTGCCTATAATAAAGTTACCAACCACTATACAAAAAATGTTCAAGGAGATCGGGAAATATCAGCAAAGCGATCTCAAACTGTCCGATATCAGGGAACAATTAGCGAATAATCCGAACCTGCAAAAGAGATTTTTGCTAGTCGATGATATGCTTTATTTGCGCCGTAGTAATGAAGACTTTTATTTATTATGCATACCTAAGTGTTTAGTTGAAACCCTGGTGGAAGCTTATCATATTGCACTAGGGCATTTCGGGTCGTATAAAACCTGGCGCGCTCTAAAATCGGAGGTCTGGTGGAATAACATGAATAAAGACATTAAGCGAATTATTCGTAATTGTAAAATATGTCAGATGGCTAAATGCTCGGCCTTACCAAACCCAAAATTACAATCAATAATTCAATCAATAATTCAATAAAAGCAGAAAATGTTTCGAATATATATGTCACAGAAATAGACACATTTAACAAAAAAAAAGACAACAGATGTTTTAAAGTGGGTCTCAGCTATGATCAACTGGAAATAGCCTATACAAACACCTTCTGGCCAAGAGGAGTGGTAGTATTTAGATTCGACTTCAAAAAAGAAGAAAAATACTTAAATCGTTTAAGAAACAAAAACCAAGAAGAAAATTTTCCCAAGGAGCCTCAAGACCAGGACTTTACATAAACACAAACAAAAATAAAAGTAAAACTACACCAAAAGTAAAAATAAATATATTACATCAAAACATTCAAAGTCTACGAAATAAAGTATTAGAAATTGAAACATTTTTAGAAATAAATGGAGTCCCATATGATGCCCTGACCTTCACGGAACACTGGCTTAAAACTGAAGAATTCAAATCAACTCATATCGAAGGATATACAAATGCGGCATGTTATACAAGATCCCAGCAAAGTCATGACGGATCCTGTATTTTCATAAAAAAGGAGTATAATTTTGTAGAACTGGATATTCTAAAACAAAAAAGTAAAGAATTGGATTGTGAATGCTCAGCGGTTCTGGTGGAAGAGCTGGGTATGATCATCCTCTCGATGTACAGGTCTCCATTAGGTGATATTGAAAACTTTTTAAATATAGATAGATAGATAGCTTTATTTAAATAGGAAACCTAATATACAAACAAACATTGATTTACATTATCCATATATGTATAATATGTACTGATATATCTTAAACCTTAATAGAACTTAATCAAAAAAGAAAAAGAAGAGAAAAAAAAGAATATATATATTTATATATATATATACTTATACAAAAATTTAAATAAAATTTAAATAAAAATTTATCCTTCATAGTTAGTAATAATTAAAAATTAAAAATATGGTACCCAAGAATCCCAATATTACCCCTTATAAATAAATAATAAAATAAACATTTATCTAGTAAAATAATTGTAACGCTAATAGGTCATAATGAATTTACATAACATTTAAGTATGAGGTTAATTTTCGTTTGAACACATTTAGGCCCTCCGCATATTAAGCTACTAAAAAGAAACTAAACTAGTTAGAAACATAAATCACAAACTAGTTACCTACAAATTATGCATCGCACACGACGCTACTGAAAGTTCTCCTACTAGTCTTAAATTCAATGATTGTTCTGCCATTTTCGCCGTTTTGCGTAGTTGTTTACAAAAGAAACTAGAAACTAAACGCCAAGCGACTCTGCATGTCGGGTTGAGACTGACTGATTACCAACGCGTTACAAACCGGTTACCAACTAGTAGCGTTGTGTGCGGATGCTCATTGAAATACATGGGCAGTGACTAATAACTAACTGCTAGGTGATTTAAGTTTGTAACTAGTTTCTTTTTAGTAGCTTAATGTGCGGAGGGCCTTACACTAATACTACTTTTAATCTCTTCCGGTAATTTGTTAAATTCATTCAATCCTTTATGAAATAATGTTTTCATTGAACTTACATATTTTGTTCTAGATATATGAAAATCATTTCTTGCTCTTGTATAATGCTGATGTATCCTGTTGTTTGTTGTTATAAACTGATTAAAGTAACTTGGTAACAACTGATTAGTTAATTTAAAAATAAAGGTCATACACCTCAAATATATCCTTTTTTCCACCATAAGCCAGTTTAGAGTTTCAAGCATACTTTTTATTGGTGTGTACCTATTACATTTTATAATGGACAATATATTAGATTTTTTAGTAAGTAAACAAAAATATAAAATCTTCATTTGTGGAGATTTTAACATTAATCTTTTAGATTCAAATCCAAAAACAAATAAATTTGTTGACCTTATAAACAATTTTGATTTAAATTTTACAATAATAAATCCAACCAGAGAAAATTCTCCTATTGATAATATAATAATAAATAACAAGGTAAACCTAGTGCATGCAACAAATATTTCGAATTCTCTATCAGATCACCTAGCTCAAGTCATTACAGTAGAGTGATTCTATTAAAAACATTCGTACAGAGTTCAAATATAAAAAACGATTCTTTTCTGATGAAAATATAAGAAACTGTATAAATGAAGTAAAAAATTACGAATGGCATGAAATCTATGAATGTCATGATGTCAATAAAGCATATTGTAATTTACTAGAAATCTTACAATATTTACAAGACAAATATTTTCCAGAAAGAATACTAAACACCAAACATAGCAAAAAATCTTGGATAACCTTAGGAATAAGAATTTCTTGTGACCAAAAAAAGTTTTTATATTATCAGTATAAAGAAGGATTTATCACAAAAGAATATTACTACAAATATACAAAAGTTTTAAAAAAAGTGATAAGAAAAGCCAAAATCATGCAAAATGACAATATTATAAAAAAATCTGCAAATAAAAATAAAAGTAGCTGGAAAATCATAAAAAACGTAACAAATGCAACCAAGAAAAATGAAAATTTTAATATAAATGAAGTTAAAAATGAACAAGAGACTGATACACAGGCTTTGAATAGAATAAACGACCATTACATAAATGCATGCAGAACAAACAAAACTAATCTACATGTTGACATCAAGACACTGGCAGTTTCTGTATTTTTATCGGAAATAAGTGAGTCCGAGATAATAAATACTCTAAAAAATAGTAATGCTTTAGGAGAAGACGAAATACCTATAAAACTCTTAAAATCTCTAAAAACATATATTGCTGCACCTCTAATGCACATAGCCAATTTAATGTTAGAAAAACATGTATTTCCTGAAAGACTTAAGAGATCTGTTGTTAGGCCAATATTTAAAAAAGGAGAAAAAAATGAAATAAAAAACTATAGACCAATTGCAATTATAAATAACATTTCAAAAATATTCGAGAAACTATTAGCGAAAAGGTTAATAGCATTCTTCAATCAAAACAAAGTCTTTTCATTATATCAAAATGCTTATTTAAAAGAGCAATCAACAGAACGAGGCAATTGAAAAAATTCTAAAATCAATTAGTGGAAAAAATAAAACCGAAGGCATATTCCTAGATCTGTCAAAAGCATTTGACGCAATAGACCATAGTCGATTACTAGCTAAATTGGAAAGACTTGGTGTTAGAGGTGTAGCTTACAATCTCATAAAATCATACTTAACCAACAGGCTGAAAAAAGTTCAAGCAGCTGATCTAAATGGTCAAATCTTAAGTTCTGAATGGAAATCTGTACATCGGGGAATACCTCAGGGCTCAGTGTTGTGCCCACTGTTGTTCATAATTTATGTGAATGATCTGCCTGATATTCTCCCAGAAACCGTAATAGCATTTGCCGATGATAACTTTGCTATCCTATCTGCAAAAACCACTGAGGATCTGAAGAACAAAATAATACTGTCTGTCAACATACTAAATAACTGGTACGATCAAAATTCACTTACTTTAAATTTGAAGAAAACTGAAATAATGCAATTTCATTCATCATATCAAGTGGAAGAGGAAATCAATATAGAAGTCAATGAAATATTGCTAAAAGATGCGAAAACAGTAAAATTCCTAGGCCTACATCTTGATTCAAGATTAACCTGGAAGAAACATATTGAAGAATTAGCTCCAAAACTTAGCTCATTATGCTACCAACTTCGTACCCTACGAAACAACGTCAGTGTTAATATGTGCTTATGTGTATACCATTCCTACTTTCATTCAACTGCAAAATGTGGAATAATTTTTTGGGGAAACTCAGTGGAAATAAACAGAGTAAAAGTTCTACAAAAAAGGTGTATTCGAAACATATTTAACCTAAAAAGGACAGACTCTTGTAAATTATATTTTAAAAATAACAATATACTTACCGTGACGTCTCTTTACATCTTTGAGTGTACAGTCTTTTATAAAAAAAATCACACATTTTTTGAGCAATATAAACAAACTCATGGTCATCAAACTCGCCATAGAGACTTGCCTTATAATACAAATCTTACTCAAGTTCAGAAAGGTGCAACAACCTCAATTATTAAAGCATATAATCATCTACCAGACAGTTTGAAAATGTTACCTTTACATAGATTTAAAAGAGATTTTAAACGTATTTTAATTAGGAAATGTTATTATACGGTGGAGGAATATTTCTCTGACCACGAATTTTAATATGTTCCTTTTGTGTTGTGTATTCTATAACGTTTGTTAGATTTAAGATTTTCTATTTTTTATTGTGTTTACATTATATTTTTTTACTGCAGTGATAGAAATTATACTACATCTTTTATTTGACATGTTCTATGCCTGTATGGGTTTTTTATTGAATAAAGCTTATTATTATTATTATTATTATTATTATTATTATTAACACAAAAAATGAGCTACTCGCGTTGGATATATATGGTCCGTTACCCATAAGCCGGGGGGGTGTTTCATATGTGTTAGTATTATTATATTATTAGATATTTTTAGTAAATATGTAACCTTCTACGCATTAAAGAAAGCTACCACGCGTGCGATTATTAATCGCCTTACTACCGATTATTTTCCGAAAATGGGTTAAGTAAAAAATATTTTAAGTGATCACGGAACTCAATTTACCTCGGTTAAATGGACACAAACATTGGAAGCTTAAAACATAGAAATATAAATAGAAATAGAAATTTATTGGTGTCAGAAATACACAAAAGGTTTACACACGTCAGATAAAATGGTCATTTAAACAATACATGGTGTAAAAATACATAAGTACAATAACTAAAATTACATAAACACAATTAAAAAACTACATACATACGAACAATTAAAAACTTACGTATTCCATAAATGTAAACATAATTTAAAAACACAGATAGATAAAAATGACATAATGTAATAAAATAATCATGAGGACATATTTGCTAATGCATTTCCTACTTCCTCAAGTGTATAGAAGGCATTTGTTATTAAAAATTTTTTTACGACAGATCTGAATTGGTTGAAAGGTAAACGAGTTATTTTATTATCTATTTTATTATAAAATTTAGGGCCATAGTATGCAATTCCTGTGCGCGATCTGGTTAGACCCTTAAAACAGAGGTTTATATCATCTTTGTACCTGGTGTTGTAATTGTGATTTTCCGTATGCGTAGGGAAATCGTCAACATGTTTTTTCACATAAGTGAGGCACTCTAGTGTATAGATGCAAGGAAGGGTTAGTATATTAAGATCGATAAATACTTGTTTAACATCTGCCCGATATCCTACCCCGCCCACAACTCTGACCGCTCTTCGCTGTAGGCCAAAAAGTCTATTTCTGCTAGTTGAGTGTCCCCAAGCAAGAATACCATAAGATAGTTTTGATTGGAATAATGCAAAATACGCAGTTCTCATGACTTCCTTAGATGCTTTATTTGACAGCTGGCGTAATGCAAACGTGGCACTTGCTAGATTTTTACCTAGCAGATTGCCATGAGCATTCCAAGTTTGTTTAGGGTCCAAGTTAATTCCCAGAAACTTAACAGAGGCAGGGTTATCCTTTAGACTGCTCAGATCTTTGGTAGATGAAATCATAGTGACCGTTTTACTGTCATTCAATTTAAGTTTATTGGCAGCAAACCATGCCTCAGCTTCCGATTTAGCATTCTCACAGTCCTCCATAAGTTTGTCCAGATCCGAACCCGATCTCGTTAATGTCGTGTCATCCGCATACAGCAAACAGTTGATACTGTTGAGTGCAAACGGTAAGTCATTAATATATATTAGAAATAGCACGGGGCCCAGTATTGAGCCCTGTGGTACTCCATTCTTAATTGGCAGCTCACCAGACACGTCCCGGTCTATACGAACCAACTGTCTACGGTCATCAAGGTAGGATGCCAGCAATTCTAAACTATCATTGCTGAAACCATACCTTGACAGCTTCACTAGCAGAGTCCTATGGGATATGCAATCAAAAGCTTTGCTAAGATCGCAAAATATTGATGCCGAATACTGTCCATTTTCAAAACAATTTAGTGTCATTTCCGTGAATTTGACTATAGCATCCGTAGTGCCTAATTTATCCCTAAATCCGTACTGACATTTATTCAATAATCAATGTTCCTGCAGATAACTGACAATTTGTAATTTTAACACCTTTTCAAAAATTTTTGATAATATAGGTAGTAAAGAAATAGGTCTATAGTTTGAGACATCGTTACTATCACCTTTTTTGAAAATAGGCACTACAGATGCTATCTTCAAAACCTCAGGAAATCTACCAGATCTAATACTTATGTTAATAAGTTTGGTTAAGGGTATTACAATTAAGTTTTTAACAGTTTTTATTAATGGAACAGATAGCCCAAATACATCTTTACTCTTGCTATTCTTCAGAGAATCAATAATGTCCCTGATTTGGTTGTATGTCACTTCCTTGAAACTTTGTGTAATATCAAGGGTGTTAAGATGATTAAGATATTTAATGGGATTAACGCCAGTCGTTGGAAGTTCATTAACAGTGTCTGCCGCGACATTGACAAAAAAATTGTTAAAGTCGTTAGAACTTAAGGTTGCGGGTGGAGAGTGTTTTGTTTTGTTAGGCTTTATTATGTCCCAAACAGTCTTTGACGTATTACTCGAGTTTTTTATAAAAGAATCATTTGCAGCAGTTCGACCTAATTTTAGTGCGTGTTTGTATCGCAATCTAAAATTATTTTTAATTTTCCTATTTTCAGAATTATTATGTCTCTTACAGACATCAGTTAAAAAGTTAAGTTGTTCTCTCATCACTCTTAATTCATTCGTGAACCAATTTTTATGTTAGATGTTCTGCTTATTGGAAACGAAATGTTTTTCTGGGAAAGCAGTGTTGTAAGCTTCCGTAAGGATATTTGTAAACCTTTCAAATTTCTTGTCAATGTCAAGACTTTCACTGTCAACGAAATCCCAGGTAGTTTCCTCTATGTTATAAAATATGTGTTTTCCCTTGGAAGTCATAGGTCTGCAGATTTTACATATTTTATCATTATTTGCTTTAAATATTGGTGTTTTGATAAGTTGTCCCATGTGATCTGATAAAAGAGGGTCACAGATGCGGGCGGAAAAGTCATCATGACAAATTTATAAAAATATTATCGAGACAATTTGCACCTCTGGTATTTTGTAGTATAGTTTGTAGAAAGTTAAAAGATAAAAGCAGTTCAGATAAAATTGCATTACGAGGGTCGTCGCTATTAAATTTTACATTGAAATCTCCGGCCAAAATGATTTGTTTATTTTGATTCAGTTTGCTTAATATGCTTTCCAAAATATTTATAAAAACATTAAAATCGCCTGTAGGTGACCTATATATTGTAATAATTATAATTTGAGGATTTTTTATTTCTACTTCACAGTGAAATTCTTTTGAAAGATTATTTATGTAATTTAGAGCAGTAAAATCAAGAGAGTTTTTAATTAAAATTAAGGTACCTCCATGAATCGATTCAGATCTGCAGTAAAATGTTGAAACAGTGTAGCCATCCAAGTAAACATCTTGTGCTTCATCTTTGCTGCACCAATGCTCACTTAAGCAGACCACCTCAACTTCTGGTATCTCATTCAACAGAAAACCTTGTAACTCATTTATTTTGTTTTTAATACTTTGAACATTTATGTGGAACACATTTATAGTATGAGTAGGATGTTTCTTTTGCATGATTTGATCAGCTAGATTATTTCCTACATAAAATTTTGATTTTGTCTTGTTTCAGTCTCCTTGTGTTTTTTAAAGTCGTAACGTTTCGTATAAAGGTGAGATATTCCTCTGTCCGTAGGCCGCAAGCTAACCCTTCTGAGCGTGTTATGCGTGAACTCGGGAGACTTTGTCGCACTTAGGCCGGTGACACACTGGAGAAATAAGTTTCATGAAACTTGCGACTGAAACAAGTTACGTGAAACTTTGTTTCATGTCGGCGCACACTCTAGAAACTTTTTACTTTAAAAATATTAGTTTCGCTGAGTATGTCCTCAGATGAAGACGTGATTTTTTTGTGGTGGGTAACCCGCCGAAAGAAATTAAAAAAAAAGAGGAAAAGGCGATTTTGGGTCCATCCTGCTAACGTGATTAACCTGCAATATAGTGCTAGAGTTATTGGTAAAGAACTGCGGCAACATCCTGAAAAATTTAAAGAATTTTACAGGATGAACATACAAAATTATTACCACTTATTGGAATTGATTAAACCTTTGATTGAAAAAAAGGAAACTCACTGGAGAACACCTGTAGGAGCAGAGGAAAGACTTCTAATTACATTAAGGTAAGCGTTATTTTTTATTTTAATATTGACTCACTTTTACATATTATTCATATAATGTTAATTTCTATCTCTCCTACCACAATTGTTGATCATATCTGTTAGAATTCTCTGAACTAGATTGTTGTGAATGAATATCTCTTACGCTGTTAACAAACCATTGTTGTACAGAAGTCTCATCTTGCAAAGTTGATGTTGAAGATTGCTCAGTACGCCACGATGCCGAGGAAGCAGGTCGCGACGGGGGAGGTCCATACTCGCTGTTTAAAATGTCATCTATTACACCACTTACACGACTACGGAAAGATCTCATTTGCCTGTCATTCATTTGTTCTATATCCGGTAGCAAACTCAATAGAAATAGTCGTCTTGGATTTTCAGGTTCACGTTGTTTGGTTTGAATGTACTGCAGTACATGTTTGTCAATATTATCTGCTGCGTTGTCATCAGAATGACGTGCTTTCTTAATTTTTTTAACTGGTGGCTGCACGACACTTGTTAGCTGTGGATTTTCGACAGTTTCTTCATTATCATTAGCGTCGTGAACAGACTCGACATCTGCATTTGTTGTTTCCTTTGACATGTCATCTTGGCTGTCTGGAGACGGAAGAGACGGTAAGTTACTTGGCAACTCTTGGCTCCGTTTTGCATTTACGTAACATCCATTTCCTTTATCATACACTTTGTTTTTTGGGATAACTTCTTGGCACTACTTCCACTTCGAGGTAATTTTATTGCTCTGGTGTATGTTATACGCAGAGTTCTCCATGTGTCCTTGCAATCTTGAACTGAAAAAAAAATAAAAAATTGAGATAAGGGAGTAAAAAACTTTAATTACACATAATTTTGTTTCAGGTATCTCGCAACGGGAGTAAACTTTAAACAGTTGGGATATAGCTTCATGAGAGGAGTTGAAGATGATCTTAGAAACTTGCAATGCGATATGGACCTGTCTCCAGCCTCTATATATGCCAGTACCTACAGAAGATGAGTGGAAAAGAAAAGCTGATCGTTATAATTTGCTGTGGAATTTCCCTCATTGTGTAGGATCCATAGATGGAAAACACTTTCATGTTCATAAATTTGCCAATACAGGTTCTAGGAATATTAATTATAAAGGCTATTTTTCTGTACAGCTTATGGCTTGTGCCGATGCTGATGGCTATTTTACAACTATAGATGTAGGAGATATTGGTCGCAACAGCGATGGTGGTGTTTTTCAGTCGTCTCGACTCGGACGTTGGTTACAAAGAGGAGGGCTTCATTTACCTCCAGCTGAACCACTTCCTTATGATAACACCGGCTTGAATGTGCCTTTTGCCTTTTGCTCTTTTGTGGCGATCTCATGAGACCATACCCCAAAAGAGTTCTGACAAACAAAAAACGTATTTTTAATTATAGACTCAGCAGGGCTAGAAAATCTGTAGAATGTACATTTGGTATGCTAGTTTCAAAGTTCAAAGTTTTTGAAGGTCCGATGCTGTGTTCAGAGGAAACGGCAATATCAATTATAAAAGCTGCTTGCGTTTTACACAATTACATCCGCAAAAATGAAGGACATTGTTATGAACCACACCTTCTTATTACGGACGACGATGTACCAGCTGAGCTTGCAGATGAACTAGAAAACGAAGAAATACCTGCAAACTTAACGACTGCAAACGGATTAAGGGATCACCTTTCTAACTATTTTTTTAACCCCAATGTTTCGTTGCCTTGGCAATATAATCATACTGTCTAAATCACAAATACGTTTTACTGTGTATAGTTAACAATAAAATAAAAATTCTACTTACCAGTTGCATTTATTTCCTTTGCCACTTTCTCCCATGCGGCACCAACAACTTCACGACGACTATATTCTGGTAGTTGAAAATTGTATAAACATGGATACTTTTCTACTGTTTTTATTAACTTAATTTCATACTCATTGTCTTTCGGCATTTTCTCACAGAATAAATTCACTTCAATATTTAAAATACCACTTCCACTACCGAGTCCACTACTATACTACATCGAATACAAAAGAACTGTATACTTTCGAAGTACCAAAATTCTACTGAATTTCCGAAACAAATAACGCGAAACACAGCACGTTCTGTTTCATGAAATTTGTATACGAAACAATTTCTGCCCTCCTGTTTCAGAAACGCCAGTGTGTTCCGTCTCATTTGAATATATGTGTTGTGCGCTAATGAAACAAATTTCCTGTTTCTTGCAACGAGTTTCATGAAACTTATTTCCCCAGTGTGTCACCGGCCTTACTGTCATGACCATCATCGTCGTTGGGCATGGGAGCTGTCGAATTTTGCACTTTTCCTTAATTCTTTGGTCCATGAATCTACGGGTTATACGCCAAATGAATTGCAGTTAGGTATGGAACCACTTAGGCTATTACCTGCGTCTTTATCGGGCTCCTTAAACCAGCCAGAGACGGTTAGTGTAGAAACTAAATTAGTGTTGGCAAGAGAGACTTTGATTAGTAAAGCTGCACGACGGAGGCTTCGCCATTGTCCGCGCCCTTTTCAAGAGTTTCAACCGGGGGACCTAGTTCTGTTGAAAGCTAATACAGTCTCCTCGGCGATTAAGTCGGAAACTAAGAAGTTTCTTCTTTTGTTCGAAGGTCCGTACAAAATAAAAAAACCAGTGAGCCAGGCTACTTACATTTTACGCTCAAGGGTCGAATCAATCATTAGATACCTATCGATTGGGATACGTTATCACCAAGGTCGCCTCCGTAGAATTAGGTTTTTTGTCATACCGCTGGATGATGCGCGGAGTCGAGAAGACCAACACGTGCTCCTTCACTTGAATCGGTCATTCTAAGAGCCTTTTGGTGCGATCTCAAAAATCTAGTCTACTAGATATTATTGGTGTACTTGGTCTTAGAATTTCTGTGAAGTATTCTTCTTATTATACAATAAAGTAGCAGTGTTAATCCAAAACCAGTCGTCCACTATTTGTTAATCCCACAACCCGTTCAAACTGATATCTTATAATTTTTAAGCTCTAACTTTTTTAATTTTTAAGCTATCACAAATTTCTACGTCATTTTATAGATTTTGAAGTTTTCTCGAATTTTCCTATTTTCATAATTTTTGATAACGGCTAAGATAATAAAGTTATTTGACTTTAAACGAAAATTATCACAGATTTCAAGATGGCGGGCGATTTTTTAGTGTGTTCCGATACTTGGATTTTTGGGATTTTTATTGGCATATTTAATACCCCCTCCCCGACATTTTAACGCAACAAACAGCTTGTTACAAATTTGTTCCGAATTCACTTAATTTTACTGGCCTATAATAGGTCGAACGCCCGCACAGTAAGTCGCACTGGTAACGCGGTGCGCGATCATGCGTAATGTCGCACAGTAGCCGAAGCTCACGTGGAATCTTTGAGGACTTTTAGTATGTTAAACTACACGCTCAAATAAGCATTTGTACCAAAATCCAGCTTTGTATCATTTTTTTTTCTATTTCCGTAAATAGAGACTAAAATAACTGTACTATTATGAGGAGATGTTGAAAGGAAATGTGACACAAGAACTATATACCTAAAGAATATAAGGTACATCTCAAGAACAAAATTAACGATGTTAAGAAATGCTTAAATTCTGAATATATTTTGAATTCACAAAACAAGATCAAAGCAACATGGGAATTAGTGAAAAACATCACAGGTAAGAACACACATCAGTATAGTTTTGATATAAGGAACATAGAACAGAATAATGACCAAAAAAGTAAAAAACAAATTCTTAATGAAATAAACAGTTACTATATTGATGTGTGTAAGGACGTCAATGTAAATTTCAATAATAATTTGAAACATGTGCATAGGAATAGAAATTCAATGGTTTTGTATGATACAACACCTGCAGAAATATACAACATAATTCACTCACTAAAAAAACAGCCGCTGTTGGATTTGATGAGATACCTACAAAATGATTGAAATATTGTGCTGAAGAGATATGTGAACCCATATCATGCATTATTAATATGTCCTTCAGTCTAGGTATATTTCCTGAAGATTTAAAACAAACAGTTATTAAACCAGTACACAAAAAAGGTAGTAAAAATGATATCTCCAACTATAGACCCATAGCACTAATTTCTATAATATCTAAAATATTTGAAAAAGCTCTATTGAATCGTATTATAGATTACATTGAAACATATGGTATAATAACATGCAGAGTGCATACATAAAGGGAAGGTCAACAGTAAGAGCGGTGTATCTAGTGATCAGTGAAATTTTAGATGCAATTAGTGGCAAAGAGAAAGTTGCAGCCCGTTTCTTGGATTTATCAAGAGCATTTGACAGTGTAGATCACATTAGTCTCTTGGAAAAATTAGAAATAATGGGCTTTCGAGGAAATATACATGATATCTTGAGATCATATTTACAAAACAGGAAGCAATGCGTACTAGTAACAGATGATAATGGGAAGAATATTACTTCAGACTGGAAATTGGTAAAGAAGGGTGTCCCTCAGGGATCAATTTTAGGCCCAATATTATTTCTCCTCTACATAAATGACCTACCAAAATTCATTAACCATCTTGTGAATCTATTTGCTGATGATACTTCGCTAGTTATTAGGGCAGAAACTAGTGAGGAGTTAGAAGCTGAAATTTCAATGTCAATTGATATTCTGAATGATTGTTATACTACAAATAACCTGCAGCTCAATATAAATTAGACCAACCTAGTAAAGTTTAGCGTCAGGGAAGAGTCACTACCTGTTGTTATCAATTATTATAATAATGAAATACTGACATCTAATGACCATACAACATTTCTGGGAATTGTGATTGATCCCCAATTAAACTGGAAACATCATATAGACTATCTTGCTGCAAAAATTAGCTCATTCACCTATACTTTACGTACTATATCTCGATCGGTAAATGAGGAAGCGGCCATCACTGCATACTACGCCTACATTGACTCCAGAATAAGGTACGGCATTATATTTTGGGGAAACTCCGTTGAAGTAGACAGAATTTTTAAACTGCAGAAGGCCTGCATACGAAGCATTTTTCATCTAAAGAAAAGGGAAACATGTAGTATGGTTTTTAAAGTAAAAAACATTCTCACTGTTCCATGTGTGTATATATTTGAGTGTGCCTGTTTTGTTAAGAACAATTATAATGAACTTTTTAATAAGTATAAAGTCGATCATAAATATGAGACCCGTAATGACATGTTATGCCTACCGCGAACAACATTTACTCGTGTCCAGAAAAATGCTGAGAGTCAATTAATAAAAATATATAATAAGTTACCCACAAGTTATAAAGACTTACCTGCTAAAGACTTTAAAAGAGCGCTTCGTAATTTCCTGACTATTAATGCATTCTATTCTATATCTGAATTTCTTAATCACAACTTTTAGTAATGTGATTCTTCATTTTATTTTATTTATATGCATGATAATATACTATATGTATGTATACGTTTGTCTCCTTTTATTAAGTGAAATGTAATATTACAATTTTTTTCTTTTTTTGTACTATATTTATAAGCATCTCTATTTTCTATTTGACTTGTTCTACAACTTGTTGGTTCTTTAAAGAATAAAGTTTATTATTATTATTATTATTATTATTATTAAATACACAATTTGATACTCTGCAACTTTGGTTCTTCATTTTGCGTTAAAGTTGGTCGATTCATAGATATTGTATGTATTATATATAGAGACGAGTGTTTTTAAAAAAGTATGAAAATTGGCGTTTTTTGACGTAGCATTTCTACACCACTTGATCAAATTTCAAAGTATTGGTGCCCAGTCGACACAGAATTTAATGATCTACATTTTTGGTAATAGTGGACTTTTCGATTAAACGCTTAGTTTCCTAGTAGTTCGAGAAAACCCGGAAACGGTCCAAAAATTTCGATATTTTTTAATATCATGGCAGAAGCTCCAATCGGAGCAAACTCAGATTATATTAGAGACCTACCTGATGGATTAAAATAGTTTCCACAATTCCACCAGTTTTTAGAAAAAATAATTCTAATTTGCCTAGACTATTATATAAATTGCAGGGTAGCTTTTGTAAAAAAAAAAAAACGAGAAAATTTGGTTTGCAGAATCAAAAAGATAGATTTAAGAACAAGAATTATCCAAATTTTAAGTAACGTATAACATAGGTTACAATTAATAAATGTTTAAATAATTACAGGGTTCTTTTTGCTAAAAAAATTCCAAATAAATTTGGTTTGCAGAAGCAAAAAGACATGTTTGAATACGAAAATTATTCGAATTTCTGTTCTCTGTATGCTAGTTATTTCAGCGTGTATTTGTTTTTAGTTTCGGTGCTGTGGACTTAGCTCTGAAGGTTACATGGACTGGTCAAAGAATGAATATTTTAACTGTAGTTCCCCTAGTGTAGAACATTGTGGAGTACCTTTTTCCTGCTGTATTAATGCTACTGATCTTAGCTCACGACTTGTTAATATCATGTGCGGCTATGGAGTTCAGACTTTATCGGTATGTATACGTATAGCATATTTTATGATAAGAGAAGTTAGAAAGAACATTATTGTTTTTTATTAACTTTTTACACTAATTTTATTTATTTATTTATTTTTTTTATTTATTTATTTTCTTACTTCATCAATACAGTACAAAATGATACAAATTATAATTTTCAGTATTGTACAATAGATAATATAAGAATACAATACAAACACTACAAACAAAACATTATAAAAGCAAATACACGTATATACAATATACATCAAATCAAATTGGAATATATGATGTACAGATAAGGGTAAGAAGCAATTTTGGTACCTAGGTAATTATGAAACCATAACTGCCCGTATGCACCATATATTTAGCAAATGATTAACTTGGAAAAAAGGAAAAAAAACTTCATTTTGTTTATAATTATTCATTCATAGTAAAAAGGTAGGCATTCTATACAGAAGAGAAACTCATGATTGAGCATATTTCACATAATTAAAAAAAAGGAGTTATAATTATGTATTACATACAATTTACATAAGTTCCTAAACTTTTTGATATTATCTATCAGTTTAATATTTAAAGGCAGAATATTATAGAACTTAGCACCTAGATAATTCATGAACTTTTTGTTTATGTTTGTTCTATTATTTGCTATGGTTAAATGCTGGTTTATTCTGATTCGAGTAATAACAGTGATCAATGTAGTGTTTAACTTTAGTATGCTTGTGAATAAAGCAGCAAGTAGAAATGATAATAATAATCATGTTAAACACCATTACATTTATAAGTGTCAGATATTCTTTTTCTAATAATTATTGTTCTGTTAATTTTCTCTCCTCAAAAGTTAGGAACTATAGCTATTTGTTAAGAAAGTAATAAATATACCAGAGTTGCAGATTGGATTTTTAACAGGCTCACTGCCGTAGCGGACATAAGGATCAATTTGTTTTTATCCCGTGGCGCCGCGTAGCGGTCATAATGACCTCTAAATATTTTATTTTGTTCAATTCTGTTTTACGAAGGTGGCTGCTATGCGCTTAAAATACACTGAATTTAGACTCCTATAGTAGGAAGTCATGTTTACTGTGATTTTGAATTTAGCCCAGGGTCGATCTGAAGCTTTATATAGGAAACCCTGAACAAATTAGAGACAAGCTGAAATTTGGTATATAAGTTTGTATTGGGTATTCATTGAACTTAATTCTGGGAATCACGCCAAATTCTAAAAAAAAATCTAAAAATTGTATTTATAGAGTGTGGAAAGCTATATACAGTAAAGACCGAGGAGGTTCGAACATGGGTATTAGTTTGCGCGATTTACTTGTGCACATTGTAGGCAAGAGGACACAGTGGTGTGGAATCGTGGATCTCCGCACTGTAGCCGTTGGCTCTCGCGTGTACTATTCCTTGTTTGGATTCTTTTATAATAAATGTTATTACACCTGCAACACTCGAAGTGCAGCGACAATTATTAATTTTAATTTTATGTTCACATTTTTGTTGTGAAAAAACAAACAATGGAAATATTTAAACGGGGGCAGCGAGCGGAGGACTGACTTGGCTCACTTCATAGCGATATGAAGTTAAGCAACAGCTACCGCGTTTAGTACTTGGATGGGGACTATCCACGGAAAGACGCGGTCTCGTTTCCCTACTTCTAGCGGCTTGTATATCAGCTATATCGCAGAAGCAATACAACTGTAGGCGTGAGGTGTATTGAGGATATACCATCCTTCGGAGGGGATGTAAAGCAGTCGGTCCCTTGTCTATTAAATGTTAGGCAAGTAAAAAATCCCTACTCTTAGTAAGATAAGAGGTTCGGCAAAATTTCCAGGTTGGGGGTTGCTCGTCTCCTGGCGTCGGTGATAGGCCCTGGTAGCGGAAATAGGCCGACGTTAAATAAGTGTATATAAAAAAAAAAATTTAAATGTGTTTTGAAATATTTTTTAAATTACAATAATAATGCTATGTAGGATGAATTACTGAAGTTATACAAATTTTGAAACGTAAATCAAATTTCTTTCAGACATGAGTTCTACATCCCTACACGGTTAAGGCTTAAACACAATGAAAAAAATAAGAAATAGAGAATATGGAATAGAATTAACAAATAATAATATCCGAAAAGCAAGGAACAATTTGAACAGTTGAATTTTAAATCGAACAAGAACTACTATAATATCGATTATCGAGTATTGTGTATTTAAAACTTGGAATAATTATTTATCTTATTTCTTATTCTATTTTCTTATATCTTAATTTTTTCATTGTGTTTAAGCAATCAACGGTTTAAGTAAGCCTTTAATGAGATACTAACAACAATGCTGACTGCTGAGCGAGCAGTGAGTGGCCACAACAGAGTGCACTGCCGCCCTTCTCCTAATGTACAAATTTCGAACTGAGGCGAGTTATCGGCCACTCGTATATCCGTCCCAATCCCTGTCGTGTTCGAAGCATCCTGGACTTATCTGTATAGGTGAGACGTCTAGACCATTAGAAGTTAGAATATCTGAACACAAAAATAACGTTAAAAATTACCAAGTTGATAAATCTACACTGGCACAACATGCTTGGAGTAATGGCCACAGATTTAGTTGGACACAGGCAAAAATAATTCAAACGGAGACACATTGTAATAAACGAAAACTTAAAGAGAGTGCCTGTAATCAACTAAACAGTACCGACTGCGTCTCTACTAATTCAGTGTTACTAGACGAAGTCTGGCTACCGATTCTCCAAAAAGAAGTACACGTGACGGAAATATCAAAATAAATTAGAATTCTTTATCTAGTGATCTATGCATTAATTACTAATCAGTGTCAAGTGTCAAAGTGATCTCTTTTGACAAATCATTTTTTGTAAGCACAGTTGAAAAAGGACCTAGACTTTGGTTCGAAACGTTCTGTTAAGATAAGTTATTGTTTTATAATTGTTCTTTACATATCATATAAATATATATATCTATATATTATATAATATACATTTTGTTATTATATTTTCTAGTGTAAAATACTAGAAAACCACTGATACGAATTTTAGATAACAATATTGTATTTATATTCATTTAGAACTATATACAGTGGTTTTCTGGGGCAAACTGTTGAGGTTTGCCTTTGATACTACACTTTTATCTTGACATATTTTGGCAATTTTCTTATTTCTATTTATTTTTTAGAATTTGGCGTGATTCCCAAAATTAAGTTCAATGAATATTAACTATCCGCCACAAACAAACTACAAACAATATTTGTATTGGGGTCCTTAAAATACCACCAAACCCCACCGGTAATCCGCCGTGCCTGTCACCCCTAAACAACCCCCGAAAGGGGTGAAAATCGGACTTTTTTTAGTTTTTTGGCAATATCTTAAAAAAAAAGTTATATACGAAAAATATGAAGACAGAAAAATTAAAGAGCATAAAATTTCCTATAAAACTACGTTTAGCAGATATATTTTGCTTTACCAATGGTAGAGTTATCGTATTGTAAAATCCAGTACATTTTAACAAAATACACATTTCGCACAAAATAATTACATTATATTAATATATCTTACGTCTTTTATATAGGTTTTTTATGTAGTAAGTAGCACAGCTGCTTTTTCTTAATAATAATAATAATAATAATAGCTTTTTATTGGTAAAATACTATGAGACTACCAATTGGCCATCGACCGAAGTCCTTCAGCCAGTGTTTTACAATAATAAGTATTTTTTGTTATAAACATTTACGGGAAGATGTGTGATTTACAATATTATATTAGTCACAAAAAAAAAAAAAAAAAAAAAAAAAAAAACATTTCATTAGAGGCAATAGTGTTTCATGTTATTGTTGTTCTTCATGTAGAGATGTTAGGATTTCTTGTAGCGTTTTCTCAGGATATCTGTATTTCGGATGATTTCTGTCTCTTGTAATTAAAAGTGGTTGTATTAGTTCCAGGTTATGTATGTGGCTTGCAAATTTTGTAGACAATTTTATTAATCTCTCTTGTATCGGTTGAATTTTTGTTTTACGATAGAGGAGCTCATTGGTCGGATTGTGGAGGGAATTTGTAGGGTGTCGCATTTTTGTAATTGTTCTGAGGGTTGATGTTTCCGCTACTTGTATATTTTTCAGTGCTGGTTTTCGGCAATTTAAATACAAAACATGGGCGTACTCCAGTATAGGTCTGCAAATTGTTTTGTATATTTTGCTTGCGATTGAAGTGTTTATGCCTTTATTTTTATACGTTAAACATCTAAAGTGCTTCGCTCTTGATGTAGTTCGCTTTTTTATAATTTTGGTTTGTAAGTTGAAGTTCAATTTGTTGTCCAAGTGGATGCCGAGATATTTAATTGATGTTAGGGGTTTTAATTGGTGATTAGTGATTGATACTGTTGGAGAAGAATTCTTGGGGGTGTGATTAAATATCATGAACTGGGATTTTGTGGGATTTGGTTGTAGTCTCCATTTATTAAACCAACTCTGTGTATTGTCCATTAATGTCTGCAATTTCTCCACCGTGATTGTTAGGTTTTTGTTGTGTGATATCAGAGCAGTATCGTCAGCATATTGTAAAATGTATAGTGAATTATTTGGTTCTTGAAGCGTGAGGATATCATGACAGTAAATATTATATAATAGTGGTGAGAGTGGAGATCCTTGGGGAACCCCTTGTTCGGCGGTAAATTCTCTGGAGTAGGTGTTGTTGATTTTTATTTGTAGCCGTCTGTTTTCTAGGAAGTTTTTAATTAGATGAATTAGATAGTCCGGTATATCCATGCTTCTTAGTTTGAATAGTAGGCCCCTGTGCCATACACAATCAAAAGCTTTTTTTATGTCGAGAAAGATTGCTGCTGATTTTAGGTTGGAATGTTTGGCAGTTTGTATGTTTGATGTTAAAATTGTAAGTGGGTGAATTGTTGAGCTTTTTTGTTTAAATCCGTATTGGAAAATTGGTATTTTTTCCTTCACTAGTTCGTTCAATCGGTTTCTTATTATTTTTTCAAAAAGCTTACCCAGAACTGGCAGAAGAGTTATGGGTCTGTAATTTGCTGGGTTCTTGTGGTCAGTATTTGGTTTAGGAATAGTGATTATCTGTCCTTTCTTCCAGTCGCTGTGGAAATAGCTGTTGTTTATACAATATTCAAATATTTTTAGGATGAATTTGTGTATATCATAGTCCAATTTTTTCAATATAATCCATGGTACATTGTCGTATCCAGGGGATGTGTTTTTTTGGGCATGTAGTGCCTTAAAGTATTCTTCTTCTTCCAACTGTTGTACTTCCTGGTTATAGTCTGTGTTGAAATATTCGTTGTACCAGTCGTTTACCATTTCGTAATTCTGGTCATTAAAGTTATCATTATGTTCAAGTTTGTAGGCCTTTTCAAATTGTTTAGAAAATATATTCACTTTCTCTGCGTCCTCCTCATATTGAGATCCATTTTGTTCCAATGTTGGGATGGAGTGTCTATTTTTATATTTGGTTAGCTTATTAATTTGCTGATAGAAGTTTTTTCCCCGCTGCTTGTTAATTTCTTGACATGCCTCCAGCCATTTGTGTGTTCTGTACTGCACTATCATTTTGTGTATATTTTTGTTGAATTCATTTATTTTTTGTTTAAACTCTTGGTTAATGTTTGCTTTGTATTCCCTGTACATTTTTCTTTTTATTTTGATTAATTGTATAATGAAAGGTGGTAATTCATGAGTATAAAACTGGGTGTTTAGTTTAGGAGTGTTTGCAGCAATTGAGTTTTTTAGTGTGACGTTGAAATTAGAAATAAGTTCAGGGCTTAACACTTTATTTTCATTGTCTTCTATAAATCTTTTAATTTCATAATTGACTTTGTCTGTGTTGCAGTTTGAATATTTGTATTTGGTTAGCTTTTTCTTAAATAAACTAAAATACTTAGAGGTTATGTTTAAGTAAATGAATGTAATGTATGTTATTACTTACTTATTATCCAATATAAATTATTTAAATGACAGAAGTCATGCTGTCAAAATGATGGATCAAACTGGGAATTATGTGCGGTCAGATGCCCTGGAGGTATCTCTAGGGGTTCCACAAGGAAGCATCCTAGGACCATTACTATTTATCATCTTCATCAACGACTTCTTGTTTCTAGAACACCCTAATATGACAACCGTTAACTACGCTGATGACAGCAATTTGCTGTTTACTGGTCACACTTATCTAGAAATGAGAGATATCGCTAATAGAATGTTATCCTCTGCAGAAGAGTGGTTTAAACAGTCAAGGTTAATATTAAATCCAGACAAAACAAATGCAGTCTTCTTTAAAACAAATCAGGGTTTAGATACTCCAAAAAATATCACATTAAACTGTCAGTCAATCCCTTTCTCGGATTCAATAAAATGCCTGGGAATTGTAATTGATGAGACATTAAAGTTTCAACCTCATATTGATAAGTTATGTTCCAAGTTAAATCAAGCCTGCTATGGTCTCAGAATTTTAACAAAAAATTCTAATGATAATTTAACTAAAACTTTCTACTATTCTAACTTTTACTCACATGCACGTTACGGAATTATGTTTTGGGGTGGCAGTGTGGAAGCTGATAGGGTCTTTAAGGTACAAAAGAAAGCTGTAAGAATCATAAAAAAGTTAAAATATTTGGACTCCTGCAGGAGCCATTTTAAAGACTTAAGAATATGAACTATTCCAGCTTTATTTATATATGAGTGTGTAAAATTTGTTTACAAGAACAGGTTTTATTTTGACTCTTACAAAATAATAATACTAGGGACAATGTAAATTATAACTTTCCCAATCATCGTCTTTCAATGCTTGAAAGAGGTGCTCTCTATTTATGCATTCGATTTTATAATCATTTACCACGGTTGGTCAAACAAGAAAATGATTTAAAAAAAATCAAAACATATCTTATTAATTTGCTTTGTGAGCTTGAACCATATGAAATTAGTGATTATATAAATCATCCATATTAGTTATAAAACTGTATCTTTCTTCTGACTGGCTTATACTTTGTTATCTGTATGTGGTGCAATAAAGTATTTTTTTTTTTTTTTTTTCCGTTTCCGGAAGAAAATGCTGGACAGTCTCCCTGTGGCCTCCGACACCACACAGAGAGAGCGCCAGCGAATAATCTACAGCAACTCCCCACATCCCGCAGGGTTAGTTACTGTAGATTCCAGATTCGTGTGCCCTAAGTAGACGAAGGGATCCCAGGATGACCGCTTTCTGCATTTGACCAGCCAACCATTCTGCCGATGTTTGGCAGGCAGGCATGGTCTTCAATGCGGAGAGCAGCGTGGGCTTTATACCTCCGAGTACACCGATTATCAGGACGACCATTTTGACAGAGTAGCTTGGGTATAGCACTTGGAGCTCGTACCGGAGATCTCTGTATTTATAATACAGGGATCTCCGGTACGAATAAGTCTGCAAGTCTGCAAGTATCAGATATTAAATTAGATAACACCAAACGATTACTAAGATGCTTTAAAAACTACGATGAAAGGACTTTCCAAAAGAAACTATTGAATACTGAGTGGAATAGCAATATTATAGATTCCAATACACTAGCCAATAATTTAATAAACAATATGTTAAGCTGCTTGGATGAAGTTTGCCCAGTTAAAGAAATAATAGTACCAACCAAATACGCAGACAAGAGATGGATTTCAGAAGAAGTTTTACAGGCCATGAAGGAACGAGACAACAAATACGAAGCAGCTCGAATCACAAATAGTGAGGAAGACTGGAATACATACAGAGAAAAGAGGAACAAAGTTACATCGATGATAAGAAAACACAAACAAAATTATTATGAAAGAAAAATAGATGAATGTAAAAACAATCCAAAGACAATGTGGAAAACTTTAAAACAAATCTGCAAGGCGAAGGGTCATAGTACACCGCAATATATTGAATTTAGTGACGAAAATATCTATAATGACTTGGAGATAGCTGAAAGATTTAATGCTTATTTTATTGATAGTATCTCGGATATCATTAAAAATATACCAAAGTACAACATATATGAAATATCCGAAAATGAAAGACAGAATAGATTTGAAAAATTTAAACAAATAGAAATGAGTCATCTGAGAAAAATTATTTCTTCATTACCGAACAAAATAGGCAGTGATGGAATATCCACAAAAATCATTAAAACATCGTTTGAGGTTATTGGCAACAGATTTTTAGATGTAATAAATAATTCTTTGCAAACGGGAACTTTTCCAAATAAATGGAAGAGCTCTCTTGTAACACCAATTCCCAAAGTGATTAATACTGTATCAAGTGAACAACATCGACCTATTAACTCATTACCTATATGTGAAAAAATATTGGAATTGACAGTAAAGGAGCAACTAATAAGCCATTGTGAAAAAAATAATATAATAATACTAGTACAATCAGGATTCAGAGAAGGACACTCATGTGAGAGTGCCCTACAGTGTATATTAGAAGATTGGGTGAAAGCAATTGATGCTGACAATATCATATTGGCTGTATTTTTAGATTTTAAGCGTGCCTTTGAGACAATAGATCGAGGTTTACTTCTCTTAAAGTTGAAAGAAATTGGAATATGTGGGGCAGTGCATCGATGGTTTTCTTCCTATTTAAATGAACGAAGTCAAAGAACAAAGTTTGGTGTAAGTGTATCGAATGAAAAAGAAACAGAAAATGGAGTGCCACAGGGTTCCGTCCTAGGTCCAGTATTATTCATTATTTTCATTAATGATATTGTACGGTCCATAACAAATTGTAAAATACATCTGTTTGCAGATGACACTATGCTATATATAGCAGGTGAAAATGTTGAGGACATTGTAAGAATAATGAATGATGAATTAAATAATCTGTATATGTGGCTTTGTGATAACAACCTTAAGGTAAACATTAACAAATGTAAATGGATGATGTTGGGGAAAAAACAGAAATTAAACAAAACTGTGTGTATGGGCCCTATAACAATAAATAATCAGACAATTGAAAGAGTTACTGAAATAAAATATCTAGGAGTGGTCTTAGATGAAAATTTAAGTTTTAAGCAAAATGTTAATTATATTGTAAAAAAGGTGGCTAAAAAAATTAATTTTCTAAGGAGACTATCTACAAATATATCAATATTTGCCCGGTTAACAATATACAAAGCAATAATTGCACCACATTTCGAATACTGTTCAACTCTGTTACTATATTTAAATATCAATGAATTGCAGATTCTACAAAAAATGCAAAATAGAGCAATGAGAGTTATATTACAGTGTAATAGATATACTCCAATAAATAATATGTTACAAACATTGAATTTTATGACAGTAAAGCAGAGAATTTTATTAAAAACACTGCAGTTTATTTATAAAATAAAAAACGGTATGTTACCAAGTTACTTATATGACAGAGTTATATATGTTCGAGATGTACACAGTTATAATACTCGCAGGACAAATGATCTGCATGTGGAAAGACATCATTCATTGGTAGCTAGCAAGTCACTCTTCTGTAAAGGCTTTAAAGAATATAATAGTTTGCCAAATGAAATAAAAAATTTGAATGGATCTGTTCAGCATTTCACAAATGTATGTACTAAGTATATAAAAACCTTACCAATGTAAACTAAATTACCTTCCTTATAATTATTGTTAGTATTTCAGTTAGTTAGTTAGTATATAATATAGGTGTGTGTGTGTGTGTGTTGATATATATGTATTAATTTTGAACATTTGTGTCATATTAGAGTTACACATGAGAGTATTAAATTACTTGTTAATGTTAAATATTTTATGTATAGCAGTTTGTTTTTGCTAAATAAAGGTTATATTATTATTATTTAGTCCGTTTCTCCTCCTCCTTCAAGGCGATGTTTGTCTCAGCAGGTGCTGAGAACTCGATGACATACATCACCTTGGTCTGATAGTCGAGGAGGACTATGTCAGGCTTATTGGCGTGAATTCGCCTGACGGTCGGGAACGAGTAGTTCCAGTAAATCCGGCATTTCTCGTTCTCGACAACGGACTCGATATCTCCGGGGACGTAAGGCAGCACTGGTGTTTGGTCTATCTGGTACGAGTGCCGTAGATGGTAGTATAGCACTCGTAAAGCCGCGTTATGTCGTTGGATGTAGACCGAAGTCGCATAAATCGTGCATGCAGATAATAAATGCATGA
Organism: Rhagium mordax; assembly: GCA_963680705.1. Taxonomy (NCBI): domain Eukaryota; kingdom Metazoa; phylum Arthropoda; class Insecta; order Coleoptera; family Cerambycidae; genus Rhagium; species Rhagium mordax. The sequence continues at coordinate 41,855,902 of OY796661.1, read as the reverse complement.
GCGACTCCGGCGCCTGACGGCAGGTCCTGCAGTTGATATCAGGCACCTCTACACCCATCACGCGACTGCGATAGACCAATGTGTTAATAACACCATCTTGGCAGGCCACAATGTATCCCTCGGTCTCCGACTTCAGCCCCGCTGACCTTAAAAATACGAAGGTCAGCTCTGTCGATAAACCCAGTGCTTCTATGTTGTTATAAAAAACACCGTGCAGGGGTTTATTGACGTGCTGCCTGAACAGATTTCTCTGTTCGGCAGCTTTGATGTGGGCTGTCAGACGATTAGGCGGAAGCTCAGTGACTGAGTCACCTCGCCGGCCTTCTCGCCTGTAGTCGAACACGAGACCGAGTTCATCTGCGGCCCTCTGTGCTGCCCTAAACAATAAAGCGCCAACTCCCACAGCTTCATGATCTCTCACTAACTGTAGGAGTGGGTCCGAGCTCCTGATGACATTACATGCCATACTCAGTGCCACTCTGCCATGCATGCACTCCAGACTCAAGAGTCCTCGGCCCTCCCGTTGACGTGGGAGGTACACACGAGGAACGGACGATCTAGGATGAATACTCCTATGAATATTCATCATCTTGCGGGTATTCCTGTCCAATTGACGCAGCTCATCTACTCCCCATTTGACTACGCCAAAGGAGTAGAGCAGAATCGGAACGGCAAGCATATTAGTGGCAGACACCTTGTTCTTCCCCGAAAGTTCTGATGACCAGATCTTTCGGAGTCGGTGTCTGTACTTGCCACGGAGAGAATCCTTTATTTGGTTCACATCCTGGATGTGGCGTTGTTCCACACCCAGGTATGTGTAGGTCTCTCCGGCATCCAAATGTCGTAGGATGCTTCCGTCTGCGAGCTGCGCATCTTCGTGGAATTCCCCGCATCGTCCTCTCTTGAGGTGGACGACTGCGCATTTGTCCAACCCAAACTCCATTCCAATTGCCCGCGTGTATTCCTCGACCACCCTGAGAGCATTTTGAAGTTCTCGCTCTCCGGAGGTATAGAGTTTAAGGTCATCCATATAAAATAAATGGGTGACCTTATGCCTCCGGTTGCTGGGTGGCCCACAGTGATACCCGCGGGTTTGGCGGAGTCCAACAGATAGCGGCAGCAGTGAGATGCAGAAGAGGAGCGGACTCAAAGAGTCACCCTGAAACACTCCTCTCTTAAATGTCACCAACTCTGTCGAAACTCGCTCGGCACCAGATGTTATGGTGAAGCGAGTTCTCCAAAGCGGCAACAGTTGTTCGATGCATCTCACTAGTGGTGCTGGCACCGCAAGACATCCGAGCAAGTGTAACAAAAGCTCGTGGGATGTTGTATCAAATGCCTTGCGATAATCAATCCAGGCCATTGACAGATTCCGCTTGTACTGCACAGAATCCTGTGTAATACAGCGGTCTATCAGCAGGTTTTCCTTGCAACCTGCCAGGCCCTTCTTGGCACCACGCTGTTCGTTTATCTGTTGGTAGACCGGATCAACAGACCTCAACATCCTGGTATACAAGATACGAGTAAATAACTTGTAGCAGGAGTTGAGGCAGGTAATCGGCCTATAATTTTTTGGGTCAGACAGATCCCCCTTTTTGGGGATTAGCACAGTTCGCCCCTCGACAAACCAGTCCGGAATTTGCTGCCCCTCGTTCAACCATGTGTTGAAAACTCGGGCCAGATGGCGGTGGGTGGAAGGAAACTTCTTCCACCACCAGTTGTTTATACCATCTGGACCCGGGGCAGCGAAGTTCTTGGTTCCAACAAGTGCTTGTTGAACCTCTTCCGTACTGATTGCCGGGCACACTTCGTCTGGCTCTTCTAAGACTCTACGACAGAGAGCCTCGAAGTGTGCTATAGCTGGAGTGTCATTATCGAATGGACTCGTGACTTCGTAGATTCCTTTCCAGAAGGCTTCGACATTATCAACAGTTGGCGGATTTTCGACAACACGCTGTGGCTCTTGGAACAGGCGAGACGGGTTTGTTTGAAACAATTTGTTTTGTTCCAAACTCCGCATTCGCCTGACCAAAGTTTTCTTAATAGCCATAAGCGCTCGAATCCTATCTAGACAGTGCTGCTTGATGGTCTGCAGCACTGTGCGATTTAGAGTGTGGTGTTGGCGTCTCAGTCCGGCTGCCACTCGCCGGACCTTCGGTGTAAATGGTCTACCTGCGACTATATAATCCACCACACTCTGGATTCGAGAAGCGTGTTGCCTTGCTGATCGAATTTTAACTTCGATCTTCTGTACGCGCCGCTTAGCTTTCTCGACCCTATCAACTGCGCTTGCCAGGCGCTGTTGTGGAACGAGTTGCTTTGCGGCAGCGTACACCGCGCTGTTGATCTGCCAGATGTTGGCATCTTCTGGAAGCTCCTCACTGATCAACGAATCCATTCGTGCCAGGTCTTGTGGCTTTGGGTTAACCCTTGTGTTAAGGTTAACCCTCGTCCTTAAAGCGACGTCGGTGTACTCAAGCGGAAGTTCCTCGTCAGTTGGAATTTGCCGCGGTGGAAGTGCGGCTGGTACTTCCTCACGCCGACGAGGTGCCCTTACGTAACCTGTTCGGCGCAAAAAGGATACTTGGTCTCTCAGATGTTGCTGAGAGAAGGCGCGATACTCCGGGTGCATATCGCACCACAACCGGTGTAATCGCGCCATGTATCCCCTGCGCCCAGGTTCGCTGCTCTCATAGCAGTTAAGCAGGTCATCCCTTAATCCCTCCGTCCACCTAAAGCGTCCATGTTCCATAGCGAGTTCGTCATTAATGAGACCGTCCGGTAAGGCCCCTCCCACCTGTCTCTGACCCCCATCCGAATGGGGTCGATTGTGAGGGGCCTGTCCTCTGTTTTGGTCTTGAACCAGAGGGTTTTGGGATTACAGGGTGGTTAGCCCTGAAATCCCACGTCCAACATTTGTCAGAGAGGGTTGCCCCTCCCTCCCAATAAAGTATTATTATTATTATTATTATTATATAATTTATCTGTATGATAGATAGAATTCGTGGGGTCAAATATAAATAAATAAGAAACTAAATCCTGCCATATACCCCAAAAGATAAAACTGGTGCAGCTACTTTCTAACCGTTCTAGTTATTGTTTCTGATCTTAGTCAAACGGATCCATTAAGCTACGCTATGCTGACGAGGAGCAATAACTCCGAAACACGTGTCCGTAGCTGCACCAGTTTCATCTTTTGGGGTATATGGCACGATTTAGTTTCTTATTTATTTATCTGTATGTTTAAACAGGTAATACCATTGCACTATCCACATGCCAAGGTACAAGATATGTATGTAGGGTTGCTGGACTTACTTGGTTAAATGTCCTAAATGCATGGTATTGAGCTGCATTTATGGTCGGTGGAAGCATTGAGTAAATAAATAATATAAAGAGGCGCAACCGTCAAGGGGCCGAGATTTTAGTATTGTATTTTTTTGCCAATAGCTTCATGATTGTTATCAATTTTTAGTGCTAGGGGAAGGTATTTGTAATTCGGTTGCATAGTCCTAAATATTGTAGATAATTCTATAGTTATAGGCAAAAAAATACAACACTAAAATCTCGGCCCCTTGACGGTTGCGCCTCTTTATATTAGTTACTCAATGGTGGGAGTGAATTCAGATTAAAATCTTTATTTAAACTTTGCTTTGCTACATACTGCTGGTAGAGAATGTATCTGACAAATCAGTAGTAATTCATTTGGTCAATACTGTGAAAAAGAAGTTGTTTGATCTTCTTGAAGAATTTTACAATCCAAATATATCCAGAGACAGATTGAGGACCTTAATTTCGACATTTTTTATTTCCGTATACGTCAAAAATAGAACAAGTACCGATTTGAATAACGTCAGATACATTCTTTACCAGCAGTATGTAGCATAGAAAAGTTTAAATAAAGATTTTATTCTGGCTTCACTTCCAACGACCATAAATGCAGCTCAATATGATGCATTTAGGACATTTCATCAGGTAAATCCAGGATCCAGAATCCATGGATCCTTAAACAAATTCTTTGCAATTGTTCATCAGGTGGTTGCAAAAGTGCATGCTCTTGTCGTAAAATGTAATGTAATGGTATTACCTGTTTTAATAGGGCAGTTGAGGATTTACAGGCGGATGACGACATCTAAACATGCAGATAAATTATATAGTAAAGGAGTTTCGTATCCACAAATATCTTAATGCACTTGAAGAAGAAAACCTCAAATTCTCATTTAGTCTATTGACTAAATGAGAATTTGAGGTTTTCTTCCAATTTTTTATCCAATCCGACTAAACAACTGCATTAAGATAAATTATATTGCATAATAAGTAATTAAAAACTTACATTACATTCATTTACTTAAACGTAACCTGTAAGTATTTTAGTTTATTTAAGAAAAAGTAACTGTGCTACTTACTACATAAAAAACTCATACTTTATGTATTATTATAGCTGTAATGTGTTTTGGTGGAAAAGATATAAAATATATTAATTTAATGTAATTATTTTGTGCGAAATGTGTATTTTATTAAAATATACTGGAATTTATAATACGATAACTCCACCACTGGTAAAGCAAAATATATCTGCTAAACGTAGTTTTATAGGAAATTTTATGCTCTTTAATTTTTCTATCTTCATATTTTTTCTTATATAGCTTTGTTTTAAAGATATTGCCAAAAAACTAAGACAAGTCCGATTTTCACCCCTTTCGGGGGTTGTTTAGGGGTGACAGGCACGGCGGATTACTGGTGGGGTTTGGTGGTATTTTAAGGACCACAATACAAACTTGATATTGAAGTTTGTATAAATTGTAAATATGCTTCTGAAACATTAAAATTACCTAACATAAATTATCACCATACAGCGTATAATAGACAATGTGAAGCGTATAGAAGAATACAAACTCAATTACAGCAAAAAATAAAGTATTCAGTTTTACCTCAAATCCAAAATAAATAGCAATCAAGCTCATGTCTGCTGTACCTTAATATTGAAAACTTACTCCCTCACAAAACTCAACTGGAATGGATTATAAATAAATGGAAACCATTAGTTGTATGTCTATCAGAAACTCATATTACTGCAGATATTGAAAATTTAGAAATAGATATTGAAGGTTATAAAGCAATTTGTTCGTACTCAACAAGTCGTCATACTGGTGGAGCTCTGATTTATATCAAAGATGAGCTTCAATTCACACAGATAGTAAATGAAACCTTACATAGGAATATGTGGCTAGTTGGAATAGAAATAACAATTAAAAACCATAAATATTCAATTTTTAACTTGTATCATTCACCAAGTTCAAGTGATGCGGATTTTCTAAATAGATTTGAGAATATTCTGGGGGAATCTGTTGAGAACACTAATACACTTATTATGATTGGAGACTTCAATATAAATATGGCAAAGAACACATATTATTCAAGAAAATTAAAAAATATGATAACAACTAATGGGCTATATCAAAAAATAGATAAATTTACACGGATAACTGAGGATTCTTCAACCATCATAGACTTGCGTAAAAAAAAATCACCAGGAACTATAAGAACATAAATGAAACACAATTTCAATTAGATATAATGGATACAGTTTGGCTACCAGATAGTAACGACGTCGATTTACTAGCAGTAACTTTAGTTGATTCGCTTCATAAGACCTTGGATAAACATGCTCCTTTGGAAGAAATAAAAACAAGCAGTAAATGGGGACACAAAAAATGGTGGTCTTATGAAATAGAACAAGCAATAAATGATAGAGATCGTATGTACAAAAAAGCTATTATTACAGCTCAAGAGGAAGACTGGTCAAATTTTAAACGACAAAGAAATAAAGTAGTTACATTGATAAAACACCAAAAACAGAAGTATTATAAAGAAAAAATAGATGAAGTTAAACATGACTCCAATGAAATGTGGAAAACCCTAAAACAGTTAATGAAAGCGAAAAAGAACAACAAAGTTAAAAAAGGTATTACTTTTGACAATAATCTGGTAACCAATGAAATAGAAATTGCAGAAAAATTGAACACTTTCTTTCTAGAAAGTATTGAACAAATCACGGTCTCATTAAATCAAGATGAAGCGAGGTATGAGCACATTATTAGTAATATGAAAGTGCCTGAATGTAGATTCGAGAGGTTCAAACTAATGGAATTCAAGGAACTTAAAGAAATACTGAGAGACATGCATAATAAAAACAGTAGTACTGATGGCATAACAATAAAAATTCTGAAATTGTCATTTGAAGTTATAGGACATAGATTTTTACAACTAATAAATACAAGTCTAGAATATGATAAATTTCCAAGCACATGGAAGACTTCAATCATAATACCAATCGAAAAAAAACCTAATACAATCAGAAGTGAAGAACACAGACCAATAAACATGGTGCCCTCATATGAAAAACTACTTGAAGTTGTCGTAAACCAACAAATTGTTAAATACATAGAAACAAATAACATACTGACAGAATATCAAGCGGGATTTCGTAAGCAGCATTCGTGTGAAAGTGCATTGCAAACTATTTTAGAGAATGCCCCATGAAAGAATAAAATTTGCCAAACGTGTTTTTTTAAGAAAAAATCATTTTTTTTAAATGGCACTTACTAAGGGCCATAATGCCATTAAATAGCAAATTTAATTACCAATATCCTTGTACCAAATTTCGTCTAAATCGGTTCATTATTGAAAGAGATATAAGAATGACCCTAGTCTCGTGGCCACCCGGTATAGTGGGGTCGGGTAGCTGAAAATTATACCAAAACATTTCACATCTGGCAACCAATACGCCCCTTTGGATTCAGATAGTACATGGGTAGATGAGTCTAAAAAGCCCGGGACACAAATTTTCCTGGCCCTCTAGCGGTGCTCATGACGTAATCAATATGGCCGCCAAAGTTTTGCGACACGCTTCTACATTTCCCTATATAACTCGGGTTTATATTTTGATATTAACTTATATTATTAGTGATTATTAATCAGGAAAAAAGGCGCTTTCAAATGATATATTTCATACCATTGTTTTGGTTCATAATACCAGAAATATTTATAACTTTATTAAAATGTTTGTTTTTTATTTTGATTTTTTCGAAACATTTTGCTAAATAACTTGGAATTCGTTACATGTAACTGAAATAGTGTTTGTGTTCGTCAAAAAATTACCTTACGAACGGTATATATGACTTCTATTTTATCGCAAACAGTTGTTGAAAATTTGACAAAACAATGTAGCGTTGCACAGCGAGTCATTATGGCAAAAATGTAATTTATATGAGTTCCGAAAAGTAATAGAGCGGCTTTATAACTGTTTAAGTAGCAAATGTAATCATTGTAATGTTTTATGTATATGTAAATAAATTGTAGCTTTTTTAGAGGGTATTTTTTAAAATCGTAGCCTCCCTCGAAATTGAAATTTTGGGGGCAACTTCAAAAATGTAATAATAAATAAAATAGATTAAATAAATAAGATTCCATTCAATAATATAGTTCTTCACATATGTATTTGGCACGTAAAAAATGCCGCACTTACAAAGCAGAAATGCGGCCTCTTCACCGATTCAATGGAACCGCCGCACGTGCTCCTTTGTCGGAAATTTTTTATGTGCCAAATAAATATGTGGAGAACTATACTAAATGTGTGTTTCTTTTTCAGGCAGACGTTGTGTGAGGAACTTCACTGTGTAAAGAAGATATTGCTTTCGTCTACCTCATAGAAAGACAGAAATTACTCAATCATGTCAACGAAGAGAAGACATGAATTGGTTGATGCTACGACTGATCTAGTGATGGTTCCGTTTGTATGGGACCTGTGTTTGTTAAACACTTGGAAGCTTAGCTTCAGTTCAGCAAAAATTGCAAGATTCTTCGCCATTGTTAAATAACCTTCATATTTCGGAATGATTAAGCACTCTTTTGAAAACTTCTGGCTTAACAAACACAGGTCCCATACAAACGGGACCACCGCTGGGTCAGTTGTAGCATCAACCAATTCATGTTTCCTCTTCGTTGACATGATTGAGTAATTTCTGTCTTTCTATGAGGTAGACGAAAGCCAATATCTTCTTTACACGGTGAAGTTCCTCACACAACGTCTGCCTGAAAATGAAACACACGTTTAGTATAGTTCCTTACATATTTATTTGGCACATAAAAAATTGCCGACAAAAGAGCACGTGCGGCGGTTCCATTGAATCGGTAAAGAGGCCGCCTTTCTGCTTTGTAAGTGCGGCATTTTTTATGTGCCAAATAAATATGTGGAGAACTTATATTATTGAATGGAATCTTATTTATTTAATCTATTTTTGAAGTTGCCACCTAAATTTCAATTTCGAGGGAGGCTACAATTTAAAAAAATACCCTCTAAAAAAGCTAGATTTATTTACATATACGTAAAAAATTACAATGATTACATTTGCTACTTAAACAGTTATAAAGCCGCTCTATTACTTTTCGAAACTCATATAAATTACATTATTGCCATAACGACTCTCTGTGCAACGCTACATTGTTTTGGCAAATTTTCAGCAACTGTTTGTAATAGAATAGAAGTCATATATACCGTTCGAAAGGTAATTTTTTGATGAACAAAAAAGTATAAATCACTTTTTCATCTACATGTAACGGATTCCAAGTTATTTAGCAAAATGTTTCTAAAAAAATCAAAATAGAAAACCAACATTTTAATAAAGTTAAAAATATTTCTGGTACTATGAACCTAAACAATGATGCCAAATATACCATTGGAAAGCGCGTTTTCTCCTGATTAATAATCACTAATAATATACGTTAATATCAAAATACAAACCCGAGTTATATAGGGAAATGTAGCAGCGTGTCGCAAAACTTTAATAATAATAATAATAATACTTTATTAACCATTTAAGATACATATAACGTATATATGGCAAGTCAAAAAAATACATGGAATGTATGTAGAGGTACAATTCCTTTAAAATTAAATTAAAATAATAATAACAATAAAATTCAGTAAAAACAATTGTAATGAATGACATAAAAGTAGACAAGAACATAGAAACATAGTATATACACAAAATTAAGGTCCTCTATTTAAAAATTCATGGGTACTGTAAAAGCCTCCCTGTAAAAGTAAGTTTTTTACAGCTTTTTTATATTTTATATAATTGGTGATGTTTCTTAGATCTGATGGTAAGCTGTTATACAAGACAATACAGTTATACGTTGGAGAATGTTTGTAGTTAGTTGTACGATGTTTTGGTACACTTAATAGTTCTCCATTTCGAGTATCATATCTGTGATACTGATTCCGTTTAATAAATAAGTCCATATTTTTTTTTATATAAGTTAGGCATTTATAAACAAAAATACAAGGCACGGTCAATATATTTTTATTAATGAATGTATTCCGGCAGCTTTCATTGTAGTTTAATTTAAAAATTAAACGAATTATTCTTTTCTGGCATATAAACACCCTTTCCCTGTCTCTGGCACTACCCCAACAAATTATATTGTATGATATGTGAGAGTATGCTAAAGCGTAATAGACATTTAGAAGTCCTGCTTCATCTAAGCTGTCCTTTAGTAATATCGCAAAGAACGCTTTATTTAACTTTTCACACACATGTTTAATATGTACATCCCAAAGAAAATGGTGGTCAATATAAGTACCTAGCAACTTTGTATTCTGTGATGACGGAATATTGTCATACATAGCTAAATTAGCTGGCAGAGCCCTTTGTATCGTAAAGTTCATAATCACAGTTTTGCTATCATTTAATATAAGTTTATCACGCTGGGCCCATGTACTAACTTCCTCCATTGTCTTATCAACAAGTGCTTGAAGCTCCTCAGTACTTTGTGCCACCAGGGTAACCGTTAAGTCGTCAGCAAATATTGTTACATGACCTGAAGTTATATTTTCAGGCACATTGTTGACATAAAGTAAAAAAAGTAACGGCCCCAGGACAGAGCCTTGAGGAACTCCAAGAACGATATTATGTATTTCAGATTCATAGCCATTTAATTTTACTTTTAACGTTCTATTTTCCATATAAGACAAGAGCCATGTCAATAATGTTCCCCTTATACCAATACTGTATAATTTGTGTTTAAGCAGCGTAGGATTAATTACATCAAAAGCCTTTGTTAAGTCATACATTAATGATACTACATATTTACCACTATCCAAAGACCTATACACATACTCCACAAAATGATAACAGGCAGTTTCTGTGGACTTTCCTGTTCGAAATCCATGCTGTGATGAAGTTAAAATTTTGTTAATTTCGCAGTATGATACACAATTCTTTCCAATACCTTAGATACAACACTTAATACAGATATTTGCCTGTAGCTCTCAATTTCATCCAAGGGACCTTTTTTATAGAGTGGTACAACAATTGATTGCTTTAGTATATTGGGAAAGTGACCTTGATTTAATGAAAGATTAAAAATATACGATAAATAGTCAACTATACTTTCTTTTATAGTTTTTAATAAATGTGCAGTCAGATTGTCAAAGCCGACAGAATTTTTGTTCTTTAGTTTATCAATAGCCTTAATGACCTCATCATTTGTAATTGGTCCAAAAAACATAGATTGTTCCCTGTATGCTGAAATAGTACAAGGTAAGGACATATTTAAGCCGAAATGTTCCTCCAGTTTATTTTTGGCAATTAAAGAAAAGTGATTAGCAAAAGCATTAGTTATATTACTACTATCAGTAATGTGGTTACCGTTATGTATCAATTTTGAGATGTTATTACTATATTTATTTCTACCCAATCTTGAGTTGACTATATTCCATATGGTTTTATTTTTGTTAGGAGCATCTTCAATTTTATTGGCATTATAATTAAATTTAGCAACTTTTATATTATGTCTCAGTTTATTTTTTTCATCTTTATAAAACATTTTGTACTCAGTCATTTCCAGAGTAGTCATTAACCAAAAGATATTTTTCAGTTTATTACTCTGCTCTATTAACTCATTTGTCAACCATCCTTTATCATTACCTTTATTTGAGTTAATTTTAATTTTTCTTAAAGGGCAACTGATATCGAAACACCATATAAGTCATATTATCAATAAATAATCGAAAAGATTTATCAACGTCTAGATAGTATAGTTCAACCCAATTTAATTTACTAATATTGACAATAAAATTGAGAATATTGTTTTCATTAATGGACCGTGACTCAATTATCTTTATTTTACCATCGCAATTGTTATCCTCATCTGTGCATATTAACGACAAGATATGTGCCTTATGGTCAACAATATTCGGATTAAATATCTGGCATGTATACGTATCGTCTGGTAAATTGGTGACCATGTAATCAATTGTAGAAGAACTTGTGTATCCATGGATATTGATAAATACTCTTGTTGGTCCTACAGTAGAAATTTTTAATTCAAATGAATCGTAAATGTCAAGTAATATATTGGTAGAGTGTGAAATTTTATTCACATCAATATTTAGGTCACCACACAATACAACGCTACTACAAATATTAAATGCAATGTTTAATGCGCCTGTCAAGCTAATGTTAAAAATATCAATATTACCGTCAGGGGGCCTATATGCCACAATTATCACATGTTTTTTGTTATCAATGTTTATGCATACTGCACAGATTTCAATGTGAATCTCAACTGAAAGCAATTTAATGGAAGGGATTTCATATGATTGTAGTTTTCTCTTAACCATTATAAGTGAGCCACCATGTATGTGGCCTGGTCTAGAAAAATAAGATATTATTTTGTGGTCCGAGAATGCAATATTTTCAATGTTATTACGACATACCCAATGTTCCGAAATACACAAGATATCAATGTTTTCATTAAGTAACAAAAAGTCAATTTCATTGAATTTGTTAAGTAAGCCCTGCACATTGACATGCACTATATTTATTGTTTTATGTGAAATAGTCTTGTTAACAAAGTCAAATTCATTAGTCCCGAAAAAATGTATATTTTTTAATTAGAGCACCTTTAGGCCATTTATCACCATCATAAACTACTTGTAACAAATTATAATCTAACCCTACTTTGAAAGATTCCGTTTTCGCATTTTTCCATATAGGTAGTTTTTCTATAATAAAATTATTATCTGGAAACATGACGTTAATATGTTCTTGCATTCCTTCCACGCCTGTCCCAGGAGTCACACGTCCAACATAAAGCCACGTTCTCCTAGTCACTGCTGTGAGATTAGATTTCTTATTTGCTCCGGTACCAAAAATTCCAGATTTTTTAGAAATTTTGCGATTCCTAATTTGCTGAAAATCCTCAGATTTTGAAATGTCTCCATCAACACAGCTTTCCATGTTATTTTTATTGATGAGGAGATTACGGTTTTTATTTAGTTCAGGTGTGTTTATATTATTTTTATTTTTGGAGTTTTTATTAACAATGTTTTTATTTATATGTCCAGAATTATTCTTTTTATGATTGATAACAGTAATAGTAGATGAGTCAGATTCAAACGATGAATCAAGGACATTTCTAGAAATATTTTCAGCACTACAATGATTATCACATTCACTCTGTAGTTTGCCATTTTGCATCAGCGGACTAGTTAATAATTTAACAAGTTCTATATTAGATTCACGTAAATTCTTTACCTCTGTTTCTAGGTTAGTTACTTTAGTCACCAGTTCACTTGTACTTTCTTTTACAATTTTATTCACCAAATTGTAAAAATTGTCACTTTTTAGAAATTTTAGAACTACGTTTTCGTCTACACTACTTGTACTTTTTGTGTTTGTCATTTTATTAATTAATATATCACACAATTACTTAAAAAAGTTAGATTTTACAGGAGCGGTAAGCAAGTGTGCACTCCGTTCGGACGATCGAGAATAATAGAATAATATAAAAGTGTCTAACTCAAATCCTGGACATTGTTGACTGCGGCCATATTGCTTACGTCATGAGCACCGCTAGAGGGCCAGGAAAATTTGTGTCCCGGGCTTTTTAAACTCATCTACCCATGTACTATCTGAATCCAAAGGGGCGCATTGGTTGCCAGAGGTGAAGTTTTTTCCAGCTATCCGACCCCACGGTGTATTGAGTAGAACGGTGGCAGCATTTACCAGCCAGTGCGAGAGAGATAGATCTATCATGACGTCACTGCATACCCGGTTCTCTTTCTAACGTATTAGAGTAATATTACTATGTGAAGATGCCCGGGGCGGAGCTAACGTGCGCGAACAATTTCTATCAGTGGTGTAGCGTCATCTGGGGTATCAATAATGGCAAATATTTAAGTTGAATTATTAAATTGCTTTTTAAATTTTATTACAATGTGTGACGAATAACTACACTCCAGTATACTTTAACTTGTTAATGAATTGATATTTCACGTACGATTTAATTTTCTTATGCACATAAAGCTAAAGCAATGCTAGCCCAAAAACATTTTTCCCATTTAGATATGGAACAATGTTTTTGGACTAATGTTTTAACTTTGTGTGCATAAGAAAATTAAATAGCACACGAGGTATCAATTCATGGACAAGTTGAAGTATACTCGACTCTATTTTTCAGGTTAACTGTAGAGTAATAATTTGTACAAAACTTCACATAAAGTTGTTTTATTTAAGACATTTTGCACCAAATTTGGTACTAAACCACCTAATCTATGGACTAAACGAATTATATTTCTACTTTCAACCACCGACCGCCTGCGAACAAAACTCTGTATACTGACGCTGCCACTGTGGACAACCTTATATATGACGCAAGTCGCTCTCATTGGCTTAAAATGAAGAGCATGCATAAACTCGTTTCTGCGCATTTTAATTGCCTGGCATCTTCTCATAATAATATAGCTTACTAATAAAAAACTATTGAGTTTTTTAATCATTTATGAAAGAATACTTCCTAAATTTTTATATATATTTAATATATATGTGAATATATATATAATAATATATCTAAGATTCTGTTTTTATAAAAATGTAAACAAAATAAAATTTAGTAGCTTAGGTTTCAAGCTAAATAATTCTTTCTTAGCATATATGTTTCTTAGAACAAGCGTGTTCTATGTATCTTTCTTTTACCTCGGACTTGTACCTATTCAACTTAATTTATCACTTCTTAAGGTAGATTTTAAAAAAGAATAAATATATCGGGTGGTCCAAAAAAAACCGGAATTTTCATTTTACCTTATAACTTTTTTATTTTTTCAGCGATTTTCAACTTTTTGGATTTGTTCGACAGCTAAAGCTTACAGCTAAACGATTCTCTGTCAGAAGCTGATATTATGATCATAAATGTCAAGGCAGACGTATTTAAACTTGAGCAATTTTTAATAACTGCTGGAATTTTGTTGAAATGCCGAATTTACAAACGGCTTGTTTCATCATCATGAGTGGTCTTGTGGCAATATTTTGATGGGTAGTTTTAAAAAATCGGTCTAAGAACTACGGAGCTGTACTAAAAAATGTAGAGGCGTGTTAGCAACGTCTCGGCAGCAATGGTAAAAACAGAAATTTTTATTTTCCTTTATAACTTTTTTGATTCCCTACCGATTTTAATTTTTTTTGGATCATTTAAAACCCAAAGCCTTCCACTACAATATTGAATGTCAGAAATTGACATGAATCATAAATTCAATATGGCGGAAGTGGTCAAATTTACCTAATATTTAAAAACCGCTGGGATTTTTTTTAAATGGCGAATTAAATGGCTTTTCTTTTAATCTGGAAGCCTTATCTTCTAAAAACATTTTCACGCATAGATCACGAAAGTGGGTTAAGAACTTACAAAGATGTAGTTGATAACGTAATCATATGGCCCATAACAACAGTATTAAATTAATTCTTAACAGAGTTACCTATACACTTATCGTCATGGTTACAAAACAAATGAACATTGATACCTACTTAACTGTCACTTCGGCTGTTTTTAAAAATTGTTTTGTGGTACCTAGTTTTGTTAAAATGGTGTTATCAAATGAAGACAAGATTTTCATTAAGAATTTATTGATTCGCGGCTAGACGTTCCAGTTAGTTGAACAATTTGACTCACACTAAAACTGGAATGCGGTGTCCTTACAGGGCTAATTGCCAAATTGGTGACCTGTTCAATGTTCTCCTAAAAAATATTCAAAAATATTAGAATTAAATTACTCTATATTTTCTTTACGTTGACACTAATTACACAATGTTACAATAAATACTTACTTCTACTCTTACTGATCTGGGCCTACCACTTCCTCGACGTCTTTCAATAGTTCCAGTTTCTTGAAACTTCCGTGCAAAGTCGTAAATAGTACTTTTTTTTAAGTTATTGCCTGGAAATTGTTGTATTATTTCCAAAACTTTATAGCCGCGAATCAATAAATTCTTAATGAAAATCTTGTCTTCATTTGACAACACCATTTTACCTTTACCACAAAACACTTTTTAAAAACAGCCGAAGTGACAGTTAAGTATCAATGTTCATTTGTTTTGTAACCATGACGATAAGTTTATAGGTAACTTTGTTAAGAATTAATTTAATACTGTCGTTATGGGGCACATGATTACGTTATCACCTACATCTTTGTAAGTTCTTAACCGATTTTTGTGATCTATGCGTGAAAATGTTTTTAGAAGATAAGGCTTCCAGATTAAAAGAAAAGCCATTTAATTCGCCATTTAAAAAAAATCCCAGCTTCTTTTAAATATTAGGTAAATTTGACCACTTCCGCCATATTGGATTTATGATTCATGTCAATTTCTGACATTCAATATTGTAGTGGACGGCTTTGGGTTTTAAATGATCTAAAACAAATTAAAATCGGTAAGGAATGAAAAAAGTTATAAAGAAAAATAAAAATTTCTGTTTTTACCATTGCTGCCGAGACGTTGATAACACGCCTCTATATTTTTTGGTACAGCTCCGTAGCTCTTTGACCGATTTTTTAAAACTACCCATCAAAATATTGCCACAAGACCAGTCATGATGATGAAACAAACCGTTTGTAAATTCGGCATTTCAACAAAATTCCAGCAGTTATTAAAAATTGCTCAAGTTTAAATACGACTGCCTTGACATTTATGATCATATCAACTTCTGACAGGGAATCGTTTAGCTGAAAGCTTTAGCTGTCGAACGAATCCAAAAAGTTGAAAATCGCTGAAAAAATAAAAATGTTATAAGGTAAAATGAAAATTCCGGTTTTTTTTGGACCACCCGATATAATATAATTTCTGGAAAAAAACCTGAACTGTGGATGATCTACAAATATAATAAAAGAAATGCATGATAGTATTAATAAAATGTATTTATTTAAATAGGTACCTAATTTAATAACAAAAACAATAATATGAAAATAAATTTAATTTGGATGCCCATTTCTGCAGAGTTACTACATGAGGAAGAGGAAAATTTAGTTTATTTCTTATAAAAATATAGCACGTTTTGCTCAAATATCTTATTGAAAACGCTTTCGAAATATCATCAGCAGACCAACGCACCTTGACTTTTGTATTATTTATTAATTGTAGTTGAGTTTTACTAAAAATCCCTTCTAATTTAGTCACTGGGATCTGATTTTCAGCGTTTTCTTTTAAAATTTTTTTCAAGCTCGCAATTTCGTCTTGCTGTGAATCAATTACTTGTTGCATTCCTAGAATTGTTTCCTTCAAGTCAGTATTTTCCAAGGCAATTTTGCTAAATTTTGATTCTAAAGATTCTTCCTCTTCGCCGTATCGATTGGGAGTTCATTATTATTATTAATCAATAATAGTTCCTCAGCAATTTTTTTATTCTGTCTTTTTTCAAAGCGCTTCTGTCGAGTTACCTCTAAACTTGACTGATTCCTAATATCATTTTTCTTTAGAAAAAATTTAGGAACAGCTAAAAATAGGTACAAAAAAAACATGGTACATAACTGTACTGAATATTAAAATATAACCAATAATATACTGTAATGAATTATAAATTCATTACTAGAATATCCGTTTAACCAGAGCTGCTAAGCATAGACAGCCACAAAATTGAAGTCACCGCGTCAATGCAGAGTGTAATAAATTCGAAATTAGTTATTGAAATCTCCGCTTAACGGACGTTCTCATGCGTAGGCAAATACCGAGCCATACGTCACGCGAACCAGGGTCATATTTTGGTATAAATACCAAGCCGAAAACTACTAATGGATTCAGTATTTCACTGACAGTCACCTACAGCGAGCTGAGCTGGGTGATAGGGGGTCTTAAGCGTGCTGAGCTTGACCACGGTTAGTAGAATATCGAATCCAACGACGTAGCCGCCCGGCCGAATGTCTATTGTTGCCTTGGGGTTTGTAGCGTGCTGAGCTAGACCTCCTGGTGTACGGTAGTCAGTCGACCTGTCTGTTCCGCCGCCCCGACGTCCGTCGGTCTGTTTGTTGACCGTAGGGCTTCAGCGTGTTGAGCTGGTCCTGCCGTCGGTAAATAGGTACCGAACCGCCGTCGTCTCTCCGTCGGTCTATTTGTTGACTGTAGGCCTTCAGCGTGTTGAGCTGGTCCTGCCGTCGGTAAATAGGTACCGAACCGCCGTCGTCTCTCCGTCGGTCTATTTGTTGACTGTAGGCCTTCAGTGTGTTGAGCTAGTCCTGCCGTCGGTAAATAGGTACCGAACCGCCGTCGTCTCTCCGTCGGTCTATTTGTTGACTGTAGGCCTTCAGCGTGTTGAGCTGGTCCTGCCGTTATTAAATAGGTACCGTACTACACCGCAGCACGTGAAGCTGAAGCCACCGTTTATCACTCCGTTATTACACTCCGCATGTTATATAATAATATTGTATAGCTTACCGTCCTGACATTACACTCCGCCGATTATATTACGATATTATATGTATAACATATCTAGCCTGTAAAAAGATTACCTGTACCTGATACTTTCCGATACTTGACTGTTTGTTCAAGACATAAATTATTTTATGTATGAATATGTAAAGAGATTACCTGTACCTGATATATTCCGATACTTGACTATTTGTGTGAAGAAATAAACTGTTTTATTTATACTGTGGACTTTCTATTTATTACTAATACATGAAACCTGGATAACTTCTCCAAACCAGCTACCCGTAAGCAAAAGACGTTACCTGTTTTAACGCCCAAACAGAGTCACATAGTTTGGCGTTAGAAAAGACGTTACAATACCAGTTTCTTTAAGTTTTCTAACAGCAGGAAGTATTTTGGCATCAATGAGGAACGTAAATTATTTTCAGGCATCTTCTGAAAAATGTACACTGCAGACATAGCCAGTATTCGGATTCCAGTCTTCCGTTCTGCGACAAGCATTGACCCAAATCTTTTGTCTCTTGTAATTCATTGGGAAACGGCGGAAAGAGATTTTTATTCCTTGCTTCTTAATACTTTTCCAACTATTATTGCAAACAGCAACAGCACAACGCATTCCAGGCATGTTTAAACACACCGTTTAAATTTTTGCACGATTTAACAGAAGTAAATAAACAAGAACACAATTAATACACTAGAAAACGAAAGTTAATGAATACAAATAAACAATATAAATCAACAAAAGCAACTATTAAACGAATAAAACAACAAATATACAGACACCAACAGAAACTGAGAAACCGTTTTACGATACAACCGTGTCAAAAGTCAGGGTATGCAATTACGTCAGCACACATTTCTGTCAAAGCAATGCTGCCACCGTTCTACTCAATACACCGTGATCCGACCCCACTAATAATTTTGCAGTGGTTAAGTGAATATCTCGAAGATAGAAGTCAGGTTACCAAATATAATAATAGTGTATCTACGCAGAAACAATTCACATATGGAGTACCGCAGGTGACAGTTATGGGCCCAAATTTATTCGTAATTTATATAAACGATATCGTCCAGTGCATAAAAAAATGTAACATTCAACTCTTTGCAGATGACACTTTAATTTATGTAGTTGGTGAAAACGTTAACGATATAATATCTGTGATAAACGAGGAAATAAATGCGGTAATGTCATGGTTAAATGACAACAGTCTTCAAATTAATATTGACAAAACAAAGTGTATGATCATCAAAAATAAATATAATACTGTTGATACTGACAATATTGGTGGAATAATAATAAATGGAGAAAGGGTAGAGCAAGTGAAAGAAATAAAATACCTGGGAGTACTTATAGATGAAAACCTGACATTCTCAAGTCATGCTGCATACATAACAAATAAAACAGCCAAAAAAGTTAACCTATTAGGACGTGTTGGAAGTGATGTCAGTTCATGGACAAAATTAACAATTTATAAATCAATTATATTGCCTCATCTTAATTTTTGCTCCTCCATTCTTTTCTTATTAAACAATACAGAATTAGATATCATCCAAAAAAAGCAAAACCAGGCACTACGTATAATTCTTAAATGTAACAGATCAAATCTATGCTCTGTACTACTAATTTACTTAGTGTTAAACAAACAATATTTTTGAATACCATGACATTCATTTTCAAAATGCTGCAGGGTCTATTACCAAATCATTTATCAAAATTCTTAGTTTATGTATAGGACGTACATAATTATAGCACAAGATCGAGAGGAAATTTCTATGTGGAAACAGTCACATCTTCCTACAGTCAGAATAACCTATTTCATAAAGGATTGCTTCAGTACAACAATCTACCTAATTACGTGAAGAACTGTATATCTGTACAAAAATTTAAAACTGCGTGTATTGAATATATAAAGAACAATATTGGTATTTAATTTCTATTTCATTCAAAATACTATGTGTCCTATATTATATATATATATATATATATATATATATATATATATTTTTTTTCACTTTTTCCTACTTAACATTGTGTGATATTACTTAAGGGCGAAATCATTATGTAAAAAAATTGTAAACGTCTTTTTAATCCCTATGTGAATATGTTTGTATTATTATCTGTATTGGTTAGCAAAGGCTATTAAATAAATTACTTACTTACTTACTTATAATAATAATAATAATCTTTATTAGCCAAAGCTAATGATACAATCAATAAGATACAATCAATAAGATCCAACTCTTACATAAAGTACATCCCATTATCATTACATTAAAATTTATATAAATCTAAAGAAAATATATAAAGAAGAAAAAAAAAACTATATGTACTATCGCGGCCGAAAAAAAGTAATCGATTTTTTATCAAGTAGTATGTTTTTCGAAAAATTTTGCTTTGTAAATGGGAGTTTTTACATCAGTTATGTCAATTAAATTATTTTGACAAGAAATCATTGGTGGGGTGGTATTTATTAAAAAAACCTAATAAGAAATAAGTTGTGCATATTTTTTAATTATTAGAAAATAATTAATTAGTATGATTTTGAGAGAAGCAGAAAAAGGCTACATCATCGCCAAACTTGAGGAAGGGTGGTTTTAACAACGCATAGCAAGTGAAATTAATTGCAGCAAAGGCACAATTCAAAAACTAAACAAAAAGATAGAATACCTTCCGCTATTATATGTTTTGTGCAAATATTCTGCATCAAACTCATGACCCCTGGGACGGTAAACTCGCAGTTGACCATTGTAGCAGGACTAAAATATCTTTTTGTCGGAAAAGACCACTCGCTCCCAGTAACGATCGTTTTCATTAATAAAAGTATTTGCAAACTGCATTCTGCCTTTTTATTAACATCTGTTAGTCGGGGCTTTTTAGCACTGGCACAGTTAAATAGACCTTACTCTCGCAACCGTTTTCTTGCTGTCCTAACAGACGCTGGGAAGTTGGTTTGCTCTTTGGCTTCAATAGAATTAGAAAATGGGTTAAAATTCACATAGTTAACCAGGGTATTGTCGTTTTCTAGAGTACTCTTTCTTGGCCGCCAAGAAACCACTGCCCTGCTCAGATCATGAGTTTCTATTCACTTTTTGTTTAGTTTTTGAATCGTGCTTTTGCTACAATTAAATTCACTCGCTATGCGTTGTTGAGACCACCCTTCTCCAAGTTTTGCGATGATGTAGCCTTTTTCTGCTTCACTCAAAACATGATAAAGCATGATTAAGTAATAAAAAATTTGTTTGCTTAATATGACAATGACGTTGACACTAATAAAAGAAATATTGGGATTGATGCGACACTGCATAGAACCATAATTACAACGGGAAAATCAGTCGATTACTTTTTTTCGGCCGCGATAGTACTTAATGCAAAAAAAAAAAATTATATTATATGCCTATATATGTCTTTACGTAATCCCCACATTTTTTTTTAAAAGTCCACAAATTTTGACTGTTTTATCTCTTCTGGGAGTCGGTTATATTCCTTAAGGCCGTTATGAAATAAATTGTTCTGTCCATATGAGGTACCAACAGTTGAAATATAAAAGTTATTTTCACTTCTTGTGTAGTGGCTATGGATATCTCTAACAAAGGTGAAGTTTTCTCGTTAAATGTTGGGGAAGAAGTTGATGTAACATTTTGTATATAAATACTAATGTATTAAAAATAATATATTGCCTCACGCTGTACAGGGTGTCCCAGCCTCGCGTCGGCCAAATGTCCTGGCTCTCCTATAAGAGATATAGAAAAATTTCAAAAACGAGATGATAGAGGACACAATGGTGCATAGTATAAAAATATTTTGAAATATACAGGGTGATCGATTTAGGCGTGATGTCATAAACTTATGTTTTTTTAAATGGAACACTAGGTATATTATTACATATTTGAATTCTCCTTTTAAAGACGACTCAATCGATATGCCACTTGATGGGTCTGCGATGGGCCGGTACCATGATATGGGTGAGTTTGTACCAAAAACGTGCCAACTTTGTGAGCTCACTGTGGCGTAGCGGAAAAGCATTTTGAGATCTAGTTTGTGCCAAAAATTGTCAAAAACCCTGTAGTTTACGCTGCTATTATCAGATCTAACGAAATCGGTCATTTTATACCGGGTGAGTCAGGAAACGCCAAATCTACTTTTTCCCATTTTTTTCAAATGGAACACCCTGTATATTATAACACCAAAGGAGAGCCCTTTGAAAGAGCTTTCCACTGATATAAAGGTTCAAGGGTCTATCTGTCATGGGTGCCAAGATATTTGATGGCAAAGTGGCACAATTCGAGGTTTATTAAAAAATTACCCTCAATTTTCAATTGTTTTGTAAATTTTCGCTGAAATCGGTTCTATTCAATAAGAAAATTTTACAACAATAAAGTGAACTATTGACAAAACTGGTATTTTTATGACAGGTACCTACTTGATTTTTTTTAAATTTATTTCAATAAATTGAAAGTTGGAAGCAATATGAATTTCTCTACAATTTTTTATTTATT
This sequence comes from Rhagium mordax, assembly GCA_963680705.1. Lineage (NCBI taxonomy): Eukaryota > Metazoa > Arthropoda > Insecta > Coleoptera > Cerambycidae > Rhagium > Rhagium mordax. The sequence continues at coordinate 41,833,652 of OY796661.1, read as the reverse complement.
CTTTCGATGATAGTACGTGGAACAACAGCTTCCCAAACTTAACAACAATTTTATTATCTTTCATTGAATTGAAAATGAAAGTATTTTTTGGTCTTATTTTAGAAAAATGAAGAACACTATCTAAAAGCTGAAAAAAAATACTACGAAAAGGTACGTTTTATTAAGCACCTTCGTTCTAAAATAGTAAATCGTTTCGCGGCAAAATTACTTCGGGCTAGAAAATACTTGCCATGACATGAATTATTTATACACACATTTCAGAAAAAAAAATTAAATTTATCAGGCGTTGACTATTTTATACTTAAGTACTTTTCTGTACTGAAGTACGGTTTTTTTCTCCCAGTATAAGAATTATTTTCAAAATTTTCTTTCTGAAAAGAGCCGATTTCAGCGAAAATTCACAAAACAATTGAAAATTGAGTGTAATTTTTTAATAAACCTCCAATTGTGCCACTTTGCCATCAAATATCTTGGCACCCATGACAGATAGACCCTTGAACCTTTATATCAGTGGAAAGCTCTTTCAAAGGGCTCTTCTTTGGTGTCATAATATGGTGTTCCATTTGAAAAAAATGGGAAAAAGTAGATTTGGCGTTCCCTGACTCACCCGGTATAAAATGACCGATTTCGTTAGATCTGATAACAGCAGCGTAAACTACAGGGTTTTTGACAATTTTTGGCATAAACTAGATCTCAAAATGCTTTTCCGCTACGCCACAGTGAGCTCACAAAGTTGGCACGTTTTTGGTACAAACTCACCCATATCATGGTACCTACCCATCGCAGACCCATCAAGTGGCATATCGATTGAGTCGTCTTTAAAAGTAGTGTAGTGTAGTGAGATGGGGTCATGCGTACAATTGCCGGTCTTCGATATTCGGAGCAAAGCAGCGGTGGTCGGAGCCGGGGAATGGATGGGTGACCGTATCTCATTACATTACCGAGGATAGTGCAGCGGGCTAGATCGCCCTTGAGTGGCACAAGGCGACTAGTTACTGCCTATCTCTCCTGGGTTCGAGTCCCAGCTCCGGCAGATGGCAATGTCGGAGGGAATGGGTGTATGTGGTGTGTCCTGGTTAAGTGTCAGAATAGCTCTAAGCTAAACTTCGCCAGGACGTTAATATAAATAAGACGATTAAAAAAAAAAAAGGAGAATTCAAATATGTAATAATATACCTAGTGTTCCATTTAAAAAAACATAAGTTTATGACATCACGCCTAAATCGATCACCCTGTATATTTCAAAATATTTTTATACTATTGTAAGGGTTCTATCTCTAAAACCTTACGTACTTAAATGAATTTCGATAGGAGGTTTTGAGGATACGTCACTATGTCCGTGTCATCAAAATCTCACCCAGCTATGCTCAGATTCTAGGAGGCAAGGGTCGTGAATTAGGGATTATTGCTGGTATAATCTGTAGTTGATTTCCACTAGTTCAAAATACAAATGTGGTTGTTAATTTTAAATATATATATAGGCTTTAGAAAATTCCCGTGGGCGCCATGACTATAGGTTAGCCAGAAAAAAATAATAACAGACTAAAATAAAACAAGAGACGAAAATAAAATTAGTACCATCCTATATTTAATCTTCCAAGATATGACAAAATTAGGTTACACAAAATTCAAATGTCACGCTTCCAATAAATGACTATACCAGATCAAAATATTTACTCATGCCTCAGCATCAATAAATTCTACAAAACATTTTAAAACAAACTCCCGCAGAAAATCGTTGCTGGTTACAACTTTATACAAAAATAGCTTAAGCTAAAAAAATGAGGTAAACCTCCAATAACAGTTATAAGATTGTTATGACTAAAAAATTGTGACTTGACGTATCACCGATTTCGTAGACGACATACAGAGATTGATACTTGGGGCGGTAGTTTCCTCTAAATTGAAAAGATTAAAAGGCAAGTTAACATTGAACAATAAAAAAATAGACTAAATTTACTCTATGAGAAAACCCCCTGTATGCCGCAAACGTAACCTAGTACACAATAAATCAGTGGGAACAACTTTCAAAATTTACTTATACCTAAAATAAAATAACGTGAATCGTTTACCTTAATATTCCTGCAAGGGAAGTGTACCTAAATTAATCAAATTAACACCGGGTATTTAACTGTATTAACTTAAGGTAACCGACCCCTAAACTATAAGCTCTAAGCAAGTGAGCATAAGAAATATCAGCACAAGCCTGATAACTATACTAAGGGAAATAAGAAAGTAATCAAATCAGATTGTGTTTGTTGTGACGTTGCAGTGTGTTTAGCAATTTACAATAGGCAAATGACGGCCGGACAATAAAGTGTAGCCTGAAATCTAAAAATCATACTCGTACCTCAACAACTTTTGTTAGGCACTAATTACTAACGTATATCTAAAACCTTGGTCCTCACCTCCTGTGCACCTAGTTAACAAATTTATATCGCCAGAGGCACGTTCCCTTAAGAACAAAATTAACTCAGTAAACAGGTGGGAGCGGGACTTACAAATGCCCATAAAACACTTGTAATTATTTATACTGCCAGTAAGGCACCACACAACCGACTGTAGTCGTTGCCACGACACAACAAACTCAAAACACACGACATTAAATTTAAAATATAGCGCTATATATAAAAAAATACACAAAGGTAAATACGGTAATTAAAAACTACAAACTAAAAAAACAATAGGTACAAACATTACAATAATATCGATCGTTCCACGAGTAGTGATGGAGATTTAAAATTAAGTTTGTTTAACTTATCTTGTTATTTAAGATGAGATGTTGACATCGGGGAGGTTAGATTCCATACTTCAAAAACAAAACGTTGCCAACAGTTGGACACTTATCTCACAGCCAGGTATACCAATCCAAAGAAAATCATGGAGGCATTTACCCCAAATATAAAATGGCAGACTTCCGGGTGCTAAAAAACTGCATGGGAATATGGCGTCAGCTTCTCCCTATTTTCTCGCCAACAATATGACTTGTACTGGACCTCTTTTATAAAAGTTGGCACATTTGCCTGATAATAACAATTTCGCCGTTGTTGCTCCAAAACATCTAACGTAACGCTTATGGCCCCTATCGATCACAATGGAATTCGATACTTGACCGTTATCGATTAAACAAGTTCTAGGATCTCAGTGAGATTTTTAAAATCTTCAAAATTTTGTGTGGGTTAAAAATCATCGACTATCTACGAAAACACGATATGTTGTAAACCTTGTATTGAATAAAATTAACGCTATATTTACCTACGTAATCCACTGAAGAACGACACATAAAACCCGACACTCTACGGATCGACTACTCGGGCAACAAACAAAACAAAAATGACCGGTGTCCAGGCTGCGCTTGATGGTCAGCTCGGTGCGGTCAAATCAGTGCGGTCAATTGAGGAACTAAATTCCCATTTATTTACTCAAACAGACGGCCCAGAGTGGTTAAGATTATATTTAATTTCCTAAAGGCTCAGCCAAGGGTAATTAAAATGTTTTTTTGAATTGTTTAAAACTTAATAGCAAATAAGCGACAGGGTTCACATCGTGTTTTAGATGACAGTCTGACTTTCAACTTCCGACTAAGCAGGAAATACGTATTAAATGATTTGAAACACAAGCGACCTGTTAGGTAGGGTTCACACCTATGTGAGATAAATGTCGTAGGCTGCTGCGTTAATTAACTTGTAACGCTACCGGCAAAGGTAACGTTACAAATACCTCCCTCCCAAACAACAGATAAGAAAAAAACTACGAGCCACGGGCTCTTTAAAGAATAGCTAAACTTATACTACACAAGCCCCTAACTTAACTAAATGCATCTTAAGCTACACAATAAGTTCTTAAATCTACTAACAACAAGGCTCTAAACTTAACACAATAAAACTACACTGTTCAGCTTAATTTACAACATTACGATCTGGTATTCAGGTCCTTACTAAACAAATACAAGATATAATTAGGTTACATAATACATAATCATTCATAGAGGCAAATCAAATCCAAACATGATGAAACAAACCAGCAGACACTGTCCGAAACTAATCTGGTGCTTCTTTTAGATCTTTAATATGATATCTGCCAAGCTTTCTGTTATTTTCATCTACCAGTTCATAGATGAGTGGAGAGATTTTTTTATGAACTGAACACTTTATATATTTTGGGGCTAATTTAGCCGAAAAGTACTCCCCTGCTTTAGAAAGGACAAAATTTCTCTTATAGACAATATCCCCCACACTGAATTCTACATTGCGTTTTCTCAAATTATAATGTTTTTGATTTCTCCGATATGCCTTCGAAATATTTTGAGCTACTTGCTCATACAAGTCAGGTAATTTTTGTAACTCTAAAACCAGTTTATCACGGTTCTCGAAATCTTTAGGAGCAGTTTCTCGTGAGACTATATTGCCATAGTAAGTGCCAGAAATAGGAATTTCTCTACCGAAAGTCAAAATAGCAGGGGTATAACCGGTTACATCGTGAACACTAGTATTGATCGCATGAGCTATTTGGGGTATATATTGATCCCAATCTCTATGATTTTCCTTGATAAATGACCTGATAGCAGTGCCAATTACCCTGTTTGCTCTTTCCACATTATTCGTTTGCGGGTGATAACGAGCATTATACCAAACATGATCTATCGAATATTTTGACAGTAAAGCCTTAAATTCTTTTGACACAAACTGGGATCCATTATCCAGGACATGGATCTGTGGAACTCCGAACACACAGTAAATATAAGTCTCCATATAATCACAAATTTCTTTCGCTGTAGCCCTTCTCATGCGATGAATGAAGGTAAACTTGGTAAACCAATCTACCACTACCAGTAAATAACAATTTCCTGCTTTAGACTTAGGGAAAGGCCCTACTATGTCACAAGATAACAATTGAAAGGGTTGATTTATGTTTTTGGGAGCTCCCATTAATCCCATACGCCACAATTGTGATACTTTCTGTTGGTTACAAATTTCACACCGATACACGTACTTTTTAACATCTGACCTCATGCCTGGCCAATAATATTTCGCGCATGCTCGCAAATAAGTTTTTCTACAACCAAAATGTGCCGAAGTAGGGTCATCATGACATTCTCTCAAAACATTTAAACGATTGTCCTTGGGAACAACCTCTTTCCACTCTTTAAAGTTAGTACTAACATCATGTTTATTTTTCACAAATTTATACAGTACATTGTTCTCACTGTGCCAATCAGCGTATTGCTCCGGGTCATCCCTAACTCTATCTAACATTTTAACGTACCACTTATCCGTCTTAGCTTCAACCGCGTTTACATTGACAACTGCTCGGCTTAGAGCATCAGGCACGATATTTAATTTTCCAGGGCGATGTTCAATATCAAAATTATATTGAGAGAGATGTACAGCCCACCTAGCTAATCTACCTGAGGGGTTCTGAAGACGTTTCAGCCAAAGTAAGGAGGAGAGATCAGTAATCACTTTAAACTTGACCCCCTGCACGTAACAGCGAAATTTAGATATTAAAAATACCAAGCTCAAAAGTTCGAGTTCGGTTATACTGTAATTACGTTCAGGTTTCGTTAAAGTACGCGACGCGTATGCTACCACTCTCTCATCCTCACCTTCTCCTTGGGTCAACACGCCCCCAAGCGCATAGTTACTAGCGTCACATTGAACGGTAAACGGTTTATCAAAATCCGGACTTGCTAACACTGGGGCACTTACTAGCCGTTGTTTAAGTTTAAGAAAACACTCATTCGCCATCTCACTCCACTCGATACGCTGTCTCTTTTGCTTACCTTTTATCAACTCGGTTATAGGCGCAGTTAAGTCGGAAAAGTCTTTAATGAAACGTCTATACCATGACGCCATCCCCAAAAATCTTTTGATCTCAGTGGTAGTCGTAGGTCTAGGGTATTCAAGTATGGCTTTGACTTTGTCTGGGTTAGGGTGAAGCCCATTGCGATCCACTATATAACCTAAGAAAGACAAGCTAGGCTGGCAAAATTTACATTTGGCAACATTAACAGTGAGATTTGCTGATTTCAGGCTTTCATAGACCTTCATGAGCTTTTTTACATGATCATCAAAGGTTTTGTTCACGATGATTAAATCATCTAGGTAAGTGAAAATGTTTTGTTCAATAGAGGGATCGAATAACCTGTCAATGAGCCTTTGGAGCTGTTGAGCAGAGTTGCATAAACCAAAAGGCATTCTTACAAATTCAAAATGCCCCTTGCCTACCACAGAAAAAGCTGTTTTAGCGCATGACTCAGGAGTTAATTTGACCTGCCAAAAAGCGTGTTTAAGATCAATTGCCGTTAGAAAATGGGCATCTCTCACCTTGTCTAATGTTTATGTGAGATTTGGCAAAGGATAACGATCTTGAACGGTAATCGAGTTCAAACGCCTGCCATCAAAGCACATGCGGTACTCCCCGGAGGCTTTCTTTACCAATATAACATTTGAAGAATATGGGCTTTTTGAAGGCCTTATAACTCCTAACTCCAGCATTTTATCTATTTCAGCATTGAGATGTTTTTGCATATATGGGGACATAGTGAAATTTCTCTGCCGGAAGGGCTCTGAACTAGTAAGTTCGATATCGTGCTCTACTAAAGGTGTGCATCCTAGAGATGACGTAGTAGAGGATATTTCTCCAAATTTTTTAATAACAGACGCCAAGGTTTCCCTCTGAGCCTCACTCAGGTCACTTTTACTTTCTATTGAACAAACAAAATTGCTGCTGTTAAATATTAAATCATTAGGAATATCGTGAACTTTAAATGAATTACTGGTAGCATCTAATTGCATACCGAAAAGTCTATAAAATCCATGCCCAACAATATGTTACTTTTAATGCTTGGTATTATCAATGCCCTAATGTCTCTAGTTATGTTTTCTACAGTAATCGGCAAATCTACCTGCCCTATGACATGCTGTAAACGCCCATCAGCCGTGGTCGCGCTGTGTCTATGATCATAATCAATTTTTAAGTCCAAATTTATAATGGTTTTAAAACCATCCTCCCCTAACACTGTCTGGTTAGCCCCAGGGTCTAAAAGAGCTTCCATAACTTTATCACGGATATTAATTTCAAGAAATAAGCGATTATCATATTTTTTGTTTATGAACAATGAAGATATTTGGGGTTCGCGATAGAATTTACTAACTACTTGTAACCAATCGTTCCAGCCGTTCTCAGCTTTACATGCAAAGGTGTTCTCTTTTACTTTACAGGGCAACGTATTATGAGGGTTCCGTGTGTTAGCTTTACTATTAAAAATGTGACCCCTTTTGTACGACACTGGTCGAGATCTAGTGAGGCATCTAGTGGTGTCCTTGTGACAATTTAACTGGGAATTTCGGAAAGTTTTGGTCGGAAATTTGTTATTTGACCACCTGTTACATTTATTCAAAGATTTACCGGCATTTAAAGGTCTGCAGCAGCATCTACCGGCTCTGGATCTGCTGACTTGCCGTTTTTTAATTGACATTCTGGGCATTTAGGCTTGATTACATTTTTCTTTCCGCACCCGTAACAAAATTTAGTCTTTTTAGCAGTGCACTTAACATAGGCATGCCCCTGTGTATTACAGTTCCAACACTTGATCGAACTAACTGCATTGATCTCTACATTCGAATTTACACGCTCATCTACTACATTATCGACTACCTCCTCGGATTTACTCGTAAAAATTTCGTTTACTTGAGTTTTACTTGGCGACTTATACATGAAAGTTTTAGGAAGGGAATATTCCGGCCCTAATATATTAGGATGGCCTCTGCCGGGTTCACCAAAACTAGTATTACTCAATTTTACGTCCTCTAACGTTTTACATAAGTGTTTCAACTCGTTAATACAAGACGGGTACATCAAAGCTAGTCGATCTTGATAATAAGGTTGCAAATTTTTCATAATCACTCTAAGTTGCGTTTGTTCATCAATCGGGTAACTAAACCTTTTGAATAAATTTTCTATAATAGCAATAAAAATCAAAATCTTTTCTGAAACTCCCTGTTTTCGGTCACGAATCGCGTCCCAAAGTGCACTCTCAAAGTCGCAAGGTAGGAACACAGACTTTAATTGACTCACCAAATCTGACCATGTATGACATTGACCTCTAATTGACCGAAATAAAATCAGCGCATCACCTTCGAAAAATTCGTGAGCGAATGTTAGCAGCTGGTCAGGATTAATATTGTGAGACATAGTGAATTCATTTACTCTTTCTAGAAAATTATGCAACGTTTGGTTTTTTCCATCAAATTTTAATAAATTCCGATGTGACTGAGACAACCGGAAATAGAATTGACTAGAATCATTATGGTTTCGAGCAGAAGGCAGAGTATATGTTTGATTTAAAGTTGCAAAGTTGGGAGGTACGTTTTGAAAACCAGTAGGTATGTTTTGTGGTGTGGACATAGGCAACCCATTATACATGTGAGAGTTAGATTGCAAATTTGTGAAATTCATGGGTTCATTCATATTTACTTGATTCCCATTAGGCAAATTTTGGCGGTATGAAAACTGTGTACTTATAGGCTCGTTAAACTGTACTGAGTGACCTATTAAGTTAGTTGAAAAGGGCAAATTTCTATTTAAATTATCAGTGACGTAGCTAAAATTTTCCCCAACGAGTGCATTCTGATTCCAACGAGATGTACTAAAATTTTGTGGGTTAAATCCACAGGGTGCAGTGTGGTTTAAACGAGTTGGGTTAAAATTTGACTGACTATTTCCACTGGGTACCGTAGTGACGGGTACATAAAATGAGCTAGAAATCTTGCACTGATTAATCGAATTTACTACTTGGGCGCTCGCAGTCCCTAAACTATGATTTTGATCTACATATTGTGGTGCGGTAACCTCAGTAGTCATTATTTGTGGCACACACGTGTTATTATTTGGCAAAATACTCTCCGATGCCGGAGTTAAAACCTCTACGTTAATATTCTCGTTCTCGAGACTCACAAGATCTATAGACGGCACATTTTCTACTTTTGATTCGAGCATATCAAACAACATTATAATTTTTGTCAGTAACTGAGCTTTTAGGTTCGCTCCCTCCTGACTATTTACTTCAATATAAGAAATTCTCTTCCGGAGATGCAAAAGTTTGGTTTTCAACCTTTTATAGTCAGGATGGTGCGCATCTGAAGCAAACTTTGTTACCATTGCCTCAAGTGTGGTGGCCTTGTCCAAACAGATACCTTGTTCTCTTTCCGCATCTAATGTCACCTTTGGATGAACAACAGACATCAGCTTCTCATTGCGGATGTGACCTCGCAAAATTTGGCGCTTCGTGTCTAAGTTTCCCTCAATCACCAAGCCTCGGACATATAGCTCCCAGTCTATTTCATCAACAGAGAGATAATTCGGCTCCATGATTCCACAGTATTAAGTAACCTAAATGAACCTGAGATGAAAGGGAAAATAGTTTAGTACTAGAAAAACAAAAAGACAGAAATTTTGAATTTTCTTCCACCTATTTATTTGTACTTTTTATACCCAACAATCCTTGCCCCAAACGTTGACGGCGACACTTGTAAGGGTTCTATCTCTAAAACCTTACGTACTTAAATGAATTTCGATAGGAGGTTTTGAGGATACGTCACTATGTCCGTGTCATCAAAATCTCACCCAGCTATGCTCAGATTCTAGGAGGCAAGGGTCGTGAATTAGGAATTATTGCTGGTATAATCTGTAGTTGATTTCCACTAGTTCAAAATACAAATGTGGTTGTTAATTTTAAATATATATATAGGCTTTAGAAAATTCCCGTGGGCGCCATGACTATAGGTTAGCCAGAAAAAAATAATAACAGACTAAAATAAAACAAGAGACGAAAATAAAATTAGTACCATCCTATATTTAATCTTCCAAGATATGACAAAATTAGGTTACACAAAATTCAAATGTCACGCTTCCAATAAATGACTATACCAGATCAAAATATTTACTCATGCCTCAGCATCAATAAATTCTACAAAACATTTTAAAACAAACTCCCGCAGAAAATCGTTGCTGGTTACAACTTTATACAAAAATAGCTTAAGCTAAAAAAATGAGGTAAACCTCCAATAACAGTTATAAGATTGTTATGACTAAAAAATTGTGACTTGACGTATCACCGATTTCGTAGACGACATACAGAGATTGATACTTGGGGCGGTAGTTTCCTCTAAATTGAAAAGATAAAAGGTAAGTTAACATTGAACAATAAAAAAATAGACTAAATTTACTCTATGAGAAAACCCCCTGTATGCCGCAAACGTAACCTAGTACACAATAAATCAGTGGGAACAACTTTCAAAATTTACTTATACCTAAAATAAAATAACGTGAATCGTTTACCTTAATATTCCTGCAAGGGAAGTGTACCTAAATTAATCAAATTAACACCGGGTGTAGTTAAACTGTATTAACTTAAGGTAACCGACCCCTAAACTATAAGCTCTAAGCAAGTGAGCATAAGAAATATCAGCACAAGCCTGATAACTATACTAAGGGAAATAAGAAAGTAATCAAATCAGATTGTGTTTGTTGTGACGTTGCAGTGTGTTTAGCAATTTACAATAGGCAAATGACGGCCGGACAATAAAGTGTAGCCTGAAATCTAAAAATCATACTCGTACCTCAACAACTTTTGTTAGGCACTAATTACTAACGTATATCTAAAACCTTGGTCCTCACCTCCTGTGCACCTAGTTAACAAATTTATATCGCCAGAGGCACGTTCCCTTAAGAACAAAATTAACTCAGTAAACAGGTGGGAGCGGGACTTACAAATGCCCATAAAACACTTGTAATTATTTATACTGCCAGTAAGGCACCACACAACCGACTGTAGTCGTTGCCACGACACAACAAACTCAAAACACACGACATTAAATTTAAAATATAGCGCTATATATAAAAAAATACACAAAGGTAAATACGGTAATTAAAAACTACAAACTAAAAAAACAATAGGTACAAACATTACAATAATATCGATCGTTGCACGAGTAGTGATGGAGATTTAAAATTAAGTTTGTTTAACTTATCTTGTTATTTAAGATGAGATGTTGACATCGGGGAGGTTAGATTCCATACTTCAAAAACAAAACGTTGCCAACAGTTGGACACTTATCTCACAGCCAGGTATACCAATCCAAAGAAAATCATGGAGGCATTTACCCCAAATATAAAATGGCAGACTTCCGGGTGCTAAAAAACTGCATGGGAATATGGCGTCAGCTTCTCCCTATTTTCTCGCCAACAATATGACTTGTACTGGACCTCTTTTATAAAAGTTGGCACATTTGCCTGATAATAACAATTTCGCCGTTGTTGCTCCAAAACATCTAACGTAACGCTTATGGCCCCTATCGATCACAATGGAATTCGATACTTGACCGTTATCGATTAAACAAGTTCTAGGATCTCAGTGAGATTTTTAAAATCTTCAAAATTTTGTGTGGGTTAAAAATCATCGACTATCTACGAAAACACGATATGTTGTAAACCTTGTATTGAATAAAATTAACGCTATATTTACCTACGTAATCCACTGAAGAACGACAAATAAAACCCGACACTCTACGGATCGACTACTCGGGCAACAAACAAAACAAAAATGACCGGTGTCCAGGCTGCGCTTGATGGTCAGCTCGGTGCGGTCAAATCAGTGCGGTCAATTGAGGAACTAAATTCCCATTTATTTACTCAAACAGACGGCCCAGAGTGGTTAAGATTATATTTAATTTCCTAAAGGCTCAGCCAAGGGTAATTAAAATGTTTTTTTGAATTGTTTAAAACTTAATAGTAAATAAGCGACAGGGTTCACATCGTGTTTTAGATGACAGTCTGACTTTCAACTTCCGACTAAGCAGGAAATACGTATTAAATGATTTGAAACACAAGCGACCTGTTAGGTAGGGTTCACACCTATGTGAGATAAATGTCGTAGGCTGCTGCGTTAATTAACTTGTAACGCTACCGGCAAAGGTAACGTTACACTATGCACCATTGTGTCGTCTATCATCTCGTTTTTGAAATTTTTCGATATCTCTTATAGGAGAGCCAGGACATTTGGCCGACGCGAGGCTGGGACACCCTGTATATTTGTAATTCCTCCAACATATATTTAACACTAGTAAATCTGTTACATTTAAGTATCGCTCGAAGGGCTTGATTTTGCTTTTTTTGTAACATGGACACTTGTGTATCATTAAGTAAAAACAGTATGGTTGAACAATAATTGAAGTGTGGTTGTATGATTGTGTTATAAATTGTTGTTTTTGTCCATTGGCTGAGATCATTACCTAGTCTACCTAGTAAATTTACTCTCCTTGCAATTTTTTTGCTCACATACTCTGCGTGATTTAAGAAGCCCAATTCTTCATCAATTATTATTTCTAAATACACTGACGATCAATTGAAGTGACCCAAGAAAAATTTGCATCAACTTCCAACTCATATATCTTTTGATACAAGAATCGCAGAGCCATAAATCTTTTTAGGTGTTATAGATATACGCCTCAAGAATATATGACACATTTTGCTTGTCCTTGTCTCGTTTATTTTTGGAGATACGGTGATGAAGGTTGAGCTATGTTTTTCTGCCAAAGTTTGAGGTCGTGCATGAAGTGTCCCAAACCGTTTTCGGATATGACAATATAGTCATTTTGTACCCTCATTCATTGCGTTCATTTTCATTTTTGATTGATTGTGCTAACTTAATTGTTGTTGATTTTATGAGGATTTCTATACAACAGTACATTTTTTGACTTTTTGGCAGGGGGAGAACTGAATTGATATTTTTCGCAAATTAAATTATGAATGCGCGGGATAGGTACCTCAATCAAATTTTGCGGTCTATTGTATTGCCTTTTGCGAATCAAAGAGACCCTGAATTTCTATATATGCAAGACCACATCGTGCTCGAGTAGTAAACAATTTTTTCGAAGAACATATCACAAGAATGGTATGGCCTTCCTGCTCGCCGAATCTTAACCCTATCGAGCATGTCTGGGGCGCACTTGGAAGACGCCTTCGCAAGCGAATGGTACCAGCTATCAATTTGGAAGAACTTGCTTTTGCGGTTTCAGAGGAATGGCCTCTTGTGGATCAGCAAATTATAGATAATTGCATTGTCAGTATGCCCAGACGGTATCAAGCTGTTATAGGAGCAAGAGGTGGACCAACTCGTTATTGACATTTAATGCTAAAATTTTTTATTTGTGTATTATGTACGTGTAAGATTTAATTGTAAACATTTAAAAAAGTAAGCATTTAAAGTAAAAAAATGTCCTGTTGTATAGAAAACCTCATAAAATCAACAACAATTAAGTTAGCACAATCAATCAAAAATGAAAATGAACGCAATGAATGAGAGTACAAAATGACTATATTGTCATATCCGAAAACGGTTTGGGACACTCCATGCACGACCTCAAACTTTGGCAGAAAAACATAGCTCAACCTTCATCACCGTATCTCCAAAAATAAACGAGACAAGGACAAGCAAAATGTGTCACATATTCTTGAGGCGTATATCTATAATACCTAAAAAGATTTATGGCTTTGCAATTCTTGCATCAAAAGATATATGAGTTGGAAGTTGATGCAAATTTTTCTTGGGTCACTTCAATTGATCGTCAGTGTATTTAAATTCTTTGACTCACTCAATATTGTCACTACCAATTATTACTCCTCTATTATTATTTGTATTCAATGTGTTATATTTGTTCTTTATAATCATATATTTCGTTTTATCTACGTTTAACTTTAAATTGTTATCATCTAACCATTTATTTAAATTTTTCATAGCCCTGTTTAAAATTTCTATTATTTCGACGAAATTGTTCCCTATTGTATATATTAAGGTGTCATCCTCAAAAAGTTGAATATTACAATCCGTGATAGATTTTACAATATCATTTATGTATAATATAAATAAATTTGGACCTAGCACAGTTCCCTGTGGTACACCGACTTGATTATGTTTTTCTGTGGAAGTAGATAGATAGATAAAATTGTTTGCGCACTTTCACAGGAATTATTTTTACGAAACCCAGCTTGATTTTTCACTAATATATGGTTAGATTCGACATACTCTACGATTTGTTCATTTGCTGCCAGTTCTAATACTTTTTCATAAACCGGAACCATGTTTACAGGACGAAATTCTTCACACTTATCTGTACTGACTTTTTTTTCTATTGGTATTATTGTTGATGTTTTCCATTTTACAGGAAATGTTCCTGATCCAAGTGCGTTATTTATAACTTGAAGAAATTTATCACCGATTGTTTCAAACGATAGTTTTATAATTTTTGCATTTATTCCATCTGTGCTACTCTTTTTATTCTTCATTGTAGTGACAATTTTTCTTAGTTCCCTTAACTCTAATAATTTAAACTGGCTCAATGTACACTTTTGTTTCTTCATTTTGCTTAAAATATCCACGTAATTTTTATTTATATTTAAACCCCTGGTAATTTCCTCAATACTGTCAATAAAAAATGAATTAAATTTCTCTGCAATTTGTATATCACCTATAACCAATCTGTTGTTAAATATTATACCCTCCTTTTTGTTTTTAGTATCTCCTTTTAATAAGCACTTTAGCGTTTTCCACATTTCTATTGGATCATTTTTAACTTCATCAATTTTCTTTGCATAGTATTCTTGTTTTCGTAATCTTATTAGAGACACTACATGGTTTCTCTGGTGCTTAAATCTGGTCCAATCTTGATCCGTATTTGTTAATGTTGCCCTTTTATACAATCTATCCCTCTCCTCAATTTCTTGTTTCATATCATTTGTCCACCATTTCTTGCTCCCCCATTTACTCTTTAGTATAATTTGTCTTTCTGGCACATGTTTGTTTAGGGTTTCTGTTATCATACTAACAAGACTGTTAGCTAAGACTTCTGTATTGGTGCAATCCGATGGCCACTCTATGTCCATTAAGTCTATCTGAAACTGTAGTTCATTAAAATTGTCTTAGTCCCTTTTCAATAGTTTTTTATCTGGAATATTAAATTCATCTTGCAGCTCAATTGTGATTATTGAATGATCTGTTATCTTCGGAGTAGTATGAACTTCAAATTCTATATCGTTTTTATTTGTGATAAGTAGATCTATAATTGTTTTACTATCTTTTGTAACTCTCGTATATTTGTCTATCTTTTGATATAAACCATTATATTTTATAAGATTTTTAATTTTATTGCTGTAAAATGTGTTTAGATCAACATTGATGTTAAAAATAAATGAATAAATGAGTAGTGCCATATACCCTGAAAAAGAAACATGATGCAGCCACGGACACGTGTTTCGGAGTTATTGCTCCTCATCAGCGTAGCGTAGCTTGAATAATGAATCCATATGAAAGGATCAGAAACAATAACTAATAGCGGTAAGAAAGTAGCAGCACACAGTACTCAATTTGTACCTTCGTGCACCATGTGCCAATTTATGGCCTCAAATGATAACAGTCAGCACAGAGAGCTCTATGCGCACTGCTCAATTTCTACCCAGGCACATATAAATACAAAAGTGATGTTTAGCAGGGTTCGATAATAAAAATAAATGAATAAATGAGTAGTGCCATATACCCTGAAAAAGAAACATGATGCAGCCACGGACACGTGTTTCGGAGTTATTGCTCCTCATCATAGAATATGCTGAATGCTTGCAACAAAAATATAATTACCAGTAACATAAATATTGCACGCTTAGGTAAAATTTTAGCTGGGAAAATTCGTCCTATTAAAATTCATTTGAAATCGAAGGAGGATGCTTTAAACTTGTTTAAAAATAGAAAGAAAATTAATGAAGATTTTGGCGTGAAAATATCACTTGATCAAACCCTTAATCAAAGGAATTATTTTAAATATATTCTTGAGGCAATTAACAACCGTAAGGCAAATGGCGAAAATGTTCTTTTAAAATTTTATAATAATGTGCCAACTATTAAGGTAATAAAAGAATAAAAAAGAAGAAGAGAAGAGAGGAAAAGTAAAGAAAAAGCTTTTTTTTAAATTTTACTGTAATTTATTCTGTTGTTAATTACTTCTCTTAATTTCCTAATCATATTACCAGGTGTTATATTATTGTTATTATTATTTTTTTATTTATTTATTTAATTATCTTTATTTCAATTTTGGTTATATTTTTGTGCATTAATAAGCAAACATGGTACTTAATATTATAAATTTAAATATCAGGTCTCTAGTACCTAAGATAACTGAACTTAGAGATTTTGCAAAAAATGCTGCTTATGATGTAATTATTTTAACTGAATCCTGGTTAAATGCAAATATTGATGATGCTGTAATTGAAACAGAGAACTACAATTTAATACGAAAAGACAGGGATTGCCGTGGTGGTGGCGTAATAATTTATATAAAATGCAAATATGAATTTCAAATATTAAATAATTTACCTGTGGGTGATACTGAACAATTATGGGTATCTTTAAACATTAAAAAGCAAACCGTATGTGTCGGTGGAGTATACAAACCTCCATCATATTCTTTGGTTGATTTCTTAAATAATTTGGAGGAATGTCTTACTATTCTAACGCCACGGTATGAAACTATAATCTGTACTGGAGATTTCAATATTGATTTTTTAAATATTTTTAATAACGGTACGAAAAAACTTACTTCACTTATAGACAATTTTGGACTTAAGCAAATTATTGATCAAACAACACGTATTAGTGCAACCTCAATGACCTTGATAGATTTGGTCATTTGTTCTGATAATTTAATTGTTTCTGACTTTACAGTAGAAAATTTTAACCTGTCAGATCATTGCTTAGTAAATTGTAAATTAAAATTTCCCAATTCCACTACTGAACCACTTTACTATACATACAGATGTTTTAAGAATTTTAATTATGAACAATTTTATAACGACTTATCCAATTTGCCCTTTCAATTAATTTTGCACACTAATAATATAGATGAAAAAATCAGTATTTTTAATCGTCTTTTGCTATCACTTTTTCAAATTCATGCTCCTATAAAAACCGTGAGAATTACGAAACCCAGAGCTCCTTGGTTAACTGAAAATTTAAAATTTATTATGAATTTGCGAGATAAAGCTCTTAAAAAATACAAAAAATTTAAAAATAACGCTTTTTGGGTAGAGTATAAAAATTTAAAAAATTATGTCATATAGCAGTTAAGGCTGAAAAGAGAGCCTATTTACAATTTCAAATAGAAAATAATAATTATAATTCACTATGGAGAGACTTGTCAGATTTAAGTATATACACAAAAAATACTAAAAAAGAAGTGCCAGAACATTTATCTGATGTTAATCGCATAAATCATTATTTTGTAACATCTAATATTACTAATAATCCTGATTTACACTTACTTAACTATTATTCAAACAACAAAAAGGAGAATGTAGGTAACTTTGATTTTACTTTAACTACCAATGAGGAGGTAAGAAAAATACTGAATTCAATAAAATCCAAAGCTACTGGTGCCGATGGTCTGAATATCAATTTAATTTTATATTGCTGTCCTTTCATAATACCATTTATAACACATGTAGTAAACTCATGTATACTGGAAAATACTTTTCCCACCCACTGGAAAGCATCTCATGTTATACCATTACCTAAAAATAATAATCCTCTCGAGCTAAAAGATCTTCGACCGATAAGTATCTTAAGTGTTCTCTCAAAAATTTGTGAAAAGGTATTGCATGCCCAATTATGTAAGCACTTGGAATTATTTCAGATTTTACCTGATACTCAATCCGGATTTAGAAAAAACTATGGTTGTGCAACTGCTTTGCTCGAAGTAACGGATGACATATTGCGTTCTACTGATACTGGTAATTTAACAGCGTTGGTATTGCTAGATTATACAAAGGCTTTTGATACCATAAATTACAATCTTTTGCTTGCAATTTTAAATTATATAGGAGTGGGACCTAATGCCATCAATTTATTCTCAAATTACCTTCATGGCCGTCAGCAAATTGTTAAAATTGGTAATCAGTTTTCTCAGCCTTTAACTATCACTTGTGGTGTGCCACAGGGCTCTATACTGGGACCTTTATTGTTTTCAGTTTACTCTTCGTCTCTTAAAAATAGTTTAAATTATTGTTCATGTCACCACTACGCTGACGATACCCAAATTTATTACTCTTTCAAACTTGATGAATTAGATAGAGCTGCTCAAATTTTGAATGATGATATTAAAAGGTTGGTAGACTTGTCTCAAAAGCACTGTTTAAAAATTAATCCTTCCAAATCTGCTATTTTACTCTTTGGTTCCAAAAATAAAAGACATATGGCTTTAGAAAGATTGGTAGTTAAAGTAGGCAATACACAGTTGCAAATAGTTGATGACGTAAGAAATTTGGGGTTACATATAGACTACAATTTGCGTTTCACACAACATGTAAATCATATGATTAGAAAATCTTTTAGTAACCTTAAGCTTTTATATGGGTGTAGACATATTTTAAACAAAAAAAGTAAAATTATATTGTCTGAAGCATTAATTTTAAGTCACTTAAATTATTCAGATGTGGTGTATGGACCATGTCTTACTTTATGTGATGCCACTCGCATTCAGAGAATACAAAATTCGTGCATAAGGCTTATTTTTGGGTTAACGCGATCTTCCCATGTTTCTTCAAAGTTGAGAGAAATCAACTGGCTGAATATGAGGGAGCGCAGGTACCTCCACTGTGCTTGCTTATATTATAAAATAATAAATTACAAATCTCCTATTTATTTGTTTAATAAAATTAAATTTCGCAGTGATGTTCACGTGGCTAATACCAGGGGAAAGCATAAATTGCAAATACCTCAGCACAAGACTTCCTTATTTAAAAGATCATTTACTTACAACATATCCAAAATTCTAAATTTAATTCCATTAGACATTAATAAATTATCTCTTAGATGTTTTAAG
The DNA here is from genome assembly GCA_963680705.1 of Rhagium mordax. Classification (NCBI taxonomy): domain Eukaryota; kingdom Metazoa; phylum Arthropoda; class Insecta; order Coleoptera; family Cerambycidae; genus Rhagium; species Rhagium mordax. The sequence continues at coordinate 41,814,726 of OY796661.1, read as the reverse complement.
TTGCAGTTGTCTAAACTTTTACTATCTGGTCAATTAATAATTTAATTAACATATATTATTATTTGTATTATCCTTATTAATGTATTATGTGTAATTATGTATGAGGTACATAGCATATAGCTTTTATTTATACTACCGCACCGTATGTTAATATATTTTAGATTAGGTTAGTTAAGGCACAGCCTACTTAGTAAAGTAGGCTGTGGTTAAGGTTAAGTGGTAGAGCAGGACCTCTCATGTATCCACATGTGAGTTACTGAATTTCGCCTTTTAAGATAATCGGTATAATTGTTAATTTTTAATTGTAATTCATTTGTTGTACTGGTTTCTTAATAAAGTCATTATTATTATTATTATTATTATTATTATTATTATTATTATCAGCGTAGCGTAGCTTGAATAATGAATCCGTATGAAAGGATCAGAAACAATAACTAATAGCGGTAAGAAAGTAGCAGCACACAGTACTCAATTTGTACCTTCGTGCACCATGTGCCAATTTATGGCCTCAAATGATAACAGTCAGCACAGAGAGCTCTATGCGCACTGCTCAATTTCTACCCAGGCACATATAAATACAAAAGTGATGTTTAGCAGGGTTCGATAATAAAAATAAATGAATAAATGAGTAGTGCCATATACCCTGAAAATGAAACATGATGCAGCCACGGACACGTGTTTCGGAGTTATTGCTCTTCATCAGCGTAGCGTAGCTTGAATAATGAATCCGTATGAAAGGATCAGAAACAATAACTAATAGCGGTAAGAAAGTAGCAGCACACAGTACTCAATTTGTACCTTCGTGCACCATGTGCCAATTTATGGCCTCAAATGATAACAGTCAGCACAGAGAGCTCTATGCGCACTGCTCAATTTCTACCCAGGCACATATAAATACAAAAGTGATGTTTAGCAGGGTTCGATAATAAAAATAAATGAATAAATGAGTAGTGCCATATACCCTGAAAAAGAAACATGATGCAGCCACGGACACGTGTTTTGGAGTTATTGCTCCTCATCAGCGTAGCGAAGCTTGAATAATGAATCCGTATGAAAGGATCAGAAACAATAACTAATAGCGGTAAGAAAGTAGCAGCACACAGTACTCAATTTGTACCTTCGTGCACCATGTGCCAATTTATGGCCTCAAATGATAACAGTCAGCACAGAGAGCTCTATGCGCACTGCTCAATTTCTACCCAGGCACATATAAATACAAAAGTAATGTTTAGCAGGGTTCGATAATAAAAATAAATGAATAAATGAGTAGTGCCATATACCCATTTATTCATTTATTTTTATTATCGAACCCTGCTAAACATCACTTTTGTATTTATATGTGCCTGGGTAGAAATTGAGCAGTGCGCATAGAGCTCTCTGTGCTGACTGTTATCATTTGAGGCCATAAATTGGCACATGGTGCACGAAGGTACAAATTGAGTACTGTGTGCTGCTACTTTCTTACCGCTATTAGTTATTGTTTCTGATCCTTTCATACGGATTCATTATTCAAGCTACGCTACGCTGATGAGGAGCAATAACTCCGAAACACGTGTCCGTGGCTGCATCATGTTTCATTTTCAGGGTATATGGCACTACTCATTTATTCATTTATTTTTATTATCGAACCCTGCTAAACATCACTTTTGTATTTATATGTGCCTGGGTAGAAATTGAGCAGTGCGCATAGAGCTCTCTGTGCTGACTGTTATCATTTGAGGCCATAAATTGGCACATGGTGCACGAAGGTACAAATTGAGTACTGTGTGCTGCTACTTTCTTACCGCTATCAAAACTTAAAGAGTTCTATGAAAATATATTGTCAAACAACTTTGATGTAATAGGTATTACAGAGACTTGGCTCAATGCTTCAATATTTGACCATGAGCTCTGTGATGAACGATATATGATACTCAGGAATGATAAATCGTATGAGATATCCGGTGTCCAACGAGGAGGCGGTGTTCTGTTTTGTATAAAAAAAAAATATCAAGTATTGTCAGTGTGTCAAAGTACAGATATTGATTTTCAATGGTTATGTGTTACAATAAAAATCAAACAAATTCTTATTACATTATGTTGCTTGTATATTAAATCTGGATCTAATCTGTCGGTGTATGAAAGACTTCTAGATTCATTCGAAAATGAGAATTTACACTCAGGTAATTTATTTATTATAGGTGATTTTAATGTTCCTGAAATAGATGGCATTTGTTACAATTTTGGAAATGGGTCCGGCAAGGCCAAATTAATACAAAACATCCTATGCAAGTATGATTTATACACAATAAACAATGTTCTAAATCATGTTAATAACACACTTGATCTAGTCCTTACAAATCTAACTGAGGCAGAAGTAACACTTTCTGATACCCCCTTAGTAAATATTGATCAGTATCATCCTCCATTGGAGATTAATTTAGGTCTTAATATTAGTAAAACAATTAATAATAATGAGACAGGTGTTGACAAATTTCTTAATTATAACTTCAAAAAGGGTGACTACATCAGATTATATCAGCTCCTGAGTCAGTGTAACTGGGAAGTCATTATCACATCAGATAATCCGAACGAATGTACCAATCAATTTTACAGTAAGTTATATTCTATACTAAATCAAACTATTCCTCGTAAGAAATATTTACATTCAAAAAGAAAATATCCCAATTGGTTCACTATTGAGCTTATCCAAAAAATAAAAACCAAAGAACATTATTTTATGAAATCCAAAAAAAATCCAGAATACATACAAAAATTCCATGACCTGAAACGGGAAATTAAACGTTTAATTAAGACTGCTCATGCGAATTACATCTTAAATATAGAAAATGATATAAATAACAATCCAAAGAAATTTTGGGATTACATCAAAAATAAAAAACAAAATTCAAGTATTGCACCTAGGTTTTCATATATGGGCGAGTCTCTTAAGAATGAGAAGGATATCTCTAATGCATTCGCACACTATTTTAAATCTATTTATAGTGACAGTACTCCAACACCACAAGCTTCCAAATGTAAGGATTATAACCTGGACAATCTCAATATACATAACATCACTATAAACGAAATCATGAATGCTATAAAATCATTGAAACCCCAAGCTGCTATAGGTGTAGATGGATTGCCCTCCTATTTCTTTAAGGCATATGCCGACTTACTTGCAGTACCTCTGCAAATTATTTTTAATAAAGCCCTAGAAACTAATATTTTTCCGGATAAGTTTAAAATTGGTCGCATAACTCCCATACATAAATCTGGCACTACTAGTCTATTAACGAATTATCGGCCTATTACAGTGCTGCCATCGCCATCAAAAATTTTTGGACGTGCTATATATAACAGGGTTTACCCTCATGTATCACCAATAATTTTGGAAGAACAACATGGCTTTGTCCACAAAAAATCCACCGTCACAAATTTGGCTGTATTCTGTGACTATATAGCGAAAGATATAAATAAACATCAAATTGATACCATATACACTGATCTAGCGAAGGCATTTGATCGAGTTAATCATAATGTGTTGTTGGAGAAACTAAAAACCTTTTCCTTCAATAACAGCCTCTTGATATTCTTAAAATCATACCTAACCAACCGTCCTAATTTTGTGAGATTTGATAATAACAATTCAGAGACCTTTATTTCTACCTCAGGCGTACCTCAGGGCTCCATATTAGGACCATTGCTATTTGTGCTCTTCATCAACAATATAACAGATTATATTAAGTATGCCAAATGTTTATTATATGCAGATGACCTAAAAATCTATCTTACGATAAGATCTAATGAAGATATGGATTTGCTCCAATGTGATATTAAAGCCATTTCTGACTTCTGTGTAGATAATGACCTGGCTTTAAACGAATCCAAATGTAAAGTAGTATCTTATACAAGGAAGAAGAACCCTCTCTTAGGTGTATATGTTAACGTACCCAGGAGAAGCTGTATAAGTAGTTTTAAGCAAAAGATCCTAATTAGATATAAGCACACAAGCTAAGGCTTGAATGGTGTATGTGGAACATCTGTTCCATGTACACCATTTTTTTATCAAAAATATGTCGAATTTCAATTCAGTTCCTAAACCCAAAATTCCTTCTTTTTGCCTGATATGCACGATTCCGTGCATATCAGGATTTTTTATAAAATTTTTAAGACGATTTTCAGTACAGTTTCCAAAATTCCATTTATCTTTTTCGGCCATTATCCCATGTTTGAACGAACGCATCCAGGCTGAATGCAGCATGTAGAGACGACCAATGACATGCATTGTCCTCAGCCAGTACCAATTCCTCGAAGGACGGACTGCGCCACAACAATGATCATAGAGCAGATGATCATTGTCATAAGCCGGTCTAACGGATCACAGGAATACTCCACAAAGGCGCGAGAGTGAATCTACCGTAGATCGGTAGCTCTCGATCAGATCTATCATAGACTGATCCACCTTCGTGGTCGCACTGATCTACGGAAGAATAGGTTCACTCTACCCTCGCGTTCTGGAATTCCTAGTGAGTCCGTGACCTACGGCTTCCAAGGATGGTTGAGCTGGCCTCGCCTACCCATTGGTCATCGTCTCTACCGGGATCGTGTCTGCCAGCACCATTTTGAAAATATTAGGAACTGAATAAAAATAGGAAATAGCGGAATTTTGCGATGCCACGTGGCGACATTGAGTGGTCTCGGGTCCTTTCCATATATACAGGGTGTATTAAGTATGAGTACCGTTCTTTTAACAGGTGATACATTGATGTAGAAGGAACAAAAAATTCTTAATAATTTTTTTTCTCTCGAACCGTTGCCCAGTTATGCCCTATTTAATTAAATAGCGCATCTGGCAACATAGCGCAACGAGCAGCTGTAACTTGTGCTAACCTACGTCAATATCCTCTACTCAGGCGACTGTAATGTGCCAAAAAAGGTGTTCTTGGCGAAATATTACACATTATGTTATTGAGAAATAATCTCTGAAATAATAGTAATAATTGGGTCTCGATGAACTATGTCCAGAATTTCTTCCTCAATAACCAAATTATCCGCATGTCGGTCGTTGTGGTCCCCGGTTTTGTACACGCGAAACTACACTTCCCGTATCTAACAAACGTTGAGATGTGCGAACAAAACTTATATGAACTGACGAAAACAAAATAGTAAAACGCACTAAACATTAATTACCGACTTAAAACACTCGGACGGCGATAACAAAGGCAACTGAGTCCTTTGACTCCTTTGTGATTTGTAACAGTAGCCCACTGCCAGCCATATGATGCGACGTTGTCATATGCCTCTTTTTAAAAATGTATTAAAATACAATAAATTATTTCACCAAAACCCTCCACCGGACAAAAAATTCGCATTACAATTTTCTATTTGTATATTCGACCGGCACCTTCTCATAAACTTTTAGAACTTATTTTCTATTATTTTCCATGTAAATTTACCTTCAAAAAGCAAAGTTAAATTATTTTTTTTTGGGAAAACCATTCAATTTTCGACACATGTTGTATAAGGTTTTTTTGTTTCTTTTAGGCCAATGTTTCACCCCTTAAAATAACGGTACTCATACTTAATACACCCTGTATAAGGGGAGACCTCCCAATGATCTCGCAAAATGGAAATGCGGTATTTTTGATTAAATCCAGCCAGGATAAGCCTCAGTGCGGTACGCACGGGTACCGGGGCACTTCTCCATTATTACCAGGTGACCGCCTTGTGAGATAGCATTCGAAGAGATTTCCCTTTTCTGAAATATCCACAAACGTCTAACGGCATATACCCCTTTTGGAGAATATTACCTTAAATTTTTAGTCTATAATTCTAACAGTAAATCTATAAAACCCACTCACTAAATTGCCAGTCACGTCCATGTAATAATTCTCTTTCGGCAATCGATAACTCGTCTTTAAGCGCGGCCGTCGCGGTCGCTGACCCCTTGTGGGGGTATCGTTGTTATGGTGGCAGACCTTGCTAGGTGAGGCTCTATATGTACTATGATGATTGTTTAATATATACCCTTATTTATTATCCATGTCTTCTTATTGCGTTCTAGTATTAGTCTAGTATCTGTGTTGACCCCATAACTTACGACCCTCGCAATTGCGTCGGTTTGACCATTCGGCTGAGCCAAAGAAGAGTGAACGAGCAAGACCTGTCTGGGCAGGTGTCAGAAGTGAATTGTGTATTGTGCAAAGTGTTTAGCTAGTGTTGTATCTTTAGTTCAGGACGTTGCGAAGCCTGTATACGAGGAAGCATTCATTGTCGACAGTTGCCGTTAATCTATCGATTTCGAGACTTCGATATATTAAGGGTTTGCCACGACCTGCGTTGAATTCAACGGCCAAGAGTTAAATCAGATGTGGTGACAGCGGTTGGTTGACTTAATACGAATATCGGTCGTTCCCTCCCACTATCACTGGTTATAACGAATGGTTAACTAACGTTGACACAGCCTTAGCAAATTAGTTTAGTTATTAAACGTTGATATGGCGCCCAACGTGGGGCTGTGCTTCAATTGACTTCATCTCTTGCAAAAATCGTAGTCATGAACGACAATCCTTTGATATCTTTAACCCCTAGTGGCTTTTACGAGCAAGAGACCAGGTTAATGGAAGATTCCTCCGTAGTGCCGGAGCGGCAGCCGGAACTGATCAGTAATGTTTCTCCCTCGTCGAGGTCCCCTGATAATCCTCCATCAATGGAAGATCTATTCGTCAAGATGGCACAAACTTTCGTAAACGCTATGCAGGACGCAGCACAGTGCATAACTTTAACGTATGACCGACCACGTAGTCCTAACGTGGAATATCATGGCTTAGACCATGAGAGTCCCGAAACTTTCATCCGAAATTTCGAGGAGTACTGCCTCAGAGCACGAATTAACAATAAGTACAGACCGATTCCATTTAATAACTGAACAACTCAAAGGAGAAGCCCGAAAATGGTTCGATCAATATCGAACTCTCATTACTTCGTACGAAGTATTCATTGAACGTTTCCGCAATAGATTTGATTCAGGCGATATCTACACTCAAGCAATCACAAAGCTTTATGGCGAAATGCAGCGTGCAGGTGATTCATCAGCGGTATTCATTACCAAGAAAATATGTCTTTTTAATAGGGTCGACCCCTTCAAACCGGAAGCTCTGAAGGCCAGTATCATACTGGACCAACTCAGACCGGAGATACGTTCTCGCTTACGCGGAACACATATTTTTAACACTGAATCACTTGTATCTATAGCATCTAGGGTAGAGCGAGATATAGCTGATGAAGGATCTGCGGCACGTTCAATCGAAACCAAATCTAAGGCAAAATCAAATCAAAATTATAATTAATCATCTTCTGGCAACTCCTATAATGGCCGTGTTTGGCAAAATTCCAATAGTGAGAATGTAAATAGAGAATCACAAGAGGTCAGGAATCGACAAGTTCACTTTCAAGATCAGGCAAATCCATCCCGTCCAAATTCCAATAATAATACCAATACTAAAACTCCTCCTACTCCATGTCGATACTGTCCTGATGTACAATGGCACTACCATTCAGACTGTCCTAACAATCCTTATAAGAGACGACAACAGGGAAACTTCTCAGGGGTTCGGGAACAGGGCAATTCCCGCAATCCACCTCCAGTCGGCCCTACGAGTACGCCTCGTCGTCAATAGACCAATCCCAAACTATAAACCCATTTGACCACTTACCTGACCTGACGTCAGAATACCCAGAATATGCCAAAGACCCTGCCAACTTTCAACCTATGATCCTATCAGAAGCCATTAACCATTTATCAAATTTTTATCCTTTGCCTCGAATCAAAATTATCGTTAATAACAAACTTGTGTACGCACTTCTTGATACCGGTGCTACCCGCAATATCATTCATCCGCAATTTCTCTCATCGATGAATAATCTATCAGATCCTCAAACTTTCGCTCTTGCTTGTGGCGATCAAGTTATTGATTCGCAAGGCACTACTTCTCTAGACATCTTTATATCGGATGTTCGTTTCCATGTACCATTTCAAGTTATCGAAGAACTGAACGAAGGAATCATATTAGGAGCTCCATTCCTTTATTCTCAACATGTCGTATTTGACTATCATAGGAAATGTGTGTATGTGGGAATAGACAGACGTATAACCGTGTTCTGGAATCAGGCAACTGATAGAGCATCAAATGAAGAATTGCCGGAAAACCTCAAAATTTCTAACTCAATTTTCAATCCACTTTTCAAAGAGTTTTCTGATCTATTTACGGTGGAATTGACTCAAGCAACCACCGTAAGTGTTAAACACAAAATTATTGTTAAGGACCATCGTCCATTCAATGTAAAGCCATATCCCATGTCGCCTAGCAAAAAGAAGATCATGTATGATCAGATAGAGGAAATGTTAAAAGCCGGTGTTATTGAATCAAGCACATCACCATATAGTTCACCCCCAGTTATCATTGAGAGACAAGATAAGAAACCGCGTTTCTGTATCGACTATCGTAGATTAAACGAAGTCACGCTTGACGAAGCATCAGTTTTACCAAAAATCTATGAAAGTATCAAGGACCTGGGGAAAGCTACAGTATTTACTGTACTTGATTTGAAGAGCGGATATTGGCAAATTCCTTTAGATGATTCATCCAAAATTTACACAGCGTTTACTACTCATGATGGAGCTGCCTATCAATTCAATGTTATGCCGTTCGGCTTGAAGACTGCCCCGTACACATTCCAAAAATTCATGGCCAAAGATGTACTAACAGGATATTTGCACCATTTCTGTAAAGTCTATTTAGACGACATCATCATCTATAGTGAAGATTTGGAAGGACATGTGGAGCACCTCAGGTTGATTTTTGAACGACTACGGCTACATAACTTGAAGGTTTCTCCGGATAAGTGTGTAATCGCTACTAATGAGATTACCTATCTTGGACATCAGATTACTTTAGATACCACTAGACCACTTGATAAACATAAATTGCAGCTTCAGAACTATCCTGTTCCTAACAATAAACGACAACTTCAGAGTTTTCTCGGTCTATGCAACTGGGTAAGAGAATACATCCCTAATGCAGCCCTCATTACCAAGCCGCTAACCAGACTACTCTCGAATGACGTCCGATATAAATGGGCAAAAGAGGCCCAGAACGCATTTATGAATATTAAGCAGATCTTAGCAGAACCCTTGGAACTTCATAGACCAGATTTGGACAAAACTTTTATTCTTCAGACGGATGCTAGTCTACTAGGCATGGCAGCAGTTTTATATCAGTTCGGCGATGGAGGTGAAAGACATATTATATCTTATGCAAGTCATACCTTGTCTCCTACAGAGAGAAAATATCACATAAACGAGCTAGAATGTCTAAGTGTGGTTACTTACGTTAAGCGATATAAGATTTATTTAGCAGACAAACCTTTCATCATCCGAACTGATAATAGGGCTCTCCTGTGGTTGGATAAGCACCGAGACGAGAAAACGAAGTTTACAAGATGGTCGTTGTTGTTGCAAGAATATTCTTTCAAAATTGAACACTGTCCAGGCAAAGAAAATCTTTTGGCCGATTATCTCAGTAGGAATCCTCAAAATTCAAGTTTGGAGCATCTCGATGAAGAGCGAATGTTTCCGCCTAAATTCAAATCAAAAGAAAATATTTTGGCTATCACCCATTTGGAACTTTATCAATCTATTATCGAAAGTCAACAGGATTCTACGAACATCAGGGAGAAAGTCAGTCGTTGGATTGAACTCAGTCAACGCACTTTACAAGAGAGTTCGGTTAAAGACCAGAAATTTTACTCAACTCATCAAGTGAGAAATGGCATACTTATGAGATTGATTTCAAACAAAATTTATTTAGTGGTACCTAAGCGTAAGATCAAAGAAACTATTTCACATTTTCACGACAAGACTGGTGTCGGCCATCCAGGAAGAGATGAAACCTTTCGGACCATATCTAGAACCTATTATTTTAACATGTCCAGGCTAGTAGGCCAATATATTCAAAATTGTTTAGTGTGCAAATCTGTTAAAGGACGACAAGTGCAGCCGGAAGCCCCATTACGGTGTCATGAACCTCAATACCCTTTTGAGGTGATCAGTATGGATATCTTGGGACCATACAAACGCGCTAAGGACACTGGTAATCGATTCATAGTCATGACGGTCGATTTATTTACCAAGTGGACCGAAGCGCAAGCTGTCGTAAAGGTGAATGGTGAAACTTTAGTCCGATTTCTGGAGGAGCACTGGATATCTCGGTTTGGCTTGCCGAAGACTATCATATCAGATCAAGGAGGACATTTCGAAAGTGGATGGTATACTCAGTTTAGTAAACGCAACCATATTCAAAATTTCTATACGCCCATTTATCATCAACAAGCAAATCCAATAGAAAGACAGGTGCAAGAAGCCAAGAAAATTTTAAAATCTCTTATGTTCAATCAGGCAACAGACACATGGGATATGTACATTGTACAAATGCTTTACAATTTAAGAACGCGTAAGAACGGTTCCACAGGATATACCCCAAGCTTTGCAGTTCTAGGCTACGAACTAGCAGAAGCAGGCGAATGGCAGATAGAAAGCTATTTCCAAGAAAGACAACCCACATTAACCAGACCAGCTATCGTGCAAAATATAAGTCAAAATTCACAACAGTATAGACAAAAATACGCCCCTAAGGAAGCAGTCACTCCTATTGTTCTAAAAGTTGGAGACAGAGTTATGGCTAAAAATATGCGGAAAGACAAACAGGCATTTATACCTTCGTGGACTGGGCCACATAGGGTGACAGAGAAAGTGTCAAATGAGGTTTATATTATCCAGAAAGACCAACATCTATCCCGATTACATGTGAACGATCTGAGACTTGTGAAACCAACGGAGGAAGTAGGATTCGCATCCAGTGAAGACGATTCCGATGACTTCAGTGGGCGATCCGCACGATGGACCAGAGCATTCCAATGATCCAATTCCCGTCCAAGTCCAAATTCATACCCCTAATACAGCCAGCGTAGCTGTCTCGAATGTAAGAAGGCATCCTGCGTCGAAGCAGACAAAGGGTAGCGTTTCCGAAGGGCCGTAAACCAGTTCGCAAGCAGCTTCGCATGCTGATATTTCCATTCATGATCCAGATCCTTCCACACTAGTACATGACCAAAATTCTATTCGAACCAATGATTCCAAGCAAACCACTGACCAGACTATTCCGCTTACAGAGGGTTCCTCTGAAGCAAATATCCTTTCTGAAAATATTCCACAAAATTCCTGTAATCCTTCCAATCTCGAGAGAGAGCGAAGACTCATAATTCCTTTGACAAATGTTAAACTCCCAAATTCAAGTTATTTTCCAAAAGACGTTCCGTAGAGAAGTCTCTCCTCCCGCTGTCCACACGCGAGGAGAAAATAAGAATGATGAGATTATGTCCAGAAATTTTAAAGCCCAAATTCATAGTCGGATACTGCGGTATCCTTTGTTTCAATTTTAACTAATACGTACTGATTTATGTTCACAGCCTGAACATAAATAGATGCATGCTGATCCTATCCTGAGATCCAAACCATAAATTCCCAATGCAATGATCCACCAGTCCCAATGGTATGTTGGCAGATTCCAGACGAACGAGCCAAGCAGTGGAGTGCAGCATTCTCCAAGAGGATGGACTCCCAAGACAGAAGACGAAGACGAAGGCAGAAGACGAAGATCGAAGAGCAAGACAGAAGATTCAGAAAACAGTGCATAAAGACACTATCATGTTTTCTAAATATGTTCATTCGATAATTATGTTAAGTCCACTTTTGACCAATAATTCTATAAATTACCAATGTTATGATCCATTTACTTTTAAAACCTATGAGGCCAATAATTTTATAAATTATCCTAAGTGTTATATCTATGTAAACCATACCACCACCACCATATTCCCACAAGTGTTGTTAATAAATCCTATTATCCATATATCCTTTCTTTCATTTATTTCCTGAAGGAAATAATTAATGTTAATATAATAAGTAATCTTAAGCAGTGACACAGTGATATAGTGATCGATTCCGAAAGACGAATTTTCCAAAGGAGGGGAGTGTTAACGTACCCAGGAGAAGCTGTATAAGTAGTTTTAAGCAAAAGATCCTAATTAGATATAAGCACACAAGCTAAGGCTTGAATGGTGTATGTGGAACATCTGTTCCATGTACACCATTTTTTTATCAAAAATATGTCGAATTTCAATTCAGTTCCTAAACCCAAAATTCCTTCTTTTTGCCTGATATGCACGATTCCGTGCATATCAGGATTTTTTATAAAATTTTTAAGACGATTTTCAGTACAGTTTCCAAAATTCCATTTATCTTTTTCGGCCATTATCCCATGTTTGAACGAACGCATCCAGGCACGATGCAGCATGTAGAGACGACCAAGGACATGCATTGTCCTCAGCCAGTACCGATTCCTCGAAGGACGGACTGCGCCACAACAATGATCATAGCGCAGATGATCATTGTCATAAGCCGGTCTAACGGATCACAAGAATACTCCACAAAGGCGCGAGAGTGAATCTACCGTAGATCGGTAGCTCTCGATGAGATCTATCATAGACTGATCCACCTTCGTGGTCGCACTGATCTACGGAAGAATAGGTTCACTCTACCCTCGCGTTCTGGAATTCCTAGTGAGTCCGTGACCTACGGCTTCCAAGGATGGTTGAGCTGGCCTCGCCTACCCATTGGTCATCGTCTCTACCGGGATCGTGTCTGCCAGCACCATTTTGAAAATATTAGGAACTGAATAAAAATAGGAAATAGCGGAATTTTGCGATGCCACGTGGCGACATTGAGTGGTCTCGGTTCCTTTCCATATATATAAGGGGAGACCTCCCAATGATCTCGCAAAATGGAAATGCGGTATTTTTGATTAAATCCAGCCAGGATAAGCCTCAGTGCGGTACGCACGGGTACCGGGGCACTTCTCCATTATTACCAGGTGACCGCCTTGTGAGATAGCATTCGAAGAGATTTCCCTTTTCTGAAATATCCACAGACGTCTAACGGCATATACCCCTTTTGGAGAATATTACCTTAAATTTTTAGTCTATAATTCTAACAGTAAATCTATAAAACCCACTCACTAAATTGCCAGTCACGTCCATGTAATAATTCTCTTTCGGCAATCGATAACTCGTCTTTAAGCGCGGCCGTCGCGGTCGCTGACCCCTTGTGGGGGTATCGTTGTTATGGTGGCAGACCTTGCTAGGTGAGGCTCTATATGTACTATGATGATTGTTTAATATATACCCTTATTTATTATCCATGTCTTCTTATTGCGTTCTAGTATTAGTCTAGTATCTGTGTTGACCCCATAACTTACGACCCTCGCAATTGCGTCGGTTTGACCATTCGGCTGAGCCAAAGAAGAGTGAACGAGCAAGACCTGTCTGGGCAGGTGTCAGAAGTGAATTGTGTATTGTGCAAAGTGTTTAGCTAGTGTTGTATCTTTAGTTCAGGACGTTGCGAAGCCTGTATACGAGGAAGCATTCATTGTCGACAGTTGCCGTTAATCTATCGATTTCGAGACTTCGATATATTAAGGGTTTGCCACGACCTGCGTTGAATTCAACGGCCAAGAGTTAAATCAGATGTGGTGACAGCGGTTGGTTGACTTAATACGAATATCGGTCGTTCCCTCCCACTATCACTGGTTATAACGAATGGTTAACTAACGTTGACACAGCCTTAGCAAATTAGTTTAGTTATTAAACGTTGATATATACACCGTGAACGGTGTTCAACTTGAAGTGTTAGATGAAACTAAAGACCTGGGTGTAGTATTTACTAAAAACTTTTCTTTTAATGACCACATCATTAAGTTAACAGCTGAGAGTGTTACAGGAAACTTGGTTTCATTCTTAGAGCTAGCCAAGATTTTAACTATAAAACATCCATAACATTGTTTAACACGTTTGTCCGATCTAAATTAGAGTATGGTTGTATTATTTGGAATCCTAGAACTCTGACATACACCGATATGATAGAAAAAGTCCAGAAAAAATTTTTGAGATCCATGTACCTTAAAACACACGAAGTATACCCTTTCTTAATTTCATATGAACACCAAAGAACTGAATTTAATGTGACACTTTTAAGTAAGCGTCGTGCAGATGCTCAAATTCTGTTTATTTTTAGTGTGCTGCATAGCCATATAGCTGTACCTGACATACTATCAGCCATAAACATAAATGTACCTGACATTAGGTTAAGATTAAGGGATAATGTATTTAAAATATTTAACATAAACTCCCCTATTGAGAATTGTTTACACACCGTAAATGAATGTCTAAGAAATTGCGATATTGATATTTTTAATACTAATAAAAATGAGCTATACTCCAATCTGTGATCTATATACATTACTTTATGCTTATATACTATCTAGTTTCATACTTTCTGTAATGTTGTTGTGGGTAGGTATATGTTTATTGCTCTGTTTTTGTGTATTTGCATATTTATATTTGTAACCAACTGTATACATGTAAGTGGACTATGTCTGTTTGTATGCAGTATAAATAAATAAATAAATAAATAAATAAATAAATTAGTTATTGTTTCTGATCCTTTCATACGGATTCATTATTCAAGCTACGCTACGCTGATGAGGAGCAATAACTCCGAAACACGTGTCCGTGGCTGCATCATGTTTCTTTTTCAGGGTATATGGCACTACTCATTTATTCATTTATTTTTATTATCGAACCCTGCTAAACATCACTTTTGTATTGATGTTAAAATCGCCTAAAAGTAGTATTATTCCATTTTTTAAAGTCCACTATGATATTATGTATTCTAATTTATTTAAGAAATCGCCATCACTAGAACTTGGTGAATGATAGCAGCAAAAAATGCAATATTTTTGCTTATTTATTACTATTTCAACTCCTGTTAACCACATATTCATATAAAGAGTTTCATTCTCAATAGGTTTATATTTAAATTCTTCTTTAATATAAATTGTATGGGGTACCACAGGGATCACCATTATCACCTATATTGTACAACATATACTGCTATGATATTAACTCCAGGGAACCATCGAGTACATCCTATATGCTGCAATATGCTGATGATACTGCCCTCGTTGTCCATGATACTACAATTGAGAGAAGTATGGAAAAACTAGGAGTGCTAGCTCGTGACACACAACTATGGTTAAATAAATGGAGAATGCAATCCGTCCAAATCACAACTTATCATCTTTAACCATACACCTTCAAACTCTTCTCCAACATTAACTCTCGACAATCATCAAATTCACCTTCTGCCACATGTTAAATACCTAGGGATTCAAATAGACAACAAACTTAATTTAAACCTCCATACCAAAAGTCAAACGACGTACAAAGGCAAGAGCTACATATTTCAGATGTTTAACCTACAAAAATAAAGGAATTAATATTAGAAATGCCTCAAAAATATACAAAACCATTTGTAGACCTATTCTGGAATATGGGCATACCCTGTATTTAAATTGTAGAAGACCAGCTAAAAGAAATATCAAAGTAGCTGAGAGCACATCCTTACGAATTATAACCAAAATACGCCACCCTACAAATCCCTTATATAACCCATCAACCGTTTCTCTCTATCAAAAGACTAATATTATACCAATCGAAGAGAGACTTCTACATCTATCAACCAAATTTTCCAAGCAACTTCATAACCAACTCATGGAACCACTGCTGCTGGCCAGAAGGATGAATCGCCCCAGATACAAACATCCGGAACAAACGCTCCAAGAAATCCTAAATAGACTTTCCGAAAGCTAGATCTAACACATTCTATACACTACATACTATAGACAACACTGTTAAAAATAAAATTTTAGATTATTCTTATCATATCACATCATATCACAATCAAAAAAAAAAAAAAAAAAATTATTTTTTTTTCTCTTTTTTACATACATCAGACGAATCATGTTATTCATTAATTATTTATTCTTTTTTGTAAACTAGCTAATAATATAAAATGTACATACTCTACATTACATAATTGTATACAGGCTGAAGGACTTAGGTCGATGGCCATTTGGTTATCTCTTTTTGTTAACCAATAAAGAACTTTTATTATTATTATTATTATTATTATAAATTGTGACACCACCTGTATGCCGACTCTGGGAATATGTACAAGTATAATTATATCCTTTAATTTGGATTTCATTATGTTCTATATCTTCCGTTATATGTGTTTCGGACAAGCAGATTACGATAGGTTTCCACTGATTCACTAACTATTCTAATTGTGTTTTGTGAGGAACAAAACTTTCAATATTTACTTATAATATTTTTTTTGATAGTTGCTATTGTGTGCTTTTATCATTAAAAATTTCCGAATAATCTACTTTTTTAATTTCAATTGATCATAAATTCTTTTGAAAGATACGCAGTTTTTTTCATAAGCAGGGTGGTTAGTCTGAATATTTGGGATTTTTAAAACTTCGGCTGCATATTTACAATTTACACATGTTTTTATTTCTGACTCACAGGAACGGTGTTCACCAGCACATTCGGCGCATACTTGTGTATCCTTTTTGCAGTCTTTGACCATGTGTCCAAATTTCCAGCATTTAAAACACTGAACTACATTACCATAGTCCTCATACTTACATGTTCTCCATCCAATACAAATAATATTACTTTTGCTAATATAATTATAACTTTGAGGATCTAGTTCTAATATTACATTAATTTTATTGGGATTACTATTTATTTTCGGTACGTACTTATGGACAATTCTTATTTTTCTCGTTGCTATATTTGTTTTTATTGTATTTTGTACTACTACTTTTTCAATAAACAATTCTTCATCTTCTATATCTTTCTTCCAAATATTTTTTACTCTGATATACCAAATTTCAGCTTGTCTCGAATTTGTTCATGGTTTGACTGGATCGACCCTGGGCTAATTTGAAAAATAGCGGCTTGTTATTTTATAAGGCGATCTCCATAGTAAGTACACGGAAATTAGACAAAAAAGGCAATATAGAAGAAAAAATGTATAACCAAATTATATTTTGAGGATCGATTATTTATAGGCGTAACATTAAATATCAAAAGATTTGCCACCATACCAGGGGTGTGCTTAACCCATTTTCACCCCCAATAGTGACACTGCGTTGGTTTTTAGCCAATATCTCTGATTCGCGTTATTCTACGACAAATTTGTAAGTGTAAGAAAATTCCTCATGTAGTAGTAGTAGTAGTAGTACGGGGGGAGACCATTCAGCACCTCCTCTCCCTCGAATCTCCTCGACCTTCTAATGAAGGTCAGGACGTCCTTCCAGTCCAGCGACTGTAACTCCTTCCTTTGGAGTTCCCTGGCGCCGAAGATATCATGTCTTATTCGTCTGAGTGCCTCACACTGCCCTAGGAAGTGGTATGATGTTTCATCATCCTTCCCACATTCCGAGCAGATAGGGTCCTCCTCTACACCTATCAAAGCTAGGTGTCGTCTTAGTGTACAATGGCCTGTTAGAACTCCAACTAAGAGTAAGCGTTTTCCTGCTCCGACCCAGTAACCAGGCCGATTTTGATTTATTCGGCCCCGATACAAAGTCTCGAGCTTGTCTGCAGCCAGTGGTTAACCTCCAATAATCCTTTAGGGTGTCATAGGCCCAATCATTTAGGGCCGTCGAGACCTGCCTTTTTGTTATTCCTAGCATTGGTTCCGGTCCTACACAGGGCTCCTCGGCCCCGAGTCTGGCTAGTTCGTCAGCTTTCTCGTGTCCCGGGACCCATACCAGGTTCACCTCTTTATGCCTGGCGAGCTCCTCCAGGGCATCACCGCACCCCTGGACCAGGGCGGACCTCGTTCTTGGGCTGCATATCGCCTTCAGAGCTGCCTGGCTGTCGGAACAGATGTATAATCTTTGTTCCGAGCTATTTCTTACTTCTTCCTTACTTGCCAGCGCTAGGATGGCAAAAACCTCTGCTTGGAAAACAGTGGTGTGCGATCCAAGAGCAAAGCTCTCTCCCACACCCCCGCTCTCTAGGTATACTCCTGCTCCAGACTGTCTATCAGCTATTCTGGAACCATCCGTATAGCCCACCAGAGAGTCCGGATGGAAATTTATTTTCCCCTCTTTCCATTCTTCCCTACTTGGTAGGGTAAGAGTGTATGCCTTTTCTAACCTCAGCCGGTCTTTCGCCTCTGTTACCTTATAGGCGGAGATGGAGATTTCCTCCTCCGCCTTTCCCGCAACAGCCACGTGGCCCAGTGGCGTAACTTCAAATTTTGGGCCCCCCCCGCAAATAAAAATTGAGGCCCCCCACCCCTCACAAAATAATAATTGGACCTTCTGTATCAATCCTTATAAATAATAGTACTAATAGGTTCAAACAAACATTAATAGAAAAAAACTGTTTTTAATTTTAATTAATGCACATCCAATCGATAAAGTTACAAATCGCGATTGTAAAATTCTTGTAATTGTACAGCTTTTTCATAAATTTCTTGCTCCGCCAATGTACATACACGTTTGAGGACAAAGAAAACGAAATTTGCCTCAATTTCGTAGAGCGCCTGAAACCTAGAATTTAGGGTAATCAAAATATCAAAAAATCTATTGTAAACATGATTTTAAAATATTCCTCGGAATTTGAAAGCCTATGATCCTCACATAATTCTACAAAATGTTTTTTTACTTTGCGCATTCGTTTACTTTTAAATTCAACAGTTGTTTTATTCTTTTCTGCGATAACGATAGCTTGAAGTTTAAATTCGTGATATTGATTTCTAAACATTCTAGGCTTTCTAAAGGTTTTCGTAAAAAATTCGGCTTCTGATAATTCAATATTTGGGGACTGCAACATTTTTGATGATATATTAATTCCCCTAAAACTTGATCCAGAAAATTACAAATAAAAATGAATTCAAATGTTTCCATTTCAGATAGTATCCGTGAAGCTTCATCGCGTTCTCCCTTTTTTTTATTTCTTTATATTATTTTATTTAACGCCAAAATTACATCTTTATTACGTAGTTTGATAGCAGTTATTGACTATCTGGAGGCCCAACGTATGGGGTTTAATCTTTTAAGACTAACATTGGATTCTCCTGTTATAGAAGCAAGATGATCCCATCAATTTATACTTCCTGCAAAAAAATTGTAAATATCATGTAGCGTGGAAAAAAAGGCATCTATTTCCTTAATGCCATTTACTGCATCTTGTGCAATGCACATAAAGGGCTGTATTTTCTAAGTCATTAATCCTTTTACTCCCGTGTAAGCTCCACTCATGACACTAGCGCCGTCATAACCTTGATCCTTTATATTTTTTAATGTCAACATTCAATTTTTTAAGTGACTCCAAGATATGAGCAAGCATACTACTTGTAGCATCTTGTTTCTAATTATAATTTTGTAAAGCCCAGAAAAGATTCAGACTTTTATTTTATTAGGTGTGTTACTTATTTCATTCATGAAAAAAATCTCCCAATTTCCACCCCTAATTGACGAGTTTTTATTTAATAATAATAAATATATTAATAGCAATAAATAAAAAATAATGTGATGGTATGATGACAGAGCATAGCTAGCTCAAGAGTAATTTTTTAAGTATTTGTAGCGTACCAATACTTTCCCGAAACGAATAAAATAAATGCATCCTTAAACCTAAGTAAACAAAACACAATATCGACACTTTCAGCTGTAAGTGTGGGAAAGTCCGATGTCAGATTTTACTAGACGGCAATAAATGACCGTAATAAAACAGTAAATTTACGTAGGTACATTATTTTTCATTTTTACCTCGGGTACAGGCATAAGTAAAGAGGTTTACACAATAATTGACAATTTTGTAGTTTGCTATATAAGTTTCTTCTTAATAAATAACTTCTTTCGAATTAAAATTTTAATTAGTAACACCACGCTACTGCATTTATCATTTATAAATAATATCGGGCTCCGGGCCCCTTGGGATGTCGGGCCCCCCCGCACCGCGGGCCCTCGCGGGTCGGTAGTTACGCCACTGGCGTGGCCTTCTGTTCTACCTCTACACTTCCAGTTGCCCGAGTCCCGCATTCTAAGATAGGCCGCCATAGCCTCCCTCTTTATCCAAGTGGGTTAAGCGTTGGTAGGCCCAGCAGAACATCTAGGGCAACCGTTGGTGTTGTTCTCATCGCGCCGGTTATCCCCAGGCAGGCGAGTCTTTGAATCTTTGCCAGCCTTCGGGATGTGGTGATTCTGCTCACGCACGGCCACCATACCAGCGGTCCGTATTGAAGCCTGGGTCTGATGACCGCAGCGTATAGCCAGTGCAGGATCTTCGGGCTGAGCCCCCAGCTCCTACCCATCACTCGGCGCAGCTGCCAGAAGGTGCCGTCGCTTTTTCAGTAATTCTGTCGACATGCAGCTTCCTGTCTAGAGTCACTCCTAGGTACTTCGTCTCCTGCACGAGTGCTAGAGCTTTTCCGTACATAATTGGTGCTCTAAAATCCTTTATTTTCCTTCATTTGGTGAAGAGTATCATCTCAGTTTTAGTTGGGTTGACTGAGAGACTCGTTTCACTACACCACCTCTCTATGATTCTACAGGCTACCTGCATTTTATCGCAGGCGATGTTTAGAAACCGGCCGGTCACTAGGACCAGCCCGTCATCTGCATATGCCTGCGCAAAGAAGCCTTCCGCTGTCAGACGCTCCATGAGTCCGTCCATTACTAGACACCATAGGCGGGGCGAAAGGCAGCTCCCTTGAGGGCAGCCTTCCCTCACCCCGATGTCCAGCTGGTAGTCCCCTAGAGCTGCACTGACGCGTCTCTCTTCCAGCGCGGATCTTACCCATTTGACCATAACTGGAGTAGTAGTAGGGTATTGCAGATAGTCTCGGTTTTTGCCTTGTCGAAGGCCCCCTCTATGTCAAAGAATACTGCCAGGGCTACCTCCTTATAATGGAGGGCCATTTCCACCTTGTGCACAACACCATGCAGAGCGGTCTCTGTGGACCTCCCTCTTCTGTATGCGTGCTGGTTCTCATGAATTGGATACCTAGCTAGTACTCCTTCCAGCAAATATAAATATAGAGTGAAGAAGAGTGGTTGAGTTATAGTGAGCTCCTAATAATAGCTAGTTTTTGGTGGTTTGACGGAATATTTTCATCGATATTTTTACATTGAGGAATATATAAAGTACAATGCAAGTCCCAGTGTAATAACAAATTTAAAAAACCTAAGTGAATCTGTGAATTGACACTATAGTTAACTATAATAATATCTTAAAGTAATGGGTTATTCATCATAAAAAGTGTCACATATAATAATAATCGTTTTTATTGAATTAAATAGTAGTTACAAACAGCTATTTAAAACATGGGCGAAGTTTAGCTTAAAGCTACTCTTACACTTAACCCATAATATCATTAATGCTTAATTAATTTAAAATTTAAAATAACATATACACTAACAGAAAATAAACAATCGAAAATGTGATTAATTGAGAACAGTGCTACTGAACAAGCTGATAAGACTCCAGAAGGGATTTTTTAACTAGTTTTTTTAAATACTATCATTGAGGTCGATTTAAATTGATTATCTAAAGAATTATAAAGCGAAACAGAATTATAGATAAAGGATCTTTGAAAAATGGCAGTAGAATAGTGTGGCAAAGTCAATATGTTTTTGTTTCTGATATTGCAATTATGAATGTAAGATCGAAAAACTAATTTTCACGAAGGTAAATAGGTTTACAGAGTATTAATAATTTATGTACAAGTATTAACAAGTGAAATTTTGCGAATTCAGGCAGCTTTAACCATTTTAATTCAATGAATTTTTAAGTGACGTGGTCATATTTTCTTAAGTTCTTAAGATACAAATCTACAGCAAAAGTTTAGTATTTTTTGCAGCCTATTTTTTGTAACATTATCTAAACAAGGAAAATATACTGTATCACAATAGTTAATAATAGGGAAAATTATTGATTCACACAATTTCTTTTTTACACTAAAATTCAGCACTGATTTATTTGCATATAAGTTCTTTAAAATTATATAGCTCCTTTGACATAGTTTAGATACATGTTCATGAAACCTTAGTTTATTATCTACTAAAACTCCCAATATCTTACTAACAGAACTAAAAGTTAATATATTGTTATTTAGTCTTATTTTTAAATTTTGTTCTAAATAATCACCACACCACACCACATGTAATTACGACCCCCTTTATCCCAGAAGGCTCTAGGAGCCTTGTGCAGGAGGGGGCTACACATTTAAAGACAAGGGACACACATCCAATATCCGTGTATAATGGAAAAATCCCTCTCACAGTATTTTCCATTGCCACGACCGGGAATCGAACCCGGGACTTTTGGGTGAGAGGCAGGTACGCTACCATCTCGACCATCAGTCATCAATCACGTTTGGATTTTGAACAAAATAACATCATAATAGATTTGGAGGGATTTAACTTTAGATTATGGCTGTAGGAATAATTATAAATGTTTTCTAAATCACTACTAATAAGAATTGAGGTATTTAAGATATCAGAATGATCAAAATTAAAAACAATTTGAGTATCATCTGCATATGCCTGAATATGACAGTTATTAACACATTTAAACATATCAGCTGTGTAAATTAAAAACAACAAAGGACCCAAAATTGAACCTTGCGGCACACCAGAACATACAGATTTACTTGCTGAGATATTTGTGCCGATTCTGACATTTTGCGAGCGGCCATTTAAGTATGAATGAAAGAATGAAAGTGAGAGTAAGTCTAAACCATAATAAGATAACTTTGCCTCAATTAAGTCGTGATCAATAGTATCGAAAGCTTTAGAGAAATCTAAACCAACTAACACTGAAGCTTTCTGTTTATCAGCTGCTGTTAAAATGTTGTCAGTTAAATTAAGCAGGGCAGTTGTAGTGCTGTAAGAGGCGCGAAAACCCGACTGATGCTTAGGCAAAATGTCATTTTCTGAAAAATAAGCATCTAGTTGCCAATATACTATTTTTTCCAGTATTTTTGATAGTACATTTAGGAGGCTAATGGGACGTAGATCTTGGATAATGGTGGGGCTTTGTACTTTAGGAATAGGAAGGATTTCAGCTTCTTTTCAACAAGACGGGAAATATCCTCTTTCCATACAGCAATTGACAATATGCGTCAGGTGGGGCAGTATGATTGGCAGGCAGAGATTTATCATAGTTGGTGTAATTTTGTCGCCTCCACATGCATTTGATTTGATATCCTTCAAAGCCTTCAGCACTAAGTCGCTATTGACCATTGAAAAAGAGAAAGAAGCTTCATTGAAATGAGAATTTTTATAGAAGTGAATTTTATCTAAACATTAATTGCTCTTATGGAAAACTGATGTAAAATACTCATTTACTACTACTGGATCAGCACGATTGTGAGGAAGAGTTTTGTCTATATCAGTATGTATGTTCAATTGTTTTAGATTTTTCCACAACTGAGTAGGGTCATTTTAAGTGCTACAAATGAAAGCTTGTTTTTCAAGTCTAATTGATTCTAAAGCAAAATTACGTAAGTTTTTATAGTTCTGCCAATTTTCGGGAGTTTTATTTTCTTTATATTTGCTATAAGCCAAATTCCTTTCTTTCATAATTCGTTTAACTGCATTAGTCAACCAAGGTGCATGAAGTTTACTAACTCTTACTGTAGAGAGAGGAGCATGACTATCGAAAAGTTCTAAGAATAGTTTGACAGCAAACTTATTTTTTGTTCAATATCATCAATATAATAAATTTCATTCCATTGTTTATTATTCAAGTCGATTAGAAACTGCTCCTCATGAAAAAATTTGAAATTTCTAAAAGTAACAAATTTTTGCTTAAAGTTATAAGAAGGAACTTTTATTTTACAATATACTAAAAGATGATCCGAAATTAGATCTGCATTGACAGTGCCAAAGCTATTTATAATATCATTATTGGTCACAAAGATTGGATCTAATAAAGTAGCTGAATGATCTGTAATTCGAGTGGCCTCGTTTATAATCTGACTAAAACCGTAGGAATCAGTACAACTAGATAATCTGTTTTTTATGTTAAACATGTTAATATTGACATCTCCAAGCATTATGATGTTTTAATTCGAAGGAACTATATGTGATAATATTTCATCAAATATGTTAATACTTTGATCAATACTAAAATTCGGGACACGATAGACTACACCTAGCACCAGTTTAAATCGACCTAATTTGATTTCAATCCAAAGGTTCTCTATTTCATCACATTTTTGTATATCCAAAGATATCACCTTAAAATTAATATGGTCCTTAACATAAAAAGACACTCCGCCACCTCTGCTACCCTCCCTATCCTTACGAACAAGTTTATAACCATTCATATTTACAACATTTGATGGTGTGTTATTAGTTAACCATGTTTCTGTTAAACCTATTATATCATAATTATTATCAATTGTAAGTTGTTGAAAAAGTGCGCATCTAAGCATGTATCATGTTCCTATACCCAAAATGTATGATTATTTAGATATTTGCGATTTTCTAATTTGATCGATGAAAATTGAAGAGTGCCGTATGAAAATTGAAGAGTATGCTTTGACTTTGACTGCGGACGAAACAAAATACAACAAATTCAACAAAATGTGACAGCTACTCGTGTTATTGTTTTGGGTTTATTGATGGTAATTCAGGATACATTTCATTAAATGTTCTGCATGTTCTGCTAATTATTCTGTCACATTGTCCATGAATGTAAAATAAATGAAAAATATCTGAGTTTGAGTAATTATTTGCCATTTTCTCCACAATAAGACACAATACAGAATATTTATAATGAAAGACAATAACACGAGTTACGTATTAGCTGTCACATTTGTTGAATTTGTTGTATTTTGTTTCGTCCACAGTCAAAGTCGAAGCATACTCTTCAATTTTCATCGATCAAATAGAAAATCGCAAATATCTAAGGAATCATACATTTTGGGTATAGGAACATGATACATGTTTAGATGCGCATTTTTTCTCGCTATCGATTGGTGTATTTAATTAGATATGGTTCCATTTAAAAAAAATGACTTATTGCTGTTTCTATGAGGTCGATAGATATCGTTAATTTTAGAAACTTTGCAGTTGAGATTTTGACAATTTTATTACATGATGGATAGCTCCAATACCTTGTCTTACCTCAATAAAAAATTCAACGTCTTATCATTAATTGTTACTGAGATATTGATTTTTACATTATACAACTATTCCGTCAATATTTTGGGAAAAAAATTAATATCTCAGAAAATATTCATTTTAGACAGGGAACCTTTAATGAAGTGACCTTTAAATTTTCCGAGGAATCTAAAAAAAAATTGAAAATGGGGGCATCTCATTTAAAATAACAAAGTTAGGGTCAACTTCCGGTATAACCGGAAATGCCACCATTTTGAAAATATTTTCATTAAATAGATCCTACCCACTTAGGACCATAACCAAAATTTCAAATCAATATCTTTTTTCTTTCTCGAGATACTTCTAATAGGCGGTCAACGTGAATCACCCTGTATATATACAGGGTGTTCATTAAGTATGTACAATAAATTTAACAGAAGATTATTTGAGTGATTTTAAGACAGAAAGTTCATATAAACATGGGTCCGAAAATGCTTCGTTTTCAAGATACAGGGTGTTAAACTTTTTTAAAAAATTTGGTTTTTCGTAAATATCTTAAATATCCGTTACCCAAATTTGTTGTAATTTGGCAATGTTATTTGTAGTGTTAAGGGGCTAATTACGCACTAACTTGATAAAATTTATTAAGTCCAGTGGTGTCCCGAGCGGCACCTTAACGAATATTTTTGACAAAAAAATGTACACCACTGACTATTTTGCAATTTTTATATTTTTTTTGGGTTAAGCAACTTAAAATACAACGTTTATGTCTCTTGCATTTTTTTCGGATCTTGCTTAGTTTTCGAGACAGAAAATTAAATTCAATTAATTGCATATCCCTGGACCACACAAGAAACATGGGGAAACGTAGGAAATAATCAAGGGTTGCATTGGAAAACGATTGCAGCATTTGGCAAACAATATGACAGCTGTTGTCAATTTATTAAGCTATTAAATTGTAATTTTTGTAAAAAGTATTTTTGGTGAAATTTTTTAAAAAAGTTAACACCCTGTATCTTGAAAACGAAGCATTTTTGGACCCATGTTTATATGAACTTTCTGTCTTAAAATCACTCAAATAATCGTCTGTTAAATTTATTGTACATACTTAATGAACACCCTGTATACAGGGTGAATCTTAGAGTGGCGGCCATATTTTTGGGGTTAATAGTACTAGTCGTCATGAACATGAATCCGATTTTTTTTTTGTAGGTTGTAAAATGGCCGAGTTATGAATTTTTAAAAAAAATTCGCGATTCAAGTTTCCTGTAATTCCGGCGCCGCTGGGCAAGCACTTACTGCATTACGTGTGACCGGTCGACAGTGTTGCCAAGTGTAGATGATATAAAACTCTCGCTAGCGCATTCCACTGGCGGGGTACCCAAATTCAAATAAAAAGGGTTTAAACAATATTCATTTTTCATGGCGCGAAAAAAAAAAAAAATTGTAGATTTGTGTTCCCATAGTGAACGGTGTCGCCTCCTATAAATATGGCCCCCACTCTAAGATTCACCCTGTATATACATTATTTTTGATTATTGTGATAGTGAGTAAACATGTGTATCTCTGATCAAATAGTGTGATTTTCAGTGGTTTATCGCTTTATTATATATCAAATTTTATACTGAACAACTCCTTATAAAAATAGCTACTCAAAAATTAAAACGGCAAAATACTCCAGGAAACGTAGGCTCAAGGTGGAAAACTATATAGGATTTGATTTTTATTTTTTTTATACTGATCTTGGGATGCTCAATTTGGTTCTGAGTTTGTGGGACACAGCTTTCCCCGGAACATCCCCATCCACCCCCCCAAAGGGCTTTTTTTTTTTGCTTTTTGCTTTATATCGAGCTTCCGGTGCATGCTATCGCAAAAGTACCTATATTGAAAATTAAAGAGGAATAAAGAGTGTACAATATGATGATATGATTGGTTGTTGTAAGTCAAACCGTTTCTTTGCACGGGCACCTCAAAGTTGGCCCTCCCTTTGAAATAGACACTTCGGAATTTTTTTATTGTGGCTCACAGACAATACTAATTAAAAATAAAACATATGGCAGTTTATCACCGATAAATACCTGATTTTTTGGTATATATCTGTTCTTTCTGACATTGCTCTTTTTCGAGATACAGGGTCGTCCATCCTAAAATTCACTCCATCGTATCACCGGGTTAATAAATAGGATTATAGGAAACAACTACTGGACGGGCAAAGGCCCCGACTCCCATTGAATTATACCTATAAATCCAAAATTGGTAGCCACCGGGGTTGTTCATATAGGATAGTTCAAAACTTATGGTATTATAGACTTCAACGTGCTGTTTGAAAATACGTATCAGACGACCAAATTTTTTCGCCGGAACTACACCTTAACCTAAAAAAAGCGTTTTTAGGTTAGGTTTTTCTTTAATATTCGCTCTTCAGGGCACACTCTATGAGAAATCGTCACGTATTGTTGTATACCCGCTTATATAGTTTATGTATAGGTTTCATAATTATTTTTTTTTACAACACCCTGTATTCGAAATTTTTTATTTATAGAGGGTTCTAAAAAAATATTTTTTTAACGTTTTCTAATACGCATATACAGGGTGACCCATTAAGAATTTTTTTTTAAATGAAAAATAGCAAAATTTTGTTAGCGATTTTTTTATAAAAAATCTGACTACACCACTGGATTTAGGAGCCCCTCAAATGCATCTGTCCCAATTTTTGCAAAAAAATTGTCATCCCTAAAAAAGTTATAACAATATCAGCATTATCAGCGTTTGCCTTTGTCGGTAAACTTATTCCTTCATAAAAACCGGATAGAACACAAACAGAAACAAAAAAAATGTAAAAAAACGTTATGAAAAATGTATAGCATTAAACGGAGGATTAGTGGAAGCTACAAAAATTTAAATTTAATGGTTAATATGAATTAATTTGACTCCTTTTTCTTTTTTTAAATTGTAATGTTTTAATCGTTATTTTTTATCAGTTGTTGTATTAGAGTAATTATTGTTGGTTGTTTTGTGTATACTGGTTTACACAATGGTTCTTGTTAATAATTACACCAGTGTTTAAGTTAATTAATTAATTTTGTTTCTGTTTGGGTTCTATCCGGTTTTTATGAAGGAATAAGTTTACCGACAACGGCAAACGCTGATAATGCTGATATTGTTATAACTTTTTTAGGGATGACAATTTTTTTGCAAAAATTGGGACAGATGCATTTGAGGGGCTCCTAAATCCAGTGGTGTAGTCAGATTTTTTATAAAAAAATCGCTAACAAAATTTTGCTACTTTTCACTTAAAAAAAAATTCATAGTAGGCCTTGAACATCAAAATTTCGTCTTCAAATTTTGCACCAAGATAGAGCTTTACAAGATCTATCTTTTAAAAAAAATCCCGTTCAATTTGGTCCACAAACAAGTTTGGTACGCGAGTGTTTCCATTCTTAATGGGTCACCCTGTATGTTTTTACTATATGCCATCTACTTTGTATATCTCTATATGGTTTGTTAATTAGACTACCCCTTCACCCCAAAATCGATACCGCGGCGTAATAGTTTATCAGAAAATTACATTATTCATGTTATGCACATATTCTATACGCATGTATGTATTGCAAACGTTTTCCTCAAATACTTTCTCTGAGGGTTATTAAAAACAAATATTCTTTTACCGCCTTTTAATACACATATATTATGTAGCTACTATGTACAGTATTCTTCTGTTCTAAGTGTATTTACGACAGAAATACGTTGACAATGAATAAACGTTACTTATGCTGACTGTACTCCTTTCCACATCACCTGAGAGGTAGAGTATTTGGCGCGTTTTTTTAAATTGTGGTATCTTCCCCATTAGGCCTACTCCACAGCGATAAATCGTCCCCGTTAATAAAACTTGCGTCGCTTAATTCCGGAAGGACCCGGTTGCGCTACGTCCTCTTCGAAATCAATGTCAAGTTCGTCCACATCTTCTGTAACGTCCGCATGGCCGATCAGTTGTTCATCGTCGTAGTCCTCTTCCATATTAATTTCGATTTCTGGCATGTTCGTACAGCCTTCGTTGCAATTTGTGCAAATACTTGAGCAGTTTAAGCCTGCTTTACGACACCCGCACGCGCGGCGACAGTCCTTCTTGTGTCTACACTACAGTCACAAGCTCCTGAAAAATTGCTGAGACTTATTTCCTGCAAATGCAAGAAGGACTGTCGCCGCGCGTGCGGGTGTCGTAAAGCAGGCTTAAACTGCTCAAGTATTTGCACAAATTGCAACGAAGGCTGTACAAACATGCCAGAAATCGAAATTAATGTGGAAGAGGACTACGACGATGAACAACTAATCGGCCATGCGGACGTTACAGAAGATGTTTACGAACTTGACATTGATTTCGAAGAGGACACGTAGCGCAATCGGGTCCTTCCGGAATTAAGCGACGCAAGTTTTATTAACGGGGACGATTTATCGCTGTGGAGTAGGCCTAATGGGGATACCACTATTAAAAAAAACGCGCCAAATACTCTACCTCTCAGGTGATGTGGAAAGGAGTACAGTCAGCATAAGTTTCGTTTATTCATTGTCAATGTATTTCTGTCGTAAATACACTTAGAACAGAAGAATACTGTACATAGTAGCTACATAATATATGTGTATTAAAAGGCGGTAAAAGAATATTTGTTTTTAATAACCCTCAGAGAAAGTATTTGAGGAAAACGTTCGCAATACATACATGCGTATAGAATATGTGCATAACATGAATAATGTAATTTTCTGATAAACTATTACGCCGCGGTATCGATTTTGGGGTGAAGGGGTAGTCTAATTAACAAACCATATAGAGATATACAAAGTAGATGGCATATAGTAAAAACATATGCGTATTAGAAAACGTTAAAAAAATATTTTTTTTAGAACCCTCTATAAAAAAAAAATTTCGAATACAGGGTGTTGTAAAAAAAAATTATTATGAAACCTATACATAAACTATATAAGCGGGTATACAACAATACGTGACGATTTCTCATAGAGTGCCCTGAAGAGCAAATATTAAAGAAAAACTTAACCTAAAAACGCTTTTTTAGGTTAAGGGGTAGTTCCTGTGAAAAAATTTGGTCGTCTGATACGTATTTTCAAACAGCACGTTGAAGTCTATAATACCATAAGTTTTGAACTATCCTATATGAACAACCCCGGTGATACGATGGAGTGAATTTTAGGATGGACGACCCTGTATCTCGAAAAAGAGCAATGTCAGAAAGAACAGATATATACCAAAAAATCAGGTATTTATCGGTGATAAACTGCCATATGTTTTATTTTTAATTAGTGTTGTCTGTGAGCCACAATAAAAAAATTACGAAGTGTCTATTTCAAAGGGAGGGCCAACTTTGAGGTGCCCGTGCAAAGAAACGGTTTGACGTACAACAACCAAACATGGCTCATATTGTACACTGTTTATTCCTCTTTAATTTTCAATATAGGTACTTTTGCGATAGCATGCACCGGAAGCTCGATATAAAGCAAAAAGCAAAAAAAAAGCCCTTTGGGGGGTTCGATGGGGATGTTCCGGGGACAGCTGTGTCCCACAAACTCAGACCCAAATTGAGCATCCCAAGATCAGTATATAAAAAAATAAAAATCAAATCCTATATAGTTTTCCACCTTGAGCCTACGTTTCCTGGAGTAAAACTTGTTTGTTACTTATATTGCTGCAGTTCTATAATATCTAATTGCAACAAGTCATAGTCTGTCTACAAAAACTTATCTAGTAGGTATAAAATAATCACTTAGGTAAAAAAACCTAAACAAATGATAGTACAGGACTGGACTTAACATTTATAAAATGGAATGTGATGTATGCAAAAATTCTAAGGATACACTGTTCAACTGTGATGGGTGCAGAAAAAGTTTGTGTAAAATATGCGGAAAGCTTACATCATCAGAAATTAAATGCTTACAGCTCAATGGTATTCCATTGTAAGCTCTGCAGACAATTTGATTCTCTTAGATTACTAAATACAATAATTGATGACAAAGAAACTATAATTCAAAGCAAAACTAAGATCATTGAATTGTTAGAAAAAGAGTTAGCTAATCTCAAATCACAAAACAGAAATTTAAATATTGCTAATGCATGTACCTATGCTTCAGCCGCAAAAAAAGAAGTAGTGGAGCAAAGAGTTAATCTACCATGCCTTATTATAAAACCAAATAAACATCAAGAGTGTCTCGAAACAAAAAAGGAGATTGAACAGAAAATCAAGCTTAGCAAAATATCAGTAGGAATTAATTTTATTAAAAATGGAAGAAATGGTTCTATCATCATAAAGTGCAATTCAGAACGCTCCACGCAAAATATGAAAGAAGAAGCTACAAAAGTACTTGGTCCAAATTATTCAATAAATGAAACTAAACTACTCAAGCCCAGTGTCAGAATAGCTAACTTAAAAAAAGATATTACTGAAGATGAAATATTAGAATCTATTACAAATCAAATAAATAAAATAAATAAATAAAATGAAGAATATGGTTTTTCTCCTCAGGATGAGATGGACGTGAAAGTTATCAAGAAAAATAAGAAAGGTGATAGTGCCTATGCTGTAATTAACTGCAATGGGTCCTCTTACAACAAATTTATGGCTGCCAAAAAAATAAACGTAGGCTTTGAAAAATGCCCAGTTTTTGAAAATGTTCATCTAATAAGATGCTTTAAATGTTTCTCTTTTAATCATAAAATAGAAGAATGCAAAAAATTGGAAAGTATTTGTACTTTATGTAGTGAAAATCATTCTTACAAAGATTGTGTATCTCAACTAAGGAAATGCATTAACTGTGTTAATTAATTAAATTAAAGTCTATTTATTTATCCTTGGATAATACAAACATACATAGCAAAAGTATATTACAATAATTTTTTTTTACAATAATTTAGGAACATTGAATCTAAGCTTACGTCTAGTAAAATACATATAATAACCTTACAATTGATCTTTTACATACATATATATTATACACATACACACGTACAAATACTCACACACGTACAAATACTCACACACATACATTCACACATACATGTACACATATATGCACAAGTGCACATATTGTATACACATATGTAAAGATATATGCACAACTAAGTTTATTTACAAATTTTCTTTCGCAAATTTAATAAGCTTTGATTTAAACATACCAATGTTTTTTACGGTTTTCAGATCATTAGGGAGAGAGTTAAATTCAATAATACCTTTACGAAACAAACTATTTTGAATGAGAGTATTAGGAGTACTACTTACATAAAAATTATTTCTGTTTCTAGTATTATAAGAATGGATTTCATTAACCGACACTAACTTTGAAGACGGATAATCTGGTAGCATTTTATTTACTATTTTATAGACAAATATCATTGTTTGGATATATAGATTTGTTTTTACATTAAGCCAACCTAATACTTCTAGCATTCTATTAATATTTATAAATCGATTAACACCTAAGATAATACGCATCGCTTTATTTTGTAAAATTTGCAACCTGTAACAGTTTACTTGTGATACGTATATAACTGACGAGCAATAATTAAAATGTGGTAAGATAATGCTGTTAAATAATGTTATTTTGGTATTAATGGAGAGATGTCTACTAATTCTATAAAAATACCCAATTTTTTTACCAATCTTTTTAGAGATATAATTCACATGTTGTGTAAATTTTAGATTCCTGTCTATTAATAAACCCAAATATTTAATTTCATTTTCGAAATCTAGCTCTTTTCTTCCTAGTCTGACTTTTAAATTTAAATTGCAAAAATTTTTATATGCCCAGTTAGACCCAATAAACATACATTTTGATTTCGTTTCGTTTATTTTGAGCCTATTTGTATTGAATTTATCAGTAAGTCTTATTAAATCTTCATTTACAGTTGTAACCAATGTTTCATAGTCTTTGTGACTAAAGTAAATTAGTGTGTCATCTGCAAAGAGGTGTATTTTACAATTACTTAAAGCTTTACCTAAATCATTAATATAAAGAATGAACAATAAAGGACCCAGGACACTCCCTTGCGGGACTCCAGTATTATTATATCTGCTCTCGGAAAATTGATCCTCAAATCTTGTTTTTTGGCATCTGAACGCTAAATAACTTTCCAGCCACATTAGTACTGTACCAGTAAAACCGTACCTACTTAATTTTAGAATTAAAGTCTGACGATCAATTGTTTCAAATGCTCTCTTTAAATCTATAAAAACTGCACATATACCAAGACCAGCATTCATATCCTCTTTCCAATCTGAAATGACACATTGTAAGGCAGTTTCACAAGAGTGTTTATCTCTGAATCCCGACTGATATCTACATAGCAGATTGTTACATTTCACATATTCCAATATTTGATTGTATACCGAAAGCTCTAACAATTTTTCACAAAAAGGTAATACATTAATAGGACGCATTTCTTGTGCTAAGTTAGTATTAGGTATTTTGGGTACGGGAATAATAACTGATGTTTTAAATTTATCAGGTACAATACCTTTTTCTAAACTAAGATTTATTAAGTTCCTTAGGGGGTACCCTATAACATGAAATAGTTCCTTAAGTAAATTTAAATCAATCTCATCTGTGCTTCCGCTTTTAGTTTGATTATATATAATATTCCTTAGTTCCTGTATTGATATTAATTTAAACATTGAAAAAGAACATGAGTATTGTGGTATTGTATCTAATAAATGGGTTGGATCATTTGTATTATTAATATCGGATATAATTGCTTCAATACTATCGACATAATAATTATTTAAAGTTTCTGCAATATCGCAAGATTTATAGTAATATATATCATCACAAAATACGCCACAATTTTTTTTCTTTTTACACCCCATTACATCTTTCAGGTTAGACCACATTAATTTCGAATTATTTTTATTTTTGTCTATTACATCGTTACAGAATTGTATCTTTGAATTTTCGATGATTTTTGTTACTGAATTTCTACATTTTTTATATATCACCCAATCTTCATTTCGTTTCGTCCATTTATATTTTTTATACGCATTATTTTTATTTTTAATAGCTTCCCCACACTCTTCATTCATCCACCTATTACTCAATTTAATTTTAATTTCTTTTACGGGTGATATCGTATCTAATATTACTGTTAAATTTTCAATAAAAGTATCAGTTACGTTATTTATATCCGTACTACTATATTTCCAGTCTTTCTCAATTAATAAATTTGTTATTTTAGTAAAATCTAACTTTCCTCTTGTCTTTTTGATCTGAAAACCATTAATACATTGTTCAGTGAAAACATGTACTATAGAATGATCTGATATTATATAATCATGGTCCACATTGACATTTATATTTACATTATTTCCGAATACTAGGTCAATTGTAGTCATACTAATGTTTGTCACTCGAGTATAATCATTTACAAATTGTTTAAAACCAATATTTTCGAAATTATTACTTAAATTTCTCTTTACAGCATTATTTTCATTCCAGTTGATATTGAAATCTCCAACAACTAGTATACTATAATTACAATTTTGCACGAAATTTACCTCAAACCAGTTAAAAAAAGCGTTAATAAAGTCATAAGCATTACCACTAGGTGAACGATAAACTACTACTATCCAGTAAGTTATTTTGTCTATTGTAACATTCAGGGACGTCAACCAAAAATTCATTGGTTGGCTAAATGTTTTAATATTTCTAAATTTAAAACCGTTTTTCACATGTATTTGAACTCCTCCGGTAAAGCGGCTTGTTGAATCACAGCGAACTACTTGGTACCCATCTAAAGCTATTTCACAATCTAAAAAGTCCTGTGTTATACAAGTTTCAGTGACACATAACAGGGATGGGCGGTATTTATAGGTAAATTCAAATATTTCTTTTTTGTGCTTATAGTAACTCTGTGCGTTTATACATGATAATAGTAATTGGTTGCTATTCATTGTTTGCTATTTTAAATAATCAGTTTTCTTTTTTACAGACTCTACAATTTTTATGTAACAATTACATTGCCGATCAGGAGCAACATGGTTTGTGTCTAAATTAAGGTTAAACCTTTCGTTTGCTCTTATGCAGTTTATACATTTTTTAAAAGTCGAATGGCATTCATTACTTGCGTGCTCACCTGAACATGTAACGCAGCTAATTTTTTCTTTGCAGTCTCTTGAGAAATGGTTATAACCTCCACATTTGAAACACCTTATAATTCTCGTATACTCATATATTTTGCAATTTCTCCATCCTACATGGACCTCATTTTCTTCTTCTGATATTAAAAATCTGAATGTATTAGGATCTGTTTCAATTATAACGCTAAAACTTCCATTCCTGACTTTTGTTGTGTATACCAGTTCAAACTTATTATTTTCTTCTTGGGGTATCTTATTCTGTTTAATTATTTTCATCAACAAATTTTCACTTTCCGTATTTAATTCATCTTCTGCAATTCCAACTACTATTACATGGGGGTTCTTTTTTCTTGGTTCTTTCACCTCATAGTCTCTTCCCATCTTTACCACAATGTCATCCTTTACTGTATTAAGAGCCTGCTTATCTGCGCACTTCACAATAACTCCTCCTTCACGTACTGATTTTCCTATTTTCACACACCAACTTGTAAATCAGCTGGATCAATGAAATTTTTTAAATCCGTTTTTACTTTATTCATTTCCTGATCAATCTTGGGTTTGACTAAAAGAATGTGTTCCTCTTTTCTCGGCGCCATTTTTGGTGTTGGTAATTCCGGCCAAACTATTGGGTTTTGTTTTCCATCCAATTTTTCTTTCAATCCTCGTATTTCACTCGTTAACTCTTCGATTTTCATATTCTGCTGAGAAATAATTGTCATATATGTTTCCATCTTTTCTTTTATATCAATTACTACAGTTAGCATACTGGAGCATTCACATCCACCAGAAGTTTCACCCCTTTTGCTTCTTGTACTCACGCCGCTACTGGTACCCACGCTCATTTTGCTAGGCTTTATCACTTCGCCAGATGTGAAGGTACAAGTTGTAAACCCTACAGCGCCTTTTTCTGTTGAACACGTGTTTACCACTTGTTCATGCAGTTTTCAAGTCTAGTTATTTGGCATATAATCACCTTTTACATACGAAATCACTATTAAAACCACCCCATAGTCACTCTAATCAAATGATTACCTGTACACAACACCGCGGGAACTCGTAAACTACACGTCAGATAAATTTAGTCATATTCGGCACGGTTTTTACCACTATTTTTTTGACAAACTTACGGAGGCGTCCAGCCGTACGTCTTCACCTTAGGAACTTCGGAACAATCTAACGAAAAGTTCAAAACTAAATTTGATGTAAATCATGAGGTGCTTAGTTATAAATGTGACGTATATAAGAAGAATTTAGATGTTAGAGAAAGAACTAATTATAAGTCTTAATTTTCAATTAAATATAAACTCGATTATATGGCTAATATACGTGTAAAAAAATACTTGTCAATTGCACACCTTAATGTTCGGTCACTATTCACAGGCTTCAATGAAACTCAGATATTTTTCATTTATTTTACATTCATGGACAATGTGACAGAATAATTAGCAGAACATGCAGAACATTTAATGAAATGTATCCTGAATTACCATCAATAAACCCAAAACAATAACACGAGTAGCTGTCACATTTTGTTGAATTTGTTGTATTTTGTTTCGTCCGCAGTCAAAGTCAAAGCATACTCTTCAATTTTCATACGGCACTCTTCAATTTTCATCGATCAAATTAGAAAATCGCAAATATCTAAAGAATCATACATTTTGGGTATAGGAACATGATACATGCTTAGATGCGCACTTTTTCTCGCTATCGATTGGTGTATTTAATTAGATATGGTTCCATTTAAAAAAAATGACTTATTGCTGTTTCTATGAGGTCGATAGATATCGTTAATTTTAGAAACTTTGCAGTTGAGATTTTGACAATTTTATTACATGATGGATAGCTCCAATACGTTGTCTTACCTCAATAAAAAATTCAACGTCTTATCATTAATTGTAAGTAAGTAAGTAAGTAAGTAAGTAAGTAAGTAAGTAAGTAAGTAAGTAAGTAAGTAAGTAAGTAAGTATTTATTGGTGCATTATACAGAGTATTTACACATGTCAGTAAGCAGGAAACAAGTTTCTGCATAAAATCAACCGGCACATTGTAGCACAACATTGGCACAATTCAGCACAACTTTCATTTTTTAATATTTCCAAAATGTGTATAAACGTATGTTAATATACAAAAATATGAACGTAACATAATAACACATAAGTATAATAATGTAAAAAAATGTATAAAAATATATATAAAAGCATAGTAATAAAAACGTTATATAACACATACAGTAGAAAAGTCAGCGTTCAAAAATTCACTAAAATTATAAAAAGCGTTATCAATTAAAAATTTGTATATCACAATCTTAAACCGTTTATAATCTAAATTCCTGATGTTTAGGGGCAATACATTAAAAAACTTGATTGCATAGTAACCCGTCCCATCTCGTGTTTTCGAGAGCCTTAAATAGTCAAAATTTAATTTGCTGCTGTTTCGGGTTGAATATGAATGAACATGTTCACGTGTCCTATATTTTGTTCCATGTTCTTTAATGTAAAGGAGACATTGCAATATATAAGTGTTAAATATAGTTGGGATTTTTAGTTTTTTAAAAGAGTCTTTGCAGTCATCTCTATAACCTAGTCCGGCAATTATCCTTACTGCTTTTCTTTATACAGGGAACACATCTGCAGCATGAGGTGAGTGACCCCAGACTAAAATTGCATAGGAAATTGAGGAATGGATTAATCCGTAATATGCTGCTAGAATAGTTGTCTGTGACACACAATTCACAAGAGATCTCAATAGAAATATATTTTTTGCCATTTTTTTACATATAAAAATGGTATGTTTTTCCCATGTCAATTTATTGTCTATATAGACTCCTAGAAATTTGACACAGTCCGTGGTTACTAAATTATCATCCACTGTATGATGCCTTATAGTAGAGTGCAAATCGTGGTCAATTGTATCACCATGTGGGCATTTTAAGACTAAAAGCTGGCACCTATCGGAAATGAAAGCTTATGCCCTCCGTACCTTAAATCCGAATTCGTCAGGAAATCGTCGTGTGCAAAAGGGCACTATCAAAAATTTTCGAGTTATTGATATGGGGTCATAGCTCATGACTTTTCTGGTTGAATTTCAAAACGTTTTCTGTAGCCGTTTGGCAGCAAAAAATTAAAACAATTTTCGAAAACCATTGGCTCTTACGGGAATGCACAACTTTGGATTGCGATATCTCGGCTCGACATCGACTAAAAATTAATTCAATTTGCCGTTTTTTTGCGTTCCACAACGATTATCTCGAAATATAAGCTCTAAATCAAAAAATTTATCTTCTGTAAAATTGTTGCCCTATTATTTGTGACTCCTGTAGTGCTATTTTTATATTTTTATCATTGATAATAAACTAGTAAGAATAATAAATGTAAGATGATGCATAAGTTACAACACTGCCGTTGCGTGCCAGCGTATGCTTGCTCGGTCACCCTTTCCTACCTCCGACCAACGTCTCACCAACACTTCGAACGGTACGTGGTTATGTTAAAAACTATTGCACACTAAATATACGTTCATTTATTACGTAAAAAAATTACAAATATTTACGATTCAGTAATTTAAAGTAGTTAATTTTAAAATAAATTAGGGCTAGAATCGGGAATCTGTGTAAATGTCAATATAATTATTTATTAACAACAAAATCCAAAATAAAAACTCAAAATTACGAGTAACTTAAAAACAACATTAACAATTCAAGTAATAAATTTTAATGTAGCTCATACTTATTCGCTATCAACATCACGTTCTTCTTCAATAAATATCGTAGACTCTGCTGTAGTTTCATTGGATAGCATTTTGGCCCATGCATCGACAAGAGCCTATACAACATATTTTGTTTTTTCGACAGCTACACCATTTAGCTTGACAATCTATACAGGCAAAGAAAAATTTTAATTCAAAAACTTCTAAATAATATGAGGCACGTATGTTACTTTTCCTACATTTACATGTCGCCAAAAATGACACAATCTCGGGAAAAGATGGCAGCGTTTGAAAAATTACTATTTTAGAATCAGTTAATTTCCATCCATAATCTAAATAGTTTGGTACGTCCTGAATAGGCTGTAAAGCATTAAGCCAAATAAATTAAAATTTTTTGACAGTTCTAACAGCCAATTAAATTTCGTTATTTCTTGTCATGTGACACAAATCACCCAATCATTTCAACATTACACTGATAACACCATCCAGGGAAATTTTCAATCACTATGACAACAAAATTACTTAACTTTGACAACTTCATAATAACTGCCAAATAAATATCAAAATGTCACGTTTTGGCAATGCCAATTCTCAATCTATGAACTTTTAATAAATAAATAATTGTTTTGTTGTGTTGCTACATTTTGATTTTATTTTTTCTAAAAATATTCTGACCGAATATCCCTCAGACATTGACAAATGCCTCATAACTTTATGACAACCTCAAGCAAGTTGCTTGGTAATATTATTACGAACCAACGTGCTTTCGATTGTCATAAAATTATCTCGTACTTACATTATCAATGTCTTAGGGATATTATAGCTGATAATGTGCCCGTAGACAATGTTGATAAAGGCTGTCTTCTGTTGGGGGTAATTTATCAATGGTTTTGGTTGCAGCTAGTATTCCGCGAAGATGGTTTATGGAAATTATATCTCGATTTGTCGTGTACAACTTCACAACAAAACTATGGATATTATTAAATATATTTTCGTCAAAGGTAAGGCCAAGATATATATTGTAACCAGCGTTTTTTTGCGGAGAGAATATGAAGCAAGATTCTTGTGTCTGCTTCTTCATGGTTTGAATTTAACAAATTATCCTCGAGGGAAAAATTGCTCCTCATACTATGGTATATCATTATATGTCGAAAAATCCACCGCTTGTCACAAAATTCACGTTCTTTTTTTGAATGTTCGATGGCCTCACAGGATAGAAAAAAAAACCTGATTTTTGTTGAAAGCAGAATGGATAAATAAATTCCACTGCTGGGGTACCTAGTGGCACACTGCCCGTATCAATTATTTTATTTATTGTGTTGGTCGATCCTCTCTTAATCCTGGTTGCATTCTTTATTGATGATTCTTGATAATAAATAATTTTCAGGATGGGAACATAAAATCAATTTTTTTAAATTCGATATTTTATAAAAACCATTTTACGCGATTAAATAAATAGTTAATCTTCGAAGTCACCAATATTATACTTAAAAATACTTATATAAATTAGATATACCGCGATGGTTTTTATTTTATGAGCATGTGTTACCTATATTATTATTGTGTGTTACCTATATTATTATTGTGTGTAAATGTATTTTTATTAAAGTTTATTATATTTAGAGCATACTTTAAACAAAACTAATTAATATAATTGTAATACATTCGCATGACTAAAAATTACTTACAAGTTGCTGTACAAATAGGGGAATTGTACATTATTTTCTCGATTTTTTTAGTTTAGTATACCTAATTTTATTCTCCTTAACCTATATGGAATGTTCTTTACCAATAAAATATGTAATTATTATTCGGTTTCCCAGTGGTGCTGCAGTAATACACCCACTGATTAATAAATAATATTGTTAATTCAACACAAATAACACAATATTCTTAAATAAACCCTTTGTCTTTTACTATTATTTAGTACGGCCTGCGCAAACTATGGTATGTGAGCGGTAGGAGGGGTCAGAGAGGGTGATCGAACGAACGTATGCCGGTACGCGACGGCGATGTTGTAACTTATGCATCATCTTACATTTATTATTCATACTAGTTTATTATCAATGATAAAAATATAAAAATAGCACTATAGGAGTCACAAATAATAGGGCAACAATTTTACAAGAGATAGATTTTTTGATTTAGAGCTTATATTTCTAGATAATCGTTGTGGAACGGAAAAAAATGGCAAATTGAATTAATTTTTAGTCGATGTCGAGCCGAGATATCTCAATCCAAAGTTGTGCATTCCCGTAAGGGCCAATGGTTTTCGAAAATTGTTTTAATTTTTTGCTGCCAAACGGCTACAGAAAACATTTTGCAATTCAACCAGAAAAATCTTTGAGTCATGAGCTATGACCCCATATGAATAACTCGAAAATTTTTGATAGTGCCCTTTTGCACAGGACGATTTCCTGACGAATTCGGATTTAAGGTACTTAGGGCATAAGCTTTTATTTCCGATAGGTGCCAGCTTTTAGTCTTAAAATGCCCACATAACTGATTTTTAAGCGACTTTCCGTGCCGCGAGCACTACACTATTAAGCTGAAAATCATGTTTTCTGTTTTATTCTCATTTAGCATTAATTTATTAGATAAGAACCAATCGTGGATAATCGTCTCA
Organism: Rhagium mordax; assembly: GCA_963680705.1. Taxonomy (NCBI): domain Eukaryota; kingdom Metazoa; phylum Arthropoda; class Insecta; order Coleoptera; family Cerambycidae; genus Rhagium; species Rhagium mordax. The sequence continues at coordinate 41,773,120 of OY796661.1, read as the reverse complement.
GATTCGTGTACACTGGACAATAATGTGTTAATATCTTTGTTATTGTGTAACAAAGTTGTGTCATCAGCAAATAAAACAGACTTTGCTGAGACAGTATTGTTGGGCAAATCGTTAATGAAAATGAGAAAAAGAGTTGGACCCAGTACGGAGCCTTGGGGTACTCCAAATGTAGTGTTTATCATACCTGAATTCATATTTTGATGATTTACATACTGAAACCTTCGATCAAGGTAGGATGTGAGTAGCATTTGGCTGTCGATAGAAAATTTGTAGTAATTCAGTTTTTTTAATAAGATTTCGTGAGATACGCAGTCAAACGCTTAGATCTTGATTTTTAAATCATACAACTATTCCGTCAATATTTTGGGAAAAAAATTAATATCTCAGAAAATATTCATTTTAGACATAGGTAACCTTTAATGAAATGACCTGTAACCTTCTTTCGTTATGGCGGAAGTTCGAAGGAGGTTACTTTGACGCCTGAGGGGCGGCGGTGCTTTTTTTGGACGGTGTCTCGGGCGCCACTTTCTGTTTAGAGTGCAGAAAGACCACTTTACTCTATTAGCAGGATAATAGAGGCTTCAGGTAACTGCAGTGAAGACACGGTTAAGCCAGGGGTCTAATTAACCTATAAAGAAAACTCAGAATTTCGGATTAAAAACAGAACAAGCTTTATTCAAGATTTATTACAATTAAGTTAATATAATTACGGTAAAATAAAGCACAAATATAAACACAAGTATTTACAGCAAAAAACAGGCAGGCTAGGCAAAACTAAAAGCGGCAAACTACGGTTAAAAGCGGAAAAAGCAAGCAAATAAAGCGAATAAGCAAATCTACGGTAAAGCGGTTAAACGGAAAGCGTGCGGCAGGTACACTTGATTTCAAAAAAAAGTAGTACACTTTATTTTAGCAAAGTAAACATGACTTTTGCAAAAATATTTATAAGTCATCTAAAAGTCAACTGTCACATTTTTTTTCAAGTTGAAGTTTATTAATATTCAAGTTTGATTAGGGAACCATTCTTGAAAATTTTAAATATTTACAACTAACAGAAATTCAGAAGATTAGGTATTGTTTCCAAATTGGAAAATGGATGGTGACAATTGCTTCTGAATATAACATAAATAAATCCACTCTGATGAAAGTTAAAAACATATGGGAAAATGAAAGAAACAATATCCCCCAAGCATGGATCTGGTAGGCCTAAACGAAGTAATGAGCAACAAGATGAAACCCTTATAAATTAGTGAATGCAGTTTTGGAAACAAATTTTCCCGCATCAAGATCTACTGCCTGTAGAAGAATTAAAAATAGCATTCTGAAGTGTGCTGCCAGAAAATACAAATTAACGGAGGGAAAAAACAAGGACTGATCATTTTTGCACTCAACCATAATATTATTGTTGAACAATGAAGACTTTTGGTCAAAAGTCATATTTTCTGATGCAAAAGTTTTCCCGTCGTCTAATGATGATCTAATATAACTATTATCTTATTATCTATCGTCATCAAAATGCGGAACAACTTCGTGCCATAATTGAAGATGAATGGGAAAGTTTATGTAATACCCAAATTGCAGAAGATTTAGTTTTATCAATGTCTAGGATACTACAAGCAATTTTAGATGGGGATGGAGCAATGACTAAATATTAATTACTGTTATTTATGTTGTAATTTGTTTATTTGTGTTTTAAATTTTTATTGAAAATGTTATATTTAAAATATATTTCTACTAAAAATAGGATTATTTATTTATTTATCAGTATAAACTTACGTAATTACAACTGACTGCCTTCTATATTTTCATTATTAAGTTAATTTCAATAATTTACTGTCAAAAGAACAATTTTGACAACTAGAAATAGGCCATTTCCCATTTCCTTATCTAAGAGCTGTACTACTTTTTTTTGAAATCAAGTGTAAAAAGCTCTATCTACAAACTGGTTACTAGCAAAAGCTCGGTTAGCAATCTATATTTGACCAGGCAGGATAATATGATTTACAGATTCGACAGATTATTTTTAAGACAAATTTAATTCGGAAAAATAAAAATAACTACAAAACGGAATAAACGGATAAAACTTGACTGGCTACTCAAGGTGGGAAACGCGTATTTCATAAAACTACTAAAATATTTTAATTAAAGCGGCGACGCCCTGATGACAGTGCTATTAAACGATTCCACGTAAATTAGCAGGCCACCAAAACGCGGTATTCAAAATCAAAATTTCGGAGTAAAAATTCGGCGACGCCCTGATGACAGTGCCAATAGACGATTCCACGTAAATCGGCAGGCCACCAAAACGCCTAGGTATACGCGATACTTAAGAAATGAATTTTTCGGGACCAAAATGCGACAACGCCTTGATGACAGTGCCAATAGACGATTCAACGTAAATCGGCAGGCCACCAAAACGCCGTTTTTGTTCGCGACTGTTAAATACCGGATCGCGTGACAAGATGCGACAACGTCCTGATGACAGTGCCAATAGACGATTCCACGTAAATCGGCAGGCCACCAAAACGTCGTTGAGTTGCACGCGTATCTTAATAATCCGTTTTACTACTTAAGCCAGACAAGTGTCGACGCCGTCCGAATAATTACTGCCAGTAAGCGGTTCCACGTAAACCGGCAGGTTATCAAGACGTATAACGCGAGAGCACAAGTTGCTCTTGGGCCGGACAAACTACCTCGTGACGTTGTACTGACTTAGGATTAAATCAGCAAAACGTACAACGCGACTTAGAATTAACACGATTCGAACATACACGGAATATAAAATGATTGAAAATAAATCACAGGTCAAATATATATTAACTTAGAAAAATTTCCTTACTCTTTTGTTGACGTCAGAGCTCTCTCTTGCAGGTATCGGTCGGTGCGGACTTCGGTTCAGGCGGCGATCTGGACTGGATGGAGCGTCAGCTCAACTGAACGTTAAACGACGGGTGTGTTAGTTTTGTAGCCGGTTTCTGACACGTACCCCTACCCAACTTGCGCACTGAACGCGAAACTGACTTCAAGCATCGTATACTTATGTTGGCGCGGTGCAGCTGGTACTGCAGTCGATGCGTTTTCTTGCACAAAGAGTGACTAAATCAAAACCGAGATTATTGCATTCGTTGCGGCATAATTTAAAAATATATAAACGGAAAAACGCGGTTCAAAAATACTTAATTTGAAGTAAATTAATTTGTTACATTTTACCTGCCTGTTTTATACATTAAAAATTATATTTTATTTACAAACTAATAATATGTCGGTGCTAAAATTCACTTCGTTACACCCCCCTCTTACTTCGGTAAAAAAAAAATGAAAAAATCCTAATTTTACAATTTTTTTTTCTGTCTATCCAGGGAGTCAAAATAATAACTCTATCGGTTCCCTACGGTTACTTAAGGCGCATACCCTGTCCTGGTTACGTAAAACTTTATTTGCAGGGCATGTTCACCTTTTACAAACTAAAAAATAACTGATACTCCCGGATTTTGCAGATTACCTTAACAGAAAATATAAACAGAAAACATGAAAATATACTCATATTTACCAAGCAAATAAATACAATAATTCTGCGGACACATCAGAGTGGCAAAACTTCTGTCCCTGGGGTGATGTTGCTGTCTTAAATGACTCCGGAGAGACGGCGGGTGCAGCAGCGGTCTCTGGCTGTCCTGTGGAGGGCGGGGATAGCTAGAAATACAAAGAAATTAGTAACAAGTAAATTTTAGCGGTGGCTTAGCGTAAAGCTGGCCTTGACGGTCGGTATGTTCGGTTTTGGCGGCGGTACGGTCGGATCGGTGAAGCATCGCTGGACTTCTACAGAAACTTCATTCTTCTTGACGGTTCGGTTTTGGTTTTCGGGTCTTATTCGGGTTTCAGGTCCTTGATGTGTATGTGATGGAGCTTTTTGCCGGTGGCCGATCGTAGGTTGTAAACCACAGGGGAGACGACTTTCGTGACGGTATACGGTCCGGAGTATTTAGGAGCTAATTTCGCGGCGAAGCCTTTAGCGGCGGAAGATAACGGATTTTCGCGCTTCATGACACGATCACCGACATGGCATTGCCACTCGCGGCGGCGGAGATTATAATAGTGACTTTGTGTCGTGAAAGCGCGGGCCAGATTGATTTTTACCAAGTCAAATGTCTCCTTCAACTTCTGAAGTCTGTCTCGGTGTTGATCGGTATCGTCTGGTTCAGGTACGGGATTGTCTTCTCCATCGGGATTTTGTCGGTAGATAGCCTTCGGTAGATCCAATTCTCGGCCGAAATTTAAGAATGCCGTGGAAAATCCGGTGCTGTCATGCTTGGAACTATTCAGTGCGAACTGGAAGTCTGGAAGATACAGGTCCCATTTCCGGTGATTCTGTTCGCAATACTGGGCTATCATCGTCTTGATTGTTCGGTTGGCTCTCTCTACTGGGTTGGCTTGCGGTGTGTACGGCGGTGTAAAACGGTGCTGGATGCCTAAGTCTTCTAGCAGTGAACGGAATAGACGGCTATCATACTGGGTACCATTGTCACTTATCACAGTGCGAGGACAGCCGAAGCGGGTTATGACTTCCTCGTACAGAGCTTGACTGACATTGCGGGCGGTGGCACTACGGAGCGGTCTGCACTGGATCCATTTGGTAAAGCGGTCTTGAAAAACTATCAAATAGTTATTCCCTTTACTGGATCGGGGCAGTGGCCTTACCAGATCGGTACTTACTGTCACCCAGGGATAATGGTTAGCGGAGGGTTGCATTTTCCCCGGTGTCTGCTGCTGAGACGGTTTGTAACGCTGGCAGTGTAGGCAGTTACGGACATATTTTGCGACGTCTCTAAACATGCCTGGCCAATAATATCTCCCGAGATATCCGTGCAATTGTCTTTGCAATTCCCATGTGCCCTGCGGTAGGAGCATCATGGTTTTCGGATAGGACGGCCGGACGGAGTGGAGTGGGAACACACAGTTTCCACGGATCGGACAGCTCGACTTCGGTCAAGTCGCTGTTGTCCCAGAAGTGTCGAAATAATTTATCATTGCGAATGCAATAATCCGGAAACGCTTCTGGGTTCTGCTCCACTTCTGCCTTCTTCCGCTGATACCAAGAACAATTGGGCGGTTCGGTGACGGCACACAGTTCTTCGGTGTCAGGTTCGGAAGAAGATCCTGGTACTGGTTGACGGGATAGCGCATCGGCTATTCGATTTAAGGCTCCTCGGCGGTACTTAATCTCAAAGTCGTATTGCTGCAAAAACACACTCCACCTAGCCAGGCGGCCAGTTGGGCTTTTGATGGAGTGCAGCCAACGGAGAGATTGGTGGTCGGTGATGACGGTAAAATGATATCCCTCGAGATACGGTCTCATTTTATCGATTCCCCAATAAATGGCCAAACATTCCCTCTCGGTCACGGAGTAATTCTTCTCAGCTGGAGTGAGGGTTCGGCTTGCGTACGCTATCACGTGCTCGTGTCCTTGGATCTCCTGGGTTAGGGCTATTCCCAAACCTTGATCTGAGGCGTCGGTTTGCAACGTGAAAGGTTTCTCGAAATCGGGGCAGGTCAGGATAGGTGCTTCGGTTAAGCACGTCTTCAAACGGTTAAATGCGCCTTCTTGCTCACTGGTCCATTTAAAGCGATGGTTCTTCTTTAACAGTCTGGTCAGCGGTGCAACAATTTGCGAAAATGCCGGTACAAAGCGGCGGTACCAGGAAGCCATCCCTAAGAATCTACGGATGTCTCGTACGGTGCGTGGTGTTGGAAAATTCCGGATCGAGTCCACTTCTTCAGGATCCGTGTTGATTCCATCGCCTGTAACCACGTGTCCCAAATACTTGAGTGACTTCCTGCAGAATTGGCATTTGTCGGGGTTTAGTTGCAGGTTTGCGGCTCTTAGGCGACGGAACACTTCTCGGAGGTTTTTCAGATGTTTTTCGAAAGTTTCTCCTAGGACAATGATGTCGTCTAAGTAAGCGAACGCATACGGATCCATTTCAGGGTCAATAATTCGGTCCAATAGGCGCTGAAATGTTGCAGGTGCGGAGTGGAGTCCGAATGGCATGACTCTAAATTGAACCAGTCCTCTGCCTGGCACAGTAAAAGCGGTGATGGGTTTACTGTCATTATCCAACGGTATCTGCCAGTATCCCTGTTTCAAATCGATGCTGGATATATAGCGAGCCTTGCGTAGTTTGTCCAGTATGGCGTTGATAAAAGGTAGCGGATAGGCATCCTTTTCGGTGACGTCGCTGACTTTTCGGAAATCGATGCAAAATCGAGGTTTTCCATCCTTTTTGCGGACTATAACTACAGGTGAGCTCCAAGGACTACCAGATGGTTCGATAATACCTTTGTGCAGCATTTCATTCACTTCCTTGTTGATAATCTCCTGCATTCGGGGGTTTTGCGGTCGGTAGCGTTGCTTGATCGGATCAGGTGCGGTGAGACGAATACGGTGGTGTACTAAGTCGGTAGTGCCATGAATATCCTGGAAGCCAGGTAATTCCTGTGCCAGAAATTCCTTGAGTCGCTCCTCTTCTCCTGAAGACAATGTTAGAGACAGTCCACTTAACTGATTTTCAGTTCTGGGTTTCCTGTTTCTTTTCTTCTTGCTGGTCTTCCGGCGTCTGGGATTTTTGCCTTTATCCATGACAGACGGCTGACGTTGTGATCGGCGGACGGGCGGTGAAGCGGATTGTCTTGGTGAAGCGGAGCTGACGGAGCGGCCGGTACGGACGGTTCGGACGGTTGACGGCGGAGAACAGACGGTGGTCGGTGTCATGGCAGGCTTCGTCGTAGTAGCGTCGGCATCTTCAAGTGAGCTACCTTGGTTTGAAATAGTTGTCGGATTCTCTCCTCCTCGTCTGGGGATAAGAGACCTTCGGCTGGATCGTAATTGTACTTAAGATCCCAGTCATTAAGTATCACGGTGTTGGTGGCTGGATGTATCGTAAAATTTCTTTTACTTAAGATGTCCATCCCCAGGACTATTTCGGATGACAAATTGCGGAGGTGGAACAGACATTCGGAAAACGGATTTTTCCCTATTTCAAAGCTCAGCTGGTAGGATCGGTTCACGGAAGCTTGCCTACCATCTGCTAGCTGGACTCTCGGTGCAGTGACAGGGACACAGGGAATTTTTAACTGAGTACACAACTCATTCACCTGGTCAACTATGTAAAAACGGACTGCTCCGGTGTCTATAAGTGCATTGAACGTACGTCCATACATTTGTACGTTCACGTGCGGGCGGTTATCTGGTATGACGGCGGTTATTCGGTCGGAGGCGGCAGGACTGCGGAACCGTACGGGCCTCGGTCTTGTGCGGTTCCTTCCTAGTTTCCCTGTTGTGGGCAGCGGCAGTCTCTTGCTGGCCACATCTGGAGCATAACAACTTCGGCGGGGCTTTGCACTGGCTACGGAAATGTCCAGTTTGACCACAACGCCAACAGGTGTTGTTGCGGTCAAAGGTGTCGGTTGCAGCGGACGTTGACGGTTTATTGGTACAGCGGTTATTCTGGGACTCGGGACCATCCTGCGGTACATCTGATCTGTTGGGTACAGGGGCGGTAGGTGTCCGTATGGAACGCTGGTGATGGAGCGGAACTTCCGGATGGGCGGTTTCTTGGCTGATGTTGCTGACGCGTGGCGGTCGGTGACTCCTGGTTTTCAGGGGTGGAACGGTGAGCCACGGATGGATCGCGATACATCTGATTCACTTCTTGCCTCAAGATCTCGTATTCCTTGATTTTTGTGGTCAAGGTAGACATGTTTACGAAGTCTGTTCTCCGGATGTATTGGCGGAAATCAGGCAGCAAATTCCTGTATATCCAACGTAGTTCTTGTGCTTCATTGATTTCACCATGTCTACGGATAAGAGTCTGGAGGTCGGTGACATATGTCATCACAGGTTCATCTGGTTGCTGGAGGCGGCGACTGATTTCGACTTCGAGATCTTCCAGGTAGTGTACCGGAAAATATGAAATGCGGAAATCCTTGAGAAAGTGGTCCCATGTGTTCCATCGTGCCTTATTATTTCTGTACCATAGCAGGGCGGATCCTCGCAGTAATTCAGGTAGTACAGGTAGCAACTGTTCGGGGCGGATGGCGGTATAGGTACACACTTCTTCTAAACGTTCCAGAAAAGCGGCAGGGTCGTCGGTTCCATTGAAGTGAATATTCCATTTGTGTACCTGGAACGGATCTAAGGGCGGTATCCCAGACGGATTGTTTTGCGTTGGCGGTGGTATTACTAGCGGTGGTAACGGCGGTGGAAAGCTGGGTTGAACGGTTGTCGGTCGAGGTGAAGCACATCCTTCCTTTATGAATTTTACCAGATGTCGCTTCTTTTCGTCTACGGTACCGGTTGTAGCGAGACCAAATTTTCCTAATTCCTCGTCAAGCTCATCCTTCTTAAGCTTATAGATCCAGCTTAATCGGAGATCTCCCAAATCAGGGACTAGTACTTCTTCCTTAGAGCCACTGGCTTGACTCTCCTGGTCGGGTAAGTCGGGCATCTTGAATCGGATACTTCGTAGCGGTAATGGTCCTCTCTCGTTGCGGTCTGAACACCAACTGACTAGGTAGCGGTCCTAACACCAACTGTTTGCTGCTACCTCCCAAGTGAGTCTTCTGAGCGGCTCGGTAGGTGCTGCGTTGGATTATGCGCCCTCAAGTTACTCGAAAAGGAGGGGTCACACGTCGAGTCGGTGATTCTTCTAGTTTCTGCGCAGGCGTGGGACAGCGGTACGGATTCCCAAAATGTCGTGTCAGGCGGTACTGGTCGAGGTCCTCAATCTGTAGAGTCTGGTTCTGGCGGTTAATATAGGTTTTGTGGACCTATATTCGGAACGGCTGGTCGGATGGCAAAATTTGTAACGGATTTCGACTCTTCACCCTCGATTTACTCGAAAAGAAGGGGTCACACGACAGGTCGGTATTTCCACTGGGCAAGCTTCGGGCGGAGCGGTATGGGTCCTCAATATATGGTGTAAGACAGTCCTCGTAGTGGTTCTGTACCCGTGGAGTCGGATTTTGATGCTTAATATAGGATTGGTAGACCTATATTCGGAACGGCGGGTCGGACAGCAAAAATTCCAACGGATATCGAATCTCCACCCTCGATTTACTATAAAACGAGGGGTCACACGCCTAGTCAGTTTTGTCACCGGAGCGGCCAAGTATTCCGGGTGAAGTCCGGTGAGACGATGAAACTCGGTGTAGACGGTGTGTCTGGGTGCAGGTAACTCCTTACTATTGGTTCTGGCTTCGGACGGCGGAACGGTGAACCTTTTCGCGAAACGGCTGGTCGGCGAGTGTTCGGAGTACTTGCAATCGATTCCTTGGGTCTGGTTTACTGGAAAATGATACCCCACTTGACTATATGTTGTACGGGCAACTTCGGATATCTTCGGGTACAGGTCGGTGTTTCGGACGGAACGGACAACTTGCCTGCTTGGCAGCTCGCTTGGAACTCCTCTCTGTTCGAAAATTCCTCCTTGCGCTGTTGAAAACGGTAATAACGGCTTCGGGGATGATCGGGGCGGGTCGGCGATGGTCGGAAACGGTTCCTCGTGGTCGGTTATGTCGAAAATGACACCTCACTTGCCTCCTGGTGTCACTTGGTCCAAATTCGGTTACCTTCGGTGCCTGCCGAATGCTAAAAATTCCAAACTTCTCGGATTCGGTCAATCTTCAGGGTCCCTGTTCGGGCGCCATTTTGTAACCTTCTTTCGTTATGGCGGAAGTTCGAAGGAGGTTACTTTGACGCCTGAGGGGCGGCGGTGCTTTTTTTGGACGGTGTCTCGGGCGCCACTTTCTGTTTAGAGTGCAGAAAGACCACTTTACTCTGTTAGCAGGATAATAGAGACTTCAGGTAACTGCAGTGAAGACACGGTTAAGCCAGGGGTCTAATTAACCTATAAGGAAAACTCAGAATTTCGGATTAAAAACAGAACAAGCTTTATTCAAGATTTATTACAATTAAGTTAATATAATTACGGTAAAATAAAGCACAAATATAAACACAAGTATTTACAGCAATAAACAGGCAGGCTAGGCAAAACTAAAAGCGGCAAACTACGGTTAAAAGCGGAAAAAGCAAGCAAATAAAGCGAGTAAGCAAATCTACGGTAAAGCGGTTAAACGGAAAGCGTGCGGCAGGTAAAAAGCTCTATCTACAAACTGGTTACTAGCAAAAGCTCGGTTAGCAATCTATATTTGACCAGGCAGGATAATATGATTTACAGATTCGACAGATTATTTTTAAGACAAATTTAATTCGGAAAAATAAAAATAACTACAAAACGGAATAAACGGATAAAACTTGACTGGCTACTCAAGGTGGGAAACGCGTATTTCATAAAACTACTAAAATATTTTAATTAAAGCGGCGACGCCCTGATGACAGTGCTATTAAACGATTCCACGTAAATTAGCAGGCCACCAAAACGCGGTATTCAAAATCAAAATTTCGGAGTAAAAATTCGGCGACGCCCTGATGACAGTGCCAATAGACGATTCCACGTAAATCGGCAGGCCACCAAAACGCCTAGGTATACGCGATACTTAAGAAATGAATTTTTCGGGACCAAAATGCGACAACGCCTTGATGACAGTGCCAATAGACGATTCAACGTAAATCGGCAGGCCACCAAAACGCCGTTTTTGTTCGCGACTGTTAAATACCGGATCGCGTGACAAGATGCGACAACGTCCTGATGACAGTGCCAATAGACGATTCCACGTAAATCGGCAGGCCACCAAAACGTCGTTGAGTTGCACGCGTATCTTAATAATCCGTTTTACTACTTAAGCCAGACAAGTGTCGACGCCGTCCGAATAATTACTGCCAGTAAGCGGTTCCACGTAAACCGGCAGGTTATCAAGACGTATAACGCGAGAGCACAAGTTGCTCTTGGGCCGGACAAACTACCTCGTGACGTTGTACTGACTTAGGATTAAATCAGCAAAACGTACAACGCGACTTAGAATTAACACGATTCGAACATACACGGAATATAAAATGATTGAAAATAAATCACAGGTCAAATATATATTAACTTAGAAAAATTTCCTTACTCTTTTGTTGACGTCAGAGCTCTCTCTTGCAGGTATCGGTCGGTGCGGACTTCGGTTCAGGCGGCGATCTGGACTGGATGGAGCGTCAGCTCAACTGAACGTTAAACGACGGGTGTGTTAGTTTTGTAGCCGGTTTCTGACACGTACCCCTACCCAACTTGCGCACTGAACGCGAAACTGACTTCAAGCATCGTATACTTATGTTGGCGCGGTGCAGCTGGTACTGCAGTCGATGCGTTTTCTTGCACAAAGAGTGACTAAATCAAAACCGGGATTATTGCATTCGTTGCGGCATAATTTAAAAATATATAAACGGAAAAACGCGGTTCAAAAATACTTAATTTGAAGTAAATTAATTTGTTACATTTTACCTGCCTGTTTTATACATTAAAAATTATATTTTATTTACAAACTAATAATATGTCGGTGCTAAAATTCACTTCGTTACACCCCCCTCTTACTTCGGTAAAAAAAAAATGAAAAAATCCTAATTTTACAATTTTTTTTTCTGTCTATCCGGGGAGTCAAAATAATAACTCTATCGGTTCCCTACGGTTACTTAAGGCGCATACCCTGTCCTGGTTACGTAAAACTTTATTTGCAGGGCATGTTCACCTTTTACAAACTAAAAAATAACTGATACTCCCGGATTTTGCAGATTACCTTAACAGAAAATATAAACAGAAAACATGAAAATGTACTCATATTTACCAAGCAAATAAATACAATAATTCTGCGGACACATCAGAGTGGCAAAACTTCTGTCCCTGGGGTGATGTTGCTGTCTTAAATGACTCCGGAGAGACGGCGGGTGCAGCAGCGGTCTCTGGCTGTCCTGTGGAGGGCGGGGATAGCTAGAAATACAAAGAAATTAGTAACAAGTAAATTTTAGCGGTGGCCTAGCGTAAAGCTGGCCTTGACGGTCGGTATGTTCGGTTTTGGCGGCGGTACGGTCGGATCGGTGAAGCATCGCTGGACTTCTACAGAAACTTCATTCTTCTTGACGGTTCGGTTTTGGTTTTCGGGTCTTATTCGGGTTTCAGGTCCTTGATGTGTATGTGATGGAGCTTTTTGCCGGTGGCCGATCGTAGGTTGTAAACCACAGGGGAGACGACTTTCGTGACGGTATACGGTCCGGAGTATTTAGGAGCTAATTTCGCGGCGAAGCCTTTAGCGGCGGAAGATAACGGATTTTCGCGCTTCATGACACGATCACCGACATGGCATTGCCACTCGCGGCGGCGGAGATTATAATAGTGACTTTGTGTCGTGAAAGCGCGGGCCAGATTGATTTTTACCAAGTCAAATGTCTCCTTCAACTTCTGAAGTCTGTCTCGGTGTTGATCGGTATCGTCTGGTTCAGGTACGGGATTGTCTTCTCCATCGGGATTTTGTCGGTAGATAGCCTTCGGTAGATCCAATTCTCGGCCGAAATTTAAGAATGCCGTGGAAAATCCGGTGCTGTCATGCTTGGAACTATTCAGTGCGAACTGGAAGTCTGGAAGATACAGGTCCCATTTCCGGTGATTCTGTTCGCAATACTGGGCTATCATCGTCTTGATTGTTCGGTTGGCTCTCTCTACTGGGTTGGCTTGCGGTGTGTACGGCGGTGTAAAACGGTGCTGGATGCCTAAGTCTTCTAGCAGTGAACGGAATAGACGGCTATCATACTGGGTACCATTGTCACTTATCACAGTGCGAGGACAGCCGAAGCGGGTTATGACTTCCTCGTACAGAGCTTGACTGACATTGCGGGCGGTGGCACTACGGAGCGGTCTGCACTGGATCCATTTGGTAAAGCGGTCTTGAAAAACTATCAAATAGTTATTCCCTTTACTGGATCGGGGCAGTGGCCTTACCAGATCGGTACTTACTGTCACCCAGGGATAATGGTTAGCGGAGGGTTGCATTTTCCCCGGTGTCTGCTGCTGAGACGGTTTGTAACGCTGGCAGTGTAGGCAGTTACGGACATATTTTGCGACGTCTCTAAACATGCCTGGCCAATAATATCTCCCGAGATATCCGTGCAATTGTCTTTGCAATTCCCATGTGCCCTGCGGTAGGAGCATCATGGTTTTCGGATAGGACGGCCGGACGGAGTGGAGTGGGAACACACAGTTTCCACGGATCGGACAGCTCGACTTCGGTCAAGTCGCTGTTGTCCCAGAAGTGTCGAAATAATTTATCATTGCGAATGCAATAATCCGGAAACGCTTCTGGGTTCTGCTCCACTTCTGCCTTCTTCCGCTGATACCAAGAACAATTGGGCGGTTCGGTGACGGCACACAGTTCTTCGGTGTCAGGTTCGGAAGAAGATCCTGGTACTGGTTGACGGGATAGCGCATCGGCTATTCGATTTAAGGCTCCTCGGCGGTACTTAATCTCAAAGTCGTATTGCTGCAAAAACACACTCCACCTAGCCAGGCGGCCAGTTGGGCTTTTGATGGAGTGCAGCCAACGGAGAGATTGGTGGTCGGTGATGACGGTAAAATGATATCCCTCGAGATACGGTCTCATTTTATCGATTCCCCAATAAATGGCCAAACATTCCCTCTCGGTCACGGAGTAATTCTTCTCAGCTGGAGTGAGGGTTCGGCTTGCGTACGCTATCACGTGCTCGTGTCCTTGGATCTCCTGGGTTAGGGCTATTCCCAAACCTTGATCTGAGGCGTCGGTTTGCAACGTGAAAGGTTTCTCGAAATCGGGGCAGGTCAGGATAGGTGCTTCGGTTAAGCACGTCTTCAAACGGTTAAATGCGCCTTCTTGCTCACTGGTCCATTTAAAGCGATGGTTCTTCTTTAACAGTCTGGTCAGCGGTGCAACAATTTGCGAAAATGCCGGTACAAAGCGGCGGTACCAGGAAGCCATCCCTAAGAATCTACGGATGTCTCGTACGGTGCGTGGTGTTGGAAAATTCCGGATCGAGTCCACTTTTTCAGGATCCGTGTTGATTCCATCGCCTGTAACCACGTGTCCCAAATACTTGAGTGACTTCCTGCAGAATTGGCATTTGTCGGGGTTTAGTTGCAGGTTTGCGGCTCTTAGGCGACGGAACACTTCTCGGAGATTTTTCAGATGTTTTTCGAAAGTTTCTCCTAGGACAATGATGTCGTCTAAGTAAGCGAACGCATACGGATCCATTTCAGGGTCAATAATTCGGTCCAATAGGCGCTGAAATGTTGCAGGTGCGGAGTGGAGTCCGAATGGCATGACTCTAAATTGAACCAGTCCTCTGCCTGGCACAGTAAAAGCGGTGATGGGTTTACTGTCATTATCCAACGGTATCTGCCAGTATCCCTGTTTCAAATCGATGCTGGATATATAGCGAGCCTTGCGTAGTTTGTCCAGTATGGCGTTGATAAAAGGTAGCGGATAGGCATCCTTTTCGGTGACGTCGCTGACTTTTCGGAAATCGATGCAAAATCGAGGTTTTCCATCCTTTTTGCGGACTATAACTACAGGTGAGCTCCAAGGACTACCAGATGGTTCGATAATACCTTTGTGCAGCATTTCATTCACTTCCTTGTTGATAATCTCCTGCATTCGGGGGTTTTGCGGTCGGTAGCGTTGCTTGATCGGATCAGGTGCGGTGAGACGAATACGGTGGTGTACTAAGTCGGTAGTGCCATGAATATCCTGGAAGCCAGGTAATTCCTGTGCCAGAAATTCCTTGAGTCGCTCCTCTTCTCCTGAAGACAATGTTAGAGACAGTCCACTTAACTGATTTTCAGTTCTGGGTTTCCTGTTTCTTTTCTTCTTGCTGGTCTTCCGGCGTCTGGGATTTTTGCCTTTATCCATGACAGACGGCTGACGTTGTGATCGGCGGACGGGCGGTGAAGCGGATTGTCTTGGTGAAGCGGAGCTGACGGAGCGGCCGGTACGGACGGTTCGGACGGTTGACGGCGGAGAACAGACGGTGGTCGGTGTCATGGCAGGCTTCGTCGTAGTAGCGTCGGCATCTTCAAGTGAGCTACCTTGGTTTGAAATAGTTGTCGGATTCTCTCCTCCTCGTCTGGGGATAAGAGACCTTCGGCTGGATCGTAATTGTACTTAAGATCCCAGTCATTAAGTATCACGGTGTTGGTGGCTGGATGTATCGTAAAATTTCTTTTACTTAAGATGTCCATCCCCAGGACTATTTCGGATGACAAATTGCGGAGGTGGAACAGACATTCGGAAAACGGATTTTTCCCTATTTCAAAGCTCAGCTGGTAGGATCGGTTCACGGAAGCTTGCCTACCATCTGCTAGCTGGACTCTCGGTGCAGTGACAGGGACACAGGGAATTTTTAACTGAGTACACAACTCATTCACCTGGTCAACTATGTAAAAACGGACTGCTCCGGTGTCTATAAGTGCATTGAACGTACGTCCATACATTTGTACGTTCACGTGCGGGCGGTTATCTGGTATGACGGCGGTTATTCGGTCGGAGGCGGCAGGACTGCGGAACCGTACGGGCCTCGGTCTTGTGCGGTTCCTTCCTAGTTTCCCTGTTGTGGGCAGCGGCAGTCTCTTGCTGGCCACATCTGGAGCATAACAACTTCGGCGGGGCTTTGCACTGGCTACGGAAATGTCCAGTTTGACCACAACGCCAACAGGTGTTGTTGCGGTCAAAGGTGTCGGTTGCAGCGGACGTTGACGGTTTATTGGTACAGCGGTTATTCTGGGACTCGGGACCATCCTGCGGTACATCTGATCTGTTGGGTACAGGGGCGGTAGGTGTCCGTATGGAACGCTGGTGATGGAGCGGAACTTCCGGATGGGCGGTTTCTTGGCTGATGTTGCTGACGCGTGGCGGTCGGTGACTCCTGGTTTTCAGGGGTGGAACGGTGAGCCACGGATGGATCGCGATACATCTGATTCACTTCTTGCCTCAAGATCTCGTATTCCTTGATTTTTGTGGTCAAGGTAGACATGTTTACGAAGTCTGTTCTCCGGATGTATTGGCGGAAATCAGGCAGCAAATTCCTGTATATCCAACGTAGTTCTTGTGCTTCATTGATTTCACCATGTCTACGGATAAGAGTCTGGAGGTCGGTGACATATGTCATCACAGGTTCATCTGGTTGCTGGAGGCGGCGACTGATTTCGACTTCGAGATCTTCCAGGTAGTGTACCGGAAAATATGAAATGCGGAAATCCTTGAGAAAGTGGTCCCATGTGTTCCATCGTGCCTTATTATTTCTGTACCATAGCAGGGCGGATCCTCGCAGTAATTCAGGTAGTACAGGTAGCAACTGTTCGGGGCGGATGGCGGTATAGGTACACACTTCTTCTAAACGTTCCAGAAAAGCGGCAGGGTCGTCGGTTCCATTGAAGTGAATATTCCATTTGTGTACCTGGAACGGATCTAAGGGCGGTATCCCAGACGGATTGTTTTGCGTTGGCGGTGGTATTACTAGCGGTGGTAACGGCGGTGGAAAGCTGGGTTGAACGGTTGTCGGTCGAGGTGAAGCACATCCTTCCTTTATGAATTTTACCAGATGTCGCTTCTTTTCGTCTACGGTACCGGTTGTAGCGAGACCAAATTTTCCTAATTCCTCGTCAAGCTCATCCTTCTTAAGCTTATAGATCCAGCTTAATCGGAGATCTCCCAAATCAGGGACTAGTACTTCTTCCTTAGAGCCACTGGCTTGACTCTCCTGGTCGGGTAAGTCGGGCATCTTGAATCGGATACTTCGTAGCGGTAATGGTCCTCTCTCGTTGCGGTCTGAACACCAACTGACTAGGTAGCGGTCCTAACACCAACTGTTTGCTGCTACCTCCCAAGTGAGTCTTCTGAGCGGCTCGGTAGGTGCTGCGTTGGATTATGCGCCCTCAAGTTACTCGAAAAGGAGGGGTCACACGTCGAGTCGGTGATTCTTCTAGTTTCTGCGCAGGCGTGGGACAGAGCGGTACGGATTCCCAAAATGTCGTGTCAGGCGGTACTGGTCGAGGTCCTCAATCTGTAGAGTCTGGTTCTGGCGGTTAATATAGGTTTTGTGGACCTATATTCGGAACGGCTGGTCGGATGGCAAAATTTGTAACGGATTTCGACTCTTCACCCTCGATTTACTCGAAAAGAAGGGGTCACACGACAGGTCGGTATTTCCACTGGGCAAGCTTCGGGCGGAGCGGTATGGGTCCTCAATATATGGTGTAAGACAGTCCTCGTAGTGGTTCTGTACCCGTGGAGTCGGATTTTGATGCTTAATATAGGATTGGTAGACCTATATTCGGAACGGCGGGTCGGACAGCAAAAATTCCAACGGATATCGAATCTCCACCCTCGATTTACTATAAAACGAGGGGTCACACGCCTAGTCAGTTTTGTCACCGGAGCGGCCAAGTATTCCGGGTGAAGTCCGGTGAGACGATGAAACTCGGTGTAGACGGTGTGTCTGGGTGCAGGTAACTCCTTACTATTGGTTCTGGCTTCGGACGGCGGAACGGTGAACCTTTTCGCGAAACGGCTGGTCGGCGAGTGTTCGGAGTACTTGCAATCGATTCCTTGGGTCTGGTTTACTGGAAAATGATACCCCACTTGACTATATGTTGTACGGGCAACTTCGGATATCTTCGGGTACAGGTCGGTGTTTCGGACGGAACGGACAACTTGCCTGCTTGGCAGCTCGCTTGGAACTCCTCTCTGTTCGAAAATTCCTCCTTGCGCTGTTGAAAACGGTAATAACGGCTTCGGGGATGATCGGGGCGGGTCGGCGATGGTCGGAAACGGTTCCTCGTGGTCGGTTATGTCGAAAATGACACCTCACTTGCCTCCTGGTGTCACTTGGTCCAAATTCGGTTACCTTCGGTGCCTGCCGAATGCTAAAAATTCCAAACTTCTCGGATTCGGTCAATCTTCAGGGTCCCTGTTCGGGCGCCATTTTGTAACCTTCTTTCGTTATGGCGGAAGTTCGAAGGAGGTTACTTTGACGCCTGAGGGGCGGCGGTGCTTTTTTTGGACGGTGTCTCGGGCGCCACTTTCTGTTTAGAGTGCAGAAAGACCACTTTACTCTGTTAGCAGGATAATAGAGACTTCAGGTAACTGCAGTGAAGACACGGTTAAGCCAGGGGTCTAATTAACCTATAAGGAAAACTCAGAATTTCGGATTAAAAACAGAACAAGCTTTATTCAAGATTTATTACAATTAAGTTAATATAATTACGGTAAAATAAAGCACAAATATAAACACAAGTATTTACAGCAAAAAACAGGCAGGCTAGGCAAAACTAAAAGCGGCAAACTACGGTTAAAAGCGGAAAAAGCAAGCAAATAAAGCGAGTAAGCAAATCTACGGTAAAGCGGTTAAACGGAAAGCGTGCGGCAGGTAAAAAGCTCTATCTACAAACTGGTTACTAGCAAAAGCTCGGTTAGCAATCTATATTTGACCAGGCAGGATAATATGATTTACAGATTCGACAGATTATTTTTAAGACAAATTTAATTCGGAAAAATAAAAATAACTACAAAACGGAATAAACGGATAAAACTTGACTGGCTACTCAAGGTGGGAAACGCGTATTTCATAAAACTACTAAAATATTTTAATTAAAGCGGCGACGCCCTGATGACAGTGCTATTAAACGATTCCACGTAAATTAGCAGGCCACCAAAACGCGGTATTCAAAATCAAAATTTCGGAGTAAAAATTCGGCGACGCCCTGATGACAGTGCCAATAGACGATTCCACGTAAATCGGCAGGCCACCAAAACGCCTAGGTATACGCGATACTTAAGAAATGAATTTTTCGGGACCAAAATGCGACAACGCCTTGATGACAGTGCCAATAGACGATTCCACGTAAATCGGCAGGCCATCAAAACGCCGTTTTTGTTCGCGACTGTTAAATACCGGATCGCGTGACAAGATGCGACAACGTCCTGATGACAGTGCCAATAGACGATTCCACGTAAATCGGCAGGCCACCAAAACGTCGTTGAGTTGCACGCGTATCTTAATAATCCGTTTTACTACTTAAGCCAGACAAGTGTCGACGCCGTCCGGATAATTACTGCCAGTAAGCGGTTCCACGTAAACCGGCAGGTTATCAAGACGTATAACGCGAGAGCACAAGTTGCTCTTGGGCCGGACAAACTACCTCGTGACGTTGTACTGACTTAGGATTAAATCAGCAAAACGTACAACGCGACTTAGAATTAACACGATTCGAACATACACGGAATATAAAATGATTGAAAATAAATCACAGGTCAAATATATATTAACTTAGAAAAATTTCCTTACTCTTTTGTTGACGTCAGAGCTCTCTCTTGCAGGTATCGGTTGGTGCGGACTTCGGTTCAGGCGGCGATCTGGACTGGATGGAGCGTCAGCTCAACTGAACGTTAAACGACGGGTGTGTTAGTTTTGTAGCCGGTTTCTGACACGTACCCCTACCCAACTTGCGCACTGAACGCGAAACTGACTTCAAGCATCGTATACTTATGTTGGCGCGGTGCAGCTGGTACTGCAGTCGATGCGTTTTCTTGCACAAAGAGTGACTAAATCAAAAACGCGGTTCAAAAATACTTAATTTGAAGTAAATTAATATTTGTTACATTTTACCTGCCGGTTTTATACATTAAAAATTATATTTTATTTACAAACTAATAATACGTCGGTGCTAAAATTCACTTCGTTACAGACCTTTAAATTTTCCGTGGAATCTAAAAAAAAATTGAAAATGGGGGCATCTCATTTAAAATAACAAAGTTAGGGTCAACTTCCGGTATAACCGGAAATGCCACCATTTTGAAAATATTTTCATTAAATAGATCCTACTCACTTAGGACCATAACCAAAATTTCAAATCGATATCTTTTTTCTTTCTCGAGATACTTCTAATAGGCGGTCAACGTGAATCACCCTGTATATACATATCTATATCAGTAAGCTTTTTGTGTCTTAAAAAGTAGGTGTAAGAAGTACACAAATATTTCATTGCATTAAGAAATAAATTGGAGCCAGGGCCGTATTTACTTCACTTTGATTATTTTTTATAATTTAAAATGAATGAATGTGGGAAATGCAAAATAAAAATCACCAATGAAGAAAAATTCATCCCCTGTGATAGTTGCCACATTCTATTTCATCTCAAAGAAAAATGCTGTAGTATGTCATCTTCTGAAACTCGTGCAGTGATATTACAAAAACGTATATTATTGTTTTTCTGCGATGAGTGTAGGTCAGCGTTTAAAAGTGTATCCTTGCTCATCAGAAAAATTGATGATTTAAACTCGGAAGTAGAAAATTTAAAGAAGGAAGTTGCATAGTTAGAAACCCAGAACAACTCCATCAATACAGAGTCATTGTTTATAGAATTAAATGAACGAATTATGCGATCTAATAATCTAATGGTTTACAATGTTAGAGACGCTAGATATACAGAATGGCAATGATCAGATAGTAAAAGTCATACGTGTTGGTCGACTAGGTGGTAATAGACCTAGACCCATCAAAATTGTGTTATCGAATTCTCAAGTAGTGAAAAAAGCATTAAAATATAAATCTAAACTTTATTCGACCAATTATAGAATTTCCCAAGATCAGACACAGTTACAACAGAAACAATTTAAAAGTGTAAAGTTAGAGTTAAATAACAGAGTAGATAATGGCGAAGATGATCTCATCATCAAATACTTTAATGGAGTGCCTAAAGTTGTAAAAAAACAAAAAACGGATCCAAAAAAACAATAATTACCCCATTATTAGTGTACTGTCAGAATGTTGGTGGGTTTCGTACCAAACTGAACGAACTTAAACTTGCTATGTCCTGTTCTAATTTTGATATAATTATTCTGTGTGAAACCTGGCTAAAAGAAGATATTGCAGATGTGGAAATTAAAATAGAACCCTTTAACATATTTCGAGCAGACAGAAATCAATTAACAAGTAGTAAATCTAGAGGTGGAGGCATCATCATAGCAGTAAAAAAGAATATAACAGCAAAGATAATTAAGTCAGTACAAGAAAATGTTGAACAATTATTTCTCCTATACTTACATATGGTAATGGATTAGCATTTATTATAGGTGGTGTCTATATACCACCTAATTCACCTATTGAAATGTACCATAGTCATTGTCAAACTGTTGAAAATATTATTGAGAATTACCCTTCACATAAATTGATTCTATTTGGTGACTACAACTTGCCTGAAGCTACATGGAATAACGATGATTTTGGTGTTGGTGTAAACTGTCCACAAGGGTCAGCTCAGTGTTTTAGTTTCTTGCATTTATATCAATTAAATTTAATTCCCAATAGCAGAAATGTATTTTTAGATCTATTGTTTTCTCAAGATAGTAACATACAAACCTCTCTGGCAGAAGACTTGCTTTTACCAAATAGTACTCAGCATTATGCATACAAGTTTATTATTCAGACCAGTATTTTCAATGATAATTGTCTCAGTTATGAAGAGTTTTATTATGATTTTAAAAATGCAAACTATATTGGTCTTAATGATTACTTGATTTCTATAAATTGGGATGATTATTTAAATACTATAGACGTGAATAAAGCAACAGAAAAATTTTACGAAATAGTTTATATTGGAGTAGCTCTATTTGTTCCATTAAAAAAATTTAAAACTTCACATTATCCAAAATGGTTCACTACAGAGTTAAGGCACTTAGTTGTCAATAAGAAAATTGCACATAAAAATTTCATAATTTCCAATGATGAACAAGATTATTTTATATTCTCCCAATTAAGATCAAGAAGTAAAAATCTGTCTAAAATTTGTTACAATAATTATATAAGAAATGTTGATCAAAGTTTAATTAACAATCCAAAGTTATTTTGGAAATATCCCAATGAGAAAAGATCTTCTTTTAATTTACCTAGCGAAATGTATCTAAATGAATCTAATACAAGTAAGGCTGAAGAAGTTGTTGAGCTTTTCGCCAACTTTTTCTCTATGGTGTATTCTGAGGATAATTGCGATGTTCCCACTAATAATAAAATATTTAATTACAACCTTATTTCAGTTAATAACATATCATTGATTAGTATATTTGACAAAATATCCAAAATACCAAATAAGTAACGGTAGGACCAGACGGTATTCCTAATATACTATTAAAAATGTGTGTGTATACCATAACTAAGCCTCTTTATATACTTTTTAAGATGTCTTTAGAAATAGGTGTTTTTCCTGACTTATGGAAAGACAGTTTTATTGTACCCATTTATAAATCAGGTGATAGAAGCAACATAAAAAATTACAGAAGTGTGTGTATTCAATCTGCTATTCCAAAAATGTTTGATAGTCTTGTTTATGATCAGTTATTCTGGTCTTGTAGAGAATTAATTATAAATCAACAACATGGATTTTTTCGTGGCAGATCGACCGTCACCAATCTGTTATTTTATAATACACAAATATTAAATGCCTTGGAAAGTAGAGTCGAGCAATTTGATGCGATATACACAGACTTTTCCAAGGCATTTGATAAAGTGAATCATAATTTACTGTTGAATAAATTGGATAACTTAGGTTTTAGCGATCAAATTATAATATGGTTAAGAAGTTTTTTAACAGGTCGTAAACAAAGAGTGAAAATTGGTAGTAATAGATCTAATGAAATAGAAGTACCATCAGGAGTCCCGCAAGGGTCACACTGTGCACCACTTTTGTTTAATTTATTTATTAATGATATTTGCTCATATTTAATCAAATGTGATTTTTTATTATTTGCTGATGATTTAAAACTTTATAGAAGAATTAATACTCTTGAAGATCAGGATATATTACAGAGTGACTTAGATAATTTAATAAATTGGTGCAATATAAACAAATTGTCACTAAACATTGACAAATGCAGTTACATTAGCTTTTTCAAAGTCAATAAAGAATTCATTACGTCGTACAAAATTGATGGCACTATTCTTAAATCAGTTTCATCTATAAGAGATCTTGGTGTTATTTTGGATGAGCAATTGAACTTTGTTGAACATATTAACACTATATCAATTAAAGCATCAAAAATGTTAGGCTTTCTCTTGCGTAATTGTAATGAATTTTCGTTGAGGTCGGTAGTAAATGTTTATACTATGTTGGTTAGATCTCAAATCGAATATGCCTCAATGATATGGTCTCCGATGTACTTAGTGCATGTAAATACTCTGGAAAGGGTTCAACATAAGTTTTTGAGGTATTGTTCATTTAAACTAAATCAGCCAATAATAGACCACAGTTATGCGGACATTTTAGGACTACTCAATTTAGTCACTTTGGATAAACGAAGATCTTGCGCTGATATCATATTTATATTCAAATTAATAAATGGATTCATTGTATGTCCAGATCTGTTAAATATAATTCAATTTAATGTTCCTACCAGATTGCTTAGAAATCAACATACCTTCAACATAAGGCATCATTCGACCAATTACGGCAAAAACTCTCCTATTGATAGAAGTCTCAAACTTGTTAACGAATATAATTTGAATTTGTTTGATTGTAGTTTGGAAAGCTTTAAAAGAAATGTGAGAAGTACTCTCTAAAACTGCAATTATTGATATCTATTTAATTTTGTATTGTTTTACACTATTTTAGGTCACTGATAATAGGTGTTTGTCTGCAGCATTTTCCTCACTGTCCTGGAAGGTCGGACGCATCTGAAATGTATTTTGTTTTTTACATTGGATCTGATTTCCACAAGTCTGACATTTCAGGACAGCGGAAGTTGTGGCATGGACAAACCTATAAAACCCACGATACACATAAGCTTACGCGGTATGTTCTTGCGCATCCTAACGCTATCTCTCTCGCATAATATGACGTCAGCTGGATTACAAAATTCGAAATTCGTGATGTAATAGGTATGGAGAATTGTGATAAATATTATTGTCGCTGCTTTTAGGGCATTTTTCTTAGTTTTGTTATCATTTCTATCAAGTTGTTGCTATATGATTAAATTTAATAAACACATAATATATATTTATCAATGATCTATTCTATAACTTTCTCTTATAGCGCTATAAACATATACAACTCTATAAAATTATAGCAGGATGTAAATGGCAACTTTACTTTTTATTATTACTTATTAAGACAACCTATCTTATTACTTTCTATTTTCTATAATATTCAGCAGTTTATTTAAATGCAAACTACAAATAAAAATTTCATTCACTAAGTCTAGGGTTAGGTTTTTCTATAACACTTTACATCTCCGTTATAAATTTACAGTTGCATTTTATGGTATAGAATAGACACTATTTTATATTGGATGTAAAAAGCCAAGGTCAAAGGCTTACATCCCTTACAGCCAGCGCTGTAAAATGGGTTACAGAATAGCACCACAAGTTTTTATTATTTTTTAACTAAATTTTTTATGAAGTAAGAAAAACAACAAATTATAAAAATACCTATGTAGCTTTATTTAAATTTAAGACATGCAAAATTTAAACGTTTTACTTTTTCTACATAGGTTTCATACAGAAAAATAACTTAAGAAACAGATTAAAATTTACTTAACTTAATATTCTTTACATTGATTTTGTCCTGGCGACTACAAGCAATAACCCACTGTTTTATTAAATTAGCATCCTTTGGAAACCGAAAATACTTTATATTACTCCCTTTGGTCACTCGGGTATAGTTTTTACATTTTGCCACAGCACAATTCAACATTTTAGCCGTAAATCACAACGTTAGACGATTTACACGTTTACATATTATAACATGTTTATATCACTATACTATTACAAAACACGTTTTATTAAGAAAATAGCATTGAAATTATAAGAAAACTTGGAGAACATAATATTCTACAGATCAACAAATTCAAACCAAAGCAAAGCACTGCGACTGTGTCAGTGTCAAGTGTCTGCCAGCTGACGTAATGCGCGGCGATTTCATTTTTAGGTCCGTCATTTATTATATAATACATATTGGCCAACCCATTGTTAAAACTGGCAATCGCTGTTGTACCGCAACCAATAGATGGCAGCACGGCCTAATTGTAGTACTGTACCGCAACCAACAGAGGGTGATACTACTAGCGAGTGAAATTAGCTATTATATATAACTGTCATCTCAACCGAGAGATGGCTACTTCCAATTGGTTCGGTCTACAGAGGCTTTATAGAGACAGAGGCGACAATAGGTGGTCAGCATTTTGATTGGTAGTAGAGGTCACGTGGTATAAAATGAGGCTAAAATTTTTAAACAGCTCATGTGCATATCATATTACTAACATAACCTTACATTTTTAGTTTTTGTATATTAATTTTCAATTTTAATTTTAATTTTTGTAGTTTCAGCTTGGAACCATTATAACATTTAAAAACTCCTTCAGATAGTAGATATAGAAGTTTCAATATTGTAGATCATTAAAAATAGACTGCCAATTATAGGTTGGATTTCCAACCAACAAAAAGCATCTTATTTTATTAGATCAAGGTAATTACTCTTCAGTAATAATGCACTGAACAGGATTTTAGTTGATAGTACAGCAACCAAACAGAAATTTTGATAAAAGCGACATAATACTCCAAGAACTTAGAAAATGCACATTTTTGAGGTTAGCTGTAATACCACGTGCATGGCACTAATTGTCCTGTCATAATTAGATATTCCTGATTATTTTGTGCTGTCATACTGGAGTATTCTTGTGCATCTTTCAATTTATTGGGATTTATTAAACGTATGAAAACTATTTGTGATTAGTGATTGTGATAAAATAGAGTTTCCCGGTATGTGGATTTCGATTAAATAAAATAGCCAACAAAAAGCAAAAAGAGAACAAATTTGCAAAGTAAATCACTTGGTAATCGCATATTTTATCTTTTATGAAATTACATTAAATAATACGTAGATATCATTCAGACGTGGCTCCTGATGATAACTTCAGCAATACAAATAACGAAAGTATATATCACTCTCAACAGGAGCTTATTCAGTTTTAGAAATGAAGGTTTCGTTAATATGCATCGAATTACTTTAACTTCACAATCACCGTTGGAATTGTCACGACCTTCAAGCGACGATACAATACCTAAAGAATCAAATCCAGTGATCTTTCAGAAATTAAAAAAGAAGCAGACATTAGAAAAGTGAGAAAAATTGTACAAAAGAAAGATATTATTCTCATTCAAATCTTATCGTAATAAATTACAACATTGTAAAACTAAAATTAGATAGAAGGTAGAAAAATTTGTGGAAAAGAAAGACATCATCTTTGAAATCATACCGTAATAAATTACAAAATTGTAAAACTAAATTTAAATTTAGACAGAAAGGTAAATGAAAAACATTTTTAGAAAGCAATTATTGCCTTTATTTGAAGTGCCTCTCCCTCACATCTACATTTTGTATTGTTTTGTATACAATCATGCATATATACTGCATGTGATTATAATGATAATTTTTCTTATATAATATATTTCTATATAATATAATAATATTCCTTATATATTTACTGTACCCATGTAATGGAATTTTGTTTATATTAATAAATAAATTAATAAAGATGTTAAAAATTGTCTGTGTCTTCCGCTTATTGTTTATTTGTTATTCTGTAAATGAGAACCCTGATGGGATAAAGTATATATTTACTAAAGTACTAAATTTTGATTAGTTTTGCTTCAAATTAAGAAAAATTTTTAACTGATATCATTATCTTATGTCGGCATAATTTATACAATCATATTTAGGTATTAAGCATAAGAACAAATCTTTCATTCCTTCTATTCAGTTAAGAAAATTATTCATCTTTTCAAATTATGTAATGTGCTTCCGTACGGATCATGGGCATCATATTACTAACATAACCTAAAATTTTTAGTTTTTGTAGATTTATTTTCAGTTGTAATTTCGGCAGTTTTAGTATGGATCCATTATAACATTTAAAAACTCACTCAGATAGTATATACCTATATATAAAGTTTGAATATTGTAGATTATTGAAAATAGACTACTAATTATAGGTTGGATTTCTAACCAACAAATAGCATCTTTTTATATTAGATTACGGCAATTAAAAGTTCATTAGTATGCATTGAACAAAATTTTAGTTGATAGTACAGGAATCAAGCAGAACTTTTAGAAACATTTACATAACATCTGAAAATTTTAGAAAATGCATATATTTGAGGTTAGTTATGAACGTTAAATACATAATTAATTTTCTTCGTTATTATAATAAATTAAAATATTCTAGACTTTCATTAAATTACATTAATAATTATAACATTGTAATACGAATGTTTCAATACTGAATTAAATAAAACCAATCTAAAATTGAACTATTAAAATATGCTTGCATCATCTTATAAATTTAAAAGCGCCATTCATTTTTCTTAAAATTTAGCCTCATTTTGGTGGGCGTGGCCTTATTGTCGTCTCTGTCTCTATAAAGCCTGTGTAGTTCGGTCTACACTACTCTAGAGCAGGATTATTAAAATTTTTTCAATAGATCGTATATCATATGACTAACATAACCTTACATTTTTAGTTTTTGTAAATTAATTTTCAATTTTAATTTTAATTTTTGTAGTTTCAGCTTGGAACCATTATAAAATTTAAAAACCCTTTGAGACAGTAGATATATAAAGTGTTAATATTGTAGGTTATTAAAAATAGACTGCTAATTATAGGTTGGATTTCCAAACCAACATAAGGCATCTTATTTTATTTGATCAAGGTAATTAAAACTTCAATAATAATGAACTGAACAAAATTTTAGTTGATAGTACAGGAACCAAGCAGAAATTTTGATAAAAGCGACATAATATTCCAAAAACTTAGAAAATGCATATTTTTGAGGTTAGTTGTAATATCACGTGTACGACACTAATTGTCCTGTCATAGTTAGATATTTCTGATTATTTTGTGCTGTCAAAATGGAGTATCCTTGTTGTGCATCTTTCAATATATTGTGATTTATAAAACGTACAAAAACTATTTGTGATTAGTGATTTATGATAAAATAATTGGTAAATGTTGAGATAACGGAATCTCCGATTTTCGGAATTTTTTTGCTTTTAACATACGTAGTTTTGTCTCCTGAACAATAAATTCTAAAAAAAATCGCCGCTCGTCAACAGTTTTCGAGATATTTGGCCCCAAAGTCTCTGAAAGTCGTATTTCTCCACTGCCATAATCACTTATTTTCACCAAATTTTTCATTTCATGCTTATGAACACCTCTAATACAGACTTGTTTAAACACTTTTAAATCATTTCAACACATTTATTCCAATCAATAACTATTTTTTGAACCTTCTTATAAAAGCCATGAAAACATAACCTAAAAACATTACGATAGTGGCGCGGAATCTATGTTATGCATAAACTAATTTAACTAATGTTCCTTCTTTAACATAAAAAGATACTGCACCCGCCCGCCCCGGGTGCAATATATTTTTATCGTTTTATCTCAAAGAAGGAACATATATTAGTTTTATGCGTATTCTAGATTTCAAACATTACAAGTTCCGCGAATAAAACGAATATGTTCCTTCTTTGATATTTTTATATCAAAGAAGGAACATATATTCGTTTTATACCGTACCCTAGATCTTACGGCACTATCATAACCTCGAATGATCTTAGTGTTGTTTGAAATTTTAGGTTATGTTTTCATGGCTTTTATAAGAAGGTTCAAAAAATAGTTATTGATTGAAATAAATGTGTTGAAACTATTTAAAAGTGTTTAAATAAGTCTGTATTAGAGGTGTTCATAAGCATAATATGAAAAATTTGGTGAAAATAAGTGATTATGGCAGTGGAGAAATACGACTTTCAGATACTTTGGGGCCAAATATCTCGAAAACTGTTGACGAGCGGCGATTTTTTTTTAGAATTTATTGTTCAGGAGACAAAACTACGTATGTTAAAAGCAAAAAAATTCCGAAAATCGGAGATTCCGTTATCTCAACATTTACCAAATAATTTCCTGGTATGTGGTATTTCGATTAAAAATAGCCAACAAAAAGCAAAAGAGATAGTAACAAATTTGCAAGTAAATTTTATTTCATATTTATTTATTGCATAATTTATTGTAAACAATAATTTTATTGTTAAATTTAAATATATATCGTATATATATAAATACCCTACAAATCAATTTGTTTTATTACCTATATCATTATAATAACTGTGAGAGATAAGTACATCCCTCTGGTGGTCAGTTGCTACTACCAGTCAAGACATCGAAGATGTCTAGTGACCGATAGCGGCTTGCCAAGCAAGCA
Organism: Rhagium mordax; assembly: GCA_963680705.1. Lineage (NCBI taxonomy): Eukaryota > Metazoa > Arthropoda > Insecta > Coleoptera > Cerambycidae > Rhagium > Rhagium mordax. Next base: position 41,743,861 of record OY796661.1, on the reverse strand, counting down.
CCAAGAGCGGCGACCTCTAGCCCTGATGGACTAAAACATGCTTAATAAATAGGATTATAGGAAACAACTACTGGACGGGCAAAGGCCCCGACTCCCATTGAATTATACCTATAAATCCAAAATTGGTAGCCAAATTTGTTATTTGTCTTTTCTCCACCAGACACAGACCGGTTTCGAACTCTTTATGTTCTCATCAGTGTGCCACAGGTAGCTGAAAAGACAAATAACAAAGGCAAACCAAACTGGTCTATGGCAGACCCAGCACATAGTAACTGTGAGAGATAAGTACATCCCTCTGGTGGTCAGTTGCTACTACCAGTCAAGACATCGAAGATGTCTAGTGACCGATAGCGGCTTGCCAAGCAAGCACCAAGAGCGGCGACCTCTAGCCCTGATGGACTAAAACATGCTTAATAAATAGGATTATAGGAAACAACTACTGGACGGGCAAAGGCCCCGACTCCCATTGAATTATACCTATAAATCCAAAATTGGTAGCCAAATTTGTTATTTGTCTTTTCTCCACCAGACACAGACCGGTTTCGAACTCTTTATGTTCTCATCAGTGTGCCACAGGTAGCTGAAAAGACAAATAACAAAGGCAAACCAAACTGGTCTATGGCAGACCCAGCACATAGTAACTGTGAGAGATAAGTACATCCCTCTGGTGGTCAGTTGCTACTACCAGTCAAGACATCGAAGATGTCTAGTGACCGATAGCGGCTTGCCAAGCAAGCACCAAGAGCGGCGACCTCTAGCCCTGATGGACTAAAACATGCTTAATAAATAGGATTATAGGAAACAACTACTGGACGGGCAAAGGCCCCGACTCCCATTGAATTATACCTATAAATCCAAAATTGGTAGCCAAATTTGTTATTTGTCTTTTCTCCACCAGACACAGACCGGTTTCGAACTCTTTATGTTCTCATCAGTGTGCCACAGGTAGCTGAAAAGACAAATAACAAAGGCAAACCAAACTGGTCTATGGCAGACCCAGCACATAGTAACTGTGAGAGATAAGTACATCCCTCTGGTGGTCAGTTGCTACTACCAGTCAAGACATCGAAGATGTCTAGTGACCGATAGCGGCTTGCCAAGCAAGCACCAAGAGCGGCGACCTCTAGCCCTGATGGACTAAAACATGCTTAATAAATAGGATTATAGGAAACAACTACTGGACGGGCAAAGGCCCCGACTCCCATTGAATTATACCTATAAATCCAAAATTGGTAGCCAAATTTGTTATTTGTCTTTTCTCCACCAGACACAGACCGGTTTCGAACTCTTTATGTTCTCATCAGTGTGCCACAGGTAGCTGAAAAGACAAATAACAAAGGCAAACCAAACTGGTCTATGGCAGACCCAGCACATAGTAACTGTGAGAGATAAGTACATCCCTCTGGTGGTCAGTTGCTACTACCAGTCAAGACATCGAAGATGTCTAGTGACCGATAGCGGCTTGCCAAGCAAGCACCAAGAGCGGCGACCTCTAGCCCTGATGGACTAAAACATGCTTAATAAATAGGATTATAGGAAACAACTACTGGACGGGCAAAGGCCCCGACTCCCATTGAATTATACCTATAAATCCAAAATTGGTAGCCAAATTTGTTATTTGTCTTTTCTCCACCAGACACAGACCGGTTTCGAACTCTTTATGTTCTCATCAGTGTGCCACAGGTAGCTGAAAAGACAAATAACAAAGGCAAACCAAACTGGTCTATGGCAGACCCAGCACATAGTAACTGTGAGAGATAAGTACATCCCTCTGGTGGTCAGTTGCTACTACCAGTCAAGACATCGAAGATGTCTAGTGACCGATAGCGGCTTGCCAAGCAAGCACCAAGAGCGGCGACCTCTAGCCCTGATGGACTAAAACATGCTTAATAAATAGGATTATAGGAAACAACTACTGGACGGGCAAAGGCCCCGACTCCCATTGAATTATACCTATAAATCCAAAATTGGTAGCCAAATTTGTTATTTGTCTTTTCTCCACCAGACACAGACCGGTTTCGAACTCTTTATGTTCTCATCAGTGTGCCACAGGTAGCTGAAAAGACAAATAACAAAGGCAAACCAAACTGGTCTATGGCAGACCCAGCACATAGTAACTGTGAGAGATAAGTACATCCCTCTGGTGGTCAGTTGCTACTACCAGTCAAGACATCGAAGATGTCTAGTGACCGATAGCGGCTTGCCAAGCAAGCACCAAGAGCGGCGACCTCTAGCCCTGATGGACTAAAACATGCTTAATAAATAGGATTATAGGAAACAACTACTGGACGGGCAAAGGCCCCGACTCCCATTGAATTATACCTATAAATCCAAAATTGGTAGCCAAATTTGTTATTTGTCTTTTCTCCACCAGACACAGACCGGTTTCGAACTCTTTATGTTCTCATCAGTGTGCCACAGGTAGCTGAAAAGACAAATAACAAAGGCAAACCAAACTGGTCTATGGCAGACCCAGCACATAGTAACTGTGAGAGATAAGTACATCCCTCTGGTGGTCAGTTGCTACTACCAGTCAAGACATCGAAGATGTCTAGTGACCGATAGCGGCTTGCCAAGCAAGCACCAAGAGCGGCGACCTCTAGCCCTGATGGACTAAAACATGCTTAATAAATAGGATTATAGGAAACAACTACTGGACGGGCAAAGGCCCCGACTCCCATTGAATTATACCTATAAATCCAAAATTGGTAGCCAAATTTGTTATTTGTCTTTTCTCCACCAGACACAGACCGGTTTCGAACTCTTTATGTTCTCATCAGTGTGCCACAGGTAGCTGAAAAGACAAATAACAAAGGCAAACCAAACTGGTCTATGGCAGACCCAGCACATAGTAACTGTGAGAGATAAGTACATCCCTCTGGTGGTCAGTTGCTACTACCAGTCAAGACATCGAAGATGTCTAGTGACCGATAGCGGCTTGCCAAGCAAGCACCAAGAGCGGCGACCTCTAGCCCTGATGGACTAAAACATGCTTAATAAATAGGATTATAGGAAACAACTACTGGACGGGCAAAGGCCCCGACTCCCATTGAATTATACCTATAAATCCAAAATTGGTAGCCAAATTTGTTATTTGTCTTTTCTCCACCAGACACAGACCGGTTTCGAACTCTTTATGTTCTCATCAGTGTGCCACAGGTAGCTGAAAAGACAAATAACAAAGGCAAACCAAACTGGTCTATGGCAGACCCAGCACATAGTAACTGTGAGAGATAAGTACATCCCTCTGGTGGTCAGTTGCTACTACCAGTCAAGACATCGAAGATGTCTAGTGACCGATAGCGGCTTGCCAAGCAAGCACCAAGAGCGGCGACCTCTAGCCCTGATGGACTAAAACATGCTTAATAAATAGGATTATAGGAAACAACTACTGGACGGGCAAAGGCCCCGACTCCCATTGAATTATACCTATAAATCCAAAATTGGTAGCCAAATTTGTTATTTGTCTTTTCTCCACCAGACACAGACCGGTTTCGAACTCTTTATGTTCTCATCAGTGTGCCACAGGTAGCTGAAAAGACAAATAACAAAGGCAAACCAAACTGGTCTATGGCAGACCCAGCACATAGTAACTGTGAGAGATAAGTACATCCCTCTGGTGGTCAGTTGCTACTACCAGTCAAGACATCGAAGATGTCTAGTGACCGATAGCGGCTTGCCAAGCAAGCACCAAGAGCGGCGACCTCTAGCCCTGATGGACTAAAACATGCTTAATAAATAGGATTATAGGAAACAACTACTGGACGGGCAAAGGCCCCGACTCCCATTGAATTATACCTATAAATCCAAAATTGGTAGCCAAATTTGTTATTTGTCTTTTCTCCACCAGACACAGACCGGTTTCGAACTCTTTATGTTCTCATCAGTGTGCCACAGGTAGCTGAAAAGACAAATAACAAAGGCAAACCAAACTGGTCTATGGCAGACCCAGCACATAGTAACTGTGAGAGAATTTTGGATTTATAGGTATAATTCAATGGGAGTCGGGGCCTTTGCCCGTCCAGTAGTTGTTTCCTATAATCCTATTTATTAAGCATGTTTTAGTCCATCAGGGCTAGAGGTCGCCGCTCTTGGTGCTTGCTTGGCAAGCCGCTATCGGTCACTAGACATCTTCGATGTCTTGACTGGTAGTAGCAACTGACCACCAGAGGGATGTACTTATCTCTCACAGTTACTATGTGCTGGGTCTGCCATAGACCAGTTTGGTTTGCCTTTGTTATTTGTCTTTTCAGCTACCTGTGGCACACTGATGAGAACATAAAGAGTTCGAAACCGGTCTGTGTCTGGTGGAGAAAAGACAAATAACAAATTTGGCTACCAATTTTGGATTTATAGGTATAATTCAATGGGAGTCGGGGCCTTTGCCCGTCCAGTAGTTGTTTCCTATAATCCTATTTATTAAGCATGTTTTAGTCCATCAGGGCTAGAGGTCGCCGCTCTTGGTGCTTGCTTGGCAAGCCGCTATCGGTCACTAGACATCTTCGATGTCTTGACTGGTAGTAGCAACTGACCACCAGAGGGATGTACTTATCTCTCACAGTTACTATGTGCTGGGTCTGCCATAGACCAGTTTGGTTTGCCTTTGTTATTTGTCTTTTCAGCTACCTGTGGCACACTGATGAGAACATAAAGAGTTCGAAACCGGTCTGTGTCTGGTGGAGAAAAGACAAATAACAAATTTGGCTACCAATTTTGGATTTATAGGTATAATTCAATGGGAGTCGGGGCCTTTGCCCGTCCAGTAGTTGTTTCCTATAATCCTATTTATTAAGCATGTTTTAGTCCATCAGGGCTAGAGGTCGCCGCTCTTGGTGCTTGCTTGGCAAGCCGCTATCGGTCACTAGACATCTTCGATGTCTTGACTGGTAGTAGCAACTGACCACCAGAGGGATGTACTTATCTCTCACAGTTACTATGTGCTGGGTCTGCCATAGACCAGTTTGGTTTGCCTTTGTTATTTGTCTTTTCAGCTACCTGTGGCACACTGATGAGAACATAAAGAGTTCGAAACCGGTCTGTGTCTGGTGGAGAAAAGACAAATAACAAATTTGGCTACCAATTTTGGATTTATAGGTATAATTCAATGGGAGTCGGGGCCTTTGCCCGTCCAGTAGTTGTTTCCTATAATCCTATTTATTAAGCATGTTTTAGTCCATCAGGGCTAGAGGTCGCCGCTCTTGGTGCTTGCTTGGCAAGCCGCTATCGGTCACTAGACATCTTCGATGTCTTGACTGGTAGTAGCAACTGACCACCAGAGGGATGTACTTATCTCTCACAGTTACTATGTGCTGGGTCTGCCATAGACCAGTTTGGTTTGCCTTTGTTATTTGTCTTTTCAGCTACCTGTGGCACACTGATGAGAACATAAAGAGTTCGAAACCGGTCTGTGTCTGGTGGAGAAAAGACAAATAACAAATTTGGCTACCAATTTTGGATTTATAGGTATAATTCAATGGGAGTCGGGGCCTTTGCCCGTCCAGTAGTTGTTTCCTATAATCCTATTTATTAAGCATGTTTTAGTCCATCAGGGCTAGAGGTCGCCGCTCTTGGTGCTTGCTTGGCAAGCCGCTATCGGTCACTAGACATCTTCGATGTCTTGACTGGTAGTAGCAACTGACCACCAGAGGGATGTACTTATCTCTCACAGTTACTATGTGCTGGGTCTGCCATAGACCAGTTTGGTTTGCCTTTGTTATTTGTCTTTTCAGCTACCTGTGGCACACTGATGAGAACATAAAGAGTTCGAAACCGGTCTGTGTCTGGTGGAGAAAAGACAAATAACAAATTTGGCTACCAATTTTGGATTTATAGGTATAATTCAATGGGAGTCGGGGCCTTTGCCCGTCCAGTAGTTGTTTCCTATAATCCTATTTATTAAGCATGTTTTAGTCCATCAGGGCTAGAGGTCGCCGCTCTTGGTGCTTGCTTGGCAAGCCGCTATCGGTCACTAGACATCTTCGATGTCTTGACTGGTAGTAGCAACTGACCACCAGAGGGATGTACTTATCTCTCACAGTTACTATGTGCTGGGTCTGCCATAGACCAGTTTGGTTTGCCTTTGTTATTTGTCTTTTCAGCTACCTGTGGCACACTGATGAGAACATAAAGAGTTCGAAACCGGTCTGTGTCTGGTGGAGAAAAGACAAATAACAAATTTGGCTACCAATTTTGGATTTATAGGTATAATTCAATGGGAGTCGGGGCCTTTGCCCGTCCAGTAGTTGTTTCCTATAATCCTATTTATTAAGCATGTTTTAGTCCATCAGGGCTAGAGGTCGCCGCTCTTGGTGCTTGCTTGGCAAGCCGCTATCGGTCACTAGACATCTTCGATGTCTTGACTGGTAGTAGCAACTGACCACCAGAGGGATGTACTTATCTCTCACAGTTACTATGTGCTGGGTCTGCCATAGACCAGTTTGGTTTGCCTTTGTTATTTGTCTTTTCAGCTACCTGTGGCACACTGATGAGAACATAAAGAGTTCGAAACCGGTCTGTGTCTGGTGGAGAAAAGACAAATAACAAATTTGGCTACCAATTTTGGATTTATAGGTATAATTCAATGGGAGTCGGGGCCTTTGCCCGTCCAGTAGTTGTTTCCTATAATCCTATTTATTAAGCATGTTTTAGTCCATCAGGGCTAGAGGTCGCCGCTCTTGGTGCTTGCTTGGCAAGCCGCTATCGGTCACTAGACATCTTCGATGTCTTGACTGGTAGTAGCAACTGACCACCAGAGGGATGTACTTATCTCTCACAGTTACTATGTGCTGGGTCTGCCATAGACCAGTTTGGTTTGCCTTTGTTATTTGTCTTTTCAGCTACCTGTGGCACACTGATGAGAACATAAAGAGTTCGAAACCGGTCTGTGTCTGGTGGAGAAAAGACAAATAACAAATTTGGCTACCAATTTTGGATTTATAGGTATAATTCAATGGGAGTCGGGGCCTTTGCCCGTCCAGTAGTTGTTTCCTATAATCCTATTTATTAAGCATGTTTTAGTCCATCAGGGCTAGAGGTCGCCGCTCTTGGTGCTTGCTTGGCAAGCCGCTATCGGTCACTAGACATCTTCGATGTCTTGACTGGTAGTAGCAACTGACCACCAGAGGGATGTACTTATCTCTCACAGTTACTATGTGCTGGGTCTGCCATAGACCAGTTTGGTTTGCCTTTGTTATTTGTCTTTTCAGCTACCTGTGGCACACTGATGAGAACATAAAGAGTTCGAAACCGGTCTGTGTCTGGTGGAGAAAAGACAAATAACAAATTTGGCTACCAATTTTGGATTTATAGGTATAATTCAATGGGAGTCGGGGCCTTTGCCCGTCCAGTAGTTGTTTCCTATAATCCTATTTATTAAGCATGTTTTAGTCCATCAGGGCTAGAGGTCGCCGCTCTTGGTGCTTGCTTGGCAAGCCGCTATCGGTCACTAGACATCTTCGATGTCTTGACTGGTAGTAGCAACTGACCACCAGAGGGATGTACTTATCTCTCACAGTTACTATGTGCTGGGTCTGCCATAGACCAGTTTGGTTTGCCTTTGTTATTTGTCTTTTCAGCTACCTGTGGCACACTGATGAGAACATAAAGAGTTCGAAACCGGTCTGTGTCTGGTGGAGAAAAGACAAATAACAAATTTGGCTACCAATTTTGGATTTATAGGTATAATTCAATGGGAGTCGGGGCCTTTGCCCGTCCAGTAGTTGTTTCCTATAATCCTATTTATTAAGCATGTTTTAGTCCATCAGGGCTAGAGGTCGCCGCTCTTGGTGCTTGCTTGGCAAGCCGCTATCGGTCACTAGACATCTTCGATGTCTTGACTGGTAGTAGCAACTGACCACCAGAGGGATGTACTTATCTCTCACAGTTACTATGTACTGGGTCTGCCATAGACCAGTTTGGTTTGCCTTTGTTATTTGTCTTTTCAGCTACCTGTGGCACACTGATGAGAACATAAAGAGTTCGAAACCGGTCTGTGTCTGGTGGAGAAAAGACAAATAACAAATTTGGCTACCAATTTTGGATTTATAGGTATAATTCAATGGGAGTCGGGGCCTTTGCCCGTCCAGTAGTTGTTTCCTATAATCCTATTTATTAAGCATGTTTTAGTCCATCAGGGCTAGAGGTCGCCGCTCTTGGTGCTTGCTTGGCAAGCCGCTATCGGTCACTAGACATCTTCGATGTCTTGACTGGTAGTAGCAACTGACCACCAGAGGGATGTACTTATCTCTCACAGTTACTATGTGCTGGGTCTGCCATAGACCAGTTTGGTTTGCCTTTGTTATTTGTCTTTTCAGCTACCTGTGGCACACTGATGAGAACATAAAGAGTTCGAAACCGGTCTGTGTCTGGTGGAGAAAAGACAAATAACAAATTTGGCTACCAATTTTGGATTTATAGGTATAATTCAATGGGAGTCGGGGCCTTTGCCCGTCCAGTAGTTGTTTCCTATAATCCTATTTATTAAGCATGTTTTAGTCCATCAGGGCTAGAGGTCGCCGCTCTTGGTGCTTGCTTGGCAAGCCGCTATCGGTCACTAGACATCTTCGATGTCTTGACTGGTAGTAGCAACTGACCACCAGAGGGATGTACTTATCTCTCACAGTTACTATGTGCTGGGTCTGCCATAGACCAGTTTGGTTTGCCTTTGTTATTTGTCTTTTCAGCTACCTGTGGCACACTGATGAGAACATAAAGAGTTCGAAACCGGTCTGTGTCTGGTGGAGAAAAGACAAATAACAAATTTGGCTACCAATTTTGGATTTATAGGTATAATTCAATGGGAGTCGGGGCCTTTGCCCGTCCAGTAGTTGTTTCCTATAATCCTATTTATTAACCTATATCATTGTTTATAAAGTAATATTATAAACAATGCCTATATTAAATACATAGATACGTAAACTATAACATAACTTTAAGTGTATAGTCAAAGCCTGTAAGTTAGCAAAATCAAAACATTTCGAAATTCCCGCATTGTAACACGCGAGAACCTAGAAATGAAACAAATCAGGATAATTATATTCTCAAGGTCAAATGCTATTTATTTTCAAATAAAGACTATAGAGCCATCTAGGGAGAAACAATTTAACCTTAAAAGTGATTGCCAATAAACCTATGGGATTGGGCAATATGTATATATATAATAAATGGGTCCGTCTAATGAGCATACCATGTTTTCTTATACCATGTATAAAACCCATATTTTGCTACGGTTGCTATGGTTAATCAATATAGGTATAGATAAGCGGGTGATATAAAGTTAAATAAGTTAGTATGTAGTTATGAATATCTCACTATTTATATATGTGTATATAAGTATGCATTACATATATACATATAGCATAACAAAAAATGTCATACTCTATATTTTGTCTGTTTATGTACACCTGTAATGGGGTTTTCCCGTATATTAAATAAAAATAAAAAATTTAAAAAAATATATATGTCTACTATCCTCTCCAATGTCTTCATTAGGAAGGATGTGAGACTGATTGCTCTAAAAGATTTGGCAGTCGTGTAATCCTTCTTTCCTGCTTTAGGAATAAAGACTATTTTGGCTGCCCTCCAGGCCAGTGGAACGTATCCCAGAGCCAGACTGGCCCGGAAGATCCTCCTTATTCGTGATAGAAGGATCTCCAGGCCCTTCTGTAGCAATGCCGGGAATATTCCATCTGGCCCCGCTGCCTTATAGGGGTCGAACTCGTTCACTGCCCAGGCTATTGCGCCATCTGCTATCACCTCCTCGGCAAGTTGCCAATCCACTTGTGGGGTCGGCTCCTCCCTGATTGCGATGGCAGTGGCTTCGTTGCCCGGAAAGTGTACCTCCGGAAGAAGTCTTAATGACTCCTCACTGGAGGAGGTCCATGTGCCGTCTTGCCTTTGTAGTAGTCCTATGTTACCTCTTGTTTCGCAGCTGAGGATTTTCATCAGCCTCGCGGATTCAGGTAAGGAGTCTATCTCCCCACAGTACGTCCGCCAGCTGGCCCTCTTGCTGCGTCTTAACTCTTTTTAAAATTCCTTTCTAGCCTTCCTGAAGTCACTCCATGCGGCTTCTGTCTTACTCTTGACAGCTTTATTTTGGGCACGTCTGGTCTCCTGTCTCAGACCCTCCAAAGATCTGTTCCACCAGGGAACCCTCCGCACCCCTGCCGCCCTTAGGGGACTAGCCTCCTCGTATGCCATGGTTATGTGACTTCCCAGGCTACCAACCTCCTTGTCTAACTGTTCTGGGGAGGTTATTTGGCCCTCTGGTTCGCCTTCTAGGCTAGCCAGGGCAGACAGGTATTTCTCCCAGTCTGTCGCCCTCGGATTCCGTCGGAGGGTAATCTCTGTCCTGTCGGACCGTATCTCGATCTGACCATTCGGTGATCAGATGTTGAGATATCTTTCGACACCCTCCTCATAAAATTTTGTATAAAAAATGTCACCTGAGTGTAAACAAATTTCTAGTAGTTTTCGAGTTACCAACGCGCAAAGTAAAACACGCATAGAAATGGCTAAAAACTGAGTAGTCGAAAGCAGACTCTCGACTTATAGTGATTTTATTTCTTTTAGTTGTTTTTGTTTTTTCTAAAGAATTACGATCTTTATATCTACCACCTAAGTACACCACATGTAATTACGACCCCCTTTATCCCAGAAGGCTCTAGGAGCCTTGTGCGGGAGGGGGCTACACATTTAAAGACAAGGGACACACATCCAATATCCGTGTATAATGGAAAAAATCCCTCTCACAGTATTTTCCATTGCCATGACCGGTATTCGAACCCGGGACTTTTGGGTGAGAGGCAGGTACGCTACCATCTCGACCATCCAGTCATACCTAAGAGGTTGAGTTCCCGGCGTGTTTTTTTTTTAAGTGGTCTCCGCTGTAGGCGTATTCCAATAAAGGTTTCAAATTATTCAATATCGGTTTCATTACTATTTTCCGAATTAAAACGGCTTTGCCCGTGACACATAACTGAGCATCTTAAACCAACTTTGACACATCCGCATCGTTTCCTACAACCCATTTTACAACTACATATATGACATTAATTTTAAAATAGAGGTAGGAAGTGGTGCTTCACTTGTCAAAATTGGTACCAACGTGTTGCTTGTTTTCTTTTATCCCCATTCCTTAGGCTGCAAGCAAACTGTTTCTTGCCACGTTTGAATTAGATAGAAAACTCGAAAAGAATGTTGCTACAAACGTTAGAGGAAGTCTTGATAAAAATGACCTACTATATTATTAAATGAAGCAAATCTTTGATTTATAATGCAAGGGTAAATTTTTCACCAGCATTTGTAATTTCCTCTTTTGTAGATTCTGAATTGTTAAATTTTTAATAATTGTAAATCATGGAACAAGATGTCGATCTCCTTATCATGATTATAACCCTAACTCCGGCAGAAAATGACAAGGCCAAGAGATGCCAACGAAAAATAAAATCAAGAATTTACAGTTCCTGCGACTCACAATTTCAAATGTTTTGAAAAACATTAAAGAAACAGTGCCCTTTGCACATGCTTCTAGCGGTAGTGATACTACATCAGCAATTTTTGGCATAGGTAAACTAACACAATAAGTTTAATAAACACGAGAAAGAATTTAGAAGAAGTTATTAAAATATTTACTAATCGAAAATCCACAAAAGAGGAGATTACAAATGCTGGCGAAAAATATACCCTTGCATTATACAGGGTGGTTCAGAATTTACCGATTAAACTTCGGGAACTAATAGAGTACGTTAAAATAAATGGACTTTCTTTAATAAACTTATATCTAAAATCGCATAGTTTCTGAGATACAGGGGGCAAAGTTTAATTTAAAAAAAATCTTTTTTTAAATATGTTCTTAATTAGTTGAGGTATTTTAACGAAACTTGCAAGACAAATTAACAGTAACAAGTAACGTTTTCCGAGAAAAATAATAATAATAATAATAATAATAATAATAATAATAATAATAATAATAATAACCCACCCACCGCCATCTGGCCCGAGTTTTCAACTCATGGTTGAACGAGGGGCAGCAAATTCCGGACTGGTTTGTCGAGGGGCGAACTGTGCTAATCCCCAAAAAGGGGGATCTGTCTGACCCAAAAAATTATAGACCGATTACCTGCCTCAACTCCTGCTACAAGTTATTTACTCGTATCTTGTATACCAGGATGTTGAGGTCTGTTGATCCGGTCTACCAACAGATAAACGAACAGCGTGGTGCCAAGAAGGGCCTGGCAGGTTGCAAGGAAAACCTGCTGATAGACCGCTGTATTACGCAGGACTCTGTGCAATACAAGCGGAATCTATCAATGGCCTGGATTGATTATTGCAAGGTATTTGATACAACATCCCAAGAGCTTTTGTTACACTTGCTCGGATGTCTTGCGGTACCAGCACCACTAGTGAGATGCATTGAACAACTGTTGCTGCTTTGGAGAACTCGCTTCACCATAACATCCGGTGCCGAGCGAGTTTCGACAGAGTTGGTGACATTTAAGAGAGGAGTGTTTCAGGGTGACTCTTTGAGTCCGCTCCTCTTCTGCATCTCACTGCTGCCGCTGTCTGTTGGACTCCGCCAAACCCGCGGGTATCAGTGTGGGCCACCCAGCAACCGGAGGCATAAGGTCACCCATCTATTTTATATGGATGACCTTAAACTCTATACCTCCGGAGAGCGAGAACTTCAAAATGCTCTCAGGGTGGTCGAGGAATACACGCGGGCAATTGGAATGGAGTTTGGGTTGGACAAATGCGCAGTCGTCCACCTCAAGAGAGGACGATGCGGGGAATTCCATGAAGATGCGCAGCTCGCAGACGGAAGCATCCTACGACATTTGGATGCCGGAGAGACCTACACATACCTGGGTGTGGAACAACGCCACATCCAGGATGTGAACCAAAGAAAGGATTCTCTCCGTGGCAAGTACAGACACCGACTCCGAAAGATTTGGTCTTCTGAACTTTCGGGGAAGAACAAGGTGTCTGCCACTAATATGCTTGCCGTTCCGATTCTGCTCTACTCCTTTGGAGTAGTTAAATGGCGAGTAGATGAGCTGCGCCAATTGGACAGGGATACCCGCAAGATGATGAATATCCATAGGAGTATTCATCCTAGATCGTCCGTTCCTCGTGTGTACCTCCCACGTCAACGGGGGGGCCGAGGACTCTTGAGTCTGGAGTGTATGCATGGCAGAGTAGCACTAAGTATGGCATGTAACATCCTAAGGAGCTCGGATCCGCTCCTACGGTTAGTGAGAGATCATGAAACCGTGGGAGTTGGCGCTTTATTGTTTAAGGCAGCACAGAGGGCCACAGATGAACTCGGTCTCGTGTTCGACTACAGGCGAGGAGGCAGGCGAGGTGCTGATGCAGAATCAGTTACTGAGCTTCCGCCAAATCGTCTGACAACCCAAATTAAAGCTGCCGAACAGAGGAATCTGTTCAGGCAGCACGTCGATAAACCCCTGCACGGTGTTTTCTTTAACAACATAGAACATGGGTTTATCGACAGAGCTGACCTTCGCATTCTTAAGGTCAGCGGGGCTGAAGTCGGAGACCGAGGGATTCATTGTGGCCTGCCAAGATGGTGTTATTAACACATTGGTCTATCGGAGTCGCGTGATGGGTGTAGAGGTTCCTGATATCAACTGCAGGACCTGCCGTCAGGCGCCGGAGTCGCTCATGCATCTATTATCTGCATGTCCGATTTATGCGACTTCGGCCTACATCCAACGACATAACGCGGCTTTACGAGTGCTATACTACCATCTACGGCACTCGTACAAGATAAACCAAACACCAGTGCTGCCTTATATCCCCGGAGATATCGAGTCCGTTGTCGAGAACGAGAAATGCCGGATTTACTGGAACTACTCGTTCCCGACCGTCAGGCGAATTCAAGCCAATAAGCCTGACATAGTCCTCCTCGACCATCAGACCAAGGTGATGTATGTCATCGAGTTCTCAGCACCTGCTGAGACAAACATCGCCTTGAAGGAGGAGGAGAAACGGACTAAATACAGAGATCTCCGGTACGAGCTCCAAGTGCTATACCCAGGCTACTCTGTCAAGATGGTCGTCCTGATAATCGGTGTACTCGGAGGTATGAAGCCCACGCTGCTCTCTGCATTGAAGACCATGCCTGCCTGCCAAACATCGGCAGAATGGTTGGCTGGTCAAATGCAGAAAGCGGTCATCCTGGGGTCCCTTCGTCTACTTAGGGCACACGAGTCTGGAATCTACAGTGACTAACCCTGCGGGATGTGGGGAGTTGCTGTAGATTATTCGCTGGCGCTCTCTCTGTGTGGTGTCGGAGGCCACAGGGAGACTGTCCAGCATTGGATTCGGGAAACCGAAAAAAAAAAAAAAAAAAAAAAAAAATAATAATAATAATAATAATAATAAATGTCTTTATTTTATGCTTCAACATGTAACAATAACAAAATTATACAACAAAGGACTGGCGGTGTTCAGCTTACACTGCTCTTCCACACATTTCGACACAATTCGACTGTGAGTGGTGGAGTATTCAATATTTTAATTTTTACTTGTTAAAAAATAGTGATACGCCACTGGATAAATTTAAAAAAATTAACATTTTTAAAAACTACAATTATTTCTTAATAAAAAAGTATTCTTGGCATTTTTGTCATAACCCAAAGCTTTGTCCAAAAAATTGGTTCAAAAAACGTTGTGCAAAGCTATAAATTAGATTCTTGAATACTCCGCCACTGTATAAATTAGAAAGTCGAATTTTTTTTAGGAAAACGTTACTTGTTACTGTTAATTTGTCAAGCAAGTTTCGTTAAAATACCTCAACTAATTAAGAACATATTTTAAAAATTATTTTTTTAAATTAAACTTTGACCCCCTGTATCTCAGAAACTATGCGGTTTTAGATATAAGTTTATTAAAGAAAGTCCATTTATTTTAACGTAATCTATTAGTTCCCGAAGTTTAATCGGTAAATTCTGAACCACTTTGTATAGGGTGTCATAAAGAATGGGACATAGAGTCACTGGAGATTTTTGGCTCCAAAATATGATGATTTAACCAAATATGCTTAAGTAAAATATTCCTAGTTAATGAGATGAAGTATATTTTTTTAAATGATTTTTCTAGTATAACTCGAAAACTATATGACGTATCAAGTTCACAATCGGTACAGGTAGGTTTCTTGTGGTGAGAAATCATAATTTAATATTAGTTTTGAACTAAGTTATACAGGGCGTCATATACAGTACATTAAATGAAAAATATGTGTTCTATTTTTCTTGAGAATTGCTGAACGGCCATTTTTATTTCAAATTATAATGTTCATATAATAATTCACTAATTCTAAGTGAAAAAGATATGTTGTTATAAATCTCTAAAATTAACCGTTCATGAGATATTTAACAATTAAAAGTTCATTATTCATTATTTTCAACAAGTAGGTTTGTCATGTTTTAAATGGACAACTTATATGTATTACAAATAATAAAGTTTTAATATTATTTTAATGGACTGTCCATTCATAAACAACAAATAACAAAATAAAAACATTTTTGAATCTGTTCAAATGGAGATGTAATGAAAATAAAAATAAAATGCACAATAACCAAAAACATTAGGTAGGTACCTATTTACAATAATTGTTCGAAATGTCCTCCATTTACTTCGATACATTTTGGTATGCGTTTTCTTAGAGACCTTTTAATATTAAGCAGCATTTGTGGTTTAAGTTTAATAGAATCGGCAGCTTGTTCGATTTTTGTCCACAACTCAGCGCTAGTATGGATATTATCTTTGTAAACTAATAATTGCATGTAGCCCACAGGAAAAAATCTAGGGAAGTTAAGTCGGGGCCTTGCGCTGGCCAAGGAAAATTACTTTCACGACAATCCAACGGTATGGAAATCGTTAATTCAAATAAAGGAGTACTTGCATTGCAAAATGCAGCGATGATGCATCTTGTAAGGATCTCGTAAAGATTTTTAAATAATTTGTGGTTAGGCTGCCTTCGATTTGGATACATATCTAAAAATATCTTATTGCTCCTGCAGAAAGAATTTTTTAGGCATAAACACAAACCATGTCTGTCATTTCTGTAGCAGATTAATGACTAAATGATTATATGTAGGCCAGTCAATATCGACACAAGAAAAAGCAAACATCGCAAACGCGCATGTATCCACGATTATTTTATATGTTATTAGGACCCCTGACAGTAGTTTATATCCAAGTTTGCAACCCTGAAAACCCTGTGCTACTCCCGTGTTGCTCGAAACACTGCGAAATTCTGACACTTGTTGCATTTTTTTTTGAAAATAATAACTTAAGGAAGCGTTTTTCGGGTATCTTCATTATACTTTTGTAAAGCAAACTAAATTTGCTACAATTTAAGCCCAACCAGAGCTCTCTAGGTCCATTGGTTGTGGAGATACAGCCAGTGAAAGATGGACAATTTTTTCTAAAAAGTGAAAATTTATCGGTAGGGTCATTTTCTATGACACGTACCGGCTAAACTAATACTCCTAGAGAAAAGTCATGAAAATGAATTTGTAGAGAATTGAATTAGCCTCAATTTATAGTTTCCTCAATAACGAAACAATAGTATAACATCGGATTTTGGGAAAACATTGTACTGAATAATGTTGGTATATATTTCTTTAAAAAAACGTGCAAGAATTTGAATTTAACATTTTAGATGTAACATATGGCTTCAAATAAACATACACTAAACAAATACCGAAAATTCATTAAACAAACAAAATTACATACCGTTTTTCTTGTTTTATTTAAAATGAAATATGTTGAATATATATATGATTTAGTCAGAGCGATTGTGGCGGGATACGTCAGCTATACGTTGTCAACCGCTTTGGCAAAAACGTATCTGTGGTTTTTGATGAATACCCACAAGCCACAAGATGCAGCTATGAGGAGCACTAAATCAGCTGAACGCCTGCGACGCTCTGCTTCTCTCTCCTGCAGTGACATTTTTGTTGATGAATCAACACCCATCAAAGTGTCCCAAGCAAAACTGCTCTCAAATGAATCTAACAAACGCCGACTGATCACCATGAATTTGAGAGGCAGGGTATCGAGGTACATCAATCTCAAGATGACGCCTATGCTGATATAGTGAGGACTGCCCTCTCCAAGAGCTCATCGTTCGACCAAGTTTTCATCATTGGAGTGGACGTCGACCAGTAGGTCGACGTCCACTCAGTAGATCCTTCTCAACGGCTTAAGCTCTCTATATGCGAACGTGTACTTCCAGAAAGGCGGCAGAAATGTGTCAGAGTGCGCCCAATATCCAGCAAATTCCTTCACATGTGGAGAAATGCAGGTACCACAGACGGTTTTGTTCCTGCATGCCATCAGTGGGTGTGACACCACCTCTGCCCTTTTCTGGCAAGGCAAGATGAAGTGGTGCAACGTCTTCAAAAGAAAACCCACTGGATATACCTCGCCAGCATTTTCCTTGATCCAAACTCCAACCAGGAAGAAGTAGGAAATGCTGGCGAGAAAATCTTGATTAACCTCTTCAGAGAAGATGAGGGAACGCTGAACACCCTGCGATACTCAGCATTTAATCGGCCGCCTCCCCGCCACCCCAAAAGCTGCAAAATATCATTCTTGGAGGACATATCACCAGGTGCAAAAGTGGTTGGGGGTCGATAAAAACCCGTGTGACTGGGGATGGGCTACCAGCGAACAAGGTCTCATGCCAGTCACAATGTGCGCAGAGCCCGCTCCTCAAACCCTGCTTAAAATGAAGGCTTGCAAATGCAAGAAAGGGTGCTTAGGGCCGTGCACTTGCAAAAAGGCAGGGCTTAAGTGCTCTATCCTATGTTCCTTTTGCCAAGGTCGAAGTTGCAGCAACGCCACCCCGATCGTCCTGGACGGGGAGAACGAGGATGTGGATGACCCAACAACATATGACGACTCGCCTCCACCTCCGGAAACCCTCATCTCTCCTCCCCCTCCCACTCCCACTAATCCAGACTGGATGAGACCCCGACCTTCCAAAAGGGCGAAGTTTTAAACTACTGAGGTGTTTGTGCTTGACTGTGTAAATAGTATTTTATAGTTTACATTTATGTTTACGTTGTTTATTTTATGTTTACGTTATGTTAAATTCAAGTTCTTGCAAGTTTTTTTAAAGAAATACATTAATCAGTACAATGTTTTCATCATTTCCCCAAAATCCAATGTTTTACTATTTTTTAGTTTCTGAGGAAACTATGAGGCCTAGAGGCACCATTTTGGGATTAAATTGAAGCTAATTCAATTTTCTACAAATTCCTTTGTCATGACTTTTCTCTAGGAGCATTAGTTTAGCCGGCACGTGTCTTAGAAAATGACCCTACCGATAAATTTTCACTTTTTAGAAAAAATTGCCCATCTTTCACTGGCTGTATCTCCGGAACCAATGGACCTAGAGAGCTCTGGTTGGGCTTAAATTGTAGCAAATTTGCTGCTTTACAAAGATACCCGAAAAAACGCTTCCTTAAGTTATTATTTTCAAAACAAATGCAACAAGTGCCAGAATTTCGCAGTTTTTCGAGCACCACGGGAGTAGCACAGGGTTTTCAGGGTTGCAAACTACTCTCAGGGGTCCTAATAACATATAAAACAATCGTAGATACATGCGCGTTTGCGATGTATGATGTTTTTATTGACTGGCCTAATGGAGGCATTTTAATTATTAACTTTACAATAAGAATAATAATATCCGCACTGAAGACCATGCCTGCCTGCCAAACATCGGCAGAATGGTTGGATGGTCAAATGCAGAAAGCGGTCATCCTGGGATCCCTTCGTCTACTTAGGGCACACGAGTCTGGAATCTACAGTGACTAACCCTGCGGGATGTGGGGAGTTGCTGTAGATTATTCGCTGGCGCTCTCTCTGTGTGGTGTCGGAGGCCACAGGGGACTGTCCAGCATTAGGTTCGGGAAACCGAAAAAAAAAAAAATAATAATAAATAATAATAATAATATCGTTATGGAGTGTAAAATTTGGACCGGCAACCTCCTCGCTGTGCACCCTGGACAGGGAGAGGCAACCCTCTCTGACAAATGTCGGACGTGGGTCCCCAGGGCTAATCATTCTGGTTTTCGACCGAGACAGAGGACAGGCCCCTCACAATCGACCCCAGTCGGATGGGGGTCAGAGACAACCGGACGGTCTCAATGATGATGACCCACGCAACGAAAATGGACGCTTTAGGTGGACGGAGGGATTGAAGGATAATTTGCTTAACTGCTACGAGAGCAGCGAACCTGAGCGCAGAGAATATATGATGCGATTACACCGGTTGTGGTGCGATATGCACCCGAAGTATCGCGTCTTCTCTCAGCAATATCTGATCCTCTCGCAGAACAGGTTTTGTAAGGGCACCTCGTCAGCGTGGGGAAGTACCAGCCGCACTTTCACCGCGGCAAATACTAGCTGACGAGGAAGATCCTCCTGAGTACACCGATATCACTTTAAGGACGAGGGTTAACCTTAACACCAGGGTTAACCCAAAGCCACAATGGACTCGTTGATCAATGAGGAACTTCCAGAAGATGCCAACCAGGGATGTTGCGGATGCAGATTTTTTAACATTCGCGGATACGGATTTGTGAAGGCTGACATCCGCGGATGCGGATGCAGATGCGGATCTTAAAATCTTCTATAAGAAACCATATGGGTGTAGAAATAAAATAATAAGATAGTAATTTTTAAAATTTTTATTAAATATTTAGTAAGTAAAATTAAAAATTGGAGCATTATATTTGATAAAAAGTAATATTGCCGCCTTTTCCAGGTCAAGTCTGTTACGCAGAGGTTCGTAAATTAAACCCGCGCTACTGAACAATTGTTCGCTAGGAACACTGGCTGGTGGTGGCGATAAAAATCTGCGTGCTATTGGTGATAATAGTCAATTCTTCTCGATGAACGCTAAACACGTTATGATTGATTTACGAGAAACAAAAGATACACAATAACAAACGAGTCGGAACTTCGCTCCTATTGGTCAATGAGCACGTGGGTAGGTGGGTGGGTACAGCACGCGCCAGTCGCTGGTCTCGCCCAATCTCTTTTGTCGCGGACCTGAGCTACATCTGCATCAGCATGAATATCCGCATTGACTATTGCGAATATTCATGCGGATGCAGATGTCCAAATCGATGTGGAAGCTCCGCAATTGCGGATGCGGATGCGAATATTCGCGTCATCCCTTATGCCAACATATAGCAAATCAACAGTGCCGTTTATGCTGCCGCTCAGGAATTCGTGCCACTACTGCGCCTGGCAAACGTGGTAGACAGGGTCGAGAAGAATAAGCGGCACGTAAATAAAATCCAAGACAACACACTTCTCGCATGTAGAGTGTGGCGGAATGCATAATTGCAGTGTGGCAGCCGGACTGAGACGCCAACACCACACTGTAAATTGGACAGTGCTGCAGACCATCAAGCACGATTGTCTAGTAGATAGGATTCAAGCACTCATGGCAATAAAGTAGACCTTGGTCAGGCGGATGCGGAGTTTGAAACAAATCAAATTGTTTCAAACAAACCCATCTCACTTGTTCCAAGAGCCACAGCGTGCTGTCGAAAATCCGCCGATCGTTGATAATGTCGGAAGCCTTCTGGAAAGGAATCTATGAAACTACGAGTCCGTTCGATAATGACACTCCAGCTATAGCACACTTCGAGGCTCTCTCTCGTAGAGTCTTAAAAGAGCCAAACTGCCTGGCCATCAGCATGGAAGAGGTTCAACAAGCACTTGTTGGAACTAAGAACTTGCTCCGGGTCCAGATGGTATAAACAGCTGGTGGTGGAAGAAGTTTCCTTTCACTCACCGCCATCTGGCCCGAGTTTTCAACTCATAGTTGAACGAGGGGCAGTAAATTCCCGGCTGGTATGTCGAGGGGCGAACTGTGCTAATCCCCAAAAAGGGGGATCTCTGATCCAAAAAGTTGCAGACCGATTACCTGCCTCAACTCCTGCTACAAGTTATTTACTCGTATCTTGTATGCCAGGATGTTGAGGTCTGTTGATCCGGTCTACCAACAGATAAATGAACAGCGTGGCAGGTTGCAATTAAAACCTGCTGATAGACCGCTGTATTACACAGGATTCTGTGCAATACAAGCGGAATCTATCAATGACCTGGATTGATTATCGTAATGCATTTGATACATCTCATGAGCTATTGTTACACTTACTCAGATGTCTTGCGGTACCAGCATCACTAGCAAGATGCATTGAACAACTGGTGCCGCTTTGGAGAACTCGCTTCACCATACCATCCGGTGCCGAGCGAGTTTCGATAGACTTGCTGACATTTAGGAGAGGAGTGTTTCAGGGTGACTCATTGAGTCCACTCCTCTTCTGCATCTCACTGCTGCCACTATCTGTTGGATTCCGCCAAACCCGCGGGTATCAGTGTGGGCCACCCATCAACCGGAGGCATAAAGTCACCCATCTATTTTATATGGATGTCCTTACACTCTATACCTCCGGAGAGCGAGAACTTCAAAATGTTCTCAGGGTGGTCGAGGAATACACGCGGGCAATTGGAATGGAGTTTGGGTTGGACAAATGCGTAGTCGTCCACCTCAAGAGAGGACGATGCAGGGAATTCCACGAAGATGCTCAGCTCGCAGACATAAGCATCCTACATCTGGATGCTGAGAAACCTATACATACCTGGGTGTGGAACAACGCCACATCCAGAATGTGAACCAAATAAAGGGTTCTCTCCGTGGTAAGTACAGACACCGACTCCGAAAGATTTGGTCCTCAGAACTTTCAGGGAAGAACAAGGTGTCTGCCACTGATATGCTTGCCGATCCGAATTTGCTCTACTCCTTTGGAGTAGTCAAGTGGCGAGTAGATGAGCTGCGCCAATTAGACAGGGATACCCGCAAGATGATGAATATTCATAGAAGTATTCATCCTATGTCATCTGTTCTTCGTGTGTGTACCTCCCACGTCAACGGGGATCCGAGGACTTTTGAGTCTGTGTTGAATGGCATATAACATCCTCAGGAGCTCGGATCCATTCCTACGGTTAGTGTGGGATCACGAAACCGTAGGAGTAGACGCATTATTGTTTAAGGCAACACAGAGGACCGCAGATGAACTCCGTCTCATGTTCGACTACAGGTGAGGAGACGGGCGAGGTGCTGATGTAGAATCAGTTACTGAGCTTCCACCGAATCGTCTGACAGCCCAAATTAAAGCTGCCGAACAGAAGAATCTGTTCAGGCAGCACGTCGATAAACCCATGCACGGTGTTTTCTGTAACAACATAGAAGCACTGGATTTATCGACAAAGCTGACCTTCGCTTTTTTAAGGTCAGCAGGGCTGAAGTCGGCGACCGAGGGATTCATTATGGTCTGTCAAGATGGTGTTATTAACACCTTGGTCTATCGGAGTCTCGTGATGGGGGTAGAGGTTCCTAATATCAACTGCAGGATCTGCCGCTAGGCGCCGGAGTCGCTCATGCATTTATTATCTACACGTCCGATTTATGCGACTTTGGCTTACATCCACCGACATAACGCAACTTTACGACTTTACGAATCTACGGCACTCGTACGAGATAGACCAAACACCAGTGCTGCCTTACATTCCCGGAGATATCGAGTCCGTTGTTGAGAACGAGAAATGCCGGATTTACTGGAACTACTCGTTCCCGACCGTCAGGCTAATTCGAGCCAATAAGACTGACATAGTCCTCCTTGACCATTAGACCAAGCTGATGTATGTCATCGAATTCTCAGCACCTACCGAGACAAATATCGCCTTGAAGGAGGAGAAACGGACCAAATACAGAGACCTCGGAGTTCCAAGTGCTATAGGTAGGCTACTCTGTCAAGATGGTCGTCTTGATAATCGTTGTACTCAGAGGTACGAAGCCCATGCTGCTCTCCGCGTCGAAGACCATGCCTGCCTGCCAAAAATCGGCAGAGTGGTTGGCTGGTCAAATGCAGAAAGCGGTCATCCTAGATCCCTCCGTCTACTTAAGGCACACGAGTCTGGAATGTACAGTCACTAACCCTGTGGAATGTGGGTAGGGGCTGTAGATTATACGCTGGCGCTCTCTCCCTTGAGGTGTCGGAGGTCAGGGGAGACTGTCCAGTATCGGGTAACCGAAAAAAAGTCTTTATTAGCCATAATTATACATAGTAGTCATAATTAAAAAAATAATATATTTTATAATAGCCAATTGGCGAAGTTCACTCATAACAAAAGTGCTCTTGCATTTAGCCACGATATACTTTAAACATACTGAGTATAGTTAAACTAATTAATAAACTTAGTAAATAGTAATTACTACAACAAAAAGACATTGAGAAAAAAAAACAAAAAAAACAAACGTTTTTTTCTATATAAGTAGTATCAATTTATGGGGGAAAAAAACAGAAAAGAAGAGAAAAACGGTAAAACATGCGAAAACTGATTCTGGAAAAATAAAATTATTACACTCGACAAAAACCATTATAAAGTCGAGTAAACTTTAACTTGACGTGTGGATGAGTTGATATTGCGCGTACGATTTCATTTTCTCTTGCACACATAGTTAAAGCAATAGCTCGAAAACGTCGTTCACGTATGTCTATCAAGCGTCTGTCTCACCTCGTTTGAGACGGAAATATGAAACATACACTGAAGAGAGGGATAATAATCCTATGATTTCAATAAATTCAGCGATTCTCAAACTGTGAAAATTTGTCCATCGTTATTGCGGTTATTGTGAACTATTATTTATTCGGGTTAACAGTACGTCTCATATTAGAATTAAATTCGTCTTTATATGAAATTTTTAAGTTATTTTTAGTGATAAATAGTGGATATTCATCCGACAAACGGACATTGTCAAACTACTAAAGGTCTTAAAATTTTCCAGTATCCTACTTACCTATTACACGTTTTCGTTTTATAACAAATTATTCTTCTTGTGTAGCTCAGTAGGTACTCGAAGGTAATATAAAATTTCCGAGTTCAAATCCTGTTGCCTCTACTTTTTTTAAATTATATTAAAAGTAAAAAATGGTCTTTCTTAAAATTTTATTTTATTAATTCGTGTCGCGAATTTTGTTAAAACTATCTTTTCCCTAAAAATTTTTCCTTTATTCCGAGCGAGTTTGTCTCTTAAGTAAATAAAATCAACTTTCAGTTACTTATCCGTTTGTCACACGAATATCCACGGCTTTATTTTTCATATAGATTTTTTTTATTACACATTACCAAATACTCCTTCAATCTTTCGTATTTATTTATTGCTAAATAAATAGAATTTTGTGGTGCTGGCCGGTCGGTGTCAAACAAAGCCAAACACCTAACTAACACCTGATCGTATGGGCGTTAACTAATAAACACACGTGTTCACCCTCTCTCTACATATAGTTTGCGGATTCGAGGAATTCTAGACCGAAGCCTGTCGGGATTATTATTAAATTAAAGAGGTAAATTCATGTATTCTTGTCGGTAATATTTATTTGGGAAACCATTAAATTGTAAAAATACATTTGATAATTATGGCAACTAAAGTGGGCGTCTTATATGATATTTTTTATACCACTGCTTTAATGCTTTATTGCTAGTGTTATTCTGTGATAATTGTTTCAATAATTATAATATTATATATTTATATTTTAATACCTGAATGGCGAAACGCGGGATAAGTAGGTAAATAATTGTTCAAGTGAAGTGTAGTGATCAAGTGTAGTGTTCAATTAGTTTAGTGTTTTTGAAAACTGCTTCGTCGATGTGTTCTCCTAGAATTGTTCTACTTTATTTTTAAAATTATTGTTAATTTGTTATTTAGTATCATAAGAATTTTAATTTATTTTGTTTTGCCTTAGAAGTTCATGATTTTTTTAATATTTATTTTCTCAACCAGGATTTTTGTTTATTGCCGTTAAAAGAAAAACAATTTATTTTCGTTGCTTCTAATGAAGATTTCAGATTTATTTTTGTTATTATATGAAATATTTTATATTACTAATATCCTTTCCCCTACTAATATTACCATCCTCTCCTTTCCTGGCAAGAAATGCCCATACTTCCCCGCGATTCTTGCTGGACTGTAACAATATTAGTTTTCGATCATTATTCTTTTAATAATAATTAATATTGTTATTGACTGAATTGGGCAATTAATTTTTTGTTATCAGTTTCATTTGTGCCCGAACCTATATGTAATCAGAATGACATTAAAACGATGAAGTTAGTGAGTTAATACTTCTTAACATTTTATAATAACACCTTTAATATTTTTATATAATTATTTAGCTACAGCATCACTGTTATAGGTATATAATCGTTCGTGAATTGTTTGAGAACCACTGGCATTTCTTACCCATCGAATACATCTTAGTTCAGACGACGAAGCGACCTTTGGACCGGCCAAGTTAGAATTTACTCGACTATAGTTAAATACTAAAGAATAAATATGTGGCTTATAATGCAAATAATATTCATTAAGGTGGGCGGAAAAATAGGTTAGATTTGCTTAAAATAAGCACTTCGTAGTTCGACAATTTCTGCCGTACCCCTGAACCGATTCAAAATATTTTTTGACTGGCTTTTAGAAAAAACTCGGTAGAATAGTACTGGACTATTAAAAAACTCAAGAAAATGACGATTCTTTTCTTACCAAGCTGTTAAACTTCGTAAACTTTTAACCTAATTTTGAAATAATTAAAAAAGTCGTGATCTCAATAAAATGGTTCTGGTCCAATCCGCTACGCTATATTAAACACATACATGTTTAAATTTTGATTTTTTATTAAGTAATTATTGAAAAAATGTCGAACTACTAAACCAATATCACTGAAATTAAATACGTTGTATAATGCAGGAAACAAGTTTTTTGGTTCGAAATGATACTAAAGAATGACATATAGAACTTTGGCTACTGTCTCGTAGATGGCAGCAAAATCAAAATTATAAATTGAATATTCTGTCAATCTTTTAATTTATTTGAAAGGTCGTATACAAATATTGAAATCAATTTTAGGATGAATATAACCGCCGCAGCAGTTTGCTATAAAGGGGCATTCCCAACCATTTTCGTTTGCATTTTGCTTTCCGTACCTTACATTCCTATTGGTGCCTGAAGTACATTTATGAGGCACCACCAATAGAATCTCGTAAAGGGTTAACGCTTGGTTGATAATGTATTCTCATGTTGCCGAATTTTGAGGCTGCGCATAAGCGCACGTGAATGACAAGTAGTGACAGCTGACAGAAGAAAATGAGTTAACGACTATGAACATTGGAAATGTGTTATTTATTATTAGTATTATTTAAAAAGATGAGTAAAATTGAAAAGGAATTTGACATTTACGAGTTGTAGACAACGATAATAATATGGTAATAAACGATTTTTATATTGCGAACGTGAAATTTTTAAGTGCCGAAGTTCATAACACCTAAACATGGCTGCACCAACAAAGGGAAAAATCTTATTTAACATCTATAATCTATAGTATACTGGAAATCAGCTAGTTTGGCAAAAGTAAAATGTGTGTATTTCAGCTGTATTAGAAAAGGAAGTACCCAAATTGAAACAGATTTCTACAGCAAGTTGTTCAGAATAACATGTTAGGAACCTACCTACCACTATAATAGTTTGATATGATTATAAAACAATTCTTATTATTTTTAATAATGCAATCATTCTATTAAATATAATAAATATATTATTAAATAATGTCTTTCTGTTTTATGTTTTATTACTCCAACCTTAAACATATCCGAAGGAAAATGATTTCTGTTTCTCAGGAAAATGGTAGTTACGTATGGCAGGTATGCCAAGAAAAGTATAGAAACAGCTGTTCTGGGGTGTCACAACTAACCTCAAAATTATGCGTTTTCTAACTTTTTGGAATGTTATGTCGGTTTTATCAAAAAATTTCTGCTGGGTTCCTGTACTATCAACTAAAATCTTGTTCAGTGCATAATTATTAAAGTTTTAATTACCTTGATCTAATAAAATAAGATGCTTTTTGTTGGTTGGAAATCCAACCTATAATTAGCAGTCGATTTTTAATAATCTACAATATTGAAACTTTATATGTCTATTATCCGAATGAGCTTTTAAATTGTATAATGGATCCAAGCTAGAACTACAAAAATTAAAATTAAAATTGAAAATAAATTTACAAAAACTATAAATTCAAGGTTATGTTAATCATATGGTCGTAGTAACAAAAAAAATGATAATGCTCAAATAGTTAGATTATTTACAGCACTACCCATAAAAACACAATTGTCCAAGACACAAATAAATATAAATATTTATAATTTATAAGTCCAAACAGTTACAATAATACACAAAATAATATAAATATTTATAACTAGATAAAACAAGCTGTCAAATCTAAAAACATTATCAGAAAAAAAGTCACTAGTAATTATGTTTTTGTAGTAATCGTTTTTAGTTTTTCTAATTAGCTGATTAAGAAAATTTCTATATATTTTATAGGTATTTTCAAGTTCAACGGAATGCGTTTTATTTAGTTTTTTCTTTAAGAGATCTCTGTGTCTAATCGAATTTATCAAACCTTGTGTTATCCATGGTTTTAGTTTTGTAGTTTTATTGTTTAAAGTGTATTTTTTTGTATTTATATCAATATAATTAAGTAATTTTTCAATAAATAAATTATATGCATTTTCTGGGTCTTTTATTTGCATAATATCATCCCAACTTTCAAATGACAGCATGTTATTTAAGCTTTTGAAGTTAATTTTTTTACCTAATTTTGACGTCGTTAATGTATTATCGTGTTTAAGGTTGCATTTGTTAATTATAGATAACGATGTCATATAATAATCTGTTAAGTCAATTTCAAAAAAAATATAAGTTTTGAAAGATATATCTTTTAATAAGTTTTTATTATTTACCCCAATAAACATATGATCAATTAGTGTAGAAGTATCTTTAGTTACTCTAGTAGGTTTGTTTATATATGAGAAAAAACGTAAATTTGCGAACATACAGATATAAGAATTTACAGTAGCATCAGATGTATTTAAAATATTTATATTAATGTCACCTATAAAAATTTCGACATTTGATTTTTCTGTATTTGAAAAATAATCTTCTATTTCGGCTACCTATATATAAATCAATATTTGTTGGTGGCGGCCTGTAACACGCCGTTAATGCGTACGATATGTCATTATAAGTAAAAGAAAATCTCAACAACTTAGTCTCAGATAAATTTATAATAGTAGAAACCGTGTCTATGCTGTTTTTAACATAAACTACAACACCATCATTTTGGTGATTCATTATAATAAATAGTGTAATTAGGTATATTAAAGTTACTCACCTCCTCTAAACCCCATGTTTCGGACAGAATTAATATATCAACATTGTTTACATTTAAAGTTTCAATATAAGCTTGCAGCTGATCTAGGTTTTTCCTTAAACTTCTTATATTTAAGTGAAATATATTTAAGAGTTGTTTACCTTCAAAGTTAACTAAAGCATCAGTTATATTCTCAACAACGATAGTTTCTCTCTCGTCCTCTTGTTCATATTCACTAAATAAATCTATTTTAAAATTAAATGCCTACTCACTACTCACTATCTTTAATAACAGCTATTTGGTTAAACACCAATAAGTTAAAAGTTAAATTGCCCCGTCACCACAAAAAAATATATATACAGGCTGTCTATTTTACGAGGGCCACACCAAATATCTCGCTTAATATCTATTGTTGAAGAATAAAGTTTTAGAAATAGTTTTCCCATTTCTTGTGAGCTATATTTCAGTAAAAAGAAATTTGAAATCCATAGCCTACTTTGTGAGATATATTACAAAAACCTGAAAAGTAGGAAAACTACAAACGGTTATAGCTTCCTTATTTGAAGAGATACGAAAAAAGTTGAAGGGATGATAGTTGACGGCAAAGACAATAAGAATAATAATATGTATCAAAAAATTCGAAAAACGCAGTTGGCTTTGACATACGCTCTTGTGCAAAAATTAAAACAACAAATCTCAAAGTAGGCCATGACACCATTAATTCCGTTTATTTTTTCTCTTTCCAACGATATAAAACAAGTCACAAAAATTTTAACTGATAGTGCCAATATTTAATATTTTACGAAATCCACAATTCATATCGTTAAATCGTAAAAATCAGCTATGCCATGATAGTAAAAATTCACTTAATACAAACTAACAAATGTCTCATAAATAAAAATAAAAGTACAAAATGAATATCCAAAAAAACGAAAAATTATGTACAGCTAGGGTTTTCCATCGAAAATGATCACCCCGATAACTTTTTAATTTGTAATTTTAGAAAAAAAAAGTTTCAAGTAAAAGTTGTAGGACATATGTTAAGGGCTTAAAAATCACATTTTTAGAAAAACAATTGAACATCGTATTTACGATCTACCGATACATGTTATGTTTTTTTAAATGGAACACCCTGTATTTTTTTATATTTTTGGATTCTATACGTTTTTCTGATTTCAACCATATGAATATGTCATATGTTTGCTCCGGTAGTTTATTTTAAATAATATTTTGCTATCCCTTCGGCATGTTGTAACAAACTGCAACTAAGCTGAAAGCTAGTTTTGCTTTCCCAAAAAATTAATATTTTAATAACTACCAGCAATCATATGACATATTTATATGGTTAAAACAGAAAAACGTATAGAATCCAAAAATATAAAAAAATACAGGGTGTTCCACTTAAAAAAACATAACTTGTATCGGTAGATCGTAAATACGATGTTCAATTGTTTTTCTAAAAATAGGATTTTTAAGCCCTTAACATGTCCTACAACTTTTACTTGAAATTTTTTTTTCTAAAATTACAAATTAAAAAGTTATCGAGGTGACCACTTTCGGTGGAAAACCCTGTAGGTACATAGTTTTTCGTTTTTTTGGATATTCATTTTGTACTTTTATTTTTATTTATGAGACATTTGTTGGTTTGTATTAAATTGTAATAAATAATTACTGAATTATAATTATTATAAAGTGAATTTTTACTATCATGGCATAGCTGATTTTTACGATTTAACGATATGAACTGTGGTTTTCGTAAAATATTAAATGTTGGCACTATCAGTTAAAATTTTTGTGATATGTTTTATATCGTTGGAAAGAGAAAAAATAAACGGAATTAATGGTGTCATGGCCTACTTTGAGATTTGTTCTTTTAATTTTTGCACAAGAGCGTATGTCAAATCCAACTGCGTTTTTCGAATTTTTTGATACATATTATTATTCTTATTGTCTTTGCCGTCAACTATCATCCCTTTAACTTTTTTCGTATCTCCTCAAATAAGGAAGCTATAACCGTTTGTAGTTTTCCTACCTTTCAGGTTTTTGTAATATATCTCACAAAGTAGGCTATGGATTTCTAATTTCTTTTTACTGAAATATACCTAGCTCACAAAAAATGGAATTACTATTTCTAAAACTTTACTTCTCAACAATAGATATTAAGCGAGATATTTAGTGTGGCCCTCGTAAAATAGACAGCCTGTATATATATAATTAATACCTTCGACACTATATTATATTACATGGTTGTTATGCAAATGCATATATTCTACCTACATAACTTAGTTTTTAATTTAAAATATGTGTAATGTCATTATGGCTGTGTAGTTCTAAATTTTTTCCACTATGTCTTAGATAGACACGACCATTAAATGTCCACGCAGATTTTCCCCCAAAAGCCGCTCTAGCGTCTTTTAAAAGTTGTCTTCTAGCCAAAATCAGATCCTCAGAAATAAATATATTTGTCCCTTTAAATTGTTTTGCGTTTCTCATAATAAGGTTTTTATCTTCATAGTATCTAAGTTTTAGAATTATAGGTCTAGGTTTCTGCAGATTTTCATTTTTTTCCCCTTTCTGTGTGCTGATACAATATCTTCAGGTTTACAACTAACGTCAATTTTCTCACTAATTAATTTGGCAATTGTTATATTTAACTTTTCGGCAGCGTCCTCCTTAACACCGTAAATACAAATATTATTAATTTTTTCAGCTTGTTGACAAGACTCAATTTTTTGTTCCAACTTCTTTATTTCCTGCTGCTGGTCTGTTATCATTTGTTCCATTTTATTCATTTTTTCCTCGATTTTTTCAAAGAACTTTTTTGTTATCATATTGATAAACTGCTCATCTGCGACAAGTTCGTTAATTGCTTCCTTAATTAAGGCTCT
Source organism: Rhagium mordax (assembly GCA_963680705.1). Classification (NCBI taxonomy): domain Eukaryota; kingdom Metazoa; phylum Arthropoda; class Insecta; order Coleoptera; family Cerambycidae; genus Rhagium; species Rhagium mordax. Next base: position 41,712,660 of record OY796661.1, on the reverse strand, counting down.
TGTTTCTGGTTTGGTTCTTAAGAACATTGCCATATTTTTTTTTTGTATTACACACGTGAACTATGAACACAAATAGCAAATTAGTTTTATAGTACACACTGATCAATTTTGAAAACCTGCTTTACTCGATTTAATATTACTTTGACGGAGCAATCTAAAACACGTCTACTTGCTCTGCGACATTAACCCGAATTAAATATGTATGACCATTTTGTAAATAAAAACGAATTAATTTAGATTGCGTGGTTGCGTGTCATAATAATGTAAAAGATGTGAGTGTAATGCCTCCATCTATCAAAGGGTAGATAAATTACAACACATCACTCCACCTATCTCATATAGTCCAACCGGGTATTTCAAATGTCTTGCAAATTGTGATAAAAGCATGAAATTTGGTACAGATGCTTTTTATGCAATTATAAGCGATTTGACCCGCATGACCCATATTTCGAACCCGTAGGAGCAAGATGGCGGCGGTATTCAAAATGGCGACTATCCAAAACAAAAAACGGTTAATAATGTGTCGATTTTGACAATGTGGGGGTCGCTTTCAAGTAATTCTAGGATGAAGCAAACTACAGAATGCATATTTTTTTATCCAAAACCATTTTGCTTAAAAAAATGCATTTTTTTTAACATTGCTTCGTAAATTTAACAATTAACGGTTCTTGATAGTATTCTACTTATTTTAAAAAGATCAATGGAAATTTAAATATTGGTCTTGTAACCTATGTTGGCTAACAAGTTAGGGGAACCCCCCCCCCCCTGCCTCGCTCTTCTTTCAGAATGTCCCAGCTCTCAACTGGGTCAACAGGGTATACATAATAAAACCTATTTCATTCAACATACACATATTTATTGTTATAAAATTTTAATTTTTGTTATTACAGGATGCTGAACATTTACACTGTAAAGTACAAGGCAGATCAGCACGCTTACACGAACATCGCATTGTATCGCAACCTGATTTGCAACCACACTTCTCAAGTTCTCTACACGCGTTCCATATATGTATGTGGCAAGGAAGACCACAATGGTTCCCAAATGCCATTCGATTTTATCCAGCTCCAATCATTGGACATATCAATTGCTCGGCCCCATATCTGCCCAGCCTGATACGCAGATCTTAAACAATGTTGTTTTAGAGCAGCTGAGGTTGGAGGATTCAGGTGAATGGGCGAATTTTCTGTGCAAAAGAGGTGTTTTCTAAGTTTATTAACTTCAACGTATTCTCCTTTTGAACCATACATTTTCCCGTGAATATTTCCAACGATTTTATAGTGTCCTCGGGTATGTTACTTTGCGGAGGAAATATGAAGGCAAACTTATCAATGGCCTCATCGGAAGAAATAAATGTCTTCCAAGCAGTCTTCTTGCCTTTTGTTGCGAAAAACGAAACACTATCGCAGCCTGTAAAAGCGTGAAAACCTACAAGTGCCGCACATTTTGGTTCGCCCAATTTTTCAGCAATACGATGTATTGCGATGTAACGTTTTTTCTTGCACAAAATTTATTTTTGTCAGTGTCGTGCATTTTTATTAAAAAAAAGGGGTCGCTTTTTCGAGAAGTCATATTAGGCATTTTTTTACATAAACACTAATACAAAATTATTAATCAGCATGCTTTAGAACCCCCATGCCGAAAATTTCACAATATTTTGATTAAGGGTTTCCGAATAACGGGCCCAGTAAAAATGCATTTTTTATTTTTTCAATCGTAAATAACTGATAACTTGAAAACGATTTGTGTTTCGAAAAAAAATCATACGTCATTTTCAATTTAAATTGATTTACTCCATCTCCCTATGCCTTCAAAAGTTTCAAAAGCTGCAAGCAAAAATTTTTCATTGGACGATAAAAAAATATTTTAACCGGTCCTGTATTATTTGGGCATTAAGTGATAAAAAATGATCTCATGTGATAATAAATCAATTTTATACCAAAAGAAAAAAAGGTTGCTCTGATATTAAATTAAACTATTTTTCGAAAAATAAACCGTTGTCAAGTTAATTAGATAGATAGATAGATAGATAGATTTATTAAATTCTTTGTGCCAATTACATTGATTGGACAGAATACGTCAAAAATTTTATAGTACTAAATAAATAAATAATACATACAGTATGAACTATTACGTTAAAAATAAACAGACAATATATTTAAGTATACTCGTAATAATAATTACTTATCTTATAAATATGAATGTCCAATAAGAATGGCAAGAAGTATATTACAAGCATAATATATATATATATATATATATATATATATATATATACATATATATATATATATATATATATATATATATATATATATATATATATATATATATATATATATATATATATATATATATATATATATATATATATATATATATATAAATAAATAAATACAAACATAGACACATATATCCACATAGTATAATAACAGCAGACATTTTTAATTTTCACAAAAAATACAACGTTTACAATTGGTTAAGATTTGCATATTCTTCCATAGAGTAAATGCAATTACTACACAATAATTTAAATAACTTCGATTTAAAGAGCTTTATATTGCTTGAGACTTTTACATCAGAAGGCAGTTTATTATATAAATCACTGCCAGCACATACAGGGGATTTCTTATACAGGGTAAGTCTATATTTGTTTATATACAAATTATTTTTATTGCGTGTATTGTATTCATGTTTGTCGCAGTGCATTGGTAATTTATTTTTTATACCATATATATATATATATGAGTAACTTGTATAAGTAAATAGACGTGACAGTCAGTAAATTATTATTTTTAAAGATATCCCGACACGATTCTCTATATCCTATATCAAATATAATTCTCAATACTCTTTTTTGTATAACAAAAATTCTCTGTAAATCTACACCTTGACCCCATGCTATTATGTTATAAGAAATTTTTGAGTAAAAAAGAGCATAGTACACGTTTATCAAAGAGGTACGATACATACTATTTTTTAATGCAGTAATCGCAAAGCATGATTGGCTTAGTTTAGCACAGAGTTGATCAATATGTTTTGTCCAGTTAAGATTTTCATCTAAAACAACTCCTAAAAAATTAGTGTCTACTTGCATACTTAAGTGATTACTATTTATGTATATTTTAATGTTTTTATAGATATTTATTCCCCGAGTTTTAAACAAGACACATACAGTTTTATCATAATTGATGATGAGCCTGTTTCTGTAGCACCACGTTTTAAATTGATTAAGAACTGTGTAATTATTTACGACTGCGGCATTTCAAACTTTTGAGTACATAGAGTAAATCAGTTTAAATTGAAAATGCCGTATGACTTTTTTTCGAAACACAAACCGTTTTCAAGTTATCAGTTATTTACGACTGAAAAAATGTATTTTCACTGGGCCCGTTATTCGGAAACCCCTAATCAAAATGTAGTAAAATTTTGAACATGGGGGTTCCAAAGCATGCTGATTAATAATATTGCATTAGTTTTTCTGTAAAAAAATGCCTAATATGACTTCTCGAAAAATTGACCCCGTTTTTCTCAATAAAAATGCACGCCACTGACAAAAATAAGTTTTGTTTAATTCAAAAAGATCACACCAAATGCCGTTAATAGTAACCCAAATTTGGTTGAAATCGGATAACTAATAACTGAGTTGTGAAGGGGGGGCATTAAAAGTGGGACACACTGTATATGGAACGCGTGTAGAAAACTTGAGAAGTGTGGTTGCAAATCAGGTTGGGATACAATGCGATGTTCGTGTAAGCGTGCTGATCTGCCTTGTACTTTACAGTGTAAATGTTCAGCATCCTGTAATAACAAAAATTAAAATTTTATAACAATAAATATGTGTATGTTGAATGAAATAGGTTTTATTATGTATACCCTGTTGACCCAGTTGAGAGCTGGGACATTCTGAAAGAAGAGCGAGGCGGGGGTCCCTTACATGTTAGCCAACATAGGTTACAAGACCAATATTTAAATTTCCATTGATCTTTTTAAAATAAGTAGAATATTATCAAGAACAGTTAATTTTTAAATTTACGAAGCAATGTTAAAAAAAATGCATTTTTTTAAGAAAAATGGTTTTGGATCAAAAATATATGCATTCTGTAGTTTGTTTCATCCTAGAATTACTTGAAAGCGACCCCCACATTGTCAAAATCGACACATTATTAACTGTTTTTTGTTTTGGATAGTCGCCTTTTTGAAAACCGCCGCCATCTTGCTCCTACGGGTTCGAAATATGGGTCATGCGGGTCAAATCGCTTATAATTGCCTAAAAAGCACCTTTACCAAATTTCATGCTTTTATCACAATTTGCCCTTTTTTCCAAATACCCGGTTGGACTAATAGTAGATACATTACAATACGTCAATACGGTTATATTGGCAAAAGCTACATATAGTTCCATCTGTTGGAATTTATAAGGTTAGCGACTGGGACCGCCCCCGTTAATGCTGAACATAATATATATTAAATATTTTTTCATTTTCTTTTTAAAATAATTATATGAGAATTTTTACTTCTTCTGGATAGGGTTATAAAGTTTGGTAATAGTCTCGGTAATAGTGTAAGACAGAGAATGGATCTTTCATATAGAGCAGATCTGTGCAGAGGCGGCGTTAATATTGACCTATTCCTGGTATTAATTGGGTGCACACTACCTCGCAATACAATTTTATCAAATGAACCACTAACTGAAAACTTTTAAACAAACTTTTTACCATTTAAAATATGACGTAAACCTACTCGATGAAAATAAAGAAATTACCGTGTAATGTTCATGCAAGTCAGTTAACTTTTAATCGTTAAATATCTCAAAAACGGTTGATTTTAGCGACTTGAAACAAGTTTGTTTTAAATTAGAATTAGTAAAAAAATTAGTGAATACATTGTAATTTCAAATAAAAATGGCCGTTCAGCAATTTTCAAAAAAAAATAGAACATATCTTTTTCATTTAATGTATTTATGTAACGCCCTGTATAACTGAGGTCAAAACTAATATGAAACTATGATTTCTCACCATAAGAAACCTAAATAGTTTTCGAGTTATACTAGCAAAATCATTTAAAAACATACACATAGTGCCAAAAGTTTTGCATCACCTAGTATTAGTAACAAATATGATTCGAGGAAGATTTAAACTGTTGTAAGAGGGCTTAATAGCCTTTTTCACAATCTTTTTGGTAAAGAATTAATTTAGTGTCAATATACAGGGTGATTTAGTAGAGAAAATGCATTAGATATATTTTATTCAACATTTTTAAGTTACAGTTATTACATAACTATAACAATTATTATTATTAATACGACGTATTGCCACCTCTCGCGTTAATGCAGCTTGAATTCGTCTCTCAATGCTCATAATTAAGTCATCGAAGGTCTGGAACGGTAAGTTTTGCCATTCTTCTATTGCAACTCTCATCAGCTCCTGCCTGGTCAGCGGAGGCTGTGGACGTCGAGCAATTGCCATTTTAAGCACATCCCAGGCATGTTCGATGGGATTTAAGTCTGGCGACATAGGGGGCCATTCCATACGGGCGATTCCTCCTCCTCTAGAAAATTACGGACGGCATTAGTTCTGTGGGGTGGGGCATTATCATCCATAAAAACAAAATTATGTCCAACCGCTTCTCTCCATAGTCGAACATGCCTCCGGAGAATGTGTTCGATGTAATTTTGTCCATTTAACGTGCCTGCAATAGGAACCAATGGTGTTCGTTCACCAATCTTGATACCTGCCCAAAACATAACACTCCCTCCACGATATGAAACAGTTTCGACAGCATATCTGAGTCGATTCTGATCTCCAGGCTCTCTCCAAACACGGCTTCTGCGGTTGTCGGAAGTTAAACAAACACGGGTCTCAGCTGAAAACATCACGTTTCGCCAAAAATTCATACCCCGCCCCTGGAATATTCGGCACCACTGTAATCGAGTCTGTCGATGACGTAATGTTAATTTTGTCACTCTTATAGGCCTCCTACGCCTTAATCCAAAACCAGCTAATCGCCGTCGTATTGTAGTAAGGGATAATGCAACACCGGTACCACGTCTGACTTCTCCCTGAATGTTACCAATGGATGAAAATCTGTTTCGACGGGCCACCAGTGACATGAATCTATCAGAATTAGCATTACCAACACGGGGCCTGCCACTTCTTGGACGATCCTTTGTTGAATCCGTTGCTATGAACCGATTCCAGGTTCGAGATACATCACTTTGGTTAATCCCCAAATGCGCAGCAACTTCTCTTTGAGAATAACCCTCTTCGATCAGGGTCACTATTCTGGATCTGTTCAATTGCGAAATTACATTTCGGACCATTTTTAGACACTTTTAATCAGTGTTGATAGCAACAAAGTAAACACCACTTGAACACTGTCAAACATGAAATTATTCAAATTTGTTTCCACGGCCAACTGTTACGTTTATTTGACATTTCTCTCTTGGAGAATCGTAAAGACTAAACAAAAAATCATGCCCTTCTTTACTATTTCTTTAAATATAATTCAAAGAGCTAAAACTGGGTGATGCAAAACTTTTGGCACTATGTGTATACTTCAACACCCTGTATCTCATTAACTAGGAATATTTTAGTTAAGCGTATTTTGTTAAGTCATCATATTTTGAGCCAAAGAATCTCCAGTGACTCTATGTCCCATTCTTTATGACACCCTGTATAAAGCGCCACAAAATGAAAAGTCTATAAACTATCAATGATTTGCTTCTTTTAATAATTTAGTAGGTCATTGAAATTAACCAGTCATTTTATTAAGATTTCCTCCAACGTTTGCGGCTTTGCAGAAACATTATTTTCAAATTTTTGCCAAATTCAAACGTAGCAAGAGGTGCGTTTTATTGTACACACATTTCGGCTACTTGTCCAACTTTTACTGCGAGGAAAATAGACGGAAGTGCGAGTAGAATAAGGATAGAGTATCACACCGGTGGTAGAATGTGGCGCAATAAAACGCACCTACAGACACAGTTTGCAGCATGAGGAATGGGAATAGAAGAAAGTAAGCAACATGTTGGTATCAAGTTTGACAAGATAAAAACCGACTCCTATCTCTATTTTAAAATTAATATCATATAGTTGTAAAATGGGTTGTGGTAAATGATGCGGGTTTGTCAAAGTTGGTTTAATCGATGTTGAATAAAAATACTGGTAATACTGAAATTTTTATGGGGGGAACTCTACCTCTTAGATGGTGGTAGATATAAAGATTGTAACAGCTTTAATTCGTCGAGAACCGTTAAGTAATAATATATTCTACGATGGATTACAATGGCATATGTTCCAACACAACTTTTAGTTGTGAAATGCATAGTTTCTGAAGTCGTGTTAGAGAAACGAATTTCTATTAGTTTCCAAGTTTTTCAGCCTAATAAATAATAATTTAGCAATTGCTTAAAGTAATTGAGTAGGTATTGCGGCACTTGAGACTACCCCCTCCACATCCACTTTTAGGTCCTCCCCCTTTTCCCCCATTCCAGCTAAGCCCCGCCCATTCAGCCAATGAGAGCGAGCCCCGCCCACTCTGGGCAATCAGAAAAAGCTCCGCCCACTCTGAGAAAGAGCTCCCAATAAGAACGCCAGGCGTCATGCGCAGCTCCACCGTGTGCCAAAAATAATGTCATGCGCAAAGAGTATTAAGTTTGAAGATGGCTTACGAGGCGTTACTGATCATGCGCAAAGAGCTCCAATAAACATAATACGCAGCTTACGAGCTCCACCATGTGCAAAGAATAATGTCATGCGCAAAGAGTATTAAGTTTTAAGATGGCTTAAGAGGCGATATTGCTCATGCGCAAAGAGCACCAATAAACATAATACGCAGCTTACGAGCTCCAATCAGCGTAAATGTCATGCGCAAAGAGTATTAAGGTCTTAAGATGGCTGCCGAGATGGCTTAAGAGGCGTTACTGCATCCTGCACCCCGGCCCTGGAGGTAAGAAGTCTGTGGAAGCTTTTATAGTGATAAACTCGAGACAGAAAGGCATAGGTTAAAATGCTTAAAAATTATTAATTTTATTTGCCCCCTTATAGCTTTAACGTTGAACTGTTCATAACCTCACTTACCTTCGTCATCATGCAATAATCTTACTCCCCTTTTCGCTGTTCATTCATAACCTTACTTAGGCCCCCTTTACCTGAATCTTTTCGAAGCTAGGATCGTAAGGCAGGCAGGCAGGGGGTTTTAAAACATAACCTCTTTAATATCTGTACACGAAATAACTGAGGAGGAGGAGGAGGTTTCAAGAATAATCGTTTACAAGCATGCGCAGTGAATACGGTTAAATAGGTAAGCTTAATGTATAAAATCATAAGTACTTTTAAAAATCTGTTAAATAATAATAATCATTCAAAGTGTGTGTAAAATCTTTCAATGGTGCGGGGAGATGAAGCTATTATCTAAAAGAACCTGATAATGCATAGGGTATTGACGAAATTACGTGAATCACTGATGATGCATAGGGTATCGATGAAATTACGTGAATCAACAGTAGTACACCTGGTGATGCATAATGTATTGACGAAATGCCTGAAAATTTTTCCTACTGCTAGAGAATAAAAAAGCGTTCAATAAAAATGACACTTAGAATAATTAGCGTTAAATACATTAGTGCATTCTGTGAGTCGGAAAAAACCTCGAAAAACACAAGTATTTGGGGAGTCAACCAAACTAGTTTCCTTCCCCGTTTTCGAGGATGCTGAACACGATGGTGATGTTGCCTCTGCCCACCAAGTTGACTCTACCCCCCAAACGGCCAAAAAACCACCCCCAATGGGGGAGAATCGCGTATTTGACGTCTTCCAACGGCAAAACTTATGTCACCCCCCGTTTTCGAGGATGCTGAACGATGGTGATGTTGTTGGTTCTGCTCCCGAGCTGATTCTACCCCCCAAATGGCCAAAAACTACCCCCAAAGAGGGGGAATCGCGTATTCTGTGTCTTCCAACGACCAAACTTATGTCACCACCCATTTTTGAGGACGCTGAACACGAGGGTGATGTTGGTTCTATTCCCGAAGGCGTACCAGCCCCCCAAACGGCCAAAAACCACTCTCCAAGGGGGTGAAAAATGTGTTTCGTGCTACAAACGAGAAAACCCGCGTTATCTCTCGTTTTTGAGTGTGCTGGATAAGAGAAAATATTACCAAGTCACCTCGATCCCCGCGAACCCCTCGAATAAACACAAACTACCCCTTTGATGCGCGGTTTTATGAGGTAAGTGAAGTAAGTTAAATCATAAACATTTTTATTGATGCATAAAATTACTTATTTACTATACGTAAATATAAATCATTTTCAACATTTGTCGAGGTGACTTGGTAATATTTTTCTCTTGCCCAGCAACTCAAACACGAGAGATAACGTGGGTTTTCTCGTTTGTAGCACGAAACACATTTTTCACCCCCTTGGAGGGTAGTTTTTGACCATTCGGAGAGTTGGTTCGCTTCGGGGAGCAGAACTAACATTACCAACGTGTTCAGTATCCTTAAAAACGGGGGGTGACATAAGTTTTGCCGGTGGAAGACGTCAAATACGCAATTCTCTTCCTTTGGGGACGGTTTTTTGGCCGTTTGGTGGGTAGGGTCAACTCAGGGAGCAGAGAAAACATCACCATCGTGTTCAGCATCCTCGAAAACGGGGGGAGGTGGTAGTTTGGTTGACTCCCCAAATATTTGTATGTTCGTCCGACTCACAGAATGTACTACATCGTTCTAATAAGTACGTAGAGATTTAGTATATTATGGGTAAAGAGAATAAAAAATAATCTTACCAGATGCGCGCCACACACACTCACACATCTATTAACATTGACATTGACTATGATCACATGACAGAACGAATAAGCAAGAGTAGATAGGTATACCAAAATTACCCCCTCTCCTTAAATGTATCCTCTTTAAAAATGTATTGAGCATGCGCCTAACAGTAATAATATTTCAAGGCAAAAACTGAATTACCCCACTCCTTTAATTTATAACAACTTAGACAAAAAAAATTATCCCCACTCCTTTATTAGAAAAAATTTATCCCCGCTTAAAATGTATTGAGCATGCGCCTAACAATTAATAATAATTCAAAGCAAAAAACTTTTCAGAAAAAAGAGTATGACCTAACGATGCCTGATGTATAGGCGAAAAGCTTCTAATAGTATGGTCTTCGTATGCACTGGAAAGATATCTCTATCTCTGTCTTACCTATAGAGGTTGATTAAATAATATTTGATCTTATATAGGTTCAAAAAATGTATATGTATCGAGCATGCGCCTAAAAGTAATAATAATTCAAAGCAAAAAACTTTTCAGAAAAAAGAATAAGACCTAACGATTGTTAATGTATAGGCGAAAAGCTTCTAATATTTAGTATGGTCTTCGTATGCGCTAGAAAGAAATATCCCACCTAGTTATGGTTAATGTAATGGCGAAAAGCTTCTAACGATGTCTTGATGTATAAACGGAATAACCACCTAACGATGTCTGATGTAAGTTAATAGAAATTTCGGTTATTATTATTATTGTAAATAGCGTCTCTTGGATATATTTTCAACTTTAGTTTGAATAATATTTTCGCATATATTTAGGGACATAATAATTCTATAAAACAATCATCGCCGTAGAATCTGTGTTTATTTTTCATGGCCCTGGCGAAACGCTGTATATACAGATTTTATATAAACAAGTCTAAATAACCGTTGCGGGGTATCCATCAGTTTGTAGCAGAACGGCAACATATCGACATTGAATTTAAAATCCTTAGTGCATTATATTTTCTCCTAGCTCGTGACCCTATTTTTAATTACAGTGAAAATTAGTGGGTGTATATGGTGGTACGAGAAGGATAATTTTACATGCAGGCAAGTACAATCTGTTTAAATATCTTTTTTAATATAAGAACACAGAAATCGTTAATTTTTAACCTCGTTTTTAACAGACTTTAAAAACACTGGGCTGCTTAAATACCTGAACAAAGGAACTTTAAATTGATAATTTTTAGGCAAATAGCATACAACAAAAAAAATGTCATAATATTATGCAATATCGTGAAATACATATTTAAACAGCAAATACTTACTAGTAATATTATTTTGTTTTAATCAGTTTAGTGTAGATACGTATGTTTTTTAGAGTTTCATATTTCGATTTGAAAAACTAAATTTATATTTAAAAACGCAGCTTACGAGCTCCAATCAGCGTAAATGTCATGCGCAAAGAGTATTAAGGTCTTAAGATGGCTGCCGAGATGGCTTAAGAGGCGTTACTGCATCCTGCACCCCGGCCCTGGAGGTAAGAAGTCTGTGGAAGCTTTTATAGTGTTAACTTGTACAATTAATATGGCTATATCAGTATCATAATTTTTAGTACATATTGATAAAATTATTAATATTACGAAATAGTGAAACATAGGACATTCAGATATAATTTATAGCAATATAGATTCGTGGTATGTGGGCTTGGAATTTTTTAGTCAAAGCAGTTATTTATTGCACATAATAGCGTGTTGCTATTTCTTATTGCTTTTACATGTTTTCTTATACTAAATAGTATACGAGGTACTTTAGAAAAGTTGTGAATTAAGATATGGGTGGATTCTCTAGAAAAAACATGTATTAATTTACAAGATAGCTTCTCTTGCTGTTTTTTAAACAGACTTTTATAGCCTAAATTAGTTCAAAGAAGGACTTTTCCAAAAATTATATAGGAAAAAGTATTTTTTATGGCCCTATACTGCAAATTTTTATTCAAAGTAGTTGCATGAAATAATATAGGATATTTCATTTTAATTTCGATTTCACCAGTTTATTTGCTCTATAATGAATGTTTTTCTTATACTTAATAGCATACGAGGTGCTTTAGAAAAGTAATGCGCAGTAGATTTTGTTTCATCAGTCTTCATAAAGAATTCAACCATTTTCAAATCTTCAGGATCATTCAATCTGGTTAGCCCCTCCACGTTAGTAAGTTTGGAAATATCCAGTTCGGGGTAATTATGTTTACTGATTTTAAATGTAGAATCAAGTTACACGTAGTGACCTAATGCCCGGACCTTATATATTTTTACCAATACCATGTTATTTATGCATGACAAATATTATTATGTCAAATGTCTTTATCTTATTGACGCATTTATGAGCGATAAGGAATCGTATAAATACAAATCCAGATTCCTCATCGCCAGAGCAGAATTATACTTTGTACAAGTAACTTATATCAATAAAACAAGTGTTCTTATCCAGTGTGTCATTTAATCGTTAAGTGTCCACAATAAGCAACATCATAATTGGCGCAGTCGGTAGGATAGTGTCCATTGGAACGAATTCACATCCATCGAGGACAGAATCATCCAGTGAGTGACTTCAGTCATCAAGACACTATCGAAATTGGAACCAGGACCAAGAATAGACCCAGTTCGACACATTTCCCTGTTTGGAACCTCGAGTTGTTGGTAAGTCTGTGAGTCTTCTTTTCTTGTCCGCATTCTCCTTTCCTATTGATATAATTCAAGTACATACAATTTTTCTGTTTCTCCGAATTTATTGACTGAATATCAATAAACCGTAAAACCCTTGGAAAGCATATCCAAAACTGAATTTATTGAATGCATATCAGTAATTCAGATAGTTTTAAGATTTGAATTGAATTAATTGAACAAATATCAATAATTCAAATTATTTTATTTTATTTTTTTTATAAACGAGATCGAAAATATGTCGACTCCAACAAATTCTCAATATCAATTACTAAAGATGTTTATCGATGTAATACCTAACTTCGATGGTACTCCATCTTTATTGAACGATTTTATAGATGCAAGTGATGAATTGATAACAAATTACGCATCAAACAATGAAGTACAAAATAAGTTTCTGTTACGAGCAATAAAAAACAAATTGCAAGGTCAAGCGCAAATTAATATTTCCACCCGGTTAGAAGTAAATTCTTGGACAAGTATGAAAGAAATTCTTCTTCAAACTTTCGGTGATCCTCGCGACTTAGATACCTTACAACAGGACTTGATACATTTAAATTACGACTCGAAAAATGAATCTTTAATTAGTTTTAGCAATCGAATTTTGCAATGTCAATCTTTATTAATGTCTAAATTGAGACAACTTCCAGACTCGCGTGCAGTGAAAGAAGCCTTGAGTTCTGTCTTTCAAAAACTTAGCTTAGCTACCTATGTTCGAAATCTTCCGTACAATTTCCAACAAATGGTACGCACGAAAGAAATAAACAATTTAGAAGATGCGATCACATTTGTTACGAAGGAAGAACAATTCCAACGATACAAACGCACTATTGAACAACCGACACAAAAGAATAATAAAATTCCACCCCAACAATCGCGACCAAATCAATCATTTTATCAATCTCGCCCACCATATCATCAAAACCAACAATCAAAACCAAATCAATCATTTTATCAATCTCGCCCACCATACCAACAAAACCAACAACATCAATTTAAACAACCTTGGCAAAAACCCACACAACAAATACCAGTTAAACATAACTATCCCAATAATCAACAAACTTTTGGTACGCCAAAAAACCATTCAAACACCCCATATAAGCCAACTCCTATGTCAGGCATATCCTCTATCAAAACTAACCTAAATTTTAACGAAACTGATATTACACCACAACTATACTCCTATAATAGTCCTTTTAATTATGAACGAGCTGATCCGAATAACCCTTTAGGTATACCACCACTAAATAACGATCAAGACGAATTAGACGAAGGTGACGAATCACAATTTATTAACGAAGAATACAATGAAGAATTAAATTTTTCCACAGACCCCGATTCAGACAACCCTACTTAGAATTAAATCACAACATAATTAATAGTTCTCTTCCTTACGTCCAACTTCATAATCCCCCACTTAAATTACTTCTCGATACAGGTAGTTCTAAAACTATCATTAATCCAAAAATAGCCCAAAAATATTTTCCAAATAACATTATTTTCAACCCAATCCAAGTTAAAACTGGCTCAGGACAAATAACTGTTAATCATCAAGCAAAAATTCCTTGTTTTCCAGAATTTAATACTCAGACAGATTTAGAAGTTATTCTGTTTGACTTTCATAACTTTTTCGACGGTGCTCTTGGTATCGAAGATATTAAAAAATTAGGAATTGATATCTCAATGAATCACAACACTATTTCTAACAAATACTTTTGTCTACCTTTATTATATCGACCCCCATATTTCTATCAAGACTTAAATACGAATCAATTAATCAAAATTCCACCTAATCAAATTTCTAAAATGACTTTACCTATTCAATATCCCGAAAACACAGAACTTCTAATTGCCGAAATTCAATCAAATGAATGTTATCTCCCTACAACAATTTCAAAAGTCATCAAAGGTCACATATGTTTTGAACTACATAATTATGATACCCAATCTCACTATTTTGACCCCAATCAAATAAAGATCAGTCCATTGACAGAATACGACACATACGATTACACTATACAAAGCGAACACGTAAATAATCAAACATCCGATTTAACTTCTCTCTTACGTACGTCACATCTAAATAAAGAAGAACGCACAAAGCTTTTACAACTTTGTAAAAAATACACAGACATCTTTAAAAAACCGGACGATGCATTAAGCTTTAGTAATGCGGTAAAACACGAAATTATCACTAAGGATAACGTCCCAGTACATACAAAAAGTTATCGTTACCCCTATATCCACAAACAAGAGGTTAGTCAACAAATCGATGAAATGTTAAAAAATAACATAATCAGACCCTCGCAAAGCCCCTGGTCATCACCTATATGGATTGTTCCAAAAAAAATGGACGCTAGCGGAAAACGCAAATGGCGACTAGTGTTTGACTACAGGAAAGTCAATGACAAAACCACTGACGACAGATACCCCATACCAAATATTACAGACATACTTGACAGATTAGGCAGATGTTCCTACTTTTCTACAATCGACTTAGCTTCAGGATTTCACCAAATTGAAATGCACTCTAACTCAATAGAAAAAACAGCCTTCACGGTAGATAATGGACATTACGAGTTTATCCGTATGCCCTTTGGTCTTAAAAACGCTCCAGCTACATTTCAAAGATGTATGGACAATGTTCTAAGGGACCTACAAAACAAAATCTGTATGGTATATATGGATGATGTTATAGTCTTTTCAAACGGATTACAAGAACACATACAAAACCTAGAACTAGTATTCCAAGCTTTTCGACAACATAACCTTAAAATCCAAATTGACAAAACAGAATTTTTACAAAAAGAAGTAGCCTTCCTAGGACATGTAATAACACCAGACGGTATCAAACCGAACCCTGACAAAATAAAGGCAATACAACATTTCCCTTTACCTAAAACCACCACAGAAATAAAATCATTCTTAGGCCTTTTAGGATACTATCGGAAATTCATTAACAACTTTGCAAAAATCACAAAACCTTTAACCAATTGTCTAAAAAAGGATATTAAAATCACCTTTACAGATGAATATGTCAACTGCTTTAAAACTTGTAAATCACTCCTAATTAATAATCCAATACTTCATTATCCCGACTTTACTAAACCTTTCGAAGTAACTACAGACGCCTCTAATTACGCTATCGGTGCTGTACTTTCCCAAAACGATAATCCCATAAGTTACGCCTCAAGAACCCTTAACTCTTCAGAGATTAACTACTCAACTATTGAAAAAGAATTATTATCAGTAGTTTGGGCCTGTAAAACCTTCCGCCCTTATATCTACGGAACTAAATTTACTATCTATACCGATCATAAACCATTACAATGGTTATTTTCTCTAAAAGAACCTAATTCAAAATTAGTTCGTTGGAGACTCAAACTAGAGGAATATGATTACGAAATTAAATACAAAAAAGGTAAACAAAATAAAGTTGCCGATGCTCTTAGTAGAGTTAAAATAGAATGTAACATCAATGAGGAAGATAACGCAAGCATTCAAGCCCAATACGGTGATTTAGATACAATAATCAATGAAATCCTTAATGAAGATCCAAACGAAGACGAGTTAATGTCTATAGATGAATTAAGTGAATTAATATCACCCGAAGATCATAATGCTGACGAAGATCATCAGGAGGATAACCAGACTGTTCACACTAGTCAAGAAGAACCAATTTTCACCATACCTTATACGGAAAAACCCCTTAATCATTTCAAAAGTCAATTAATTATTACGGAATCAAATACTATTCCCACTGATATATGCGATTCTAAAATAATATTTAATAAATTTCGACATTCTATAACTTTCCGCAGTAACTCGAATGATGATGAAACATTCAGATTTCTAAAACCCCTAATATCATTAGACAATATTACTTGCTTAAAATTCTCAACTCCTTCATTAGAGAAAAAAATCACTAGAATCTTAAGAACTTCCCTTATTCACCACCGGAATACTAAAATATTAATATCAAATAAAATTGTAGACGACATTTTGACAGAACCTGAACAACAACAGATAATACAATACCATCATCAAGGAAAAACATGTCACAGAGGAATTAAAGAAACTATTAAATCAATCCAAAGAAATTATTATTGGCCCAATATTCAAACAGACGTTACTAATTATATAAACACATGTCAGACTTGCCTTTTATCTAAATATGATCGAAACCCTCAAAAGATTAAACTTCAAACTTCAAATACTCCTTCTAAACCTTTTGAACATATCCATGTTGATACATTTATAATAGACAAGCAATATTTTCTTACTATCTTTGACCCCTTCTCTAAATTTGGCCAAGCTTATCATCTCGAAACTAAAAATAGTATCAATATTATGGAAGCCTTTTTACTATTTATCTCCCACATGGGAATTCCAAATAAAATCACGGCTGATAATGGAACAGAATTTAATAACCAAATGATCAAAGAATTCTGTCTTTTACATAACATTGAACTTCACTTTACTACTCCCTATCATTCAAATTCTAACTCCCCTGTTGAAAGATTCCATTCAACCCTTATTGATTCAATAAGATGTTTAAAACAAGAACACCAGAAACCCATCAACTACCTAATGGTACTTGCGGTTCTTTTATATAATAATTCAATCCATTCTGTAATCAACATGACACCATTCGAAGTAATTCATGGTCCTAGAATAAATCCCTTCGACCTTTCACCTCAATTGATCATTAATCAATATACCACACAACATAGAGAAAATTTACAATCTCTACATGATCAAATTAAAGACAAAATTACCAGCAATAAAGAAAAGGTAATAACTAAATGTAATACTAAATTACAAATTCCAGAACAAGTTCACACGGATCAAAACATATTTGTTCGTACAGAACCACGTAGACCAAAAGACTACCCAAGATTCAAAGAAACAACCGTGATTAGCGACAAAAATAACAAAATACTAACCAACTTAGGATTAGTCCATAAGAATAAAGTTAGAAAGCAAAGAAAAGTTATCGAACGAATTTCTTTGCAGGACAACAATGAACCTCACCACACACATCCTGATCATCCTGACCATGGCCCTAACCACATTGACAAACGATATAACCTTCGACCCCGTCAATAGTGTCGCACTATTTGAGAAAATCGGTAAACGAACTTATACGATAGATCGGTACCACACATTCATTCATAAGTTAGATCTCCAGCCTTTATATACAGCCTTTTCTAAAATAATTTTAATGAGTAAACAAAATGAGGAAAGAAACACAACCCAAGGTATTTCTGATTCACTTGTACACCAAAAAGAAAGTTTAAAAGTAATACTATACCAAGAATTTAAAAAATTCAGACCAATAAAGAGAATTAAAAGAGGTTTATTTAATTTCATTGGCGATATTAACAAACAATTATTTGGCACTGCAACTGAAAAAGATATTGAACAATTTGATTCCAAACTAAACACCTTGTTAACAAATGAAAAGAAACTTGAAACAGAAACTAATCTACATACTTCATTACTAAAATCATTCACTAATAAAACAACTACTTTAATAAAAAGAATTGAAACAAATAATATCAAACTAGAACAAAACGTCAAATATTTCTCAGATCAACTTAATATAAACTTTCAAAGACAAATTATAATTAATCAATTTGAATTAATACTATACTATGTTCAGCAAATCGAACACACTATTAATCTAATTCATCTTAAACAAATTAGCTTCTTTTTGTTAAGCCCCTCAGAAATAGATGATATTATAACACATTTACGTACATTATATCCTCTCAATGAAATACCCCGTTTTAAATATATGCAGTCATACTATACTTATTTCGAACCAAAAATATACCATGAGAACTTCTGTTACTATATCAGTTTATCAGTACCAATTTTGGCAATGCAACCGTATCTTGAATTATATCATGTGATACCTATTCCTATACACAATGTTTCCCTCTTCTATTACCCTAAATACCTTGTCACTGACTCACAAGACAATCACCAATGGCTTAGTTCCCCACCAAATATGGTAGAAGATATCTACTTTACACCTGAAGTCCGATATGACACTGAATCCGACTGTCTCCTAGACTTCTTTAGACATAGAAAACCCAGAAAATGTCAAATAATCAGAACTAACTATAAAACACCTTATGTATTCCAATTGAAATCTTCCGACTATATACTAATAGCTAGCAAAAGTACAACAGTTGAATATAGTTGTAAAATAGGAATTTCAAACACGAAGGTCATTTCTCAAAACACAAGAATAATTATGACCCCTGGATGCCAATTCTCAATCAATGAAAAGATATACGAATATGAAGATCCAATTACTACCAGTACCGTATATCTTGTACCGAATATATCATTACAAGGATTCCCTATGGTTCCTTTACATAATATTTCCTTGGACAGCCTCTACAAAGAACAAAATCTAATCACAAATTTACAACCCATACATATAGAAGAATTTAAGCCTACACCCTGGCATTACGATTACATCTGGAAAATTTGTATTGTCATATGCTTAACCATTCTTATTTTAGCCTTTACATACACCAAATGTAAGACAAAAGAAACACTTGCAGTCCTTTTCAACAAAACAACGGACCAAGCAACCATCCAACCCAGAGTGCAAGCTGAACCTCCTGCAGAGCCCCAGCTTCCCTTTTAAGATGGGAGGAGTTACACGTAGTGACCTAATGCCCGGACCTTATATATTTTTACCAATACCATGTTATTTATGCATGACAAATATTATTATGTCAAATGTCTTTATCTTATTGACGCATTTATGAGCGATAAGGAATCGTATAAATACAAATCCAGATTCCTCATCGCCAGAGCAGAATTATACTTTGTACAAGTAACTTATATCAATAAAACAAGTGTTCTTATCCAGTGTGTCATTTAATCGTTAAGTGTCCACAATAAGCAACATCATAATTATCATACATCACGTGGTTATTTTCGTTCCAAAAATGCGGGCTAATTATATGTATTTTATCCTTGCACGTATATCTCTGAGTGCCACATACAATTCTACAAGGGATATTAAACTTTTGAGCCACTTCATAAAATATGAGCGAAGAAGGTAAACACGCGCCTGAATATCCTTTCTTTATAAATTCTTCTCCAACAATTCTGCATATTGTTTGTAAAATTTGCTCTTCAGATAGCATCTTGGCTAGTCAATAAACAAAGATATAATGATTAATTTTTATAGAGTATTTTACCTATATATCAAGAAAAATACGAGTTTTACCGAAGATATCCGAACATACTTTCGTATATATTTCAGCTCTATTAGTTTTTGTCATAGATAAACTCATTGAATTCTGAAGTCTAAAGCCCTGAGACGTCATCTGAAGACCTTCTGGTCATTGCCTTCAGACGCCATCACCAGAAGGTCTTAAGCTATCAAGCAAGAGAAGCTATCTTGTAAATTAATACATGTTTTTCTAGAGAATCCACCCATATCTTAATTCACAACTTTTCTAAAGTACCTCGTATACTATTTAGTATAAGAAAACATGTAAAAGCAATAAGAAATAGCAACACGCTATTATGTGCAATAAATAACTGCTTTGACTAAAAAATTCCAAGCCCACATACCACGAATCTATATTGCTATAAATTGTATCTGAATGTCCTATGTTTCACTATTTCGTAATATTGATAATTTTATCAATATGTACTAAAAATTATGATACTGATATAGCCATATTAATTGTACAAGTTTTTAAATATAAATTTAGTTTTTCAAATCGAAATATGAAACTCTAAAAAACATACGTATCTACAATAAACTGATTAAAACAAAAACAATATTACTAGTATTTGCTGTTTAAATTTGTATTTCACGATATTGCATAATATTATGAATTTTTTTTTTGTTGTATGCTATTTGCCTAAAAATTATCAATTTAAAGTTTCTTTGTTCAGGTATTTAAGCAGCCCAGTTTTTAAAGTCTGTTAAAAACGAGGTTAAAAATTAACGATTTCTGTGTTCTTATATTAAAAAAGATATTTAAACAGATTGTACTAATGTACTTGCCTTCTCGTACCACCATATACACCCACTAATTTTCACTGTAATTAAAAATAGGGTCACGAGCTATGAGAAAATATAATGCACTTAAGGATTTTAAATTCAATGTCGATATGTTGCCGTTCTGCTACAAACTGATGGATACCCCGCAACGGTTATTTAGACTTGTTTATATAAAATTTGTATATACAGCGTTTCGCCAGGGCCATGAAAAATAAACACAGATTCTACGGCGATGATTGTTTTATAGAATTATTATGTCCCTAAATATATGCGAAAATATTATTCAAACTAAAGTTGAAAATATATCCAAGAGACGCTATTTATAATAATAATAATAACCGAAATTTCTATTGACTTACATCAGACATCGTTAGGTGGTTATTCCGTTTATACATCAAGACATCGTTAGAAGCTTTTCGCCATTACATTAACCATAACTAGGTGGGATTTTTCTTTCTAGCGCATACTATTAGAAGCTTTTCGCCTATACATTAACAATCGTTAGGTCTTATTCTTTTTTCTGAAAAGTTTTTTGATTTGAATTATTATTACTTTTAGGCGCATGCTCGATACATATACATTTTTTGAACCTATATAAGATCAAATATTATTTAATCAACCTCTATAGGTAAGACAGAGATAGAGATATCTTTCCAGCGCATACGAAGACCATACTATTAGAAGCTTTTCGCCTATACATCAGGCATCGTTAGGTCATACTCTTTTTTCTGAAAAGTTTTTTGCTTTGAATTATTAATTTTTAGGCACATGCTCAATACATTTTAAGTGGGGATACATTTTTTCTAATAAAGGAGTGGGGATAATTTTTTTTTGTCTAAGTTGTTATAAATTAAAGGAGTGGGGTAATTCAGTTTTTGCCTTGAAATATTATTACTTTTAGGTGCATGCTCAATACATTTTTAGAGGGGATAAATTTAAAAAGTGGGGGTAATTTTGGTATACCTACCCACTCTTGCTTATTCGTTCAGTCATGTGATCATAGTCAATGTTAATAGATGTGTGTGTGTGTGTGGCGCGCATCTGGTAAGATTATTTTTTATTCCCTTTACCCATAATATACTAAATCTCTACGTACTTATTAGAACGATGTATTTAACGCTAATTATTCTAAGTGTCATTTTTATTGAACGCTTTTTTATTCTCTAGCAGTAGGAAACATTTTCAGGCATTTCGTCAATACATTATGCATCACCAGGTGTACTACTGTTGATTCACGTAATTTCATCGATACCCAATGCATCATCAGTGATTCACGTAATTTCGTCGATGCCCTATGCATTATCAGGTTCTTTTAGATAATAGCTTCATCTCCCCGCACCATTGAAAGATTTTACACACACTTTGAATGATTATTATTATTTAACAAATTTTTAAAAAGTACCTATGATTTTATACATTAAGCTTACCTATTAAAACGTATTCACTGCGCATGCTTGTAAACGATTATTCTTGAAACCTTCTCCTCCTCAGTTATTTCGTGTACAGATATTAAAGAGGTTATGTTTTAAAACCCCCTGCCTGCCTGCCTTACGATCCTAGCTTCGAAAAGATTCAGGTAAAGGGGGCCTAAGTAAGGTTATGAATGAACAGCGAAAAGGGGAGTAAGATTATTGCATGATGACGAAGGTAAGTGAGGTTATGAACAGTTCAACGTTAAAGCTATAAGGGGGCAAATAAAATTAATAATTTTTAAGCATTTTAACCTATGCCTTTCTGTCTCGAGTTTATCACTATAAAAGCTTCCACAGACTTCTTACCTCCAGGGCCGTGGTGCAGGATGCAGTAGCGCCTCTTAAGCCATATCGGCAGCCATCTTAAGACCTTAATACTCTTTGCGCATGACATTTACGCTGATTGGAGCTCGTAAGCTGCGTATTATGTTTATTGGTGCTCTTTGCGCATGAGCAGTAACGCCTCTTAAGCCATCTTAAAACTTAATACTCTTTGCGCATGACATTATTCTTTGTACATGGTGGAGCTCGTAAGCTGCGTATTATGTTTATTGGAGCTCTTTGCGCATGATCAGTAACGCCTCTTAAGCCATCTTAAAACTTAATACTCTTTGCGCATGACATTATTTTTTGCACACGGTGGAGCTGCGCATGACGCCTAGCATTCTTATTGGGAGCTCTTTCTCAGAGTGGGTGGAGCTCTTTCTGATTGGCCAGAGTAGGAGGGGTAGTCTCAAGTGCCGCAATACCTACTTAATTGCTTTTTAGAAAAAGCAATTGCTTGACTAGCAAATGCTGTAAGTAAAAGCAATTACTAGGTCTTCACATGAATAAAATTTTTAACCAAATGCTGCCTTTCCTATGTCTGTAGCAATTTCTTACTCAACAGGTCTCTGAAAGTGTTCATCATTTAAACATTTAGCGATGTTATGAATCACAACGCAGACAATTATAGTCGATGGTATTTTTTCTAATTTCATACTGAAGGACAGTAAACCTTGCTTTTAACTGCCCGAATCATCGTTCAATTATTATACGTTCTCCGCAGAAAATGTTATTATAATTTTGCTGCTCTTGGGTTGCAGAATTTCTCCAGGGAGATAATTCTAGGCGATATAAAGTAGCCATCGTCTCCTAATAATACACATTCTTCTGTGCTGTTTTTAAAAATGTTGTAGGTATATTTTAGAACAAAGCCCGGCCATTGGCAATCTACACTAGTAAAAATTTCTTCTGCATTACGAGTTGCCTGTACGTGAATGCTGGGGTATCCTTTTCGGTTTATATATTCATCACCGAATTCAAGAAACTTTGGAATTCTGACGTGTTGATGCAGTCTATCGCATCGATGGCAGTTGGAAAACGATATCTCTCTGACCACAACCGTTTAGCTTCCACAAAATCTTCAGCACTTCTAGGAAATCTAATGAAAATGGCCTTCTCCAAAACTGCATGCATTGTGGAAGTGGATGTCTTACAGACAGTAGACTGGTGAACACCGAGTTCTTCAGCTACAGAATTTTGAAAGCCCGAATCCGACAACTGCCGCAGAAAAACTTTCATCTTAGTTATATGTGATAGTGCAACACCTCGCCTTTCACCAGTAGGTATCAGTCAAACGATAATTTGCTAACCACTCAACATTTTCGCTGTCAAACTGGGGGTCAAACCGATATAACTTTCTGAAATCATCGTCTCTGCAATTTTTCCGTGCATTGTATATTTTTCTTTTGCGCACATTCATATATTCAGTCATAATTAAAACGGTTCAAATAAATAAGAACTCACATGTATGCCGCAGAGAACCAAAGTTGACTGTACAGGGTTATGCACGTAACATTTTACCCCTGCTAACTTTTTTGTTTTTTTTTATCCAGAAAAAAAATGTAAACGACCAAAGTTGTACGAAATTTTCCTGCGATTTCGACGAACTATACAAAAAAAATTGCACTTCACATTTCGAAAATACAAATTTAATCAAACTTGTGTTTTTTTAAATAGAGCACCCTGTATATTCCTCATTTTTTAAATAGGAATATTGACTCTCGGACGGTATACACGAAATATAGTAACATATTTAAAAAGTACGTGAAAAATGCAATAAGATGAAATTTTCTATTTTTTTATTACCTTATAAAATAAGGAAATTATGGGGGGGTAGCAAGTTACGTTGAACACTCTGTACGTTAAGAGGAATATTGACTCTCGGACGGTATACACGAAATATAGTAAACTGGCGTCACTCTAGCAGCTATATTTTTGTAAATTTCTCATCAATTTTTTTTTTTCATAGAAAGTTAGGAAACTCTACCAGAAACTGACCAATTCTTTTAAAAATCCATTCAATCAACATTCTGTAAAAAAATCACAAACTTTTCATATTTGAGTGTTTCATATTTATTTTAATTGCATATACTTCCGCATATCATTTTAAAATACAAATTGGTCAAGACGATATGACCTATGATCTTTTAAAAATGTTTATTTTTTAAGGAGTTAAAATGGAGCCAAACTTATAAAATATATTCAGAAAATGTAATAGTACATTACATACCGAGCTGGGAAGTACTTCATTATAGCCGAGGGTTGATCTCACAGAGGCTCGTAGCGCCGAGGTCAGATATAAACGCGAGGCTATAATGAAGACGACCAGCGAGGTATGTATACTATTTTATTCACAATCATTGTATAATAACATAATCTCAGCATACAATTTTTTTATTTAATTGAATAGATAGTGAAAGAGAATTAGGAAATTATGCAAAATAAGTAGGTAGGCTGCAGTGATAAAAGTTGAGCGTTGCTAGGTAACGGGAATTAAGGTTCTTCTGTCAAATAAATTAGGTTATTTCCACAAGTATTTATTATTAATAATTTCTGGTAAATTCGCTCAAAATTCTACAACAAAATGTTTAATTCTGATCATTTGTGACTTAGAGAGTGTACTCCACCAAATTTGAAAGCTGCTGCACAAAAGACAACCAGAAGATTTGCTGCCGCAAAGTGACGTTTAACTTGCCGGTAAAGTAGCTTTACCGGTAAAGTAGCTTTACCGGCTAGCTGGAAAAGAAGAGTTAACAAATGCCTGCCTCCCAACTTTTTATAAGCTGACAGTTGAAGCATTATACAGTGTGACACACTTAAGATGAAGACACCCCTGTATTTAATTTATTTTTAGAAGCAGAGATTTGAATTTCGGTACAGAAGTAGAACTTCAGGAGCTGCATTTCTTACATTACTCAACTCAAATGTCAGGTGTAACCCCAGCCTACTGCGACCTCGTGAATAGGACACATTCTCATTATTTTGCGTCGCGTTGGAGATATCGAAAAAAGTTACTAAAAAAGTTACTAAAAAAGTTGTTCAGAATCTTATTTTAACCGTAGCTACCCGAGTTTCGAAACAAAATTCGAATTTTAAAATTTATTGTAATTTTCACAAAAGTTCGAAATTTTTGTCAGTTTTCACTAGTAAGCCATGGAAACAATTAAAATTGTTAAAATTAAAAATAAAATCATGAAATACAATTAAAGTCATGGCTTACTAGTGAAAACTGACAAAAATTTCGAACTTTTGTGAAAATGACAAATTTCTAAATTCGAATTTTTTCTCGAAACTCGGTAGCTACGGTTAAAATAAGATTCTGAACAACTTTTTTTAGTAACTTTTTTCGATATCTCCAACGCGAGGGGTGTCTTCATCTTAAGTGTGTCACACTGTATATACGATTGTGAATAAACAATATTTGCGACTGTACCACCACTACTTTCCAGCTAGGCGGAACATATACAAGTTGGATCTTTGTCTAACTCGATAGCTTGTCTCACTCCCGTCCCGTGACACGATATTTTATTATACTTTAAATTTCAAATAGTTCTATAGGAAGGTGGTTTGTTTAAAATTTGTATACCCAGTGCATATTGAAGATATATTATAATAAATAAATAAATAATAAATACACCACATGTAATTACGACCCGCTTTATCCCAGAAGGCTCTAGAAGAGTCTTGTGCTGGAGGGGGCTACACATTTAAAGACAAGGGACACACATCCAATATCCGTGTTTAATGGAAAAATCCCTCTCAGTATTTTCCATTGCCACGACTGGGAATCGAACCCGAGACTTTTGGGTGAGAGGCAGGTACGCTACCATCTCGATCATCAGTCATATATATAATATACAACGTGCGCCACACGAACGGGCGATTATGAATTTCGTTTCATTTTCAAACGGATAACGATAGTAGGCTGCTGTCACTTTTGGAAAGTTGTCAATTAGTTACAATTTTATGAAAATGCCACGGGGACGGCGGAACACCGGGCATTTGCCGGAAACACGTTTTACAAAAACAATAGCTATATATTAACTAGACGATTGTTCCGCAATCACTTTCGTAACGATGCACTTCCTTCAGACCACGCCATCAAAACATGGGTTAAAAACTTTGAAGAAACCGGTTCTGCACTGAAAAAGAAAATCAGAGAAGGGAAGTCTGTTCGAACACCGGAAAATATCGAGTTATGTCCAAGAACGAAAACATCTTTTGGCCCCTGAAAAGCCCCGACTTGACAGCATGCAATTATTTTTTGTGGGGATACTTGAAAAGTAGAGTGTATGCTCATCGCCGTTAAGATGTCGCTCAGTTAAAACAAACAATTAGGGAAGAAATAGATCGTATCCCAGTAGAAATGCTCCAAAATGTGATGAACAATTTGCGTTAAGACTCGAAACATTCTTCTAACCTAAGGGTTAGAAGAATGTTCTTCTAACCTAAGGGTTAGAAGAATGTTTCGAGCGAAATGGGAAATATTATCTTTAAAACCTAAAAATGTAACTCGTTAGCTGTAATTTGAAGTAAAAGTTATTTTTCTACTCTAAACATTTCGATAATTTTTCGTGTTTTTATATCGCCCGTTCGTGTGGCTCACCTTGTATTAAGACATTAGAAAATAAAAATGGGTAGATGTAACGCTGCGAAAAAGAAGGTATATATATGTATACAGGGTGATTCATAACTCGAGGCGAAAAAGTAAGGAACAAGTAGTGTAAGTATGGCCCACTCCACCTATACAAAAAGAGAGGCTGCCTCTGATTGGCCGGTTTTTAAGTTCTCATAACTTTAGAGCGGGGAGAGATATTTGAATTTTTCTTGGAATTCATGTATTCATCCCTTTTAACGCATCCAAGTTGGTCCAGAAAAAATGGCGCCAAAATTTAAGAACTGAACCTTGAAAATAGTTATGCATTTTGGCATAATAGGAATTTTTCGATATGCTATTTTACTTAAAGAAATATAAACGTCTTTTTCGTGCAACGTCATCCGAAAAGGAAGAAAGGAAGGGTGATTCATAACTCGAGGCGAGAAATTAAGGAACATATATAGAGACATATTCTTGTTAAAAAATGTAAAATAATTTTATTATTACTATTATTATTTTATTGAACCTCAAAGTTTGCGCACGTGCGATATCAATTATTTTTAAATTTAATACCAGCAAGTCACGAGTTAAATGATATAATAAGTTGAAATTTATTAATAGCAGGCCATGAGTGACCTGACAGAAATAGTGGCATTTGCTTTAAATTATTAAATTTTTTTTTAATTTCCAAAAAAGATTGTTACCTATTTTATTTTCATTTCTGTTGTTATAATACGTTTACCTATTTCGAGTATATTTCTAAATAAATTACAATATTTTTGTATAGACTATCTGCGAAATGTCTACTAGCGCCATGCACGGAATTTTTCCGCATTTTTGTGCAGTGACTTTTGTATTGTTACATGCGTCAAATTGGGTTTTTATTTTTTCTGGAATAAAAAATATATGTTTTCTTCGAGGTTTTCTTTTTCCAACGTTTTTAATCGTGAGTACAGGGGTATTCATGAGAGATTTTACGCCCCTTAACTTTCTTATTTTTTATCCTAGTAAAAAATGGGTAAGACAAAAGTTACAGGATATTTTCTTATCATCTCAATGCACCTATCGCAGAAACAAATGAAAATCGTATTTCGGAGATACTCACCAAACTTATGATTTTTTATATGGAACACCTTGTATATTTTTAGATTTTTGAAATCAACGTTCGAAACTAGGTGCAGGCAAGACTCAAAAAGCGTCACTGCATCCCGTGTCTCTTTGAGAGATCTCGAACGCTAATCCTTAACGGAACATGGTCATCTTCGGCTGTATCGTCGACGGCGAATAGGCCGAATGAAGGAACCGCGACGCGATACACGTGTAAAAACAGGTGCACTCAGCACCATCGTCGTTCCCCGTAAATATAACAGACTTGTCGAAGGACAATCCTTCCGCAGGTTCACCTACGGAAACCTTGCTATGACTTTTACTTCTACTATATGATCAAGTTTGGTCATCTTCCCAGAAACATCGGCCACTGTGAACCAGTCCCAAGACCTCACTAAATCATTCAATCATATATACAAAGGGCAGGAACCTAATCAATGCGAGCTTATGACTCGCGCTTACTGGGAATTCCTCGTTCATGGGGAACAATTACAAGCCCCAATTCTTAGCACAAAGCAGGTTAGGCGGGTTTCCCGTGCCGCGCGGCCAGGGAGGACACGCTGATTCCTTCAGTGTAGCGTCGTGCGGTCTAGAACATCTAAGGGCATCACATACCTGTTACCTATTGCTTAATCTCGTGCGGCTAGAAGCTGTCTCTCTAAGAAGAAAATTTTGAACGCCAACAGTAAAAACAGCACGCAGAAAGAGACCAGAGCCCCAAACCGGCGCGGCGGGCTTTTGTGATATGGAAATACGCCTAGTTAACATGGCTAGAGTCTCGTTCATTATCGGAATTAACCAGACAAATCGCTCCACCAACTAAGAACGGCCATGCATCACCACCCACCGAATCAAGAAAGAACTCTCAATCTGTCAATCATTCCGGGTCTAGTGAGGTTTCTCGTGTTGCGTCGAATTAAGTCGCAGGCTCCACTCCTGGTGGAGCCCTTCCGTCAATTACTTTTAGTTTCAGCTTTGCAACCATACTTCCCCGGAACCCAAAAGCTTTGGTTTCTCGAAAGCTTCCCGCCAAGTTTTTGAAGGAACGCCGACTGGTCCGCGGGCATCCTTAGTCTCACTTGCATCCGTACAAATATCCATATATCGTTTTATATAGAACCGGATCGACTGCGGAATGTTCGTTCGTTCCTTCTTGTTGAAACAAACAACACAATACCGAACTTCGACAATCGGCGAAAAAATTCGAACATTCTGTCGACCTTTCGCTAGATTGAACACGACGGTGTTTCGCGAAAGAATCGACGATATATTTTAAATGTTCTCGCTCAGAGAGAGGAGAGTTGTCGCAAAAATTACTTTGTGGTTTTGTGGAAAAATGAATAAAACCGTATGTTTTCGGTATTATTCTGCTTATTTGCACAATTGACCACAGACATTTCCATAAGAACGGCGTTTGCTCATGTTATGAGCGTGGGGTTATGTCGCATATAAAACACTGTACCGGTAATACGCCCGACGTGAAATCAAGATGTGTCGTCTAGATTACACACATCAAATCAACAAGACGTCGATTTCTACACGGGAAAACTGATTCACGCGATACGCGATTTAGGGCTAGGCCAGAAAATAACGACGACGACTTGGTAACTTTGCCAGTAAGCGATTACACACGTCAAATTGGCAGGTTATCAAGACGCTGCTCGTGACATTGTACTGACTTAGAATTAAGCCACTAAAACATTAAGTGCGCACCGTACATAACAATTCGAACATACATAGAAAAATAATTGAAATAAAATTACCGGTCAAATATAATAGATTAACCTAATGTGCCTTACTCTCTCTAGCAGCGGAGCTTTCTCTTGGTTCGGTGCGGACGTCTTCTCGGACTGGCGGTCTGGATTGGATCGGGCGAATCGCCAACTGATTTTTAAACGGCGGGTTTGTTAGTTTTATAGCCGCTTGATGACGCGTATCCCTACTTAATCTTGCGCTTTGAACGCAAAGGTGACTTCACGCGCCTTATACCTATGCTGGCGTACTGTAGGCTGGCACTGCAGGTTCACTGCAGTCCGTGCATTTTCTTGCATAAGGAGTGATCGGATCAACACCGGGATTATTGCATTCATCGCGGCATAATTTAAAAATGTATAAACGGAAAAGACGCGGTGCAGAAGGCTTAATTTGAAGTAAATTAATATTAGTTAAATTCTTCCTGCCTGTTTTATACATTTCTAATTATATTTTAATTAAAACTAACAATATTTCGGAACTAAAATCCACTTCGTTGCACCTTGCATTTCGGTGACCCTGCAACAATATTCGAAGTGATAATGAAATTATAACAATAAACAATTAATGTGGATCCCAAATTAATACACATGAGTTATAATATTATAATTGGAATTTTTTTAAATTATGTTTAATTGGATTAAACATTCTGGCGACTCCCAGCGGGGACCTTGTGGTCGTGACTCGTAGTAGCTACTTCATTGTAGGTTCAATAATCTCGGATGATGGAGTCGGGTGTTCTCGTGATTTCTTTCCACGTCTGTGTTTCGTTACGAGGCGTCCGAATCCCAACTGAACATGTAATATGACTATGATGGTAGTAGATTGCCAAGGCTCGTAAACTTCTATAAGCCTTGGTAGATTGCGGCCTGTAAGTTGGTGGTCCGAATTTGACATTAGATGCTTCTTGGTATCTTCCCCCATACAATTGTTGCTGTTGATTTCTGCCATATCTACCAAAACGTCTAGGCATAAATGAGCGGTAGGTATAACTTGGTACAGATGTCATACCAAGCCCAATATGCCCTTGCTGCGTTGAGTTTGGTGTTTTGAGAACGATAGAGATAACGGACCTTCGGGTACCATGATTTAAAAACCCATAACTAGATTCGCCATAATTTGTAGTTTATTGATCAGGCATCTTTTCGGATAAATGATCATCTTCGGTATCCTCAGAGACGTGGGTCATATGTGTGTGAGTATGTTCTTCTCCGGCATTTCCTTCATTTTCTGATCCTGAAGTGGCTGTCAGAGTGGAAAATGTTCTTCTGACATCCGAGTATATGAAAGTTTGCTTTGGTTTTCGAACAGGCTAACTGTCTCGATGATGGATTGATTTGGATTCGACACGTCTGGGTATACGACGTATCAACTGGAATATCTTCTTTTGGATGGGCGGGATAGCGTGTTCGAAGGTTTCGAACTGGCCACTATCCTCTTCTATATTTCCTCATCCGGCTCGAAGCACCAATGTACGATCCGGCTCGAACGACCAATGTACGATCGTGACTAGTGGGTTCATAAATTCGAACAGGGCCACTAAACGAAACGTAGAGTAGTTGATTGTTGGGGGGACCAAGATGTCTTATAGATTTGGTAATACCCCCTGAACGCAGCCTCACGTTCTCATTTATGGGCTTGGAAAGGGGTATCAGTGAGTCTCAACAGGTTAGTTGTAACTGTTTTTATTAACGAAAATACATTTAATTTATACTAAAATTATCATAACAAAAACGAAAACAAATGTATATAATAATAGTGGACTTGCTCTAGTAATCTAGAGAAATTATTTGCAGAGTTGCATTTCGGTGACCCTGCAACGATATTCGAAGGAAAGTACATTGTCGACAGCGGACATTATTATCCTTATAACTTCCTTGATACCTTAATAACTATTATCCATGACTACTAAATAATGTATACATTATGTATATATTTCCTTAAGCATAATGTTATCCATTATTCCCTGCAGTGAATAATGAACAAAGTTTCTATGACAACGTATCGGATATTTGTTAAAAGATTTCATTAAAGTGGCCATGCGAGTCAAAATACGAAATTAATTGTAAACAACGTTGACGTTTAAATTTAATTTATGACGGGCCGTTCTTTTGACATATAACGGCCTGCTCATAAGAAATGTTAAAAATAAATAGTATATAAAGTTTTACTCAAAAATATTTAATAGTCTTGGATAAAATAGGGTATTCTACTCACATACAGGGTGAGCCACGGTGGGTGGAGTATTAGAAGTATATGGAGAACGGATCAACCGATTGCTTTGAAATTTTGGTTACCAAGATAATCGAGTATGATCTCTCCAACTAAAATATTTTCGAAAGTGTAGTGTTGCCACTTATGCGTAAAACTGGCAACAACTTCGTTATTTTAAATAGAATGCCCTGTATATTCTTGCATTTTTTGGATCGTCGTCTCTTTCTGAGTAACTGTTGTTAATATTTCCCTATTATCTCAAGCGGTTTTCGTGATAATAATTTTTTTCTGAATTTATTGTCAAAAATTTGACTTTTAGTAAATCGTGTTTTCTCCTACCTACGCAGCAATTAAAAGATAATTTTTTAGTTGCAGCTAGGCAAGGCCTGGAGATGTTATAGAACCCAGGAGATGCTGTGAAAGTAGTTTTAAGTAAAAGATCCCAATTAGACATAAGCACACAAGCTAAGGCTTGAATGGTGTATGTGGAACATCTGTTCCATGTACACCATTTTTTTATCAAAAATATGTCGAAATTCAAGTCAGTTCCTAAACCCAAAATTCCTTCATTTTTGCCTGATATGCGTGAATCCATGCATATCAGGATTTTTTATAAAATTTTTAAGACGAAGCATGTAGAGACGACCAAGGATATGCATTATCCTCTGCCAGTGCCGAATCCTCTATGGACGGACTGGGGTTTTAATTATGATGATTACAGCGCAGGTAATCATCTTCACAAGCCGGTCTAACAGATCACAGGAATACTCCACAAAGGCGCGAGAGTGAATCTACCGTAGATCGGTAGCTCTTGATCTGATCTACCATAGACTGATCCACCTTCGTGGTCGCACTGATCTACGGACCCATAGGTTCACTCTACCCTCGCGTTCTGGAATTCCTAGTGAGTCCGTGACCTACGGCTTCCAAGGATGGTTGAGCTGGCCTCGCCTACCCATTGGTCATCGTCTCTACCGGGATCGTGTCTGCCAGCACCATTTTGAAAATATTAGGAACTGAATAAAATTTGGAAATAGCGGAATTTGCGACGCCACGTGGCGACATGAAGCGGTCTCGGGTCATTTCCATATATATAGTGGGAGACCTCCCGATGATCTCGCAAAATGGAAATCCGCCATTTTTGATCAAATCAAGCCAGGATAAGCCTCAGGGCGGTACGCACGGGTACCGGGGCACTTCCCCATTATTACCAGGTGACCGCCTTGTGAGATAGCATTCGAAGAGATTTCCCCTTTCTGAAATATCCACAGACGTCTAACGGCATATACCCCTTTTGGAGAATATTACCTTAAATTTTTAGTCTAATTCTAACAGTAAATCTATAAAACCCACTCACTAAATTGCCAGTCACGTCCATGTAATAATTCTCTTTCGGCAATCGATCACTCGTCTTTAAGCGCGGCCGTCGCGGTCGCTGACCCCTTGTGGGGGTATCGTGGTTATGGTGGCAGACCTTGCTAGGTGAGGCTCTATATGTACTATGATGATTGTTTAATATATACCTTTATTTATTATCCATGACTTCTTATTGCGTTCTAGTAATAGTCTAGTATCTGTGTTGACCCCATAGCTAACGACCCTCGCAATTGCGTCGGTTTGACCATTCGGCTGAAGCCAAAGAAGAGTGAACGAGCAAGACCTGTCTGGGCAGGTGTCAGAAGTGAATTGTGTATTGTGCAAAGTGTTTAGCCAGTGTTGTATCTTTAGTTCAGGAAGTTGCGAAACCTGTATACGAGGAAGCATTCATTGTCGACAGTTGCCGTTAATCTATCGATTTCGAGACTTCGATATATTAAGGGTTTGCCACGACCTGCGTTGAATTCAACGGCCAAGAGTTAAATCAGATGTAGTGACAGCGGTTGGTTGACTTAATCGAATATCGGTCGTTCCCTCCTACTATTACTGGTTATAACGAATGGTTAACTAACGTTGACACAGCCTTAGCAAATTAGTTTAGTTATTAAACGTTGATAGAGGCATCACCTCCATTAATCAAATGTTTTAAATTTTATACAGGGTGAGTTAGAGAACGCTTTCTATAAGTGACTTAGAAAAATGCACGAAACTCAATTTTTTTAAATGAAACGCCCTGTATATTATTACTGATTCGGAAAGGTGATACATTTACCTATTTAAAAAGGTATACACTCTATACCTAGTGCTCACCGTTTTCGATTTATGGGCACTTTTCTGTAACCTTACTAAGAATATTAGTCTTTTGGTAGGTATCATGACGGGTGGGCCATGAAATTTTTATTTTGTCATTTTGTAATGACAACAGGCATGCTACTTTTCTAAATAAATTTGACGTTAGTGATATTTGCAATTAATTTGAATAGCTGTAGCACAAATATGGCAGAAAATAATTATACAAACACAGTTTTAATGAATTTGTTTATTATCCACGGACAGTGCAAAGGGTTACCAGATGAAAACTTGTCATCCCAGGACAAGCCTTTAAAAAAATCCGGACAAAATCCGGCAGTCATATTTTTTTTTTTTTTTTTTTTAGAAAAAGTAACAATTTTCACATTATCTACTGATTGATGATGGTTAAATTACCATTATACCATTTTCATTTTACTAATAAAACAAGAGCAAAACTTTTTTTTTTTATTCAACCTTGCTTACAAAACTTAAAACTTACAAAGTAAAATAAGCGATTGGCACACTGACACTGACGTTACGCCGCGCCGCTTTATTTCGCTAAAGATGAATTTACACTGCTGAATTTATCGACGATTTTTAAATAACTACATTTTTTTAAACTAGTTTATTTTTTTGTATTTTGCATTATTTGATGTTTATAAAGGCAACTACCAAAATCCGGACGTTTATGAAAAATCCGCCCGGACCCACCCGGACGTAGTAAAAACCCGAACATGTCCGGATTAATTCGGACGTCTGGTAACCCTAAATAAGATCAGCAGAAATTGTAGAAAATTTAATGAGAAATATCCCAAAATTTATAAAATTCCTCTGAATTCGTAGAACTTTTCTATTGTTCATCTGCGGCAAATTGGGATATTTCTCATTAAATTTTCTACAAGTTCTGCTGATAATCTTATTGCACTGTCCGTGGATAATAAACAAATCCATTAAAACTGTGTTTGTATAATTATTTTCTGCCATATTTGTGCTACAGCTATTCAAATTAACTGCAAACATCACTCACTAACGTCAAATTTATTTAGAAAAGTAGCATGTCTGATGTCATTACAAAATGACAAAATAAAAATTTCATGGCCCACCCGTCATGATACCTACCAAAAGACTAATATTCTTAGTAAGGTTACAGAAAAGTGCCCATAAATCGAAAACGGTGAGCACTAGGTATAGAGTGTATTACCTTTTTAAATAGGTAAATGTATCACCTTTCCGAATCAGTAATAATATACAGGGCATTTCATTTAAAAAAATTGAGTTTCGTGCATTTTTCTAAGTCACTTATAGAAAGCGTTCTCTAACTCACCCTGTATAAAATGTAAAACATTTGATTAATGGAGGAGATGCCTCCAGGCCTTGCCTAGCTGCAACTAAAAAATTATCTTTTAATTGCTGCGTAGGTAGGAGAAAACACGATTTACTAAAAGTCAAATTTTTGACAATAAATTCAGAAAAAAATTATTATCTCGAAAACCGCTTGAGATAATAGGGAAATATTAACAACAGTTACTCAGAAAGAGACGACGATCCAAAAAATGCAAAAATATACAGGGCATTCCATTTAAAATAACGAAGTTGTTGCCAGTTTTACGCATAAGTGGCAACACTGCAATTTCGAAAATATTTTAGTTAGAGAGATCATACTCGATTATCTTGGTAACCAAAATTTCAAAGCAATCGGTTGATCCGTTCTCCATATACTTCTAATACTCCACCCACCGTAGCTCACCCTGTATAATGATTATTATTCACTCGGGTGATTTACGACACTCGGCTTCGGCTCGTTCCGTAAACTTAGTTCACCTTCGTGAATAAAACGGGCCATTATATGCTTGTGGAATAAAGTACTATTATTGCACAGTTTCTTATAAAAGGCAAGTTTTTACACAGGAAATAATGTAAAAAACTGTTACTTTTCACACGATCGTAGATAAATGCAAGTAGAAAAATATCCTATCTCTATTTATTTCATATACTTACATGCAGTAAGATGGCAGCAGGAACTATATTTATGTCGCAGAAATTTGTTCCTGTTATACAGGTCATAAGGAATGGGTAATATTTTACCTGTAGATTCAATAGCGGAACATATTAATTTTTTGCTTAATAACTGGGGGTCAAATATTAATACTTACTGAGATACAAGATATTAAAGTTATGAAAATAATTCAGTAATGTTGTTATATTTCAGTTATTTCTTCATACATCTAATATGTCAGTATGTTTCATTTATTTCCATAACACACTTTGTTGAACATTTTTAGCACTTACCCTGTTAATCAGGATGTTTTGTTTCAAATTATGGGTGCACAGGATTTTTTTAAATATAAATATCTCGATAGGACTGCATTTTATGAAGATAAAACAAGTATCCCTTTTTTGTTTAAAAATAATGGTTTATACTCTGGTCGGCGATCAGATAGAAATAGACTCCGCCCTATTAATTCTATGGCAACGCAGAACGGTGCACGCAATAGTCAGTTTTACACAATGGAATTAATGAAAGTTGCGATAGCTTCAACAAAATTTGTTTATTATACGTATTACATTTTATACTACTACTATATTTTTATAATGTTTATTCCCATTAAGGCGTCTATTATACATGTTCAATTTTGGACTAATTCCGCGAAAATTTACACGACATTTATTCGCACTGCGCAAACTCACGATACTTTATTTCCGGCCTCGAACATCTAGACGGCCAGCTGATTGCCTGGTTTGTTTACGTTTGTAATAGCACAGATTAACTATATCAGATGCGAATGCTTCGCGCGGTGTCTTTCATGTCCGCGACACACGTATTAGACAAAGGCCCGTCGGCTACTCGTAACGTTGCATGCTTTTTGCACCACAAGACTTTAATATTTATTTTTGTGGATGCGAGTTAGTTGCACCACTTGAGCGCTCTTGAAAAACAATAAAAATATATTATAAAATATTTTTTATTAAAACAAATATGAAATTGTATGTTTACAAATGGGATAAAATTGTAAGTTTTCTATTTGTTTTATCAGGTTTTTTTGATGTTTTTAGATCTCTATTTGTATACACCAACAAACTCGTATGACACTATTTTGACATTTAAAATCCGAACGCTCGGACTAACAATATATCGCTGTAAACTCTGCTACACGCTGTCACGATAATGCTCTCGTACTAAACCCTCCGCATATATGAGGATGGAAGTAGTGGGGACCGTTGGACAGGCCGCCACGCTTACATTCGCATCTGGTATAGTTAATCTGTGGTAATAGTTTGTATTCGTTTTTAGGTTAGGCGCTTTCGCGAGTTATTTCCACATACCTACCTACTTAAAAGAACGTACCTACGTGGTTATTTCAGGCAAAAAAGTTTAGTTTGTGATTTACTGTAACAATTTCACATAAGTTACTCCACTGGATAAACTGTAATGACCCCAATGCAAACTACTTAAAAATAGTCATATCTGCTTAAAGTCGTTTACTTTTCGGATTCCACCACTGTACATGTTTATTTATGGTAAGATTACTTTCGGTTCTTTCTACGAAAAGTCGTGGAATGTTCAAGGAATAAAAACTATACCAAGTCAAGTACCTACATCTCGTTTTATGCTTATTGAGAAAAATCTTTAAAAACCCTATCATTTCCTATAAGGCGAGAACTTAACTATAAGTTTTAACACGCCCAAATAAATAAAACGTGTTGTTTACCTACCTATGTTTTCTTTATTTTCACAAGGTTCTACTACAGCTCGTATAACAAAGTTATGAGAGATATCAATATTATACCTATAATATAAAATAAAATGCTTTATTTATCATTTCAATACATTTGGTAAGTCAGTAGAAAAAATACTTTCAAAACCCTACGTGTTGCATATAACAAATTTACAGCACAGGCTGACAGTGAGGCCGGCTCCCATTTATTCACGATTTTTAATATGTTTTATTACATAAAAGTTTAATGTGTGGCGCGACTATTGTAGAGCCGGCCTTTATCAAATCTAGTGGTTGTTTTGTAATTCGGGTTACATAAATATGACCAACAGAGAAATTCTATTCAAATGTTGCGGGCATTTTTGGGGCGGAGTCTATTTCTACCTGATCACCGACCAGAGTATAGTAAAAAATTTGCAATGAAATTATAAATAAACGAAGTATAAGAAAGTTATGATGGATTCTGTTAGATAGCTTACGTAGCGCCCTTTATACGATACACCCAAAATGATAGCTTACTCGATTTTCTCACGTCAAAAAATCTAATTGTACCTACTTTTACGTGTATCTGTGAAAAAATAACTCAAATATAACAACATTACTGAATTATTTTTATAACTTTAACACCCTGTATCTCAGTAAGTATCAATATTGTATTTTAGGTAATTTTCTATATTACGCGGGCGGGGCGGGTGCAGTATATTTTTATATCAAAGAAGGAACATATCGTTTTATTCGCGGAACTTGAAATGTTTGAAATCTAGAATACGCATAAAACTATGGTCCTTCTTTGAGATAAAATGATAAAAATATACTGCAGTATCTTTTTATGTTAAAGAAGGAACACTAGTTTATGCATAACAAAGATCTCGCGCCACTATATTAATGTTTGAAATTTTAGGTTATGTTTTCATGTCTTTTATAAGAAGGTT
The DNA here is from genome assembly GCA_963680705.1 of Rhagium mordax. NCBI lineage: Eukaryota > Metazoa > Arthropoda > Insecta > Coleoptera > Cerambycidae > Rhagium > Rhagium mordax. The sequence goes on along the minus strand of OY796661.1, from coordinate 41,673,848 downwards.
CAAAACGGAATGGGTAATATTCAGGTAAAATATTATCCATCCCGTATGAATCACCCTGTGTATTATAAAATACAATCTTTAAAATAAGTAAAAGGTTTGATGAATAAGCATAATTACCTAGTAATTCTATTTTAGGTTGCAGAAGCTAGCAAAAAAGTATGGACCTCTGGTTGCATAGAAATTGTTCGTTCTTGGGCAGAAAGAAATTTATATACAATTGCAGGGATTGCTTTAGGTGTAGCTCTCTCGCAGTTGTTTGTAATTTATCTAGCTAAAACTTTGGAAGGGCAGATAGACTTACAAAAATCTAGGTGGGCCAGTTGAAATATAGGATATATCTGTAAATATGAAGTCCTGCCATTTTAAATTTGTTCATTGTAGTATATAAGTTTGTATTGTCTTAACCTGTAAGGTATAAGCTTTGTTCCTACAACAGTTCATCATTGTTTATAATACCGTTTGCTTGCTTGGAAGTTCTAAAAATCTAACTGGATGAGTATTTCTGAAAGTTTGCAAACAGTTTTTAACTGCTGTAGAAACTAACCTATTGTGTGTTTTTTAATCTGATTGTAATAAATGTATGTTTATTAGGGTTTTGTAAATAGTTGTTTTATTGATTGTTTATATGTACTGTATAGTTTGACAATGCTTAAAGCTAAAGCTATCTGTGTCGAGTTATATGTTTTGTAATGTTTTATTTTTTAAATCATTGTTACAGAAAGGTCTTCGCACAGATTGTAACGAATATGGCTTCCAGTCAAATTACTTAAAAATTCAGAATTATGTAACTTTTATAATCCTGATTAAAATTATTCTGCACAAAGCCTTAAAGCTGTAAAACTTGCCAAAGGTGTATAAATTCAGAGTGCTAAAAGCCGGAATGCAGATTGAAAACAAAGTAAGCTCGTCAGCCTTCTCAGTTTTATCATGACATCAGTAAAAAAAACAGGCTTGTGGCGCTTTTATTTCCGATATATCCGTTTTGATTTCTATATTAATTTGTGCTTATTGTAATCGAAGAGCCCGCTGCAAATTTCGGCGGGCAGGAACCATGTAAGTTAAAGATAAGGCCCCCCTAAACAACTTTCTTTAGTAACTTTTTCCTGTAAATCCCTGCATCACCGTGTAAAAACAATTATTTTAGGATCGTTAACCATGGCTTATTGGTTAACACCGGCGACTTTTAGCCTGCTAGAGTCAGAAGGAAGACCATTGGTCAGGTGAAAAAGTACGCATTTTTTCATAAAATAAGCCAGAGTTGATTTGATTCGACCGTGCACAACGGCCGGTCAACCCGCTTTTCTTTCGTACAAATCGAGTAAAAATTTTAACACTGGAAATGTTTTTGGTTTCCTAGTATGGGGTTGAAAATCAGTTTCATGTTGCATATTATGAAGCATGACTTATAGAAACAGTGGCGACAACAGAGTAACCAAATTTTGATTGGTTGTCTAAATCACGTGGTACCAGCAGTCGTATTATTATTTTTTTTATAGGCGTCTTCGTGTCGGGAAAATCCCAACGGCTGTATCTCTTTGCGATCCTTTGAGTATTTAAAAAGTTATTAGCGTTTCAATACCCCCATGTCGAAGAGTTTTGTAAAATTTGCGAAATTAAAAAGGCCGAATGCGCGCGCAGAACCCTCCAAATTTCGCGCGTGACTTGCCAAAACTTTAAAATTTTTCGTTTACGTCACAAATGTCACTTTTTAGTTCGAATCTGTTGACCTCAAAATCGCAGCTGGACCGCACACATTTCACGATGTACAGGGTGTCCCAAAGTTGATGTCTCGGGACTATATCTAGAGAATGAAAAAATTTATCACAAAACCGTTTACGTGGTTTAATTTGGGGTGCACTAAGGTACATTTTACGCTATAAATTTTTTTTCTTCAAAATCTGAAAAATGGCGAAACTGACGTCACCAGAATTTTTTTCCCAGTAACATACACTTTTTTTGTGCTACCTGGAAAGTGCTATTTTTTATGAACATTTTCTATGAAAAAAGTTTTTTCGTATCTTTTATATTTAAAAATATACAGGGTAAAATAGTTTGGAAAATACGCTCAATTGCATACGAGTTAGCCATGATGTAATCGAGTGGCCTATGGAAAACAATGAACTAGGGCTTGACATGTTTGTTTAGTGAATATATTGTTTGTGTCAAATAGTTTACGGGTGTCAATTAATTGAAATAGCGCCGAAATGTTTACAAACAATGAAAAAGTTGACATGATTTTAATCAATTTTTTTCTCTTCCTTTTCTTTTTGAGATTTATTACCAGATCTCTTGAAATTCCTATCCAATTTATATTAGGGAAGTATCTAAAAAATATTCAAATTAACCAGTTTAAAACTGGGAAATAACCTCTACGCCTTTGACGTAATGTCAAAAACACTGCGCTGTCGTTTCAGAAACTATATCTGTTTCCTTTTCTTTAGATTTTTTATGTAACGTGTAGAATAACACGGCATAAAAGAAAATTGCTTATATCATTTCCATAGATACTTACCATAGGAATATTCTAAATAATATTAATTTTATTGAGTTCTTCTCTCAACATTGGTAACATTGAACAAAATTCTACCGAACAATTTGATACGCATTTAACTTCATTAAGTAAAATTATTGCAGAATTTTAGATTTTTCTATTTTACCTTTTCTAATATAACTTTTGTGTTCGCCCAAACTTACATTAAGTGGTCTAGATGATTCACCCACATAATGTGTATTACACTCATACGGAATACTGTAAATACAGTTTTTTGAATTTTGTTCAGGATTTAATGGTTTCGTTTTTGTCAAGATCGATCTTAAAGTATGATTTGTTTGAAAAATTTTCCTAACGCCACAAAAAAACGATTTAGAATTTTGTTATTGTCTTAAAATTTTTTTTTTTTATTAAAATATACTGTTACAAATCTTTGATAAAACATATAAATAGATTTTGTTCATTGTTTTCCATAGGCCACTCGATTACATCATGGCTAACTCGTATGCAATTGAGGGTATTTTCCAAACTATTTTGCCCTGTATATTTTTAAATATAAGAGATACGAAAAAACTTTTTTAATAGAAAATGTTCAGAAAAAATAGCACTTTCCAGGTAGCACAAAAAAAGTGTATGTTCCTGGGAAAAAAGTTCTGATGACGTCAGTTTCGCCATTTTCCAGATTTCGAAAAAAAAAATTTATGGCGTAAAATGTACACTAGTGCACCCCAAATTAATCCACGTAAACGGTTTTGTGATAACTTTTTTCATTCTCTAGATATAGTCCCGAGACATCAACTTTGGGACACCCTGTACTTTCAAGATGGACTTTCGAGCTTGGATTTCTTGCGAGAACGGCGGCCCGGCAGCTTGTTTTCGTTTGGAAATAAGGTTTAAAATGTTCGTGTTTTCACAAAATTCGTCAAAAAATCCATATTGCGTCCGATAGATTACACCTTACAGTCGATCCAGCGAAATTTAATGCTTTCTTAATATCGGTCCTAAGACGGAATCGATTACAGTTTCGGACTCGGGAGGACTTCAGGACTCCGAAACAACTTTCGGTTTCTCGATAGCGCCCTTCCTTCAACTTTGACATTTAATTGTTTTAAGTGTACAAAGTAAATTTTGTGCTTCAAAACTTTATAGGACTATTCGCTATGTGCAAGGGTTCTAGTAGCGCCGCTCGTGGTCAATTTTTTAATATTTGTACCCCTAAATTGTCAATGTCAGTACATGATTGTCAATGTCACGACATGACAGAATAACATAAAATAATGACGAGTATAATTTTGTGTACCTACCAAATTTAAACAAATTACGTGTTCCAGTAAATTTACCAAAGGTGAAAGTTTTGTATTAGAAAAAAGAAAGAAATCAACATTTTGTCATGTGAAACATGTAGAAGGATATGTTGATATCAGCTGCAATAATAAAACTACAGCAAAGTGCGTTCAACAAACGGCTGCAACAGATACGCCTTATAAACTTAATTTAGAGGTAAATACATTCTTTTACTTGACTCTTTTCAAAGCTTTGATCCACTTTACGCGTTATTTAAGGTTGTATTTCCGCACAGGAAATCTGTAATATTCTGTAAAACTTTATTTTATGGAAAGTGTCTGTTGGGCTACATGAGGTTATTATTTTAATAACCGTACATCTGCACCTGTGTAATCTTTGAGGAAAACGGGGCACTCTTCGAATTAGTTTTTATTTGTCATTAACTTATAACTCATGAAATAACATATTAACATTATATAAAATATGAATTTTTTCTTGTTTTTTCAAAATTCTCAAAACTTGCTGTTGTCATGCCGACACACATGTCCTTTTCACAGCATAGGTAGATAGGGACATCAACGGCCGACTAAGCAGAAATACAAGGGAGCAGAACCCGACATGCCGCCGCCCTTGAAAGGTTCTCCTTTCAACAAAGATTAGCTTGTGTGTCCACTGGTAGGACACAAAATTTGGTGATTGCCCTCTTGAAAACTCCATCCACAGTTCGAATGAGGGCGACCCTGGTAAGTCCATCATCTCCGGGAAAAAGTCTTGTCACTCGACCCATTTTCCAACACATTGGGGTAGTATGATCCTCCTTTAATACGACAAGGGAGCCAACTTTCAAATTGTTATTTGACTCAGTTTTCCATCGGGATCTTTCTTGTAAAGAGTGAAGGTAATCGCGTGACCATTTAGACCAAAATTGTTGCATTAAAAATTGCAAATGTTTATACCGTGAAATGTGCGTGTGTCTAGTATCTGGCACTGTTGCTTCTGGAAAGACTAGTAACGATCTGCCTATTAAAAAATGCCCAGGTGTCAGGATATCCAAGTCTTCTGGACTGCCCGTGAGGGGGGTTAGGGGTCTTGAATTTAGTATAGACTCTACTTGAGTCAATAACGTGTAGAAATCCTCATACGTTAAATGAGTATTAACTAAAACTCGCTTTAGGTGATGTTTCATCAATCTAACTGCCGACTCCCATAAGCCACCGTGATGGGGAGGTATAAAATGCCATGTAATCTTATTCTCGAGTAGAAAATTTTGAAATTTCGGATCTTGAACTAGATTTACTACTTCCGAAAGGGTATTACTGGCACCGACAAAATTAGTTGCGTTATCTGAATGTATCTCCGCACAAAGACCCCTTCTTGCAATAAAACGCTTAAACATATTTAGAAAGCCATTCGTAGAGAGCTCGCTCACAAGTTCTAAATGTACAGATTTTGTGGAAAAACAGACAAAGACACACACGTAAGCCTTTATGAATTTTTTTTTGCGCAAACTGCTATCTTTGATAAGGTATGGCGCATATAATCTACGCCTCATATAAAAAATGGAGGTGAAGGATTAACTCTTTGTTTAGGCAGATGAGCCATTTTTTGCGTTATATTTTGAGGGTTGGCACGAAAACACACCACGCATTTTCTTAAAATGCTTCGAACGATCTGTCTGCCGCGTAAAGGCCAATACTGTGTTCGAATATTAGACAAAACGGCCTGCGGACCGGCATGTAGATTTTTTAGATGTTCGTGCCTTACAACTAGAGTTGTAAAATGATGGTTAGCAGGAATTATTATAGGGTGTTTGTGATCATGACTCAGTTGAGAGTTTTTGAGACGTCCACCTACACGAATTATACCAAAATCGTCTAAATAGGGATCAAGAGAAAGTAATTTACTATTTCTTGGTATAACCTTTGATTTCCTTAGACAAGCAAGTTCACTAGGAAAGACTTGGGCCCGAATGATTATAATAATCACTTGCCGACTGTAATTTAGTTCTTGTGAATTTAGTGGACCTAAAATTCGAGATTCTGGTTTATTCGTTGCATTTTTTCGGAACCTTAATATAGGCTACAACTCGAAATAATCTAGTTAAAGATGAGAAACGAGATATTAAGTCCTCTTCAATTTTAGTGCAAGTTAGCGTTAGTGTTTCTGGTTGATTGGGTTTTAATTCGGGAATGTCAATATTATTAATATTGTTAACTTCGATAGCCTGATTTGGCCAAAATTGATGCTCTAGGGAGAGCCAGGAAGGACCATTGAACCATAGGTTTAGATTTTGCATTTCGTCCGGGTTTAGACCGCGAGATATTACGTCTGCGGGGTTAGATTTAGTGGGAACATGTTTCCATTTTGCAATTTCAGATAATTGTTGAATTTGAGAAACCCGGTTTGACACGAAGGTCTTTAATTTACTGGGTTCTGTCGCAATCCACGCTAATACGACCGTGGAATCACACCAGAAATATATATTGTCAATTTTTATCTTGAGAGCGTCTACCACCGTTTGACATAACTTTGTAGATAGTAGGGCGCCACATAACTCAAGACGTGGTAAAGTTTCGGTTTTAAGGGGTGCCACGCGAGACTTCGCGCATATAAGCCTTACTAAAACATGACCTTGATTATTGACAGATTTCAAATAAATACATGTGCCATACGCTAGTTGACTAGCATCACTGAAGCAATGAACTTCGATCCTAATTAGATTTTCAATCAGAATTTGACGTGGAATTCTAATATTATTGAGCAAGTTAATCTTGTGGAAAAACTTTAGCCAAATATTGCGTAAATTTTCCGGAATGGGTTCATCCCACCCTAACTTTAAAAGCCATAGCCTTTGCAAAAATATCTTGGCAGTTATAATGACAGGGCCAATGAGCCCAAGCGGGTCGAATATTTGGCTAACAATGGATAGAATGATTCGTTTTGTCACGATTTCGTGTTTATTTGGATTTGTTGTGTATTGGAATGTATCTTCGGAGGAATTCCAGAGAATTCCTAATGTCTTAGCATTATTGCTATCCTTGACTGTATATTGAGAGTCTTGCATAGAATGTTGTGGTTCGCTACCTAAAAAGTACTCTAAAATTCGTTTGTCATTTGAAGACCACTGTCTTAGGTGAAACCCAGCTGAACTTAAAATAGAATTAACTTCCCGTGCCAATGCGATGGCAGACTGAATGTCGTTCGCACCATCTAGCCAGTCATCCATGTAGAAATTGTTAGCTATTGACTTAGACGCATTTGGAAACATGCTAGCATTATCAAGTGATAACTGTTTGAGACATCTCGTAGCCAAAAATGATGCTGGAGATGTTCCGTAGGTCACGGTGTTTAACTTGTAATGCATAAGTGGTTCAGTAGGTTTCGAAAGCCAAAGAATTCGTTGATATTCGCGGTCTTCATTATAAACTGAAATGCACCTATACATTTTCGCAATGTCTGCAGTGAAAACTATAGAATGACATCTAAAACGAAGTAAGATATTAAAAATCGGGTCTTGAATGCAAGGACCTACCTTCAAAACATCATTTAAGGATACATTTGAGGTTGATTTAGCACTGGCATCAAATACGACACGTAGCTTTGTCGTTAATGATGAATCCTTCAACACGCAGTGATGGGGAAGGTAGTAGTTAGAAGTATTTGTTTTCAACTCAATGTCACCAATAGGTGACATGTGACCCATTCTTATATATTCGTCCATGAATTGGCAATACATTTATGTTTTGATTTTTAGCTAGTTTACGTTCTAGGGTTTGAAAACGTTGAATTGCTATTTGTTGTGTTTCCCCTAATTGTTCGAGATTATCTCGAAATGGTAATTTTACTAAGAACTCGCCTGAACCTTGGCGCTTAAATGTGTTTTGAAAATGGAGTTCGCATTCTTGCTCCTCCTTAGAAAATATAATTTGTTTAGTGGGGCATTCTTCGACGTGCCAAAATAACTCTAATTGTTTCTCTATACCGTTAGTTTGTGAAAGGTTGCACAAAGATTTTTTTTGTCTATTAGTAATTTGAAATGGACCGGAAATAACCCATCCTAATTTTGTATGTTGTATAATAGGCTCACTGAAACCAAAAGTTAACTGACCTTTTCAATAGTAAGTGATAAAAAACATTAGCACCTAGTAAAATTTGAATTTCTGCGGCCTGATTGAAATTTGGATCCGCCAAAACTATGTTTTGAGGAATTTGCAACATAGAGGTATCAAATGTTGTTTGAGGTATGTTTTCTGTGATCTTATCTATTATCAAAAATTGTAAATGAAATTCGTTATTATAAACAGTAGATTGTATTTTAGTTTTTACTGATTCTGTAATATTAGTCAAAGCTGATGTAATACCAATGATAGACATATTTATTTTGTTTGTGTGGAGTTGTAATTTGTTTTGCAAATCCCTTGTTAAGAAATTGCTTTGAGATCCAGAATCGAGCAAAGCTCTACACAATATAGGTTGGTTATTTCTGTCATAGATATACACCATGGCAGTTGACAAGATAGTAAATGTACTATTAAGACAATGCGTAACTGTAGAAGTTTCTGAACCTTGTGAAATACTACCTTGATTCGAGTCATTTTGATTTGATGGATTTTTACGATCATGTTTTGTAATAATTTGCAGGTTAACATCATTATCATTGGAATTAGCATTTGGATCAATGTTAGTATTTAGATTACTGTTCGGGTTATATTTAGAATTTTCGTGCAAATTTTCATTTTGTGTTGAGTTATGCGAATTAGAATCGTGTCTGTTTACTTGTGTAGTAAAATGTAGTAGAGAGTTATGTCTCTTTTTGCAATGACGACATGGGCCAAGTTGGCAGTCATTTGAACTATGACCTGCACGTAAACAGTTAGTGCAAGCATTTAATTTTCTAATTTCTGAAAGTCTAGAAGATACTGACAACTTTAAAAATTCCTTGTAAGAATATATTGAATGTTGACCCTTGCAAAAAATGCATGAAGATTTATTTGCCACAAAGTGCGTGTGTGATTTGAAATTAAATTTGCCATTAGATTTAGAATTGAATGCAGTGCTTTTACTATCAATTGCAGACAGCAAGCTACAGCGATCTTTAAGGAAATCAATAAATTCTTGGATAGTAGGAGACACCTTATTTTTAGTTTTAATTTCCCAGTCTTTTTTGCTAGAAATGTCCAATTTGGAGAATAATAAATATATCAGGATTGTACTCCAATCATTCACGGATTCGCCTAAATTTTGTAGAGCCATAAAATGTTTATTAAAATCATCCAAGAAATTTCGTATTGATGTATATGAGTCTTTAGTAATGTTAGGTAGTTCAAAAATTTGCTTGACATGACTTTTAATGATAAATAGGATTTATAGGAAACAACTACTGGACGGGCAAAGGCCCCTACTCCCATTGAATTATACCTATAAATCCAAATTGGTAGCCAAATTTGTTATTTGTCTTTTCTCCACCAGACACAGACCGGTTTCGAACTCTTTATGTTCTCATCAGTGTGCCACAGGTAGCTGAAAAGACAAATAACTAAGGCAAACCAAACTAGTCTATGGCAGACCCAGCACAAGTAAGTAGTGAGGGATAAGTGCATCCCTCTGGTGGTTAGTTGCTACTACCAGTCGAGACATCGAAGATGTCTCTGTGACCGATAGCGGCTTGCCAAGCAAGCACTTAGAGCGGCGACCTCTAGCCCTGATGGACTAAAACGTGCATGATAAATAGGATTTATAGGAAACAACTACTGGACGGGCAAAGGCCCCTACTCCCATTGAATTATACCTATAAATCCAAATTGGTAGCCAAATTTGTTATTTGTCTTTTCTCCACCAGGCACAGACCAGTTTCGAACTCTTTATGTTCTCATCAGTGTGCCACAGGTAGCTGAAAAGACAAATAACAAAGGCAAACCAAACTAGTCTATGGCAGACCCAGCACAAGTAAGTAGTGAGGGATAAGTGCATCCCTCTGGTGGTCAGTTGCTACTACCAGTCGAGACATCGAAGATGTCTCTGTGACCGATAGCGGCTTGCCAAGCAAGCACCAAGAGCGGCGACCTCTAGCCCTGATGGACTAAAACGTGCATGATAAATAGGATTTATAGGAAACAACTACTGGACGGGCAAAGGCCCCTACTCCCATTGAATTATACCTATAAATCCAAATTGGTAGCCAAATTTGTTATTTGTCTTTTCTCCACCGCTATCGGTCACAGAGACATCTTCGATGTCTCGACTGGTAGTAGCAACTGACCACCAGAGGGATGCACTTATCCCTCACTACTTACTTGTGCTGGGTCTGCCATAGACTAGTTTGGTTTGCCTTTGTTATTTGTCTTTTCAGCTACCTGTGGCACACTGATGAGAACATAAAGAGTTCGAAACCGGTCTGTGTCTGGTGGAGAAAAGACAAATAACAAATTTGGCTACCAATTTGGATTTATAGGTATAATTCAATGGGAGTAGGGGCCTTTGCCCGTCCAGTAGTTGTTTCCTATAAATCCTATTTATCATGCACGTTTTAGTCCATCAGGGCTAGAGGTCGCCGCTCTTGGTGCTTGCTTGGCAAGCCGCTATCGGTCACAGAGACATCTTCGATGTCTCGACTGGTAGTAGCAACTGACCACCAGAGGGATGCACTTATCCCTCACTACTTACAATGACTTTTAATAATGAATTTTTTGTTTTCAAAACGTTCATTGAGTATTTTATACGCAATTATGTAGTTCGCATCGTTTATAACCAAAGAATCAATTGCTTGTGCTGCAGAGCCTTCTAAATGTGATTTTAAATGATAAAATTTTTCTACATTTGAGAGGTTTTTGTTTTCGTGTATAACTGAAACAAATATGTCATGAAAGGTAGTATATTTATCAAAGGCCCCGTCAAATGTAGGAATGTTTATTGGTGGTAATTGTAAGGCATTTTTTATGAACGGCGCACTTGGAACTGTGAGCGGAACTAATGGAACATTTTCCTTATTTTTAGGAAGTTCATCTTGATGTATAATATGATTTGCCTTAGCCAAAAAATATCTATCTTCAAATTCAATTCGTTCATTAATTTGCATATCGGTGTTGTCAATTATTTCGATTTCGTCTTGAACGGAGTTGAATTCATCTAACAACAACTTAGCTTTGTCTAAGCGAGAGGAGATTTCTAAAATATTAGTTTGATTTTCGGGTTTATCAATGTAAGTAATAAATCTGGTTAGTTTTGATTTAGCAATACCTCTTCGGGTAATTAGTGTTTTTAATTGACCTTCTGAAGTCATTTTTCAATAATGTATACCTATTATTACTTACAAAAATAGATGGCAATGAATACCTGTTAATATTTAGAAATAAATTCGATAAATAATAGCAAACGTCACTGTCAAACTGCTGCGAACGAGGCGGCAGTTAGATTTGCAAATTTATAGTGACAATTAGATTAGAAAAATACGTCAAGTAGAGCCTATAAAAGGAATATGATTTAGAGGGAATATTTGTAGGAACGACTCACGGGTTTCCTGGGTTCCACGTACCCTTTGGTAAACTGCTAGTTTACAATAAACTCGTTTGCAAATGAAATGTTTAAAAGTCACTAGACACAGCACGATGATGTTTCGTTACCAGCAATTTGAAATTTGAAAGCCACTCGGCAAATTAGCTTGTTTGATGATGTTCTCTTGAACTTAGAAAGCCACTTGACGGCAAATTAGTTTGTTTAGAGATGTTCTCTTGCACTTAGAAAGCCACTTGACGGCAAATTAGTTTGTTACTTTGCTTCAATTTTTGGAAAGCTACACACTGGTAGCACGTTTCGTCCCATTCTTAATGTATTTTGCGCTGCACTTAGTTCGTATCCGTCTAGAAGGACCAATATGTTGGGCTACATGAGGTTATTATTTTAATAACCGTACATCTGCACCTGTGTAATCTTTGAGGAAAACGGGGCACTCTTCGAATTAGTTTTTATTTGTCATTAACTTATAACTCATGAAATAACATATTAACATTATATAAAATATGAATTTTTTCTTGTTTTTTCAAAATTCTCAAAACTTGTTGTTGTCATGCCGACACACATGTCCTTTTCACAGCATAGGTAGATAGGGACATCAACGGCCGACTAAGCAGAAATACAAGGGAATAGAACCCGACAGTGTCACTAACACGACAGCCTAGAACACAACATTTATTTGCAGGTGGCTTAATTTTTCCCATGCATGTTTCGTTTATAACCGAAAACCACTATTAAATTACGACTCTTCTCGTTCAAACAACAATTATTATTATTTGACACTTTTGACAGCACAAAACATATGATCTTGACAAATGGGAAATGGGAAAATTGGGGGTTCAAAATTTACAATTATGGCCACCGCAAACGCTCGCGTCGGATTTAGTAATAGCTCCGCCCCCTTGCACATAGTCAATATGCTCATTTAGTGAAAACGTCATTTGACAGGTAATTGGATTCAAATATTTGAAATTTGCAAAAGCGACAATAATTTAATAGGGTATTTTACACAATAAAAAATTAATTGTAGAATAATGAAAATACGATGGTCTGTGCATGGAGAAACCTAAACATATAGGTTTTTATTGATAAAAATACAAGATTAATTTAAGTTTTACAAAGTGAGATTTTTAGTCTATACTGAAACGTTAGTTATTGGTTTCGTATGTGACGTCACTATGATAATAAACCTTAGTACACGAAACCCACAGATTATAAAAGGTTAACTTAAACTTTTCCTATCAGTTTGACAATGAATAATTGATTTTGGATGGTTTGCAATTTGGTTTTATTCGGATGCTTTTAACAGAACCTATTGTTTTATATTCAATATAATCCTTCGTATTATTTTTCAACTTTAATAAAGTGACACATTTTGAAGTCTAATAACTTTGCCTCTGAAAAACCTATAGGTAAGTTTTTGGTGTTGTTCTATAGAAAAACTCAAAAAGTTTTTTTGTGTTGCAAAAAAATACAGGGTGAACCAAAGTATAAAACGATTTTAATCAAAATATGGAATTCAAGAAATGTAATAACAAGGGAAACTAACATAATAATAATAATAACTAGCCTAATTTTTAAAAATTTTGTCTAAAAGGTGATGACTTTCACTTCTTGAATATTCTTCTACTTTAGACACCATATTTCGCATAGCATTATGCAACATTAATGGAAAAATATTCCGGATTTCTGTTCGAATATTTTCTTTTAACTCGTCGATATTTTGCGGATTATTGATGTAAACCCTGGATTTTCAACAATAAAGTGCGATGATTCACTTTTCGAAACCGGCAGTACGTTCTGTCTGCTACCCGCCAACAGTACACACTTGACTCAGCCTCTTGATGTCTGTTATTTTAGACCCTTGAAAAGGGCATGGCGTGAAGTACTAAAGAGCTGGAAACGTCACAGTAAGGTCCTCTTAGAAAAGAGGGCTTTCCAAGAATTCTCAAAGGAACACTTGAGAAAATTGACGCTTTTAGTGAGAAGAATATTAAGTCAGGATTCGAGGCCACAGGCCTATTTCCCATAAATAGGGATAAAGTCCTTGCACGTCTTCCAAACGAAAACTCCCACAACAGCACAATTATGTCTGACACTCTTGAGGATTTACTTAGAGAGGCAAGGTTCGGGAAGCAAGGTGAACCCCCAGTAACAAGAAGAAAAAACTTGTCCCTGCAGGTTGCAGTATAACTCGGGAAGATTTGGAGTCTGCATCCACTTCTAATGTGTGCCCAACGACAGATATCGGAGATGAAAGGCAAAATGATATTGATATTGGAGATAATAGACAAGGTGGTATTGATATTGATGAAGAGGAGCAAGGTAAAAATCCAGAAAGCGAATCAGAGGAGGACGAGAATAAAGAAAACCGCGGTTGCAATGTAAGAAAGAACAAGACTGAAAAAAACAAAAAATGCCAAAGCCCAATTGTGATAGAGAGGATTGCTGTTGATGATTTTCTTTTGTGCGAATTTACTATTGAAAATTCAAAAGATAAGAAAAAAACTTTCGTTGGAAAAGTTTTGTCAATGAATATTAAAGAATCTCTCCTAACGTGCTTATTTCTCAGAGAAAGCAGCAAAATAAAAGACACTTTTGTCTTTCCAGTTATTGAGGATATTTCCGAAATAACTATGGATCAAGTTATTAAAAAATTGATCTCAATTAGGATCCGACGAGGGGGATTTAAATTTGCAAATATTTGATTTCTTTTAAAATATTTGCAAATATATTTGAATAGATTTTAATTTGTTTTTATTCGTGTGTAGTTAATATTTGAAAGGTTTCAAATCATATTATATATTCTATTTTGCTTTTTATTGTTTTTTGTACCTGAGTAGGTTTTAAGTTGAAATTTATGAAAGTTGTTGATGTAAAAATAAATCTTTATTTTTAAAAAATGATTTTTCTATTCCATTTCGCCTATATGTAAGTGTAAAATATAAATTATTAGCGTTTTCCCGGCCATTCCAAATGACCCACCGAGGGGGTGTGACTTGGAATGAGCACTATTTATTTTTTTTTAAATAACTTGTCGATTAAAAAAAATTTTCAACATATAGAATCTGTTCCTCAAGTAAAGTGGTTTAATATAAATTTTACACGGGGGTCAAAACTTTAATAGTTTTCCAAAAAAACCCTGCTATATGTCAAAATCATTATCAAGCCACCCCTTTTGACGGTATTACAAAAAATACATTTAGAAAAGACATACTTTGAAAAACAAATACGATATTTAAAAACAATTATTTACTAATACAAAACATCGGGGTCCAAGACTTTTGATGGTGTGTGTATATACAAGTGCTTTACTGCTCGTACATGTCCGTCCTTGGTCGCCGTATGCTAGCGTCTCGAACTGTTGACACATTAGAGCTGCGATACTAAACAAAAGTAAGCGGCAAATTTGGGTCCTATGTCAAGATGAGGACTTTCGCAATCTGTGTTAGATTGTCAACTATAATTACTTTCACGTACTTATTATCGTGGATTATACGTTCTATTTATAGGGTTTTTCTTTTCTCTTTTGCTGTGGAATTATTTTTGCTTTGAAACTGCTGTTGCTTCGGCGTTGCTTTGATGCTGCTGTGCTATTTTGCTTGTAATCTGCTTGGTTTTATGCTGTTTTGATAGTGCATGGTTTCTACATTGTTTGACTCTGCTTGATACCGTTTGGACGCTGTTCTGCTCTGCTTGGTGGCTGTAATTGTTCGATTTGAAGCTGTTGGAAGCAGTCTACTCCGTTCTCCTGGTTTGTCTACGACGTCCCGACGCCCTGAATTGACAACCAGATAAGTACCTGTCAGTCAATTGCAATATTCAGATCATTCAAATTTAGTTGTGACGCTACTAGTCACAGACTTTAATCGTAGCTGATATTCTTTACGTAACAGTTTAGCATAATACTACCCTTCAGGCTAACCAATAGTAATAAGATTCTCCACTCATGGAGATACAAATACACCTAGCTAGTACATAACATTCTGTACACCATAGTGATCACTTACGGTTTTTATATTTTTTTTTCCTTAGCTACGTAGTAGGCCAGTATGCTTAAAATCGAAATCGAAAATAATTGCTACAAAAGGTTTTATTGTTTTAATGGCTTTATTTGTTGCCCAATATGACTATCCTAGGTAGGGCATTAAATTCTGCATTGAATGATACTAGGCGTATATTTTTTGGACCACCCGTTCCCATACTAGTGCTCATCAAAGTTGGACAAATTTAGCATATTTATGAAAAATGTTTTATTTGCACTATATGTACTAGTCTTGTACTTAACTGATATAAAGATGGAGGCAGGATAAAGAACACAATTCTTAAAATCAATTAATAATGATTATATTTCATAATAAGAAAAATTGTAGTTAAAGGTATGAAAAAGAAAAGGGGAAAAATAGGGAGTTACACAGATTTCACAGACGTCGACGTTTGATTCTCGTTGGGCCACTCGGCTCCTCAAAGTCTGTAATATCCGTCTGTAGTCCGTCGCCCCATCACTCGGCTCCTGAAAGTCTGTAATTTTCGTCGCCCCATATATGCAGTCCAGGTCTTCGTCAACATCTGGTTCGTCAATTGCATCTGGTTGGAGGGAGTTAGTGCAGGAGTTCCCCTTGCAATTGGCACAAATCAACGAGCAATTAATCCCAGCCCTCAGACACCCACATTCCACAAACACCTGCACACCCCTTGTTGCATTTACAGAAAATTGTGGAGAGAAGAGACTGTAGAGCTGGTTTCTTGGAGGTAGGAACGGGGACAAGACCAAACTTTGAAGCCTGCCATCCCCAGAGGAGCGGATCCATCTGGTGTCCTAACCACATTTGTACTTGTAAGTAAGTTCTCAAGCAATGTTGGCGGGCTGCTTCGGATGTTGGTGGTAGGGATGCTAGGTTGAATTTGGATTTCACTAGGGCTTTGGAAAACAGGTCGATCGCAATTTATCTAAAGTATCTCCTGCCCTACCTCCATAAAGGGTTGTTAAAAATCGTAGGCCAACTTCGGCAATAGCTTCAGCTTAAGTGTCATGCTCGAAGAAAGGTTTGATTTCTTCGAGAAGATTTTCCACCAACAGCTTGACCACCTTCTTCTTACCCTGCCTGAAGAATACTAAAGTTGTGTCACATCCACTTACGGCGTGAAGAAATATGAGTGGTCACTGGCCTTCTGATGTTGTCGTCCAGTTTGAAGCTGTTAGGACTAAATACTTTTGAGGGGGTCGTTCCTCTTCCAAGTTTTAAAAAATATATGTTTGCTGATGGTGTGGCTAGAGCATTGAGCATAATGAGGAGGTCCGTATCCTCACCAACTACCATAACCCTCTCATGCTCCTGTGATACCTCAAGGGCCGTGGCAACAATCAGGTGGTCTGCATCTTCATTAGCTTGCTTTCCTGGGAAGCCTTCACCTTCAAGCCTCTCAGTAAGCAAGCTAATAAGCCGTGCTTTATTTCTGTCGTTGGAAAGGAAATGCTCCTGAGTCATGGTCACCACCATTAACTCGGTAAAAATGACCTCAGGAGTAGTGTGTCTTTTGCTTCGGCGGAGGCGCTCAGTAGATTTAATGCTCTTGATGCCCAACGAGAATCAAACGTCGACGTCTGTGAAAACTGTGTAACTCCCTATTTTTTCCCCTTTTCTTTTTCATACCTTTAACTACAATTTCTGTTATTATGAAATATAATAATTACTAATTGATTTTAAGAATTGTGTTCTTTATCCTGCCTCCATCTTTATATCAGTTAAGTACAAGACTAGTACATATAGAGTGTTTGACATGTGGAACTCATTACCTAATAGTGTTGTGACCAGCACCTTCTCTCAACTCTTTTAAAAGTAGGCTAGATAATTTTTGGTGCAGGGTCGTCGCATAAGGTGTTGGATTCTGATGAGGTTTTGTTGCCTTTTATGATTAATTTTTTGTGGATTTTTTTTGTTTTTTTTTTATGTGATGACCCTGTACATACTCATCACTTGCACTTGAGCATGTTTTGTATAGCGAATTATTTATGTATAATACATTAAGTATAATATTTAAGCCTGAGTATTACAAGCTTTTGTAGCTTCTACTCTTGTAAACTTTGTAATAATAATAATAATAATAATAATAATAATAATAATAATAATAATAAGGCAACACGCTTCTCGAACCCAGAGTGTGGTGGATTATATAGTCGCAGGTAGACCATTTACACCGAAGGTCCGGCGAGTGGCAGCCGGACTGAGACGCCAACACCACACTCTAAATCGCACAGTGCTGCAGACCATCAAGCAGCACTGTCTAGATAGGATTCGAGCGCTTATGGCTATTAAGAAAACTTTGGTCAGGCGAATGCGAAGTTTGGAACAAAACAAATTGTTTCAAACAAACCCGTCTCGCCTGTTCCAAGAGCCACAGCGTGTTGTCGAAAATCCGCCAACTGTTGATAATGTCGAAGCCTTCTGGAAAGGAATCTACGAAGTCGCGAGTCCATTCGATAATGACACTCCAGCTATAGCACACTTCGAGGCTCTCTGTCGTAGAGTCTTAGAAGAGCCAGACGAAGTGTGCCCGGCAATCAGTACGGAAGAGGTTCAACAAGCACTTGTTGGAACCAAGAACTTCGCTGCCCCGGGTCCAGATGGTATAAACAACTGGTGGTGGAAGAAGTTTCCTTCCACCCACCGCCATCTGGCCCGAGTTTTCAACACATGGTTGAACGAGGGGCAGCAAATTCCGGACTGGTTTGTCGAGGGGCGAACTGTGCTAATCCCCAAAAAGGAGGATCTGTCTGACCCAAAAAAAAATTATAGGCCGATTACCTGCCTCAACTCCTGCTACAAGTTATTTACTCGTATCTTGTATACCAGGATGTTGAGGTCTGTTGATCCGGTCTACCAACAAATAAACGAACAGCGTGGTGCCAAGAAGGGCCTGGCAGGTTGCAAGGAAAACCTGCTGATAGACCGCTGTATTGCACAGGATTCTGTGCAGTACAAGCGGAATCTGTCAATGGCCTGGATTGATTATCGCAAGGCATTTGATACAACATCCCACGAGCTTTTGTTACACTTGCTCGGATGTCTTGCGGTGCCAGCACCACTAGTGAGATGCATCGAACAACTGTTGCCGCTTTGGAGAACTCGCTTCACCATAACATCTGGTGCCGAGCGAGTTTCGACAGAGTTGGTGACATTTAAGAGAGGAGTGTTTCAGGGTGACTCTTTGAGTCCGCTCCTCTTCTGCATCTCACTGCTGCCGCTATCTGTTGGACTCCGCCAAACCCGCGGGTATCACTGTGGGCCACCCAGCAACCGGAGGCATAAGGTCACCCATTTATTTTATATGGATGACCTTAAACTCTATACCTCCGGAGAGCGAGAACTTCAAAATGCTCTCAGGGTGGTCGAGATCATGAAGCTGTGGGAGTTGGCGCTTTATTGTTTAGGGCAGCACAGAGGGCCGCAGATGAACTCGGTCTCGTGTTCGACTACAGGCGAGAAGGCCGGCGAGGTGACTCAGTCACTGAGCTTCCGCCTAATCGTCTGACAGCCCACATCAAAGCTGCCGAACAGAGAAATCTGTTCAGGCAGCACGTCGATAAACCCCTGCACGGTGTTTTCTATAACAACATAGAAGCACTGGGTTTATCGACAGAGCTGACCTTCGCATTTTTAAGGTCAGCGGGGCTGAAGTCGGAGACCGAGGGATACATTGTGGCCTGCCAAGACGGTGTTATTAACACATTGGTCTATCGCAGTCGCGTGATGGGTGTAGAGGTACCTGATATCAACTGCAGGACCTGCCGTCAGGCGCCGGAGTCGCTCATGCATTTATTATCTGCATGCCCGATTTATGCGACTTCGGTCTACATCCAACGACATAACGCGGCTTTACGAGTGCTATACTACCATCTACGGCACTCGTACCAGATAGACCAAACACCAGTGCTGCCTTACGTCCCCGGAGATATCGAGTCCGTTGTCGAGAACGAGAAATGCCGGATTTACTGGAACTACTCGTTCCCGACCGTCAGGCGAATTCACGCCAATAAGCCTGACATAGTCCTCCTCGACCATCAGACCAAGGTGATGTATGTCATCGAGTTCTCAGCACCTGCTGAGACAAACATCGCCTTGAAGGAGGAGGAGAAACGGACTAAATACAGAGATCTCCGGTACGAGCTCCAAGTGCTATACCCAGGCTACTCTGTCAAAATGGTCGTCCTGATTAATCGGTGTACTCGGAGGTATAAAGCCCACCCTGCTCTCCGCATTGAAGACCATGCCTGCCTGCCAAACATCGGCAGAATGGTTGGCTGGTCAAATGCAGAAAGCGGTCATCCTGGGATCCCTTCGTCTACTTAGAGCACACGAGTCTGGAATCTACAGTGACTAACCCTGCGGGATGTGGGGAGTTGCTGTAGAGTATTCGCTGGCGCTCTCTCTGTGTGGTGTCGGAGGCCACAGGGAGACTGCCCAGCACTTTCTTCCGGAAACGGAAAAAAAAAAAATAATAATAATAATAATAATAATAATAATAATAAGGGGTGCAAAATTCGGACCGGCAACCTCCTCGCGGTGCACCCCGGACAGGGAGGGGCAACCCTCTCTGACAAATGTCGGCCGTGGGTCCTCTGGGCTAACCATCCTGTGGACTCATTTCCTCTGGTTTTCGACCGTGGCAGAGGACAGGCCCCTCACAATCGACCCCAGTCGGATGGGGGTCAGAGACAGGTGGGAGGGGCCATACCGGACGGTCTCAATGATGAAGACTTGGCTATTGGACATGGACGCTTTAGGTGGACGGAGGGATTAAGGGATGAACTGCTTACCTGCTACGAGAGCAGCGAGCCTGAGCGCAGGGGGTACATGGCGCGATTACACCGGTTGTGGTGCGATATGCACCCGGAGTATCGCGCCTTCTCTCAACAACATCTGAGAGATCAAGTATCCTTCCTGCGCAGAACAGGTTACGTAAGGGCACCTCGTCAGCGTGAGGAAGTGCCTGCCGCACTTCCACCGCGGCGAATACCAGCTGACGAGGAACATCCTCCTGAGTACACCGATATCGCTTTAAGGACGAGGGTTAACCTTAACACCAGGGTTAACCCAAAGCCACAAGACCTGGCACGAATGGATTTGTTGATTAGTGAGGAGCTTCCAGAAGATGCCAACATCTGGCAGATCAACAGCGCGGTGTACGTTGCCGCCAAGCAACTCGTCCCACAGCAGCGCCTGGCAAGCGCAGTTGATAGGGTCGAGAAAGCTAAGCGGCGCGTACAGAAGATCGAAGTTAAAATTCGATCGGCAAGGCAACACGCTTCTCGAATCCAGAGTGTGGTGGATTATATAGTCGCAGGTAGACCATTTACACCGAAGGTCCGGCGAGTGGCAGCCGGACTGAGACGCCAACACCACACTCTAAATCGCACAGTGCTGCAGACCATCAAGCAGCACTGTCTAGATAGGATTCGAGCGCTTATGGCTATTAAGAAAACTTTGGTCAGGCGAATGCGGAGTTTGGAACAAAACAAATTGTTTCAAACAAACCCGTCTCGCCTGTTCCAAGAGCCACAGCGTGTTGTCGAAAATCCGCCGACTGTTGATAATGTCGAAGCCTTCTGGAAAGGAATCTACGAAGTCGCAAGTCCATTCGATAATGACACTCCAGCTATAGCACACTTCGAGGCTCTCTGTCGTCGAGTCTTAGAAGAGCCAGACGAAGTGTGCCCGGCAATCAGTACGGAAGAGGTTCAACAAGCACTTGTTGGAACCAAGAACTTCGCTGCCCCGGGTCCAGATGGTATAAACAACTGGTGGTGGAAGAAGTTTCCTTCCACCCACCGCCATCTGGCCCGAGTTTTCAACTCATGGTTGAACGAGGGGCAGCAAATTCCGGACTGGTTTGTCGAGGGGCGAACTGTGTTAATCCCCAAAAAGGGGGATCTGTCTGACCCAAAAAATTATAGACCGATTACCTGCCTCAACTCCTGCTACAAGTTATTTACTCGTATCTTGTATACCAGGATGTTGAGGTATGTTGATCCGGTCTACCAACAGATAAACGAACAGCGTGGTGCCAAGAAGGGCCTGGCAGGTTGCAAGGAAAACCTGCTGATAGACCGCTGTATTACACAGGATTCTGTGCAGTACAAGCGGAATCTATCAATGGCCTGGATTGATTATCGCAAGGCATTTGATACAACATCCCACGAGCTTTTGTTACACTTGCTCGGATGTCTTGCGGTACCAGCACCACTAGTGAGATGCATCGAACAACTGTTGCCGCTTTGGAGAACTCGCTTCACCATAACATCCGGTGCCGAGCGAGTTTCGACAGAGTTGGTGATATTTAAGAGAGGAGTGTTTCAGGGTGACTCTTTGAGTCCGCTCCTCTTCTGCATCTCACTGCTGCCGCTGTCTGTTGGACTCCGCCAAACCCGCGGGTATCAGTGTGGGCCACCCAGCAACCGGAGGCATAAGGTCACCCATCTATTTTATATGGATGACCTTAAACTCTATACCTCCGGAGAGCGAGAACTTCAAAATACTCTCAGGGTGGTCGAGGAATACACGCGGGCAATTGGAATGGAGTTTGGGTTGGACAAATGCGCAGTCGTCCACCTCAAGAGAGGACGATGCGGTTAATTCCATGAAGATGCGCAGCTCGCAGACGGAAGCATCCTACGACATCTGGATGCCGGAGAGACCTACACATACCTGGGTGTGGAACAACGACACATCCAGGATGTGAACCAAATAAAGGAATCTCTCCGTGGCAAGTACAGACACCGACTCCGAAAGATTTGGTCTTCTGAACTTTCGGGGAAGAACAAGGTGTCTGCCACTAATATGCTTGCCGTTCCGATTCTGCTCTACTCCTTTGGAGTAGTTAAATGGCGAGTAGATGAGCTGCGCCAATTGGACAGGGATACCCGCAAGATGATGAATATCCATAGGAGTATTCATCCTAGATCGTCCGTTCCTCGTGTGTACCTCCCACGTCAACGGGGAGGCCGAGGACTCTTGAGTCTGGAGTGTATGCATGGCAGAGTAGCACTAAGTATGGCATGTAACATCCTAAGGAGCTCGGATCCGCTCCTACGGTTAGTGAGAGATCATGAAACCGTGGGAGTTGGCGCTTTATTGTTTAAGGCAGCACAGAGGGCCGCAGATGAACTCGGTCTCGTGTTCGACTACAGGCGAGGAGGCAGGCGAGGTGCTGATGCAGAATCAGTTACTGAGCTTCCGCCGAATCGTCTGACAGCCCAAATCAAAGCTGCCGAACAGAGGAATATGTTCAGGCAGCACGTCGATAAACCCCTGCACGGTGTTTTCTATAACAACATAGAAGCACTGGGTTTATCGACAGAGCTGACCTTCGCATTCTTAAGGTCAGCGGGGCCGAAGTCGGAGACCGAGGGATTCATTGTGGCCTGCCAAGATGGTGTTATTAACACATTGGTCTATCGGAGTCGCGTGATGGGTGTAGAGGTTCCTGATATCAACTGCAGGACCTGCCGTCAGGCGCCGGAGTCGCTCATGCATCTATTATCTGCATGTCCGATTTATGCGACTTCGGCCTACATCCAACGACATAACGCGGCTTTACGAGTGCTATACTACCATCTACGGCACTCGTACAAGATAGACCAAACACCAGTGCTGCCTTATATCCCCGGAGATATCGAGTCCGTTGTCGAGAACGAGAAATGCCGGATTTACTGGAACTACTCGTTCCCGACCGTCAGGCGAATTCAAGCCAATAAGCCTGACATAGTCCTCCTCGACCATCAGACCAAGGTGATGTATGTCATCGAGTTCTCAGCACCTGCTGAGACAAACATCGCCTTGAAGGAGGAGGAGAAACGGACTAAATACAGAGATCTCCGGTACGAGCTCCAAGTGCTATACCCAGGCTACTCTGTCAAGATGGTCGTCCTGATAATCGGTGTACTCGGAGGTATGAAGCCCACGCTGCTCTCCGCATTGAAGACCATGCCTGCCTGCCAAACATCGGCAGAATGGTTGGCTGGTCAAATGCAGAAAGCGGTCATCCTGGGATCCCTTCGTCTACTTAGGGCACACGAGTCTGGAATCTACAGTGACTAACCCTGCGGGATGTGGGGAGTTGCTGTAGATTATTCGCTGGCGCTCTGTCTGTGTGGTGTCGGAGGCCACAGGGAGGCTGTCCAGCACTTCCTTCCGGAAACGAAAAAAAAAAAAGATTTTCGGGAAAGATGTAGAGTCCGACAGAGTTGCTACTTAAAAAGTGAGCGGGCATCAAGAAAGAGGCGTCTCGCGTATTTTCGTAGGCATCTTTGATTAATTATGGGATTCGGGCAATTTAGTTGGATTCGGTAGAAGAGTCTCGGGAAAGCTGCAGAGTCCGACAGAGATGCTGCTTAAAAAGTGAGAGGGCATCAGGAAATGAGGCGTTTTGGGTGGATTTGGTCGAAGAGTCTAGGAAAAGATGTAGAGGCCGACAGAGATGCTACTTGAAAAGTGAGAAGGGCATCAGGAAAGAGGCGTTTCGCGTATTTTCGTAGACGTCTTCGATTAGTTATGGGATCCGGGTAATTTAGTTGGATTCGGTGGAAGAGCCTCGGGAAAGATGTAGAGTCCGACAGAGATGCTACTTGAAAAGTGAGAGGGTCATTGGAAATGAGGTGTCTCGCGTGTTTTCATAGGCGTCTTCGATTAGTTAAGGGATTCGGGCAATTTAGTTAGATTCGGTCGAAGAGTCTCGGGAAAGAAGTAGAGTCCGACAGAGGTGATACTTAAAAAGTGAGAGGGCATCAGGAAAGAGGCGTCTCGTGTATTTTCGTAGGGGTCTTCGATTAGTTAAAGATTTGGGCAATTTAGATGGATTCGGTCGAAGAGTCTAGGAAAAGATGTAGAGTCCGACAGAGATGCTACGTGAAAAGTGAAACGGTCATCGGAAATGAGGCGTTTTGCATATTTTCGTAGGCGTCTTCGATTAGTTATGGGATTCGGGCAATTTATTTGAATTCGGTGGAAGAGTATCGGGAAAGATGTAGAGTCCGACAGAGATGCTACTTAAAAAGTGAGAGGGCTTCAGAAAAGGGGCGTTTCGTGTATTTTCGTAGTAGTCTCCGATTAGTTAAGGGCCGGGTAATTTAGTTGGATTCGGTGGAAGAGCCTCGGGAAAGATGTAGAGTCCGACAGAGATGCTACTTGAAAAGTGGGAAGGGCATCAGGAAAGGGGCGTTTCGCGTATTTTCGTAGACGACTTCGATTAGTTATGGGATCCGGGTAATTTATTTGGATTCGGTCGAAGAGTCTCGGGAAGATGTAGAGTCTGACAGAGATGCTACTTGAAGAGTGAGAGTGCATCAGGAAAGAGGCGCCTCGCGTATTTTCGTAGGCAATTTCGATTAGTTATGGGATTCGGGAAATTTAGTTGGATTCGGTGGAAGAGTCTCGGGAAAGATGTAGAGTCCGATAGAGATGCTGCTTAAAAAGTGAGCGGGCATCAGGAAAGAGGCGTCTCGCGTATTTTCGTAGGCATCTTCGATTAATTATGGGATTCGGGCAATTTAGTTGGATTCGGTGGAAGAGTCTCGGGAAAGCTGCAGAGTCCGACAGAGATGCTGCTTAAAAAGTGAGAGGGCATCAGAAAATGAGGCGTATTGCGTATTTTCGTAGGCATCTTCGATTAGTTAAGGGATTTGGGCAATTTATTTGGATTCGGTCGAAGAGTCTCGGGAAAGATGTAGAGTCCGACAGAGATGCTACTTGAAAAGTGGGAAGGGCATCAGGAAAGGGGCGTTTCGCGTATTTTCGTAGCCGTCTTCGATTAGTTATGGGATCAGGGTAATTTATTTGGATTCTGTCGAAGAGTCTCGGGAAGATGTAGAGTCTGACAGAGATGCTACTTGAAGAGTGAGAGTGCATCAGGAAGGAGGCGTCTCGCGTATTTTCGTAGGCAATTTCGATTAGTTATGGGATTCGGGAAATTTAGTTGGATTCGGTCTAAGAGTCTCGGGATAGATGTAGAGTCCGACAGAGATGCTACTTAGAAAGTGAGAGGGCATCAGGAAAGAGGCGATTCGCGTATTTTCGTAGGCATCTTCGATTAGTTATGGGATTCGGGCAGTTTAGTTGGATTCGGTGAAAGAATCTCGGGAAATATGTAGAGTCCGACAGAGCTGCTACTTAAAAAGTGAGAGGGCATCAGGAAAGAGGCGTTTCGTGTATTTTCATAGGAGTCTCCGATTAGTTAAGGGATCTGTGTAATTTAGTTGATTTCGGTCTAAAAGTCTCGGGAAAGCTGCAGAGTCCGACAGAGATGCTACTTGAAAAGTGAGAGGGTCTCCAGAAATGAGGTGTGTCGCGTATTTTCGTAGGCGTATTCGATTAGTTAAGGGATTCTGGCATTTTAGTTGGATTCGGTCGAAGATTTTCGGGAGAGATGTAGAGTCCGACAGAGTTGCTACTTAAAAAGTGAGCGGGCATCAGGAAAGAGGCGTCTCGCGTATTTTCGTAGGCATCTTTGATTAATTATGGGATTCGGGCAATTTAGTTGGATTCGGTAGAAGAGTCTCGGGAAAGCTGCAGAGTCCGACAGAGATGCTACTTGAAAAGTGAGAGGGTCTCCAGAAATGAGGTGTGTCGCGTATTTTCGTAGGCGTATTCGATTAGTTAAGGGATTCGGGCATTTTAGTTGGATTCGGTCGAAGATTTTCGGGAAAGATGTAGAGTCCGACAGAGTTGCTACTTAAAAAGTGAGCGGGCATCAAGAAAGAGGCGTCTCGCGTATTTTCGTAGGCATCTTTGATTAATTATGGGATTCGGGCAATTTAGTTGGATTCGGTAGAAGAGTCTCGGGAAAGCTGCAGAGTCCGACAGAGATGCTGCTTAAAAAGTGAGAGGGCATCAGGAAATGAGGCGTTTTGGGTGGATTTGGTCGAAGAGTCTAGGAAAAGATGTAGAGGCCGACAGAGATGCTACTTGAAAAGTGAGAAGGGCATCAGGAAAGAGGCGTTTCGCGTATTTTCGTAGACGTCTTCGATTAGTTATGGGATCCGGGTAATTTAGTTGGATTCGGTGGAAGAGCCTCGGGAAAGATGTAGAGTCCGACAGAGATGCTACTTGAAAAGTGAGAGGGTCATTGGAAATGAGGTGTCTCGCGTGTTTTCATAGGCGTCTTCGATTAGTTAAGGGATTCGGGCAATTTAGTTAGATTCGGTCGAAGAGTCTCGGGAAAGAAGTAGAGTCCGACAGAGGTGATACTTAAAAAGTGAGAGGGCATCAGGAAAGAGGCGTCTCGTGTATTTTCGTAGGGGTCTTCGATTAGTTAAAAGATTTGGGCAATTTAGATGGATTCGGTCGAAGAGTCTAGGAAAAGATGTAGAGTCCGACAGAGATGCTACGTGAAAAGTGAAACGGTCATCGGAAATGAGGCGTTTTGCATATTTTCGTAGGCGTCTTCGATTAGTTATGGGATTCGGGCAATTTATTTGAATTCGGTGGAAGAGTATCGGGAAAGATGTAGAGTCCGACAGAGATGCTACTTAAAAAGTGAGAGGGCTTCAGAAAAGGGGCGTTTCGTGTATTTTCGTAGTAGTCTCCGATTAGTTAAGGGCCGGGTAATTTAGTTGGATTCGGTGGAAGAGCCTCGGGAAAGATGTAGAGTCCGACAGAGATGCTACTTGAAAAGTGGGAAGGGCATCAGGAAAGGGGCGTTTCGCGTATTTTCGTAGACGACTTCGATTAGTTATGGGATCCGGGTAATTTATTTGGATTCGGTCGAAGAGTCTCGGGAAGATGTAGAGTCTGACAGAGATGCTACTTGAAGAGTGAGAGTGCATCAGGAAAGAGGCGTCTCGCGTATTTTCGTAGGCAATTTCGATTAGTTATGGGATTCGGGAAATTTAGTTGGATTCGGTGGAAGAGTCTCGGGAAAGATGTAGAGTCCGATAGAGATGCTGCTTAAAAAGTGAGCGGGCATCAGGAAAGAGGCGTCTCGCGTATTTTCGTAGGCATCTTCGATTAATTATGGGATTCGGGCAATTTAGTTGGATTCGGTGGAAGAGTCTCGGGAAAGCTGCAGAGTCCGACAGAGATGCTGCTTAAAAAGTGAGAGGGCATCAGAAAATGAGGCGTATTGCGTATTTTCGTAGGCATCTTCGATTAGTTAAGGGATTTGGGCAATTTATTTGGATTCGGTCGAAGAGTCTCGGGAAAGATGTAGAGTCCGACAGAGATGCTACTTGAAAAGTGGGAAGGGCATCAGGAAAGGGGCGTTTCGCGTATTTTCGTAGCCGTCTTCGATTAGTTATGGGATCAGGGTAATTTATTTGGATTCTGTCGAAGAGTCTCGGGAAGATGTAGAGTCTGACAGAGATGCTACTTGAAGAGTGAGAGTGCATCAGGAAGGAGGCGTCTCGCGTATTTTCGTAGGCAATTTCGATTAGTTATGGGATTCGGGAAATTTAGTTGGATTCGGTCTAAGAGTCTCGGGATAGATGTAGAGTCCGACAGAGATGCTACTTAGAAAGTGAGAGGGCATCAGGAAAGAGGCGATTCGCGTATTTTCGTAGGCATCTTCGATTAGTTATGGGATTCGGGCAGTTTAGTTGGATTCGGTGAAAGAATCTCGGGAAATATGTAGAGTCCGACAGAGCTGCTACTTAAAAAGTGAGAGGGCATCAGGAAAGAGGCGTTTCGTGTATTTTCATAGGAGTCTCCGATTAGTTAAGGGATCCGTGTAATTTAGTTGATTTCGATCTAAGAGTCTTGGGAAAGCTGCAGAGTCCGACAGAGATGCTACTTGAAAAGTGAGAGGGTCTCCAGAAATGAGGTGTGTCGCATATTTTCGTAGGCGTATTCGATTAGTTAAGGGATTCTGGCATTTTAGTTGGATTCGGTCGAAGATTTTCGGGAGAGATGTAGAGTCCGACAGAGTTGCTACTTAAAAAGTGAGCGGGCATCAGGAAAGAGGCGTCTCGCGTATTTTCGTAGGCATCTTTGATTAATTATGGGATTCGGGCAATTTAGTTGGATTCGGTAGAAGAGTCTCGGGAAAGCTGCAGAGTCCGACAGAGATGCTGCTTAAAAAGTGAGAGGGCATCAGGAAATGAGGCGTTTTGGGTGGATTTGGTCGAAGAGTCTAGGAAAAGATGTAGAGGCCGACAGAGATGCTACTTGAAAAGTGAGAAGGGCATCAGGAAAGAGGCGTTTCGCGTATTTTCGTAGACGTCTTCGATTAGTTATGGGATCCGGGTAATTTAGTTGGATTCGGTGGAAGAGCCTCGGGAAAGATGTAGAGTCCGACAGAGATGCTACTTGAAAAGTGAGAGTGTCACTGGAAATGAGGTGTCTCGCGTATTTTCATAGGCGTCTTCGATTAGTTAAGGGATTCGGGCAATTTAGTTAGATTCGGTCGAAGAGTCTCGGGAAAGAAGTAGAGTCCGACAGAGATGATACTTAAAAAGTGAGAGGGCATCAGGAAAGAGGCGTCTCGTGTATTTTCGTAGGAGTCTTCGATTAGTTAAGAGATTTGGGCAATTTAGATGGATTCAGTCGAAGAGTCTAGGAAAAGATGTAGAGTCCGACAGAGATGCTACTTGAAAAGTGAAACGGTCATCGGAAATGAGGCGTTTTGCATATTTTCGTAGGCGTCTTCGATTAGCAATGGGATTCGGGCAATTTATTTGAATTCGGTGGAAGAGTATCGGGAAAGATGTAGAGTCCGACAGAGATGCTACTTAAAAAGTGAGAGGGCTTCAGAAAAGGGGCGTTTCGTGTATTTTCGTAGTAGTCTCCGATTAGTTAAGGGCCGGGTAATTTAGTTGGATTCGGTGGAAGAGCCTCGGGAAAGATGTAGAGTCCGACAGAGATGCTACTTGAAAAGTGGGAAGGGCATCAGGAAAGGGGCGTTTCGCGTATTTTCGTAGACGTCTTCGATTAGTTATGGGATCCGGGTAATTTATTTGGATTCGGCCGAAGAGTCTCGGGAAGATGTAGAGTCTGACAGAGATGCTACTTGAAGAGTGAGTGTGCATCAGGAAAGAGGCGTCTCGCGTATTTTCGTAGGCAATTTCGATTAGTTATGGGATTCGGGAAATTTAGTTGGATTCGGTGGAAGAGTCTCGGGAAAGATGTAGAGTCCGATAGAGATGCTGCTTAAAAAGTGAGCGGGCATCAGGAAAGAGGCGTCTCGCGTATTTTCGTAGGCATCTTCGATTAATTATGGGATTCGGGCAATTTAGTTGGATTCGGTGGAAGAGTCTCGGGAAAGCTGCAGAGTCCGACAGAGATGCTGCTTAAAAAGTGAGAGGGCATCAGGAAATGAGGCGTATTGCGTATTTTCGTAGGCATCTTCGATTAGTAAAGGGATTCGGGCAATTTATTTGGATTCGGTCGAAGAGTCTCGGGAAAGATGTAGAGTCCGACAGAGATGCTACTTGAAAAGTGGGAAGGGCATCAGGAAAGGGGCGTTTCGCGTATTTTCGTAGCCGTCTTCGATTAGTTATGGGATCAGGGTAATTTATTTGGATTCTGTCGAAGAGTCTCGGGAAGATGTAGAGTCTGACAGAGATGCTACTTGAAGAGTGAGAGTGCATCAGGAAAGAGGCGTCTCGCGTATTTTCGTAGGCAATTTCGATTAGTTATGGGATTCGGGAAATTTAGTTGGATTCGGTCTAAGAGTCTCGGGATAGATGTAGAGTCCGACAGAGATGCTACTTAGAAATTGAGAGGGCATCAGGAAAGAGGCGATTCGCGTATTTTCGTAGGCATCTTCGATTAGTTAAGGGATTCGGGCAATTTAGTTGGATTCGGTCGAAGATTTTCGGGAAAGATGTAGAGTCCGACAGAGATGCTACTTAAAAAGTGAGCGGGCATCAGGAAAGAGGCGTCTCGCGTATTTTCGTAGGCATCTTCGATTAATTATGGGATTCGGGCAATTTAGTTGGATTCGGTGGAAGAGTCTCGGGAAAGCTGCAGAGTCCGCCAGAGATGATGCTTAAAAAGTGAGAGGGCATCAGGAAATGAGGCGTTTTGCGTATTTTCGTAGGCATATTCGATTAATTATGGGATTCTTGCAATTTAGTTGGATTCGGTGGAAGAGTCTCGGGAAAGTTGTAGAGTCCGATAGAGATGCTGCTTAAAAAGTGAGAGGGCATCAGGAATTGAGGCGTTTTGCGTATTTTTGTAGACATTTTCAATTACTTATGGGATTCGGGCAATTTAGATAGATTCGGTCGAAGAGTCTAGGAAAAGATGTAGAGGCCGACAGAGATGCTACTTGAAAAGTGAAACGGTCATCGGAAATGAGGCGTTTTGCGTATTTTCGTAGGCGTTTTCGATTAGTTAATGGATTCGGGCAATTTAGTTGGATTCGGTCGAAGAGTCTCGGGAAAGAAGTAGAGTCCGACAGAGATGATACTTAAAAAGTGAGAGTGCATCAGGAAAAAGGCGTCTCGTGTATTTTCGTAGGAGTCTTCGATTAGTTATGGGATTCGGGAAATTTAGTTGGATTCTGTCTAAGAGTCTCGAGATAGATGTAGAGTCCGATAGAGATGCTACTTAGAAAGTGAGAGGGCATTAGGAAAGAGGCGATTCGCGTATTTTCGTAGGCATCTTCGATTAGTTATGGGATTCGGGCAATTTAGTAGGATTCGGTGGAAGAGTCTCGGGAAAGATGTAGAGTCCGATAGAGATGACACTTAAAAAATGAGAGGACATCAGGAAAGGGGCGTTTCGTGTATTTTCGAGGGAGTCTCCGATGAATTAAGGGATCCGGGTAATTTAGTTGGATTCGGTCTAAGAGTCCCGGGAAAGGTGTAGAGTCCGACAGAGATGCTATTTGAAAAGTAAGAGGGTCATCCGGAAATGAGGCGTTTCGCGTATTTTCGTAGGCATCCTCGATTAGTTAAGGGATTCGGGTAATTTAGTTGGATTCGGTGGAAGAGTCTCGGGAAAGATGTAGAGTATGATAGAGATGTTACTTCAAAAGTGGGAAGGTAATGAGAAATGAGACATTTCGCGTATTTTCGTATTAGTCTTCGATTAGTTAAGGTATTAGGGTAGTATTAGTCTTCAATTAGTTAAGGGATTAGGGTAATTTAGTTGAATTCGGTGGAAGAGTCTGGGGAAAGATGTAGAGTTCAACAGAGATGCTACTTGAATAGTGGGAAGGTCATCAGGAAGGAGGCGTTTCGTGTATTTTCGTATTAGTTATGGGATCCGGGTAGTTAAGAGATTCGGGTAATTTAGTTGGATTCGGTGTAAGAGTCTCGAGAAGGGAAAGATGTAGAGTCTGACAGGGATGCTACCTGAAAAGTGGGAAGTTAATGATAAATGAGGCGTTTCGCGTATTTTCGTATTAGTCTTCGATTAGTGAAGGGATTCGGGTAATTTAATTGGATTCGGTGGATGTCTCGGGAAAGATGTAGTCCGACAGAGTTGCTACCTGAAAAGTGAGATCATCGGAAATGAGGCGTTTTGCGTATTTTTGTAGGCGTTTTCGATTAGTTAAGTGATTTGGGTAAATTAGTTGGATCCGGTCTAAGAGTCTCGGGAAAGAAGTAGAGGTCTATAGGGAAGCCACTTGGAAAGTGATAAGGTAATGAGAAATAAGGCGTTTCGCGTATTTTCGTAGGAATCTTCGATTAGTTAAGGGATTATGGTAATTTAGTGGGATTCGGTCGAAGAATCTCGGGAAAGATGTAGAGTTCGACAGAGATGCTACTTGAAAATTGGGAAGATCATCAAGAAAGAGGCGTTTTGTAGGCGTCTTCGATTAGTTAAGTGATTTGGGTAAATTAGTTGGATCCGGTCCAAGAGTCTCGGGAAAGATGTGGAGTTCAACAGAGATGCTACTTGAAAAGTGGGAAGGGCATCGGGAAAGAGGCGCTTTACGTATTTTCGTAGGCATCTTCGATTAGTTAAGTGATTCTGATAAATTAGTTGGATTCAGTCTAAGAGTCTCGGGAAAGAAGTAGAGTCCTACAGAGATGCTACTTGAAAAGTGGGAAGGGCATTAGGAAAGAGGCGTTTCGCATATGTTCGTAGGCATCTTGGATTAGTTAAGGGATTCGGGTAATTTAGTTGGATTCGGTGGAAGAGTCTCGGGAAACATGTAGAGTATGATGTATGATGTAGAGATGTTACTTGAAAAGTGGGAAGGTAATGAGAAATGAGGCATTTCGCTTATTTTAGTATTAGTCTTCGATTAGTTAAGGGATTACGGTAATTTATTTGAATTTGGTGGAAGAGTCTGGGGAAAGGTGTAGAGTTCATCAGAGATGCTACTTGAATAATGGGAAGGTATTTTCGTATTAGTCTTCAATTAGTTAAGAGATGCGGGTAATTTAGTTGGATTCGGTGTAAGAGTCTCGGGAAGGGAAAGATGTAGAGTCTGACAGAGATGCTGCCTGAAAAGTGGGAAGGTAATTAGAAATGAGGCGTATTTTCGTATTAGTCTTCGATTAGTGAAGGGATTCGGGTAATTTAGTTGGATTCGGTGGAAGAGTTTCGGGAAAGATGTAGAGTTCAACAGAGATGCTACTTGAAAAGAGGGAAGGTCATCAGGAAAGAGGCGTTTCGAGCATTTTCATAGAAGTGTTAAGGGATTCGGGTAATATAATTGGATTCGGTGGAAGAGTCTCGGAAAAGATGTAGAGTTCAACAGAGTTGCTACTTGAAAAGTGAGTGTCATCAGAAATGAGGCGTTTCGCGTATTTGCGGAGGCATTTTCGATTAGTTAAGGGATTCGGGTAATTTAGCTGGATTCGGTCAAAGTGGCTCGGGAAAGATTTAGAGTTTTACAGAGATACTACTTAAAAAGTGAGAAGGTCATCGAGAAGGAGGCGTTTAGCGTATTTTCGTAGGCGTCCTCGGTCAGTTAAGGGATTCGGACGTTTTAGTTGGATTGGGTCTAAAAGTTTCGGAAAAGATGAGTCCGACATAGATGTCATAGATAAGGTGAGGAGGTTATCGGAAATGAGGCGTTTCGCCGTGGGCGGTCTCAATTAGTTAAAGGATTCGGACCTGGTGGCAGGTGCTACAAAAGAAATTTCAGTTCTTAAAAATGGCACTCAAAGTCCTCAAGCTGCCATCCTTGCTCTTCAAAGCAATAAGAAAGATTCCAAGACGAAAGACTGCACGCAATTCGATAATATTGATATATTTAATGTAAAATTATTGTTAAACAATGATCGTTATCCTTATGAAGATATGAGGTTAAACTTTAAGGCTAAAAAATACTCTGAGGCCTATCATATGTATACCGACTTTAGCAAGTCGTTTGCTTTAAATAATAAACCTATGCTAGATTTTGATGCTTTTAAGAATCACACGCTATTCGTTATAGACTGCTCGAAGAGAAGAGCTCCTATTAAACCATCGATTGTAGACATAAAAATTGAAATTGAAAGTTTGACCCCCTTCCCCCCAAATACCAAGGCCTACTGCATTCTCGTACACGACCGCATTTTGGAGTATTTGCCTCTCAGTGGAGTCATAAGAACCATTATGTAAAAGAGAGAGAGATAGAAGGGATAACTTAGTATGTGAAGAACTGTCGAAGAGTAAACATGAAATTGATGGTCGTAGATATTCAAGGTTTTAACCTGCCCGATTTCTATCCTAAGGAAATCTCGTTTATTAGTGGAGATCAGCATGCCCATTATTTACTTAAACCTCTCTTACCATACGATTCGTTAAGTTATGATTTGAAGAAACAAATAAATTACTTGGAATTACATCATCATGGGTTGAGGTACAGCAGTGGTTACGTCGACGATAATGACCTAAATGAAATATTACGTAATCATGTACTTAATGGCGCTACTAACCTTGTGTACGTAAAAGGTCATCAGAAAAAGGAATTTCTGGAAAAAAGATTACATGCTTTGACGCAAACTTCGGCAGCGGTGCCATCTATCATTAATGTCGAACAGCTTAGTGTTGATGTCGAGGTTCCAAAGTTCGATAAAGATTTACCGTATTGTTTAAATCATTTTACTATTAATAATAAAAAAATTGTATGTAGCTTAAGAAATGTCTTCACTCTTTATTATTGGTTATATTCTAGTTTACCTAAATAAATGTGTATTTTATTAATGATTTTTAATTTCTTTACCCTCCCCACTCCCTCTCCACCATCACCTCTTTGATATTATCCTATATGCAAGCATTATGTACTTTTAGTATCTAGTTGAACGTAATATGAGCAAGATGTCATCCTTTAACTGCTTGTTAGAAAATCATTTACATAAATTACAAAAGTTAAAAGAAATGATTGAGTTTTATCAGGAGAAACAGCGTATGTTTTCGCAGTTTCAAAAATTAAGTGTTATCACTAACAGTGGTGTATTCAGCGATAGAAGACGATGTGGTAAACAATTACATGCTACTGCAGCACGAAGAATTGCTCTCTAAAAAATGCAGTCTCCAGTATTTTTATCTTGCGGCCATATCGCCAATTCTATAAACAGTCTTTGTAAAGTTTGTGAGATTCGTAAAAAGTGTAAAGTTTGCTATAAAAATGATCGCGATATGATATTCATACCGTGTGGACATATTGCAATATGTGCAGACTGTAGTTTTTCTCAGAAAACATGTGTAACCTGTGGAATACGTTTGCATGCTACAGTTCGTATAAAATAATCCTTAAATTTCATTAACTATTACCATTATAAATAAACATTATTTGAGGTTAAATCATTAGTGTTTATGTGAACGTCATGATGTATAGTTCGCAATTTATTCTGCTACATGCGATATTCCAAAATATACTCTACGTACATAGACCATATAATTCTACGGACGCTTTTGTGTGCTTCGATAATCCACAAAATGATTCATGTCCTTCACAGTGGATAAAAATGACTCCTAGTCGTATTAACGATAATAAATTGGCTACTTATTCCTCGTTTATATCTAATAATACGGCTGGTTTTAAGATAAAAATAAAATTTAAAGATGACATCATCGAAGAAGAAGAATTTAACTGGATCTCACTTTTCCCCCCTTCACCCCCACCTGAACCTTCGGTATATTCAAGCCCTCCACCGTCGCCTTCAGACGTCTCAGATGAAGTCTTGCTTTACTACCTAGCAGTTTGCTCGTCAATTTTACTGCTCAAGTGCATAATTAGAATTGTTCAGCGCAGAAAGTGTCTATTTATGCTAAATTAAGAAATACGTAAAAAACATCATGTGTGACTCATCAGCACCTGCATCTCTAAAAGAAGCTGTTGATTTGCTGCTTACTTCATTAAGATGTAGTCTAAGTGAAGGATGTCATAAAGAAAAATATAGCCTGGGCAAATATTATTGTGAACTTTATATCGGTGATAATGTTACGCTGAATAACTTTTGTGAATCGATGGTAAAATGCGGTCTTCATGAACAATTAAAACAATCTGTTTCCAAGTTTATAACTGATGAGGTACTCTATAATAAATATATCGGTGACGATGAGGTTGACTTAATAGAAAAAGAAAGCTCTCCAGATCCTATTGCAGAAGCAATTGGTTCACTCCGTTTTATTTTGATGTGTAATCTGAAACTATATTTTAACCACCACCTTGAAAAAGAAGATCGCACTACCTGGCGCAATAAAATGGGTATAAAATATTGTGATTTTTATATCTGGGGCTATATTACATTGGATAAATTTTGTGCTACAATGAACCAATTGGAGCTGCATGATTTATTAAAAGAACACCTGTCTGGACTTGTAAGTGATGAACTTCTCAATCTACTTCCCGATTACGAAGGAGCAATTTAATATATTTAATAAAAATGTATTTTATATGTGAATAAATATCTTGTAACAATATCTGTTTTTTTTATTTAAAAAATGTCATAAAGAACTTTGTTTTATAACCAAGCATCTAAAATACTTAACCTTGAAACATATCTATCCATCTCTGTCTTACTCATTGAGATTGAATAAAAAATAATTAAATAACTGTTCAATTTGCCTTACAAGCTGTGAAGCCTACATGTGAACACGTGCAAATGTTTATAAATAAAATTCCCAGAAGTCGGGTTTGTTTACCTTATAGGCACGTAGGTATATATAAATTTTTCTACCATAGGCGTACTCTAGCAAAATTAATATAATTATATCCCCTTTTAAAGCAGGTACGCCTATGCTCTCTTCGTATACAATACTCTTTGCTCAGGAGTACCAACTTAGAAACTAAAAAAAGCTTCTGGAGACGGCGTTCTTCAGACCTAACGCAAGAGGTTCCAGGGCCAGGGACCAGGGTGCAGGATGCAGGATGCGTTAGTGCATTGCACCTCTTGCGTTAGGTCTGAAGAAACGCCATCCTCCAGCTAATGCATCAGACCTGGGGTGCTGCATTCCGAAGAGCTCTTAAGCGTTAACCCCACCACCACCCCTTAGCACCCCCGCTAAAGCAGCAGCAGCAGACGTCATCTGAAGACGAAGGATGACCTCTGCACGACCTCCAGAGTGTAGCTACAAGAACCAAGGGCTCTCCTGATGGCCCATGTCCATCGAGAATGCGTGGCCTTGAAAGTGGCGCCGTACGCACCTAGTATATCTACTATGGTCTGATAAGCCATTCTGTACTACTTTACAAATAGAACTGCAACTATTCAAAAAATTGCTACAAATATAATCTATACCTGTCGAAGAATTGGCGCATATTCTGGTCGGCTCATTAATGTGAAAATAAAGATTATACATGCTAAAAAGATCGGACAAACGGTATTTATATACACTATTAGATAAATGATCAATATTAAGGTCACCACACAATATAAGAAAAGACTTATCTTTTAATATGGCATGAAGTAATTGATCTAGAGTGTCAAAGAAAATATCAAGATCGCCTGTAGGTGATCGGTAAATAGTGACAATTTTTAATTTTTTGTTTAGTTTAATTTCAATTCCTGATAATTCTATATCTTTATCTTTAGACATCTTACTCAATGAAGTCATTTCGTTTATACTTATGTTGAGCGATGACTTATGAAATATGCTGACTCCCCCATTTTTGTAGCTACCTCTACAATAGCTTGCTTTTCTAATGTACCCATTAATTTGTAATGCATCTATTTTAAAAGGTTGAAGCCAAGTCTCGGTCAGACATAAAATATCAACGTCATGTTCACTGAGCTCGATTTCTATCTGGTTAATTTTATTTTTTATACATTGTATATTTTGATGGTATAACTTAAAATTAAATACATTCATTATTTTGTTATTATCATTGACTAATTGCTATTCACTATTACCATTGTATTTAATTTTTTGTCTTTGGATCTCTATTTTTTTAAGAAGCACAGGACAATTAACATCAAATATGGAATGATTGGTATCAAAATCTGTCTTCAATGCAGCATTAGCATCTATACAATTGATACATTTAGAGGCATCACTTTCACATTTCTTACCATTTTCATGTTCACTTACTGGTTTTGCACAGTAGAGACATCTAGATATGTTGTTACATTGATCTGCCCTATGTCCAAAACCACCACACTTAAAGCACCGGAAAACACTTATGTACTCATAAACTCGGCAACGAGACCAATCAATGTATAATCCTTTTTCTTCCATTATCCTTTTAAAAGATTCAGGATCACACTCCACAATAGCCATCCATTTAGTTTTCATTTTTTTAATTACTTTAATATTTAGCATCACAGAGTCACAGTTTAAAAATAAATTTTGCCTTTTTATGGTGTCTAGTAGTTCGTCGTCAGTCATTTCCCTGTCAATATCTACTATTTTAATACTAGGGTTTTTTAGATCAGGCGCATTGACTTTATAATTCTTCCCTAATTTTTTCTCAGCTGCAATTTTAACTTTATTAATTTCTTCTTTACTGTTACATTTAATAACTACACCACCTTCTTTTAGAGTTCTAATTTCAGTTATACCAACTTCTAAAGCAGTAGGACTTACATGTTTTTGAACAATTTCCAGGGTTTTTTTGCTGTCTTGACCGGTATTCTTAGGCTTTATAATTACCGCTTCACTAGCTACCTTTGCATAACTCTTTTTCTCTTTTATATCTTCTTTAGCACAAATATGAATTTTATTTATCATATTCCTTAATTCAGTCATTTCAGATGACACCAGCTTATGTAGGCCCGAAATATCATTTTTTGATTTCCATACAGAGTCCAAAATTTTAATACATATCTCACAATACCACTTTATTCCTTTACAATTTTCCATTGCATCATATATAGACGGCTGAATATCCACACATTTTAAATGATAAGCCATGCCACAATCGCCTGAGCATTTTATAACTGGGTCTTTATTCTTCTTCTTACACTTACTACAATGTTCATTCATGATTATATACTTTCATGAGACCCGACCGTTGGTGAGAAGAGTCTATGCCGAACGCAATATCAACTATTATCGTCCGCTATCAGCGACAAGCGAAACTAGTCTTTATAATATCACCGGCCTCCTCACGTTATCAAGTTTCACACTGTTTTTTAACAATAAACAAAAATTGCTTATAAATTTTTCATGCACTAATTGACGCAGAATTGTTTAAAGCATATATACACAGATTATCACAAATTAAAATTCAAAATAACCAACCATTTTTCACACTTTAAGCAAGAGAAGAAAATTCACGTGATATATCAGTCGAAAATATAAATACTCATATAGAACTGCAAAATAAATGTAACTGTGAGAGATAAGTACATCCCTCTGGTGGTCAGTTGCTACTACCAGTCAAGACATCGAAGATGTCTAGTGACCGATAGCGGCTTGCCAAGCAAGCACCAAGAGCGGCGACCTCTAGCCCTGATGGACTAAAACATGCTTAATAAATAGAATTATAGGAAACAACTACTGGACGGGCAAAGGCCCCGACTCCCATTGAATTATACCTATAAATCCAAAATTGGTAGCCAAATTTGTTATTTGTCTTTTCTCCACCAGACACAGACCGGTTTCGAACTCTTTATGTTCTCATCAGTGTGCCACAGGTAGCTGAAAAGACAAATAACAAAGGCAAACCAAACTGGTCTATGGCAGACCCAGCACATAGTAACTGTGAGAGATAAGTACATCCCTCTGGTGGTCAGTTGCTACTACCAGTCAAAACATCGAAGATATCTAGTGACCGATAGCGGCTTGCCAAGCAAGCACCAAGAGCGGCGACCTCTAGCCCTGATGGACTAAAACATGCTTAATAAATAGGATTATAGGAAACAACTACTGGACGGGCAAAGGCCCCGACTCCCATTGAATTATACCTATAAATCCAAAATTGGTGCTTGCTTGGCAAGCCGCTAACGGTCACTAGACATCTTCGATGTCTTGACTGGTAGTAGCAACTGACCACCAGAGGGATGTACTTATCTCTCACAGTTACTATGTGCTGGGTCTGCCATAGACCAGTTTGGTTTGCCTTTGTTATTTGTCTTTTCAGCTACCTGTGGCACACTGATGAGAACATAAAGAGTTCGAAACCGGTCTGTGTCTGGTGGAGAAAAGACAAATAACAAATTTGGCTACCAATTTTGGATTTATAGGTATAATTCAATGGGAGTCGGGGCCTTTGCCCGTCCAGTAGTTGTTTCCTATAATCCTATTTATTAAGCATGTTTTAGTCCATCAGGGCTAGAGGTCGCCGCTCTTGGTGCTTGCTTGGCAAGCCGCTATCGGTCACTAGACATCTTCGATGTCTTGACTGGTAGTAGCAACTGACCACCAGAGGGATGTACTTATCTCTCACAGTTACTATGTGCTGGGTCTGCCATAGACCAGTTTGGTTTGCCTTTGTTATTTGTCTTTTCAGCTACCTGTCGCACACTGATGAGAACATAAAGAGTTCGAAACCGGTCTGTGTCTGGTGGAGAAAAGACAAATAACAAATTTGGCTACCAATTTTGGATTTATAGGTATAATTCAATGGGAGTCGGGGCCTTTGCCCGTCCAGTAGTTGTTTCCTATAATCCTATTTATTAAGCATGTTTAAGTCCATCAGGGCTAGAGGTCGCCGCTCTTGGTGCGTGCTTGGCAAGCCGCTATCGGTCACTAGACATCTTCGATGTCTTGACTGGTAGTAGCAACTGACCACCAGAGGGATGTACTTATCTCTCACAGTTACTATGTGCTGGGTCTGCCATAGACCAGTTTGGTTTGCCTTTGTTATTTGTCTTTTCAGCTACCTGTGGCACACTGATGAGAACATAAAGAGTTCGAAACCGGTCTGTGTCTGGTGGAGAAAAGACAAATAACAAATTTGGCTACCAATTTTGGATTTATAGGTATAATTCAATGGGAGTCGGGGCCTTTGCCCGTCCAGTAGTTGTTTCCTATAATCCTATTTATTAAAAAAAATAAATGTGGTCCATATTTTTATTTAAAACAATGATATCAAAAGCCTATTCTTTTCAACGTTTTTGAACCCGATGTGCCTTATAATAGAGAACCAACATCATAAAAAATAAATAAAATCTGGAGTTTGGGGGTATATTAATCTTCTTATTATGTGTAACA
Organism: Rhagium mordax; assembly: GCA_963680705.1. Taxonomy (NCBI): domain Eukaryota; kingdom Metazoa; phylum Arthropoda; class Insecta; order Coleoptera; family Cerambycidae; genus Rhagium; species Rhagium mordax. Next base: position 41,633,087 of record OY796661.1, on the reverse strand, counting down.
GTTTTTCCTAATCTGTTTAATTAAAATGTTTAAAATTTAGAATATATAAAGTAAAGGCATAAAATACCAATATTTACCGAAATGTTAACTCCCTTCCTATTTCGGATATATTAAGCCCTTCAGAAAGAAATATAATTTGATTTCTGGTATTCGCGTCAATGTGTGCTTGCATTTTTTGTTTGGGAGTACTTGCTCCCTTGCTCTTAACATAAAATTACATATTAAGCAATAAGCATTAAGCGGCTAGCAGACCGCGTATGCACAGGTGTCTGAGGCGCATGTGTGACCGTTTTCATCCCCGTCAGTGGGCGGGGACTTGCGAGTCCATCGCATACGATTTTGTTTGAAAATTGCTACTGACAATATGATCGCGACTGTACGTAAATGCAAACGATTAATATTGATTAAATGTTAAAACGGGTTTTCTTAAGGTTTATGATGGCTGAAGGAGGTATAATTTCTCCACCCAAAAAACGATTATCCAGACATTTTTCGGTGGAAGATAAGGAAAAGGTTCTGAACATTTTTAAGGCCTGCGATGGGGAGAATCCGGAGAAACCAAAGATGGAATGCATGGAGTTCACTGCAAAGGCAGCAGGTGTGAGTGTTCCAAGTGTTTCTAATATTCTTCATGAATACAAACAAACACACCAACATCAGCCACCAAAAGTGTACCACCGACAACGGGCAGTTTTGGACAATATTGATGAAGGAACTAAAAGTGCTCTCAAGCGTATAATCCATTCCTTTTTTGAAAGAAATGAACCACCAACTGCAAACAAAATTTTAGCAGCGGTGCATGAAGATGATTATTTGCCTCATCTTAAACGGAGTACTTTGTGACGATTACTTTCGGACTTTTTATTTCTTTGTGTTGTAACGTAATTGTGTTTGGCATTATAGGTTCTCAAAAAGGTCACGTAATAGTGCCCTAAGGGAAGAACATAGAAGTTGTAGTTTTTAGATGAGACTTGGTTGAACGCTGGCCTTACTGTAAGTAAATTATGGTTTTTTTTTCGAAGGAGAAATAGGAACTGCTCGCCGGTTCTGACTGTTCAGTGTAAAAAATAAAAGTGACATCATATATTATTTTTCCAATTATATTATATACGTTTATCTTATTATCGTTGTTTTTTGTTTTTTGTTAAAGTCTATTTTTTTCTACTGATTTAAGTACCAAATGTATTGTTATGATGAATAAAGCCATTCTATTATTATATTATATTGATATCATTCATAACTTTCTTATACCAAAGTTTACTGAATACTATTAGTAAACTTTGCTTATACGTAGTAGCTGTAATAGATAGAAAACCTTGTGAAAATTAAGAAGAAGTAGGTAGGTATGTGTTTATTTATTTGGACATGTTAAAACTTATAAGTAGTTAAATTCTTGCCTTCTAGCAAATGATAGGCTTTTTAAAGATTAAGAATAAAAATAAAACAAGACGTGGATACCTATATTATATAATATATAGTTTGTATAGTTTTTATTGCTTGAACATTCCACGACTATTCGTAAAAAGAACCAAAAGTAATCTTACGATAGATATTAATAAATAAATATGTACTATCGCGGCCGAAAAAAAGTAATCGACTGATTTTCCCGTTGTAATTATGGTTCTATTCAGTGTCGCATCAATCCCAATATTTTTTATATTAGTGTCAACGTCATTGTCATATTAAGCAAAAATAAATTTTTTATTATAATAATCATGCCTTATCATGTTTTGAGTGAAGAAGAAAAAGGTTACATCGAGGGCTACATCATCGCCAAACTTGGAGAAGGGTGGTCTCAACAACGAATAGCAAGTGAAATTAATTGCAGCAAAAGCACGATTCAAAAACTAAACAAAAAGTGGAAAGGAACTCATGATCTGATCAGGGCAGTGGGTTCTGGGCGGCCAAGAAAGAGTTATCTAGAAAACAACAATACCCTGGTTAACTATGTGAATTTAAACCCATTTTCTAATTCTATTGAAGCCAAAGAGCAAACCAACTTCCCAGCGTCTGTTAGGACAGCAAGAAAACGGTTGCGAGAGCAAGGTCTATTTAACTGTGCCAGTGCTAAAAAGCACCGACTAACAGATGATAATAAAGAGGCAAGAATGCAGTTTGCAAATACTTTTATTAATGAATTAAGATCGTTACTGGGAGAGAGTGATCTTTCCGACGAAAAGATATTCGTCTTGCTACAATGGTCAACTGCGAGTTTACCGTCCCAGGGGTCATAAGTTTGATGAAGAATATTTGTACAAAACAGATAATAGCGGAAGGTCTGTCTTTTTGTTTAGTTTTTGAATTGAGCCTTTGCTGCAATTAATTTGACTTGCCATGCGTTGTTAAGACCACTCTTCTCCAAGTGTGGTGATGATGTAGCTTTTTTCTGCTTCTCTCAAAACCACACTAATTGTTTTCTTATAATTAAAAAATATTAACAACTTATTTCTTATTATTTTTTTTTAATAAATACGACCCCACCAATGATTTCTTGTCAAAATAATTTAATTGACATAACTGATGTAAACACTCCCATTTACAAAGGAAAATTTTTCAAAAAAACATACTACTTGATAAAAAATCGATTACTTTTTTTCGGCCGCGATAGTACATACAGTGGTGGAAACCAAGAAGTAAACGACTCGGCAGATTTGGCTATTGAGTAGTGCATGGGGTCATTGGGGTTTATCCAGTGGAGTAATCTATGTGAAATTGTTACAGTAAATCACAAACTAATCTTTTTTGCCTGAAATAACCTCATACTTTCTTTTAAATATGTGGAAATAACTCGCGAAAGCACCTAACCTAAAAACTACAAATGTCAACAACAAACCATCAATCAGATCAGCTGGTCTAGACAGACGACCGGAAATCAGAAATAAATGTCTCTGATAAAGTAACTTGAGTTTGCGCAATGCGGACTAACTTCGTTTAAATTTTCGCGGGAATAAGTATTATTTTTAAAAATCCAAAATTGATAATGTATAATAGAAAATTTAATGGGAATAAACATTATAAAAATACAGTATAGCTGTAGTATAAAATATAACACGTATAATAAACAAATTTTGTTGAAACTATCTCAACTTTCTTTAATTTCATCGTGTAAAACTGACTATTGCGCACACCGTTCTGCGCAACCATAAAATAATGGGGCGGAGTTTATTGCTTTTTGATGATGGTGTTGGGGCGATAGCTAATTTTGGTTTGGAAAATGGACTGTATTTATAAAAAAAATGTATTTATAAACCCACTACTCAATTAAGAAAACAAAGCGGCACTGAAACAAATGGCTTACCGGAATCTCTTCCTGGGTTAATCCTGAGATGATGGGATGTTAATCCGAAACAACACGTGTTTATAACACAAAGCAAATACACAGCGGTTACAGCGTGAGCAAAAGTGCGATATATCGATACTACGGTCGAAGCTCAACTCTCTACTATTCCTGCTGCACTGCTGCCTCCTGTCGGCTAAGAGGCGTTCTTCTTTCTTGCGACGAGCCGGAGAAGTCCATATTTCAGTGGTAAAACTGCGGTAAAATTTAAATATGAACCCGGACAAATTGAGTGGGTTGTTTCCCCAACATCACTCCCGCCAAAATGCAGTTATGGCATTTTTAAGCAAACAAAACAAAAAAGAAGGCGAAAAAAGCAGAAATAGTATATTACAAAATGGCACTTTAGCAGCGTATATTTTAACACTAACAATCTAGCAAAAAAATACTAGTAATAAAAAAAAAAAATATTATTACTCATATCCTAAGTATATCTAACCTGCGCCCTAATAACCCCTGCACTAGGCAAACTTAAATATTAAATTAATGAATAATAACCAACTTATTTGCGAAAGACTTAATACTTTAGACTATTAAATTAAACAAAAATTGGTGAAAAAACGAAAACAAAAATAAAATGTTAATAAGAATGGAGGAGACTGACACAAACACGGGCTATCAGTCGGTAGGAAGCGGGCTTAGCGCATTCAAGGGACGCTTCAATACACCGGCTTGAGTTTTGACAGTAGCAACCCGGGCGATACCGTCATCACCAGGATGTAACGTCATCAACCTCCCCAACTTCCATTGAGTGGGAGGAGCGTTGTTATCGCGAATTAACACAAGGGTCCCAATTTTGGGAGTATTCGCAGGTTTCAACCATTTTTCGCGCTGCTGCATGGTATGCAAGTATTCTAAATGCCAGCGTTTCCAAAAATCACGTTGAAAGCGCTGGAGCAACTGCCAGCGTGATAAGCGATTCATCGGCGTGGCAGAATAATCAGGGACCGAAAGCGCAGACACGGGCTCGAGAGTCAAAAAATGGCTTGGCGTCAAAGCGGTAAAATCGTTTGCGTCCGAAGTCATCGGAGTTAGCGGCCGGGAATTAAGTATGGATTCAACTAAGGTGAGTATCGTATAAAACTCTTCATACGTAAGAACTTGATCACCTATAACTTTAGAAATGTGTTTTTTAGCGGATTTAATTCCGGCTTCACATAGGCCATTAAAATTCGGTCCACTAGGTGGTGAAAAAGTAAAGTCGATAGTTTCGCGAGCGGCGGCGTCTTTCATTAACTTAATTTGTTTAGCGGCGCTAACGAAATTGGTTGCATTATCGCAATATAATATAGATACGCGACCACGACGAGCGATAAAACGTTGAAGGGCGGCCAAAAATATTTCAGCGGTCAAATCACTAGCCAACTCTATATGGACTCCCTTTGTGGCAAAACAAACAAAAACACATATGTACGCCTTCACAGTTTTGATTCCTCTGTGGCGACTGGGAGTTATCAAAAAAGGTCCGCCAAAATCCACAGCAGAGTTGGAAAATGGTTTCACTTGCGTAACACGTGCAGCGGGTAAATTTCCCATGGGGGGTTGGAAGCATCTAGGGTTAGATTTGTAACATTGTATGCACTTGGTTATCCGAGAATTAATAGCACGTTTAAAGGATAAAATCCAAAACTGTTGCGCCAACAAATATTGCGTAGCACGGGGACCGGTATGAAAATACTTTTGGTGAACGTGATCAATGATCAGCGAAGTAAAGCGACTATGACTGGGTAACAAAATGGGATATTTTGTTTCATACTTCAAATCAGCATGTTTTAAACGACCGCCGACACGTAAAATAGAATTGGAATCAAGAAAAACGGAAAGTTTTTTGAGCGGTTTCGAAAAACGGCGGCTGTTTAGCTCGTCAGAAAAATAGAGATGTTGCGTGAATTTTACCAACGCCAGCGTGGCATTGTAAAGTTCAGATTTTGTGAGCGGACCTAGACGTCGTTCAAAGCGAGCATTATGTAAGAAGCGTAAAATACAAGCGGTTATGCGTTGAATTCGGGAAAAAGAAGAGTTATCTTCGAGGAGCGAATGCAAACAATTATCCGCGGGCGGATAGTTCAGTAAAACAAGTTTTTTCTCTTCTTGGCTAATCGAGGCAAGAGTGACGTCGTCTAAATCGGGAGTGGTAGGCGAGGTAAATTCACGATCGCAAAGAAAGGAGGGTCCTTGGAACCACAAGTGGCATGATGTAAAGGAGCGGGGTAAAATTCCTCGAGAGGCGACATCAGCAGGATTATCCGACGTGTTTATATAACACCAAGACGAGGGGGGAATTTTACTCTGAATATAAGAAATGCGGTTAGCGACGAATGTTTGAAAGCGAGATGCATGGCTGCGTATCCAAGCAAGGACGATTTGGGAATCGGACCAAGCATATATTTTAAGTAAATCGAGGCGTTGAGCATAAACGTGCATGACGTAGCTAAGAAGTTTAGCGAGTAATACAGCGGCACATAATTCAAGGCGGGGTATGCTAATGGTCTTAATAGGGGCAACTTTAGATTTGCCGCATAAAAAGTGAACCGAAATAGAATTGTCAGGGTGGAAAACACGCAAGTAAACAACGCTAGCATAGCCTCGCTCGCTAGCATCACAAAACCCATGTAATTCATAGTCTAATGGGTCCGAAGACAGAATGCAACGCGGAATTCGAATAGCTGATAAAAGAGGCAACTCAGCTTTATACTGGGTCCAAACTCGTGCAACGTCAGAGGGTGGGCTTTCATCCCAACCAAGGCCAGTTAGCCATAATCTTTGAATCAGGTATTTAGTGTAAAAAATAAGAGGTGACAGAAAACCCAAGGGATCGTAAACCCTAGCGAGTTCTGAAAGCAACATGCGCTTGGTACAGGGGCGATTTGCCAAAGGTTGAACTGAAAAGAAAAGATGATCAGAAGCAGGGTTCCATTGAAGGCCAAGCACCTTCACGGACAGATCAGAAGCGGCGTCATTAAATGTTAGCGGATCCATGGACACGTGAGAAAGAGGTAAGTCGTGAAGCAGGGAAGGGTCGTTACTACTCCACTTCCTAAGTTCAAACCCTCCGAGTTGCATTAGAGCCCTCAGCTCGCAAATGAGAGTCTGAGCAGCAGCAAACGTAGAGACAGAGAAGCAAAAGTCATCCACGTAGGAGAATTGACGAACAGCGGCGGCAGCAGTGGGATATTTAGAACATTCATCATCAGCAAGCTGAAGAAGTGTCCGCAAAGCGAGATAAGGCGCGCAATTTAAGCCGTAAGTGACGGTATTTAGGCGATAATCACATACAGGTTCATCTGGAGAAAAACGCCAAAGTATTCGTTGATAATCTCGATGCAATTCATTAACTAATATCATACGATACATCTGCTTAATATCGGCGCATAAAGCAAAAGCGTGGAGGCGAAAATTAAGCAATATGGCAACCAAATCTTGCTGCAGCTTTGGACCGATAAAAAGGCAATCATTTAGTGAGATTTGACCCGGAATTGTAGCTGAACCATTAAAGACAACGCGAAGTTTTGTAGTGGAACTTTCCGGCTTAAGAACGCAATGATGTATCAAATAATATGAATTATCAAGAGTACTACAGGCGGGCGTAATTAATTCCATATGATTTAATGTCAAATACTCACGCATAAAATCGGAATATTGCGCATATAAGTCAGGATGTCTGAGCAAACGGCGTTCAAGAGCATAAAAGCGATTCAAAGCGAATTGGCGAAAATTCGGAAATGCAGGGCGATCAAATTTAAACGGCAGAGAAACAATAAATCGTCCAGTGGCGTCACGAGAATGAGTTTCTACAAAAAAACGTTCGCAAGTCTCTTCATCAGCGGTTAAGGTTGACGTAGGCGTTGGAACATTTTCGACTGTCCAAAATTGTTGCATGGCAGCTTCCAAGGACGTTTCGTGTGAAGCACAAAAAAATGTAGTGAAAGCGGGCGGTGTAGTTAAATTAATTTTACCCGTTATTATGTAACCGAAGATGCTATTTAAGGCATCTGGTTCTCCATCGGCGCCATAAATGCGTTCATTTAGCAAAATTTTAGAAAATAAATCAGCACCTATAAGCAAATCTACTGGACCGGTGCGTGCGAAAAAGGGATCAGCAAGTGGCAAGTTAGCAAGGTGAGACCACTGAATATTACACAAGTTCGTTGTAGGCATAGGATCGCAAATTTTATCTAGAATTATAGCGGTGGTAAACAATATGGGCGATAATTCATTTACAGGTTTAAGTGCGAGCGTTACTCCAAAGTTAACCGATGACGTCATAGTACCTAAACCTTTTAGTTCAGCAGAACATTCAAATTTTTTAAGATTTAATTGGTTTACAGCGCGTTTACTAATAAAAGACAACATGCTACCAGAGTCGAGTAGGCATCGTAAACGATGATAATTTCCCTTACTGTCACATACGTCAACCAGAGCGGTAGCAAGCAAAACCGTGGGAGATTGTTTGGAAACAATCCCAGCGCCTACCAATAAATTTGACGTACCAGGTTGTACCGGCAAACCAGCGTTTTCGGTAGCAATCGGTTGACTTTCGGCCACGACAGGCAAAGCGTTTAAACTCGAGGAAGCAGCATTGATGTCAGCGACGGGAGCACGAAGCTTACGAAAACACAATAAAGTGTGATGTGTTTTTGAACCACATTGGAGACATTGTGAAGTTGAGCGACACGAGCGTAAATCATGCGAACCACTTAAACAATTAAAACAGAGCCGTAGCGATTTGCAAATATTATGTCGCTCGGCAGGCGTCTTTTGAGCGAAAACGGAGCAAGTATATAGCGAATGATTAGCTTTACACAACGCACAAGCATTAGTAGGCGATTTATGAAGAAAAAACGAAGTTATGGCAGTACTTGCACGACTACCAGCAGCGGGCGAATGCGTTTTATAATCAGGTTTGCGGTTAAATGGTTTTTTAGGCGTGTCCGTAATGCTTGAGGATAGCGACAAAGTTGCTAACACAATGCAGTGCGAGTTCAAAAATTCAACAAGGCTACTGTAAGTGGGAATTGCAGAAGATTCGTGTTTCATTTCGAAACGCGTTAAAGTGGCCTTATCAAGGCGTTGCGACAGCATGCTAAATAAAATAAAATCCCAACTTTCAGTAGGTTGACCTAATGCCTTAAGAGCAGACAGATTTTCCGTAAACGTGTCAAGTAACTTACGTAGGCCGTGCACATTTTCAGAAACAATTTTCGCAGTGTTCTCTATAGCCGCCCAATGAGCTTGAGCCCTACAGCGTTTATTTGAAAAGCGTTCAATAAGCGTGTTATAAGCAATTCCATAATTGTCGGAAGTCAGCGGTATCAGACGCACCACACCCAGAGGAGCACCCTCTAGTGATGACACCAAATAATTGAATTTTTCAATGTCAGTAATGTCAGGATTATCGTGAACCAGTGCATTAAACAAATCAATGAATGAAGAAAAAGTGCAATAATCGCCACTGAATTTTGGTAATTCAATGCGAGGCAAACGTACATTAAAGCGAGCGTGGTTCATTGAAGGGACAGGTGCTAGCGACTCACGTGCCAATTTTTCCTCGAACAGATCAGCGTAAATAGCTTTAATTTGGTAATATTCATGTAAAAACGTTTCTCTGACATTGTACTCAGCCTCAACATCTTGAGTCGCGTCAGTTAGAAGTGCCGCAAGAATATTGTTGTGATTTTTAGTGAAATCATCATGCACCTCATGTAAATCTGCATAGCGTACTTTAAACAAACTTCTGACAGTTTTGTCAGTGGCTGCAGTTCGGGCTAAATTACCAAGGATGCTAATTTCCTTAACGCAATTACTGCGTAGCGTTTGATATTTGCGTAATTTATCCGTACTTGTAAGTTACAATAAAGCGGACGGTAAGAAACGAAACGAACCGCGAAGTGATTTCAAAGTATCTATGTAAACAAAACAGAATATACCGAGTTGACAATCGACGCGGCAATGAAGTAAACAGCAAACAGCTGTGGGCATACAAGACACGCGACGGAGTCAATCACCCTCTCTCTCGAGCAAAAACCAAAAATCATATGGTGAATTTCAACCGATATCGACGTTCGATTTACCAATTCAGTGTCAAGGTCACGACAAACTGACTACACAAAAATAAGAAGTACGAATCACAAAAAACGCAAAGGCGCAAGCAAGATACAAAAAAATATTAAAAATACGGCTATTTTAGCTATACCTATTTAAATGCAGAGCAATAATTCCTTCACTGAAACTACGCAAAATTAAACGAAAAAGCGAGTATGTTATTGAATTTTCAATTATAAAGCGGCTTAATTGAATTTAAGTTTAAAAAAAACGCTAACTAAAGTGCAATTTTGCCAACAACAAATGCAAAAAAAAATGCAAAAAACTTATCGCGGGTCGTAAGGACCAATGTTGGGGCGATAGCTAATTTTGGTTTGGAAAATGGACTGTATTTATAAAAAAAATGTATTTATAAACCCACTACTCAATTAAGAAAACAAAGCGAACAAAGCGGCACTGAAACAAATGGCTTACCGGAATCTCTTCCTGGGTTAATCCTGAGATGATGGGATGTTAATCCGAAACAACACGTGTTTATAACACAAAGCAAATACACAGCGGTTACAGCGTGAGCAAAAGTGCGATATATCGATACTACGGTCGAAGCTCAACTCTCTACTATTCCTGCTGCATTGCTGCCTCCTGTCGGCTAAGAGGCGTTCTTCTTTCTTGCGACGAGCCGGAGAAGTCCATATTTCAGTGGTAAAACTGCGGTAAAATTTAAATATGAACCCGGACAAATTGAGTGGGTTGTTTCCCCAACAGATGGTATAGGGTATACATTTCTATTTTATCTAAATCTTGTCTCAACCGTAAGCTTTAATGTTATATCATTAGATTATTATTGACTCGTAACTCTACTTTCCCTTTATCTTAGCTTGCAGAATTTATCAGTCATCGCTGTAACTTTCTCTTAACCTTTACTGAGAACAGTATATTTTGTATCTTACAGATTATCGCTAGTGTAACCTTGTTTCATTGCGGATATATATTTTAAATATACTTCTACCTTTTCTCTTACATTTTAAGCCTATTCAGGTTATTATTTTTAATCAAGTTAATCAGCAGGCCCGTTTGAGCTGAACGGCAGTCTAACGTTTGCATTTTATTCGTCCTGTTTTAATGGATTTTAACAACTTGCCCAGTTATTATAGACAACGTTAGAGCCACCATCTTGTATGTAAATTTTACAAAATTATATTATTCGTCCAGTGTTAATAGAAGTTTTTATACCGCAATGCCGCATACCTTGTTTTTATGAAGAATTTTTTATACCTACATTCGAACATATTCCTCGAATTTAACATTTGAATGGTGCGACCCCTGTCGACTCTTATGGAACGTAGTGTTGTGAATATAGTTAAGCAACTTACCGACATTCTGTGATCTGTCAACATAACCTGTATTACAAATCCAACAAGTTACCAGTAAATGTAATTAGTATATGGTCAAATGGTTAATTAGAGAAAGGATGGAGTACATTCATTATGTTACGTAGGATTTCTTCATGGACAACTTTTGGATATTACAAGCTCAATTTACCACTACTGGAAATTCATTCATTCCTTTTTTCTAAAACCAGTTACGTCCTCTGATGTATTATCAACAATATTGAATTTGAAAAACTCGAATGCTTCTGGGAATGATGAAATTTCAAACTCTTTAATAAAAAAATAGCGCATTTCATTGTGGAACCTTTAACATACTTAATAAATATTTCATTCGCACAAGGTATATATCCTAGCAAATTGAAAATAGCGAATGTCATTCCTTTGTTCAAGATAGGTGAACCTGAACTACTTATAAACTACAGAGCTATCAGTCTTTGTCCTAGCATCTCAAAAATATATGAAGTCATAATTAACAATCAGATAGTCAATTACCTACTTTATGGCAAATAAGCTCCTGTCACCATATCAACATGGTTTTACTAAGCGGAAAAGTTTAGACACTGCTCTGGGTGAGTTCATACATGAAATCATTATGGCATTAGATCAATCTCAGGTTGCTTTGGGACTTTTTGTGGATTTCTCTAAGGCATTTGACTGTGTTAATCTTGCTATTTTGTTAGATAAACTATCGAGATACGGTGTTAGAGGAGTAGCTCACGAATGGTTTGCATCCTATTTGTCAGGGCGTATGCAGCAAGTAAAAATCAGTAACGATACATCAAGTTTGAGGGAAATAAATATTGGAGTGCCACAAGGTTCCGTTTTGGGACCAACTCTGTTCTTAATATACATAAATGACATGCTCCTATATATCAAGGACCCCTCAAGCTTAATTGTATCGTATGCAGATGATACTAATTTTTTAATTAGGTGCAATAGTATAGTGGATGCAGAAAATATTGCTAAGGACATATTTCATAGGCTTACTCGTTAGGTAGATAATAATAAGTTATGCATTAACTCAGAAAAGACAGCCTGTATTCTCTTTAGAACGTCACAGTCGAGGTTACCTAACAAAGAATCTATATTAATAAGTCCAACATGTACAGTGAGTTATAGTGAAAAAACAAAAATGTTAGGTATTATCCTAGATAATAAACTTAGATGGCTGGAACATGTTCATACAGTCTGCTCTAAATTGTCTAAAAATTGTTACGCTCTTTCTGTATGCTCAAAGCAGTGTAATCAATATATTTTAAGGCAATTATATTTTGGGTGTTTTTACAGCATACTAAAATATGGAATTATGCACTGGGGTATTTGTAGCGAATCCAGTAAAGTGTTTTTCTTACAAAAAAGGGCACTACGTATTATGGCAAATTTAAATAGGTTTGAATCATGCAAAGACGCATTCAAAAATTTTAAAATGTTAACATTACCTTTTATCTACATCTATGAGACTGTTTGTTTTGTATACAAAAATAAGCATATATTTGATGCAAATCATATTGAACATAAATATAACACTCGTCAGAATGTCATCGCCCTACTACTGCATCAATATGTAAATCATTAACAAATTCAATTTACGTGAAGACAGTTAAAACGAAAAATTTGAAATTCATAAATGTATTACCTAATGAAGTAAATTTCTTAAATTCAATACAGCAAAGAAATCTGTCTCAAATAAATGTATTATCTCACATTGTGATCTCTTCAGAATCTTCAGATTCATCGCAGCCACAAAATGGTAATATACCTAATTCATCTCAAATATCAAACGACAATGAGGGTAATTTTTTATATCCTCGTCTTTCGGAACTAAGTCTTATAGAAATATTGTAGAAGTTGAAATGTCACTTCTAAATAATGTTAGTCATCCAGTAGTGAAAAACGATAATGTTGATATTATAAGAGTCTTAAACTTTAACACACGTAGTATTAGAGAGAAGATTGATAGGTTGAACCTGTATACTGATTCCTTAAAGTACCCTGAAATTATATGCTTAACTGAGACTTGGCTGTGTGATCAAGAAGTTAACACTATTAAACTTCATAATTATCGCCTAGCAAGTTATTTTTGTAGGACAACTTGTATTGGGGGAGGAGTTGCAATATTTATAAGGGATGATCTGGAGTTTCAAAAGAAAGTTCTTCATAATGTAAATATGTCTGATAAATTGTTTGAAGCTGTCTCTGTTAATGTAAAAATAAACAATATACACCTAAATGTATGTTGCGTATATCGCTCTCCTAGAAATAATGCTGCAAACAATGAATTCTTCTTAAACTCTCTAGAAAGTGTTCTAAGTACCATCAGTAAATTAAAGGGTCCATTATTTGTATGTGGAGACTTCAACTATAACTTTTTAGATGTAGATAAAGACGAAGTAAGGGATTTAATTAATTTATTTACCTCGTATGGTTTTAATCAATGTATTGAAAGTGAACATTCACGTAGTCAAGTGAATAGTCGAGGTACCTCCAAAACCCTGCTGGACAATATATTCACAACTTTGTCTATAGATGATGCTGATATACAATGTAATTACCCCGGCCTTTCTGACCACTGTTCCCAGGTAATAAGCTTTAATGTAAGTAAAACAGAACCCGATTTAAAAATAACTCGAAGGAGACATTTTAATGCTGAAAATATTAACTGTTTTAAAAGTTTGCTAATAAATGAACGATGGCCAGATGTTTATGAGACACCTGGCGTAAAAGAAAAATTTCCATTTTTTCTTGCTACTTTCATGTCAAAATTTAACTTGGCTTTTCCTATAAAAACAATACGGCAAAGAAATAAATATAAATCTAATCCCTGGATTACCCCTGAACTTATAGAAGAAGGTCGCCTTCTAAGACAAATTCATTACTTGCGTAAAAATTCTGATGATTCTGACTTACATGTTAGATACAAAATTTTAAAAAAGAAACATGAAGCCAACATTAGTACTTCTAAAAAAACTTATAATGATAATTTCATACAAAAAGCTGACAATAAAACAAGGGCAGCTTGGAAAATTATTGAGAAAAATTCAAATATCTGTACCAAAGAGTCTTTACCTGCAGTTCTAAGGCAAGATCAAAAAATAATTAACAGGGTGGACGCTGCTGATTCATTTAATGATTATTTTATTGATTCTGTTGTATCTCTTGTCATATCTAATAAGGCCGATGCGCAACGGATTATTTCTAACGTTCAATTTAATACACGCTCTATTTTCTTGATTCCGGTAACCACTAACGAGGTATACAATTTAATAATATCATGTGGAAACAAGAAATCTAGTGGTCCTGATGAAATTCCTTACTACCTGTTAAAAGAAATTGCCGAATACATTGTAGAGCCTTTAACGCATCTCATAAATGCATCATTTGAAAACGGTTACTTTCCAGAAGAACTAAAAATTGCTATGGTTGTTCCTATTTACAAAAAAGGAGATTTGTCTGACCTACAAAATTATAGACCTGTGGCTCTCTTGTCAATTTTTTCGAAAATCTTAGAAAAAGCGTATTATGTCAGGCTCTCCTCCTTTTTTGTTAATTGTAATCTTCTATCTGATAGGCAATACAGTTTCACGAAAAACCGGTCGACACAAGATGCAATTTTATCCTTCTGTGATAAACTACTTAACAACTTTGACAAAAAATTACATTCAAGTGGTATTTTTTACGATCTCTCACGAGCATTTGATACCATTAATCATCAGCTTCTGCTGCAAAAATTATACTCTTACGGCATCCGAGGGCTTACATTGAAGTGGATAGAGTCTTATCTGACGGGACGGTACCAGTTCGTTAGAGTATTTAATGAAAATAATGTTTGTTATTCAAAAAAATCAATAATTAGCAATGGAGTTCCACAGGGAAGTGTTTTAGGACCCTTTTTATTTAACATTTTCATTAACGATATAGTCTCCTCCATGGAGTCTTGCTTTCTTACTTTATTTGCTGACGACACATCCGCAATCATAGCATCTGATAAAGTCTCAACACTGAGCTCAATCGCCAACTCCTGTGTTCAAAGTATGTCATCATGGTGTCAAGCAAACGGTTTAGTGTTAAATAGTTCTAAAACAAATCTCTTGCTATTTAAACCGGTTGCATCTAGCATTAATTGTAGTATTTTAGTAAAATCAGAAAATGGTAGTATAAAACAACAAAAGGAACTAAAATTCCTAGGCCTATGGATAGATAGTCACCTAACTTGGGAAAGTCATATTAACCATCTCTCAAAGACATTAGCCAGCAAAAATTATTCTATAAAACAACTTAGATCTAGTGTAAACACATCCACATTAAAGGCTTATTATTTTGGAACAGTTCAATCGGTTCTGTCGTATGGTCTTGTATGTTGGGGTAACTGCACGAAGATTTCTAAGATTTTTATTTTGCAAAAAAGGATTATACGTTCTATGTTTAATACACCGTACTTAAGCTCATGTCGTCCTATTTTTAAAAATAATAGAATAATGACCTTAATTTGTCTATATATATATCAATGTTTGTGTTTTGTTAGGAAAAATATAAACCAATTTCCTAAATGCAAGGATATCAATAATTACTGTACACGGCAGACCAATGATATTTATATTGCTCCTTACAGACTGTCACAGGTGGGTAACGGACCAAGAATTACTGCCATAAAAATGTATAACCACCTTCCGAGTAAATTTCAGACAATAACCAGCTTCAATCAATTTAAAGTCATAGTAAAAAACTTTCTAATTGATCAGTCCTTTTACACTTTAGGCGAATATTTTAATTACAGATAGGAGTTTGTATTGTAGGGTCACTCAGCTATATTTGTTTATTTGTTGATTACATATATGTATTGTTTGTGTAAGTTTATATATTGTTACTATTTTATTTTATTTCATGTAATGTACTCGTGTGTCTATATAAGATACATCTAAAACTTTTATTTAATTTGTTTTATAACATTTCTGACATTATCCGAATACTTGTAAAAGTCTTTATGGAAATAAATTATTATTATTATTATTACTATTATCTATTACCCAGAAAACATGAAACTGCACTATTTCAAAAAAATTTGTACTTTAGTGGATGTAAGTATTTTAACGCATTGCCGACCGATGTGAAAAGTCAACCAAATATAAATAAATTTAAATATAAAGTTAGATGTCTACTGATATCTAAAGCATATTACAGCACTAATGAATTTCTAACAGATTTGTGATATTTTGTTGATATGAATTGTACTCCTATATGATACCATATTATACTTTACTTATTTTCTCGTAAATGTGTATGTGTGTCTACATGTGTGTATACAGTATATTCACTTTTAAACCAAAGCAGTTTGTGAGTGAATAGGAGATAGTAGTAAAGCGAGAGCACTACACATGCGTGACTGCATGTCGATCTCAGAATGTTAGCGCTCTCGCTTTATTGTCTCCTATTCACAAAGTGCTTTGGTTGAAAAGTGAATTTACTGTATATATTATATATGTGTATATGTCCTGGTTTACACTCTACAACTAAATTCTATATATTTGTGTAGGTATATATGTATATGTATATTATATCTTATTTTATTTTATTTTGTTTCCCCTGACTAGATTTCTGTAATTGTACATTTGTACTTTTTATGAAATTAATAAAGATTACTATTACTACTATTACTATTAAAATAAGTACCAAATTGATTTTATTTCTCCTTTGTGAACAAAGACTTTAGTGATTACTGCATACAGCAGAATTTTTTTAGTGTTTCTTAGCTAAAGTGTTATGTAAACCCGGTTGAAACCATTCAGAAATTTTGTTATAGTAACGTGTAATAAATTTTAAATTGTTTAGAAATTTTGTAGGCAGTGGCCTAGTGTTTGCTAGAAAGCAACACTTAGAGAGCTCTCTAAATATCTACTTTTCTTAATCTGACGAGTGTCAAAACTTTATAATACAGTACGTGTATTAAATTTTAAGGGGCAACAATTTGTGTCTACACCTCTTGGCGTGTGCCATATTTTATCTGTGCTGTTTCGGTGTACTTTAGTAATTGAAGTTTCGACACCCAGTTGTGTCCTGTTTAAATTAATTTTAATTAGTTGTACGATAATAATGTGACAAGTTCAAGTCATTTTATCTTTTATGTAGTCACTTTACCTAGTTATTAGTTCTTATTGAGTAGCATAACTTACTCTATACTCTGTACCACCAACAAAAAGCAGTAGACTCCTCCCCAAAAATGCTCACTAAATTTAAATGGAATTTCTCTATTGGTCGAATTTATAGAACCCGAGTTACAAAGCAACCACTAAATTTGACAAAGGCCGACTCTACAATACTGGCGTCACACATTAAAACTTTTATGTATTTAGGCAATAGACCAATCAGCTATGTTATCATTGTCGCGAAACGTATAAACGCTAAACATATTAAAAATCGCGCATAAATGGGGAGCCGGCCTCACTGTAAACCTGTGCTGTCAACTGTCATATTCATTCGTCTGTGAAATTATTTTAAATTTATATATTTGTTTTTGTGAAGGTACGTATAAGCCTTAACCTTATTTGTGTATTAAGTATTAAGGTAAGTAGGTAATGCAAACGATTAATATTGATTAAATATTAAAACATCGTTTTTTTTTTAAGGTCAAATCGAAAACTCAATAGAAGGGGGCCCAATTTCTCCACCGAAAAAACGAATCTCCAGGCATTTTTTGAGGATAAGGAAAACGTGTTGAACATCTTTAAGGCGAAAACGTGTGAAAAACGCGAATAAATGGGGCGCCGGCGTGACTATCAACTGTGTTATTCGTTTTTGTGACATTTCACATTTCATCTGGGAGTTAAAGTAATAAGGTACATAAATGCAAACGATTAATATTGATTAAATGTTAAAACGGGTTTTCTTAAGGTTTATGATGGCTGAAGGAGGTATAATTTCTCCACCCAAAAAACGATTATCCAGACATTTTTCGGTGGAAGATAAGGAAAAGGTTCTGAACATTTTTAAGGCCTGCGATGGGGAGAATCCGGAGAAACCAAAGATGGAATGCATGGAGTTCACTGCAAAGGCAGCAGGTGTGAGTGTTCCAAGTGTTTCTAATATTCTTCATGAATACAAACAAACACACCAACATCAGCCACCAAAAGTGTACCACCGACAACGGGCAGTTTTGGACAATATTGATGAAGGAACTAAAAGTGCTCTCAAGCGTATAATCCATTCCTTTTTTGAAAGAAATGAACCACCAACTGCAAACAAAATTTTAGCAGCGGTGCATGAAGATGATTATTTGCCTCATCTTAAACGGAGTACTTTGTGACGATTACTTTCGGACTTTTTATTTCTTTGTGTTGTAACGTAATTGTGTTTGGCATTATAGGTTCTCAAAAAGGTCACGTAATAGTGCCCTAAGGGAAGAACATAGAAGTTGTAGTTTTTAGATGAGACTTGGGTGAACGCTGGCCTTACTGTAAGTAAATTATGGTTTTTTTTTCGAAGGAGAAATAGGAACTGCTCGCCGGTTCTGACTGTTCAGTGTAAAAAATAAAAGTGACATCATATATTATTTTTCCAATTATATTATATACGTTTATCTTATTATCGTTGTTTTAATATTATTTACAAATTTATGTATATGTAGGGCTTTTAAAGTCTATTTTTTTCTACTGATTTAAGTACCAAATGTATTGTAATGATGAATAAAGCCATTCTATTATTATATTATATTGATATCATTCATAACTTTTTTATACCAAAGTTTACTGAATACTATTAGTAAACTTTGCTTATACGTAGGAGCTGTAATAGATAGAAAACCTTGTGAAAATTAAGAAGAAGTAGGTAGGTATGTGTTTATTTATTTGGACATGTTAAAACTTATAAGTAGTTAAGTTCTTGCCTTCTAGCAAATGATAGGCTTTTTAAAGATTAAGAATAAAAATAAAACAAGATGTGGATACCTATATTATATAATATATAGTTTGTATAGTTTTTATTGCTTGAACATTCCACGACTATTCGTAAAAAGAACCAAAAGTAATCTTACGATAGATATTAATAAATAAATATGTACATACAGTGGTGGAAACCAAGAAGTAAACGACTCGGCAGATTTGGCTATTGAGTAGTGCATGGGGGTCATTGGGGTTTATCCAGTGGAGTAATCTATGTGAAATTGTTACAGTAAATCACAAACTAATCTTTTTTGCCTGAAATAACCTCATACTTTCTTTTAAATATGTGGAAATAACTCGCGAAAGCACCTAACCTAAAAACTACAAATGTCAACAACAAACCATCAATCAGATCAGCTGGTCTAGACAGACGACCGGAAATCAGAAATAAATGTCTCTGATAAAGTAACTTGAGTTTGCGCAATGCGGACTAACTTCGTTTAAATTTTCGCGGGAATAAGTATTATTTTTAAAAATCCAAAATTGATAATGTATAATAGAAAATTTAATGGGAATAAACATTATAAAAATACAGTATAGCTGTAGTATAAAATATAACACGTATAATAAACAAATTTTGTTGAAGCTATCTCAACTTTCTTTAATTTCATCGTGTAAAACTGACTATTGCGCACACCGTTCTGCGCAACCATAAAATTAATGGGGCGGAGTCCATTGCTTTTTGATGATGGTATAGGGTATACATTTCTATTTTATCTAAATCTTGTCTCAACCGTAAGCTTTAATGTTATATCATTAGATTATTATTGACTCGTAACTCTACTTTCCTTTTATCTTAGCTTGCAGAATTTATCAGTCATCGCTGTAACTTTCTCTTAACCTTTACTGAGAACAGTATATTTTGTATCTTACAGATTATCGCTAGTGTAACCTTGTTTCATTGCGGATATATATTTTAAATATTATACTTCTACCTTTTCTCTTACATTTTAAGCCTATTCAGGTTATTATTTTTAATCAAGTTAATCAGCAGGCCCGTTTGAGCTGAACGGCAGTCTAACGTTTGCTGCTATCGGAGGGGCATAACCTCAAATTTTGAATAATTCGAGTTGCCTAGCGGCGTGGCGTTATACTGTTATCGAAGGGGCATGACTTTATTCTGTAATTTCATATGTAACTTTTTCAATCTATATTAACTTACTATTTTGGGTTTGTACCCTTGTCAAAGCAAGGTAGAGTCTCATACGTTTTAGACAAGATTTGTTTAAGTGTCATATCGTAAGTGTTCCTTACTTATTACCTATCTATTCTTAGTATTCTTATTTTACACTAACTATACCTTTTGTTATACTAACATTACTTGTATAAGTTAGGTTATTTATTAAACTTAGTATTTACATTTTAGCCTTGTCTTTGTTTCTTGAATTCGCTTCTTTACCTATCTGAGTTTTATTAAGAAACTCATTATCTTTTATCTTCAGCCTCACTAGAAGGCTTGGCGCCCAAAACCTTCTGAATTTTCAAACTCTAAATAACACAAGTTAATTCATTTTACAACATAACAAGTTAGACAACCAACCACAGTCATTTGGTATATCGAAAACCCTTACCTCGACTCTCGCCTCCGAATATACTGACTAGCCGAGGTAGAACATCGTGATCAGCCCCATAGTATACCTTTTGTTTTGTTAGGTAAAAGTATTATAATTTTAAAGCACTAAATAATCTTGAATTACTAGTGACATTAATTAAAACTATAATTGATATTTCAATTTCAACATTCATAAAATTATAGCAACACCAAGTAATACTTATAAGTGACACCTGTCAACGTGGGGCCTGGTTTTGAATAAAGAGGCAAGAGTTTGTGAAGTTTTTTGAAAATTCAAAGGTATTTTCTTTTCTTTCGTTTCTTGTTTATTAATGCTGGTTTTCCCTTAGGTCGTTTAATATTGTCGAAATCATGGAGCCAAACTATCTTTCAATTGAGGAAATGGATTGGGAACTTGGAATACGTGGAGCAATCGTCGAGGGCAATTGCGATTTAAAACGTTCAATACTTAGAGGACATTTTAACAGCGAGAAGTTGATGCCTGTTTCTCATCCAAAGGTTCAGTTAGATATGGGAATGGAGAAAGTAATTTGCCTAGACAAAATTAACACTTTGGAAAATATGGTAACAAAATTTATATTTGATAAGCGTCATCCAGATTATGAAAGGATGAAAACTAAATTGTTGCATCTTAAAAATAGAGTAAATTATTTTCATGTGCAAAATCAAGCTGAAGCCAATTTAAAAACAGAGCTTCTCACTAGAACTATGATTCTTTTTGATACCTTAGAAACAAAAACAAATAATACACCCGTAGTTGATCTTGTTTGCTTTGATAATTTAAACGAAAATAGATTGTCTCCTGTTTTAACTGATGAAATGTTTTGTCAAATAATTTACCCTGCCAAATATTGTCTCAAAATTTGAATAACAGTGTGTCCAGTGTCATACCAACATGTAGAGTCAATGATAATCCAAATTTGATTAATGTATCTCCTATAAATAGTAATTTTAATCCAATTACCAGTACTATGAACGCTCAAAGTTGCTTAAATAATATACCACAAAATGTCAGCGTGGGGAATCAATTTCAAATATCTAGCTCATTACGTATACCTGATGTTACGACTACCAGTGTACATTACGATTGTCCTATATCTAGTATAGGACAATCGTAATGTACACTGGTAAATAATATTCCACCATATCTAAGAAATCCGAACGTAAGTCCGATAAATGACGAACACCCAATGTCAAATAATAATAGCAATCATGTCGACTTTAGCAAAGCTTATTTTAGACTGTCTCAAGCACATCGCAGTATTTTGAAGTTTGACGGAAAAAATCAAACTCTACATAACTTTTTAGAAAGGGTCGAAGAGTTTTCAATGTCTCACAAAATACATAAAGGTGACCTTTTAACTTTTGCTCATGAATTCTTTGAGGGAGACGCATTAATTTTATTTAGGTCCGTTCGTCTTAACTGTCAAACTTGGCAGGATTTAGTAAATCAATTAAAATTAGTTTTTTTGCCGTGTGACTTCGAAGGTGAGCTGTGGGACAGTGGGATGTTGTGCGAGATAGAAAACAAGGAAATTCGGAGAGAGTTCTAATTTTTATTGCCATTTTGGAAAATTTATTTAAAAGATTTAGCCACCCTGTAGAGGAAAATACTCAGTTGAGAATCATTATCAAAAATTTAAGACCATATTTTCAAGATCGCGTTATCCTAGTAACATTTCGGAACTAAAACACCTATGCAAAATTTTAGAGGATGTCAAAATAAGTAATTCTAATTTTCGAGAGCCAAGCAGTGACTATTCGAACATTTTAGGACCTGAGTTGTCATTTCATAAGCCTAATATTAATCGAGGTATGATTAAGGGTCGTATTAGTGAAATTGTAGAAAACTATCCAGGGGAAGAAGTATTTGAAAGTGCTACGGCTAAACAAAATTCTGAGCATAAGGAAAATTTAGAGAATGTATCTTTAACGCAAAATGTAACTGTAGATGTTGTTAGGACGCCCAAATGTTGGAATTGTGATGTACAGGGTGTCCCAAAGTTGATGTCTCGGGACTATATCTAGAGAATGAAAAAAGTTATCACAAAACCGTTTACGTGGTTTTATTTGGGGTGCACTAAGGTACATTTTACGCTATAAATTTAGTTTTTTCGAAATCTGGAAAATGGCGAAACTGACGTCATCAGAACTTTTTTCCCAGAAACATACACTACCTGGAAAGTGCTATTTTTTCTGAACATTTTCTATTAAAAAAGTTTTTTCGTATCTCTTATATTTAAAAATATACAGGGCAAAATAGTTTGGAAAATACCCTCAATTGCATACGAGTTAGCCATGATGTAATCGAGTGGCCTATGGAAAAAACTGGAAAAGTGCCCAAATTGTCTTCAAAAAAACGAGGTCCTAGCAGATCTGTTGTCGGAAGAGGCTGCTGTCAAAACTTAAGTCCGACAAAACCTTAAATAAATGTAGTTATAGTAACTTTAGATCTTGTACAAATGAAAATTCAACAAAGTTCCCGCTTAAATCGAAATTGAAGTCTAACAATAAAAATCTTAATCCCAGATATTATGTCAAAAATTCGAAACTCAAATTTCCTAATAAACAGTACCGCGTTTCCCCTGAAAAAAAACGTTCGATGATAAATGGTCAGATTGGCTGCAACTAGTAAAGAAATTTTACAATGAAAAACAAATTTCACCACTTTTTGTTAATAAAGAATCCGACAATAGACCTTTTTTGGAAATATCTATTAATAATAATGTTATGGAAGCTCTCTTAGATACAGGGGCTAGTCAAACGGTCCTCGGGAAAAAAGGCTTTAACTCTGTTCTTAGCATGGATTTAGAAATCCAGTACAATCAAACTAATTTTAATGTAACTACCGCAGATGGTCAATCACAACAAGTCATTGGAACAGTCAATTTGCCAATTACCTTAAGAGGAATGACTAAAACTGTTAAGACTTTGGTTATACCTAGTATTAAAAATAATATTATCCTAGGAGTTGATTTCTGTAAACTGTTTGGGTTAAATTTAGATTTTCCTAATAAATCCTTTGCTATAAATGATCTTCCTACTGACTTATCTTTTAACAGTGGAAACTTTTTATGCTCCATAATGAGTGAAAGCGACTTGAGTAATTCTCAGAAAGTTATTCTAGACTCGGTTATTAAAAAATTCGAAGGAATATCCCCTACTTCAACCTTAGGTTGTACTACGCTTGTTGAACATCAGATCGAACTAACTGAATTGGAACCTTTTAAGCAAAGAAATTTTTCAATGTCACCATACATGCAAAAGCATTTAAATGCCCAAATTGATGAAATGCTACGTCTTGGAGTTATTACTACATCTAAAAGTCCCTATTCGTCTAACGTAATTCTAGTAAAAAAATCGTCCGGCGAGTATCGCTTATGTTTCGATGGGAGACGACTAAATTCGATCACGAAAAAAGATTCCTACCCACTTCCAAATCTAACTCAAACGCTCGACAAAGTTAGGGACGCTCATTTTTTAACCGCAATCGACCTCAAGCATGCATTTTGGCAAATAAAGTTAACACCTGACTCTCGTGAGAAAACTGCATTTTCAGTGATAGGTAAAGGTCATTTTGAATTTACTAGGATGCCTTTTGGTCTGTGCAACTCGGCTCAACAACTTCAAAGGCTCATTGACCGGTTATTTGATCCCTCAATTGAACAACATATTTTTACGTATTTAGATGATTTAGTTGTGGTCAATAAAACATTTGATGAACACATAGAGACCCTTTTGAAAGTTTTTAACATTTTAAAGTCCGCTAATTTAACAGTAAATGTCGCTAAGTGCAAGTTCTGTAAATCGAGCTTGTCATTTCTAGGTTATATCGTTGGCAAAGATGGGCTTCACCCTAATCCAGACAAAGTACAGTCAATAGTTGATTACCCCCGACCCAAGAACACTTGGTATCGTCGTTTTATTCAAGATTTTTCAGAGTTAACTGCTCCAATAACCCAATTAATTAAGGGTAGGCAGAAAAGACAGAGTATTATGTGGACTGATGCTGCGGAAAAGTCTTTTTGTTACGGTATATTTTGTATTTATGATCTTTCCCAGTAAGCGAAGCTAACACACAGTTATCAAACTGCAAGCAAAAGGATATATTTTGTTTATCATTCTATTTTCCAGCTCGTAAAGCATATCGCATTCGTTGAACCTTCGACTGCACTCGAATCAAACTTCACTTCTTGTTCTTCGCAGTGCTTGATGGACACAAATATCCTGTTACATCTACAAAGGGACAAATACCATGATTTAATTCTGATGATTGAATCAACCTCACCTGTTGAAAACGATACATTGTCCATATAACGAGGGTTAAGTGTGGCTCTTCGCACCTTGTATTATACATTGTGGGTATAACCAGAGAAGAACGATCACAGAGAAGCGACATAAAGGCTTTCAGCGTGAACAGTTTTCGTACGCGCATGCGTCAACTATGGTATGTTGTTGTCACTTGTCAGTTGCCACGCGTTTCAGACGGAGCTAAACGGAGGCCTAGGTTTTAGTCTGACGTGAAGTTAGTCAGAGAACAGAAACGGGCTGTCACAATTCCTTTAATCTAATAAAAAAAATTCCTTTATCAGGGGAATAACACACATATCTAACCTGCCTCCGGCTTCTAACTCGCAATAAACCTCATGTCATGCCTGATGCATTTAATAAAAAAAAATTTCTTTAATCTAATAAAAAAAATTCCTTTATCAGGGGAATAACACTCATATCTAACCTGCCTCCGGCTATCGCCTCCGGCTTCTAACACGCAATAATAGACCTCGTGCTTGACGCATTTAATAAAAAAAATTAATAAAAAAAAAACAAAGAAGGTGTATGATTTGAACCTGGAACCATCTGCATGCCAGCCTGGCTCGTTTCCGCTAGGCCATCGCACCACTGACAAAACGCGAGTAAAGCAAGAATAAGTTCAGCCCGTTTCACCAACTTCACGTCGGACTAAAACCTAGGCCTCCGTTTAGACGCTTCTCGCGTTTCGCGTGCTATTAAGCTGCTTTCGATCGTGGAAGAAAGTAATCATTGTTCACGTGAACATAATCAGTGTTTTCATAAACATGATCATAACGTTTTGTATAACAAACGAACGCGCCGTTAATCCGATAACGCACACAAGCAAAAATATAACCTGAAAATTTTGAATTCTTTCATTTATTTCATATTCTGTTAAATAAACAATAAATTTTGCACCACTTGCCTTGGATCATTCATTTTGCTGCTAATAAACACAGTCGGTGACACTGACACACGATTTTCGGATTATTATAGGTTATGATTTAAATAAACATTGATTACTTAAAAGTGAACATGAAAAATGCGTGATTCAAAGGGGCAAGGGGATTACTGAACATGATTCTAAAAAGTAAGAGAGAGGGAAAACAAATCAGAACAATCGAAAATGCCAACATGAATCATGATTGCAATGTTCACGTATGTTAGCACGATCGAAAGCAGCTCTTGGTCGGGTTTTTAAGATGTCTGGATATTATTGTGCATATCGTGGGTTGTTCAACAAAAACTGGGGAAGGACTAAGCCTTTTTAGATTCCCCAAGGATTTCGAAAGGTAATTATTAATATTTTTGCGTATATTTCAATATTTTTTTAGGTTATACCTATATTGAAAATATTTGTTCAAGCAGTAAAATAACGACTATTAAATCTATTTAATTTAACGATTAAAGACAAAGTAAACGAAATACCTAATCAACTTGCCAATTTTGATGTACTTATTTAGGTTATAAAAACGCTATGAAGTAAATTGAAATAGGTATATTATGCGAACACATTACATCAGAAAATAGTATTAAAATATTTTATTCTGTTAAATATACTAATAGGGATTTCAAAATAAATAAAGTAGATAGAAAATTGAAAATTTTAACCCATATATAAATAAAAATATTTGTTGTGAAACATCTTGTTTTCTTTTTATATACATACTATTAAGACATATTAATAATAAATATAAATGTGTGAATGTGGCACAAAATCCTTCTATTTTAAGAAATGCATTAAACATCTCTAATATTAGTTTATATGTGAATCAAACTAATTTATATTTTATTATAAATAATGCCAAAGTTTTGCAATAGAGATTATAAATATTAATTGGTCTACATTTTATAACATTTACCCACGCGCTCTAATTGCGATGAACAATATTATATAATACACTGTCATGCAGTTCGCTCAGTGTATATCTCGGTGTACATGTACCAAAAGGATAACTTCTCTCAGTGTAAACGTGTGTGTTTACTTCAAATCGGCTGGGCCATAGAACTTGAAACGTTCCGCCGGCACTGTCGCTTCTCTGTGATCGTTCTTCTCTGGTATAACCTTCACTTCCTCCTCGAATAGGTCAGAGCATCAGTGTTTTATGCTTGAATAATTATCGAGGCCAGACATACACCCCTGGAACCTGTTGAACTGATTTTTAGCTAAAACAATACGGTATTATGAACTTAACCTCCTTTAGATTCGACATAGTTTGCATGCTTGTCGTGTCTAAATCATGTAATTACAGGTATTGTGATTAGTGCTTATCTACCTTGTCGTTTTATAGTCCAAATTGCCAGGATTTATCCTATTTAGCAGTCTTCTGGGTGTTGTGTTTTGGTTATCGCCATTCGTAGCTGTCAGTTGTTCTGTGCTGTTGAATGACAGAGAGATGCGAGAGGTTGCGTTCGGTTGTCCACTGTGACGGAGTGGTCGAGTGTTTGCCGAGTAGGATCCTCTCCGAAATGTTCATAAAATACTTGCTGTGTTGGTTTGTAACTAATGCTTTGTAGGAGGAACGACTGAGATTGTGGGTTCAGGGTAAATCGTCTTATTACTTATCCTCTCAAGACATGTGAGGGATTTTTATGAGAGTTTTGTTCAGTGTGGGAGTAGGTCGGCGTACGAACGCACCTGATTGCTTTTTCCGACTGTCCAGAGGGACGAGCCATTTTGTTTTCGTTGACCGGCGTAGTGGGTTAAAAATGAGAGTTCTGTGATCACCCCCACTCCTCCCCCCACCCCAGACACGCCCCCTTCCCCCACTACTTTTGCACCCCCCACTCCTGATACGCCCCCTGCCCCCACCACTTTGGCACCCCCCACTCCTACCCCCACTCCAGGCACGCCCCTGTCCCCACCACTTTGGCACCCCCACTCCTGACACGCTTCCTGCCCCCACCACTTTGGCACCCCCCACTCCAGACACACCCCATTCCCCCACCATTAACCTTGACCTTTCATAACCTTGACCTCTCATAACCTTGACCTCTCATAACCTTGACCTCTCATAACCTTGACCTCTCATAACCTTGACCTCTCATAACCTTGACCTTGGATGACCTTGACTTCTTGTGAGCACCCCCCACTCCAGCCCTCCCCCACCACTTTGACACCCCCCACTACTATAACCCCACTTCTTTCACCATAAATGGGTAGGGGGTAACAGTAAAGTATATGAAGCGGTGGGAATTCACAGTTCTAGAAAGTTTTCGTGTTGAACGGTTAATAAATACAAGTATTCAAGATGACTCAGTGTGGCAGTATCTTCAGTCTACCTGAACTAAAAAGTGATTTATCTGAAAATCTACCTCATGCACCTCAAAACAAGAATGATCTAGTTGTAATTGGTGAACGAAAATATCAACTGAATAAATCAAAAAGTAAATTTGTGTCGACTGGATTAGCATATGACTTCTGGTATGCACCTTGTATAAAACTAACAGGCAATAAATTGGATACAATAATTTTTGATGAAAGTGAGTGGAATGAGTTTCTTACATACCAAGGTATTATAACTAATTATCTATATACCAACGAGAAAGCAGAGCAGATAGATGCTGAAAATTTTACGATACAGTTTGAAAAAATATCCTATTCGAGAGTGATAAAAATCGTAAAAATAACTCATATATTTACTTGGGGTATGAATCCATCTGCAAGTTGTGGGAAGCATTGCCACTTGTCAAGTATAGAATTGATATGCTGAAAAGGCAACAGTTTTCAAGTTACTTTAAAATTGTGCACAACGGACTACAGCGACAAAAGGGAGATGTGTTTGAGAATGTAATGAATTTGCTTCAGCCGCTCGAAAACTGTAATAGTGAAAATGTTTGTATGCTCATGGAATTAATTTACATTTACCCGGAATTATTTGAAGTTGAGTTCTGTGGTAGAGTTTAATAATGAAGAAAGTAACATTTAATACAGAAAATAATAAAACATATTTTATGGTGATATGGAATTTCGCTTATCATTCATCAAGGAAGCGATATTGGGAGTTTTTAGCCATTGACCGAATGCGGTTTAATAGAAGAGTAGAAAAAATTTCAAATATTATCAGTCCTATTTTAGAAAATAATCATAGATGTAACGTATTTAATGATAGATTTAAATGAAATGTTAGCGAAACCTGTATCATGTATTTGTATTAAAGTGATAAAATAAAAGAAATATATGCTAAAAATTGTTTTATTAAGGGCGAAAATATTATACAGATAAAGGAGTACATCAAAAGTTATAATATATAATATGTTTATACAATTTGATTATTAGAAATCCATGAATTGAATTTATTGGGTAATCCCAGCCATTTCACATAGAGCTTGTCACCTTTTTTTCTTAAAACCTTCTCCACAAGATATATGTCGGGATGTTTTACTTTCTGAAGTTCCTGCTCATAGAATCCTCCTTGAATTTCATTACCTTCCTGATCTTCTAAAAGGTAAGTTCTAGGATTACTTTTATGAACCTTTATGATTTTAAAAATTTCATTAGACCAGTTTGGAGTATATCCTTTGCAAAAGACTTCTCGGTACTTGCTAATCCTCACACAATCGTTTACTTTAAATTTTTGCTTCCTTGGATCGACTATTTTCAAATGACTATATACAGTTTGCAACAAGTGTTTTTCATCTTTCTTTTTAATATCTTTAGGTTTTCTTCCAATCGTTCTGTGTTTGGTGTCATTGTATTCCGCAACAATGTCTGGTAAAAGATTTAACCACTTGTAACTTCCTTGTAAACTAAACAGTTTCCACATTTTATTTTTTAGGGTTCTGTTCACTCTTTCAACAACGCTTGCTTTAAGATGTGTGTAAGAGCTATAATGGTTAATTTTCCACTTATCCATTAATTCCTTGAATTCTTTATTGTAAAATTCTTTTCCCATATCTGTTTGCAAATTTTTGGGTAGCAGTTTGATATTTGATAGGATTCTTCCGATTGCTTGTGAAACTTCTTTTCCACTTTTATTTTTCACAGGTTCACACCAAACAAATTTTGAGAATACATTAATGACCACTAAAATATATTTATAACCTTTATTTATTTTAGCGTAAGGGATCATCTCTACGAGATCTGCTTGAAGAAGATCATTTAGACCTTTAACAATTACTCTTCTTCGTTTGAAATATCTTCTAACTGGTTTATGAATTTCGTTTACTATTTCCTTCTTAATGTCAGTCATATTGTAGAATTATAGAAAGGAGATAAGTATGCTTTCGATCAATATAGTAGCACAGTAAATGAAGCCTTAACTTTTCCATGCACACTATTTATCTAATTATTTTACCTTCCTTTAACTCCTCTATTATCGAAACTATTTCGTTGTTATGTCCATTATTCCCTGCTAACTGTGATGCAATGAGCAGCTTTAATCGATCTACAATTTCATTATAATCATCAAAATGTTTATATTCAATATTTTTGTTATTGAATTCCATCATTGTTAGTTTTCCACCTGTCTTATTTTGACTCCTTGTTTTCCTCACTGGTTCAGGAATCGACTTCGATCTTGGTCTTTGCTCTACTTCTGAGGTAGATCTTACACTCGATGCGCTTGGTTTTCTCCTCCGTTCTTGTGACATCGAATATAAATTCGTAACTCGCGGTTTGATAATATCTATGAATTTACTTGCATTTGATGTAGATAGACCTCTTTGAGGATTATAACCTAAAAACTGAGTATTCGTCCTTTTAATGATATCAATATATTGATCTACATCTGTTGGCCGATAACCTGCTGGATGTTTTTTGAACATTAGTTCATATAATCCTGGTGTACCAGCGTATTTAAATTCACCATTAATGATAAAGTCAGCTCCCTCAAAATCAACGGATGAATCACCAATTGCATAGCTCTTTCTAAATGGGTCAAAGTGAACACCAAAGGTATCATCAAAATCTCCCTTAGTATCATTAATTCTATCTTCAATATACGCTCGAGGTAGTGGTATTTTAAACTGGCTTAAATAACGTTGATGTTCTGTTTCGTTATCTGCTATTGCCGAAGGAAAAGTTTCATCAAAAAAACTCTCAACAATTTCGGGTTGGCTTTGAGTTGAATCAAACTGAAATGTCTGCTCTCCCAAATCAATAGGAGCCGTCAGACGATAATAGTCATGAGATGGTTGGGTACTCGGTCGAGGCTTTAAACTATCCCTGATGCTTTCTTCTTTTAATTCTTCTTTCAAATTTAATTTTGAAGGAATTTTGATAGTTGATACTATTTCATTAAGCGGTTGTGTTATCGGTTTATAATTTTTCTCCAACAAAAACTGTGATTCGGCAATATCATTCTTCAAGTTATGATATTTTTGCTTTAGCGCCTTTCTCGCCTTTAACAGCTCTGCAACCACACGATTATCCATGGCGACTGATTGGTAGTATTTAATGTTCGCGCTTTATATATGAATGAATTTATCAAATCCTTTTCAGAGTTGATAGCACAATCTTTATCTATTACAACAAATCCGTATTTATCTTTCCAACAAAATGAACAAAGTTCCCTAAAATCTTGTAAACTCATATCAACGTTTACATGATCATCATAAATGTGTTTTAGATTGGTCATATCCTGCGGGAATATTACAAGAAGATTAGCATTATCTCTAACCAGTTGTTTGGGAATAGAGGAATAAGTGACATAAATAAAAACAGTCAGTGTTTCTATGACGTCCGAAACAAAAATAGTTTTTGATGATGCTTTGATTGCAAGACGCTAAATCGTCGAATATGATCACTGAATTTAACTTTATTTCTTCAGGAGGTATTACTTCATCACCATCATTATATTCAAAATATTCAATTTCATTCATAGGTTTAATTAAAAGTCTCAAAAATTCATATTTGGGTTGATGTAGAGATTTAGAATATAAATAAATATTTTCAAATCGTAAACCATTAGGATGTTCCAATAAACTAAGCATGACATTTGTTTTTCCACACCCAGAACTTCCAACCAAAAGCCCTCGTTTCGACATTCCACCAAACAAAATACCATGCTTTTGAAAGTTGTTGGTCAATGAAATCTCATCATGATTTACAATTGGTAAGATTGTTTCTTGCTGTTGAATTTGCATTGTTCACACCAATTTTATCGTAAAACAGAACTTCCTTATAAAGAGAACCGTTACAAACTAATAGATCATTGTTTCCTGCTTTATATATAAAGGGTTATTTCACAAAATAACATTCATTCACCTGTGTAATTTAATATATAATGGATCGAAGCAAAGGTTTACGCATCACTTGTAATAGAAACTCTAAAAAGAGTGGACGCGGTTTACTCAATTCTATAATAAATAAACTTCCTGTGGAACTTCATATACCAGGTTATAATTATTGTGGACCGGGGACCAAACTTGCAAAGCGCCTACAACGTGGTGACGTCGGAATTAATCCTTTAGACGAGGCGTGTAGAGAACACGATATAGCATATTCTAAATTTCAAGACGTCGAAAGAAGAAATCAAGCGGATAGGGAATTAGCTAAAGTTGCATTTATACGTGTAAAAGCACCTGATTCGGGTTTTGGTGAAAAACTCGCTGCGCTGGGAGTCGGTGGAATTATGAAACTAAAGAGTAAAGTGGGAATGGGGCTTAAGCGTCGAAGAAATCGTGCTCCAAGGAAGAAGAAAGGTGGTCAAATGAATTTAAAGTTTGCAGTAAAAAAAAGATCGCCCTCAAAAAAAAAACCTAGACGAAGAGTTATTCCCACTCCAAAAAGAGGAGGCATTCTCCCTTTCCTGCTACCTCTCTTGGGAGCATTAGGAGCTGTGGGAGGAGGTGTGGCAGGTATTACAAAAGCAGTTAACGATGCCAAAGCAAATCGTCAGTTGATAGCAGAACAAATGAGACATAATATAGCAATGGAACAGACCACTAAGGGGAAGGGATTATATTTAGGCCCCCATGAAAAGAAAGGTTCAGGATTATACCTTAAAACTTATAAAAAAAACTAATAAAGCTACCTCACCGACCACTAACTAATATAGATTTAATAAAATTCTCAAAAAATCTGAAAATTCCTTATTTTCGAGGCGTCTTCATGAAAGATACACTTCCAAAAGGAATGAAGAAAAATGAATCTGGGATAGTAAATCTGGATGATAATGATGGAGACGGAACTCACTGGACAGCATATTTCAAGAGAAACAAAAAAATTGTTTATTTTGATAGTTATGGGAATTTAAGACCCCCAGAAGAGTTAATAAAATATTTTTTAAGTGATGGTAGCTCAAATAAAATAAAATACAATTATGATTCTGTACAAAATAATAGTTCATATGTTTGTGGACACTTATGTTTAATTTTTTTATATAATCAATGTAAATAATGTTATGTATTCATTTAATAATAAATTGTCAACGTGTTAATATGTCTCCGACTTTAATTCTTAGTGGTAATTCATCTGAATTAGATTATGATTTGAATCCTCACATATATTTAGAGGATGATATAGATTACGAAATAGGATTGACAAACTTTGATACTTATAATACAATTCCAAACATTGGCAATAGGAACAACAAATTTGTGTGGGGAGAGAATGATGGGTATACAGCCGAAATTGATGAGGGATGCTATGAGCTTTCTGATATTATAAAAAGCATTGTGGACACAGTAAAGGAACTGGATGATGATGCAGTTATTTTGATTTCTTTGAATATGAATACATCTAAAGGAGCTATAAAATAAATAAATAAATAAATACACCACATGTAATTACGACCCCCTTTATCCCAGAAGGCTGAGCCTTGTGCGGGAGGGGGCTACACATTTAAAGACAAGGGACACACATCCAATATCCGTGTATAATGGAAAAATCCCTCTCACAGTATTTTCCATTGCCACGACCGGGATTCGAACCCGGGACTTTTGGGTGAGAGGCAGGTACTCTACCATCTCGACCATCAGTCATACTCGACCATCAGTCATACTATAAAGATGAATAGAAGAATAAATTTCAAAGGAAGCGATTCAATAGGTTCAGTATTAGGATTCGATAAAAGAGAGTTGGAAGCTGATGTAAAACATATTTCTGATCACACCGTACGAATATCTAAAGTGAATGTCATCTGTATCGATTGTAACATTGCGGTTGGTTCCTTCTTTAATGGAAAACCTGTCCACATTATTCGTCAGTTTTTTCCAACAGTGCCAGTTGGATATAAAATAGTGGAAGCACCCACAAATATTCATTACTTCCCGGTGAGCGTCAAGACCATTGACAACATTACAATCAGAATAGTTGATCAAGAGGGGAATCTCGTCAATTTTCAAAACGAAGTAAGAACAGTTAGCTTGCATCTCAGAAAATCAATTCACTAAGGAAATGGTATTAATATTCAATTCAAGGTCACCTGTGCATCACTATAAAAGAAGCAGTAAGAAGAAAATCCGCAGTTCTAAAAACACTTTCAGCAGATTAACATAGGAAAATAAACAGTTTTTACAGTCACTTGGATTCGAAGTGTTAGTATAATGGAATTGTTAAATATTACCGAACAACCTTTTAGTGACAATTCTGTAGCAGAATATCAGTATCATACATATCAACCCAATACATCTGGAACTCTAGATTATAATGATGAAACAAGAATTACCATTCAAGATTTAGATGCCTATAATACTGCTCCGTGCACTAGCTATTTATACATCGAAGGAAAATTAACAAAAGATGATGGAACTGCAGCTAAAAAATTGGAATTTATTAATAATGGTATTGCTTTTTTGTTTCGGGAAATTAGATATGAATTAGGTGGTGTTGTAATAGATTTAGTAAGAAATGTTGGTTTGGTTTCAACTATGTTTCATTATCTATCATTAAATGAAAATGAGAGTATTTTTATGCAAAATGCTGGGTGGTTCCCGAAAAAGATGAAAGGTGAGGGAACTAAAATTATAGCAGATGAAAATGGAGATTTCAACGTTTGCATTCCATTAAGTTTTCTGCTTGGATTCTTTGAGGATTTTCAAAAAATTATAATTAATATGCGACAAGAATTAGTATTGATACGTAGTAGTAATGATTTAGACAGTGTTACAAGTGGTGATGAAACTGAAAAACCAAAAATTACCATTTCTAAATTATTATGGAGAGTACCACATGTGACAGTAAGCATGTCAGAACAAATACGATTAAATAAAATTATAAGTAAGAACGTTGATCTACCTCTAAGAATTAGAAGCAGGGAATTAATTGAATATCAATCTATACCTGACACAATCCAACATACGTGGAATGCTAAGACATCTAATAAAGTTGAAACTGCTAAACATGCATTATTTGGCCTTCAAAAAAATAAGAAAGGAAAAATTACATCTGATATGAGCAAATTTGATAATTGTGACCTAAAAAACATAAGAATTTTCTTGAATTCTGAGAGATACCCATATAGTGATCTACAACTAGACTTCAAACGTAACAAATATGCAACTCTCTACAAAATGTTTGCTGATTTTCAACAATCCTATTACCCACATAAAATAAATCAACCGATATTTAACCCGACAGAATTCAATGCAATTGCACCACTAGTTCATATTGATTGTTCACGTCAAAAAGAAGCTTTGCAAACTGATCAGTGGTTATGAGAATAGAATTTGAGACTGACACCCCTACTAAAAATGTTAATGCATATTGTGTCATACTGCATGAGAAATATTACACATATAATCCGTTAACAAAAATCGTTCGTCAACATTAAAAATGCGTATGACAAGATTTTTTACCTATATAACGAGGCAAGTAATGTCACATTATTAGTCTAATCATGATATCAGTTTATAATCACATGTTGAGAGAACACAGAAGAAAATTACGAGACTTGAGAAGAGTTGTTGATTTCTACTGCTTGAAAGTGAGGGTATTAAGAAAACTAGAAAGCTTAAAAATATGAAACTTGTTATCGATGCTCAAGGATTTAAAATAGAAAACAACAAGTTTATCGTTAAAGAGTTAGCAGGCTATGACGGAATGAAAGTATGTCATTATATCTTCAAACCACCTTATCCGTTGGAGATGCTTTCACCAGACTTACAAAAACAAGCGCAGTGGTTAACAAGAAATTATCATTGCATTAAATGGAGTGATGGCTTTACACCACCACATCTGTTCGGAGAAATTATTACGAATTTGACTATATCTGCAGACTTTATTTACGTCAAAGGAGGAGAAAAAGCAAACTACATCAGGCAATTTATTACACAACCTGTTTTGGAACTAGAAGAGCAACCAACTTTAATGAAATCCAATGCAAAATGTTTTTATCATTTAAATAATAAGTGTATGTGTGCACTTTCTAATGTATATTACCTGTATGAAAATTTTATGATGTCATGAGTTTAGAAATAAATAAAACAATAAATATTAATTAAGCGTTTTTATTTTATCACCATAATTACAATCCTTTAAAGTAACAAATATAATTTCAATTTATAGAAATCCCCTCGTCACTATTGTCATCGTCTTCACTCCTTAATCTGGTTGCAAGGTCTGGTCTTAAAAACCGTTTTAGCTGATGGACTTCATTTTCAAAACCTAATTCGATCAGATCGTCTACAAGGCATTCCTCACATGTAACATCGGTCAAAAACATTTCACATACTTCACGTGCTTGTTTGTACTTTTTGGCTAGATCAGTACAAAAGTCTTCCGTGAAAAACGTACCAACTCCATAGATCGCTTCGTGTTCAGCATCGAACTGCCTATTTGAAAATTGTTGACTTAAATGTTTCACACCACTTTCTAAATCGACAACTTTGATTTCTTCTACGTACGCCATCCACATTTTGAGATTTACTGTGTTATACACAAACAAAATTAATATTCTAATGATAACTGACTGTAGTGTTCAATTAACGCTCGCTTTTATAATTAAATTCCCACCTATCCACCCCTCCACCTAAAAATACTGCAAGATGACAATTTTATTAGTGCACGTGTCTGATTACACAGTCAGCTACTCTATATCCTTATCAAGTGAACATTTTAATAATCAGCACTTTGTGAGTTTATCGCAAGCTCAACAAAACTACACCTTCCACCTAACCTGAAATAATATATAAGGTGATGTGTACACGTAAACAGCAGTAACGCAGAAGAAAACATACGTAGAACTCTATTGTCAATTAAGAAAGATGCTTATTGATTCAGTATTAAGTTATTACACATCGAACTATGAATTGGTGCAACAAATAAAAGAACAATTCCCTGACGTATATGAAGTTTTGAAAAGTTTACCTGGACAACGCTGGGTAATAGCTGGTGGTTTTAAAAGTTACCTGTTGAATTTAACAAACACCTTTCAAGACATAGATGTATTTTACTTTAATAACGAATTTAGTCAAACATGTGTTCAATCTGAATGGCAACGCTATTCACCATCACGCTACAACAATGAGGTTTTCAACGTGTTAATCACAGGAAATATAACATACAAGTGATAGAATGTATTAATATAACAGTGGAACAACCTCTGAGACTTCAAATTTTTAATTTGTTGCATTGTTTTGATTGTGTTTTAGTTAGAAAGGCTGTACATTTAAAAAGTGCTTTATTTATGAATTGTAACTTTGGTCCTGTGACATTTGAAAGTTGCTCTCGCCAACAAAAATATAATAAAAGGCTTATTCAACCCATTGTCACTCAACCAAAAACATTGTGCCTATTGGCTTATGAATCATTGCAAAATCACCAATAAAACATATTTAACACTAAACCTGTTGTTTCATTATTTATTATTGATTATATGCATCCTCCCCTTACTTCCTTCCCTGATTCCTGAAATCAATATTTGCTAATTTGTGACAGTACATAATAATTATTTAAAAAAAAACACAGATTAAAATAATAAATATTTTATTAAATGAACATTATACAACATATGGTTTGACACAATTATAAAAGGTTATAATAAACTCTCATCAAATTCAAAACCTTGACTTTCCATTTCAATTATTTTGTCAGCTAGTGACAAAAGACATGTTAAATTATCATTGGTATTATGGTCAGCTTCATTGTGTGCATTATTGATGGAGTAATGACCCCACGCTAAAGTTTTTGTACTCCTAGGTATAACATATCGCTTATCATCTCGTGCTGAGAGTGCAACTTTGTTTTTTAGTTCAGTATATATCGTATGAAGATGTGAAGAGAATACATACATTTTACGATATATTAATCCACCGTCTTCTACAATGTGTTTGTAGTCAATCAAGTGTAATTGCTTTTTTACAACACTTTTTGATATGCCTTTGGCTTTCTTTGTTACATCATTTGCTTTAACGCAGTATGCTTTCGCACCAGTGCCGAAAAAACTTTCTACTGGAATACCTGCATACTCGTCATTTAATTTGCCTATGACCGACTGAGTTTTTGGAATATTATGCACATTAGGATAAGAATAATTTGATGTGTCAAAAAGTTCAATATTTTCTTTAATATCATCATAAACATTATTAGTATGAATTTCTAAAATTAATGAGTCGGTGTCAGTGTAACAGAGAGAAGCTTTATCGTTGTATTTTTTCTTTATAAAATTATAAAAAAAGTTATACATTACAGTTTTAGATATATCTAAAATGGTGAAACCTATGTAAAGTGGCTTATCGTAACAAACTTTTAAAGGGGTCATTTGAACTGCAACTAAATTTTCCGTAAATACTGAACAAGATTTGAAATTTGGTTGTGCAATAAGCTGTTCAGCACCTACGCCACCTATTCTATTTTCCCAATGAGACATTAACCCCACATCAACTCTTTTATCTACATTTTCCATTGTCTTTCCAAAAATAGAATTTATTATAAATTTGTAAAGATCTCGTTCAAATGCATTTCTAGAAGCATTTCTAAGTCTAGTATTCATATCAATATAGGGTTTCAACCACGCAGACTGTGAAAATTCAATGACTTTATGTATTTTTGTGAGTATTAATCCGTGTTCCAAACATTGTTTTAAATTTCGATAATTCATAATATATCTTTGTTTATCTTGCAAATTAAGAATCAATTTTGGATCTTTTGAGTCAGGGGTATGATGTTTTCAGGACAAAACTGTAAATCATTATGTTTATCATGCAAATATTGTGGGTATTCCAAATCGACTTCTAATACATAACCTTTTGGAGACTCGTCACTTATTGTGGTGCAATCAAAGTTATCAATTTCATACTCCTCTAGCCATCTAAAATCACCTTTAGGTAGATATTGACTCATTGAACAACTGTACAAATTGGTTGCGTCTAAGTATAATATATATGACGTCGGTTCTGATGGATTATAATTTTCAATGAATGGATTGTTTGCTATAGCTTTCCTATTACTACATTGACTTACACCACCACGTATCCCTTTTCTAAAGAAATGCAACTGATCAATATCAGTTAAGAGTTGGAGTTCGACACGAGTTTTTCGTAACATGGCATCCCAACTCAATGATGGTGCCGTTAAATATTGTGCGGGATCTAATTTATATGTATGTCTAAAATTTTCAAAAATGTCGGCTAGTATTAAAACATCAGACACTAAGTAAATATCAGAATATTCACCGAGAGTTTGACAGTTAAAATTTAGCCACACATCGCAAGCGCGATTATAATCTTCCTGAGAAATTGATTCACCACTCAAAATATTAAAAAACTGTTCCTGTGATGGTAATTCAGTCTCATCCAGTTTTTCTACCGAATCCACGTAAGAATATGGAAAGACACCTTTGCGTCTTAACAAATTGAATTGTGCTTCATCATTGTAAAAATTTTTAACCTCGAGGCATTGATGTGGTTCTAACGTTTGACTTAGTTTATCTAAAGAAGCTGGTAAAAATCGAAACGAGTCCACAAACCTTAATTTCATATAAATATTCTTCGGTATTTTATCGTCAGACTTATCTACTAAAATGAATTTGGAAAATGTAATGTATTTTTCTTTGGTTTGTGCTACAACCTGTATTTTCTCTTTCTTTAAGGCTAGTTTTTTTATGAATAGAGATAGAGAGTCATAATTAGTTAAATTATGGAAAAACACGGGTATATATGTAGGTACTTTGAATTGTAAATTACACGTAGAGTGCGCAGGTCCTCGAAAATTGCCTGTAAGGTGGCAGTGATCGCGAACTTTTACCTCATCTGCATCAAAAGGTTTATCACAAATATGACATAAGGGACTATCATTGAAAAATTGTTGCTCTTGTTCAGTTAATGGTTTCATTTCGATAATAGTTTTCAAGTGACTGCTATATAATTCTAAAACATTTTCTTCTAATCGTTTAGTAAAAACGCCAGCGGCATCAATGCCTCGATAATATTCAAGTTTTGAAAGTCTGTCATCAAAATTGCATTTTATATAAAAACAAAATGAATACGGCTCATGTTCATATGTTTTAACTGTGAAAGATTCACTATCGCAAGGTTCATTGTGGTGAATTGGTTTTAATAAACTTTCAAAGTCCGCATATATCACGAATGGAATCGGTAACTGTTTCTTAATGTTAACAAATTTTAATATATTTCCTGCAATTGTTTCACCACATTTATTAATTTGTGGATCAGGTTTTGGTAATACCGTACATACATGATTACAGTCATATCTTTCATGATCGCATAATTTCTCAGGAGATCTAAAAAATTGAAGACAACCATTACAAATATAATTTTGACCGTGATGTTTAGATTTTTGGCTAGATATTAGTCGCGACAAATCTTTAATAAGAGTATAATGACTATTCCCTTCAGCATCCGTAACTAGTAACAAGTTTACATGTGTATTTTGACGACTGGGTGTAAAATATAAAGGGCATACAATCTCACTGACCATTTTACCATCTTTGAATTGATTATTCACCCCGAATACGTTTATAGAAATATTATCTAACTTTTCAAATTTATGTATATCTTTCAATTTAACTGGGAAGTCAATACCTTCAAAATTCAGCAATGTAGAGTAGTGTGGATAGGATGACGTTAGCACTGGATTCCCATTGGCTGGAAATATTGCAGCCATTACGCTCCAAGCCATACACATTTCATCCGTATTTTGAATATTTAAAACAGCTTTTTTGTTTTCTATTTGTTTTGGCAATTTAATGTATGATGATGCAAATAGCGGGTTGTACTTGTTAATATTGACTTCAAGAAAATTAAGATGCTTTATAGCCCATCCTAAAAATTATTTGGCATTAATGTACAATTTTTTAACAGCTGAGTCTACATTACAATAGATATGAATATTGGCATACCTGAATCTCGCTCCTGAAAAGTTAATGCTTTCTCCTGAATCTCCTCTTTAAAATCATTATATACATTCATCAAATCAGTTGAGTGTGTTATAATTCGATTAATGGTATTGAACGATTTTATGTCAGATAATTATTTTTCCTCTATGACATATAGACCAAATAATTCCACATTAATTTTTAAGTTGAAGAATTTTTGAACATATTCCTCAATCACTGTGAAAACTTTTCTTCTTATGTCTTCGAAAAACTGAGGAATATCGGTATAATGTTTCTTTGAAGAAAATCGGTAACTCGCAATTCGATTCTTAAATGCACTCTGTAATTTTTCTATCCCATCACCAGAGCTATCAATCACTTTTTTGTGTGTAGAATTTCTCAAATGACCCGCTAATTTAGATTTCGGTATTTTTTCAGAACATCCTGGACAAATAACCTCATTTGTAGGAAACTCTATGCTCGAAGAAGTACCAGGCTGATTTATTAATTCATCATTTCTATTATGTGAATTATTTAGTTTAATTTTTTTTGGTGGATTACCTTCACTAATTTGTCTGTATACACAACTTTCACGAAGATGACGTGATAAACTCCTTTTTGCAGAAAACCGCGTTTGACACTTAGGACACTCCATTGTCCAGCTTGCAAATCCTTCAATGAAAGTCTAACCCTAATCAATTTCTTTTTATATGCTTAGAAGAAAAGATTGCGGTTTCACTGATGACGTAGATAGTAAACTAACGTGCACGTAATAATTAATGCATGTAGTTCATTATACTTCCCAAGTTCAACACTTATTAATCCGATGAATTAATTGTCCATTTAGCAAACCTTTTACATAGCTCAAACGAAAATATTGCGGTTTTACTGTTGATGTAGATTGTAAACTCGCATACACGTAATAATTAATGCATACAGTTCATTGCACTTGCAAGTTCAACACTTTTGATGAATTAGCAAATTCTGTGTCATCTTTATTCTAGTACTTGACTATGCATAAAATTTCCACATGTAATCACATTCTTTTCTACGTATTAACAGTACTAAATTACAATCTCATTAAGAACAATAACGTCTTTAGTCATTGCTATCAATGTTTGACCGATGGGGTAAGGTCAAGGTCATCCAAGGTCAAGGTCATCCAAGGTCAAGGTCATTCAAGGTCAAGGACATTCAAGGTCAAGGACATTCAAGGTCAAGGTCATCCAAGGTCATTCAAGGTCAAGGTCATCCAAGGTCAAGGTCATCCAAGGTCAAGGTCACCCGAGGTCAAGGTTACTGGTGGTGGGGGTAAGGTGAGATATGGGTCCGTTGGGTAATATTTTATTGCTCAGTTTATTTCCACTTGCTGACTTGCAGTTTCTTTCAAGCTGACTTGCAGTTTCTTTCAAGCTGACTAACGCAGCAGATAACGTTATCGCTTGCACAGTCAACAATTTTTATGCAATTTCGCCGTTACTGACACTTGCAGTTTCAGCCATTTGAATATGTATTTAAAGTATTATTGTCGTAAAATTGCCTTCTACGGATTCCGATATTTTGGTGACAAAGGGTAGCTTTTCGGAGCTGCGCCCTTTGAACGCTGTTCCAACACCCACTTTGAACGCTGTTCCAACCCCCGAAACACAACAGAATCTGACGCGACTACGGAATCGGAGGAAGACTATTTATTCGGCAGTATTATTGCCAAAATTAAGAGCAAGTGTGCCGTTGATAACATGGAAACGGAACAGGCCAAAAACTCTTTTGTTCTTGCTGTGAGGCGCTCCTTACTCATTGAATCAGGGAGGTGTACTGCAAGACTGTTACGCCGAAAATCCTTCATCTCTAAGGAAAAACGGCGCCTAAAAAAGCAACAAGAAAAAACCGCCCAAATGATTGCAGAGTTAGATAAAGCAGAAGAAAAAGCTAACAAAGATATGGACAATATGAAATATCTTTTTGAACTCTTTCCATCGCAAAAATGAGTGATTTTGTGCTTTTTAAATTCTTACCTCTGTATATGTGTATTAGTATATAGTTTTAATATTACTATTGTCAATTTAAAAAATAAATGCCTTATATAAAATGTGTGCGTTTTTTTCAACTTAACAAATATAATTAACCGTATTACGTAAGGTAAGGTTTTTAAAAATAATATCTGAATCAGGAATGATGTTTGCCTATTTAAAATAAATAATTTAAGCAAAATGTGTTCTGAAATAATCAGTTCAAGTTCACTGCTTTGTGATAAGAATAATTGCATTGTCAACATATGACCTCGAGTAGAGATAAAGATATCGGCATTGTCAACCTTACTTCTTTCGTATTACAGTGTTGATTTGATACTCGTATTTAAAAGAAAGACATATTCATTTGTAATTATTGTTTTTATTGTTTTATTAAAATGATTATAATTCATAACTTAAAATAAACCACATTTTTGTAGTCCCCATTTGCAGACGTGGCATTTGGACTGTCGAGCTGGAGGACCATCTATGTGGGTGTGCCATTCGGGACGGTTGTAATGTCCAAAGCCTGGTAATTGAATTTGTAATTCAAACTTGTCTGTGTACTCCATTGGTAATTTAGGCCATGCATATAATAGTTCAACTGGATCAACTCTTGCAATCAAATATTGCAGTGAAAACTTCCTTAGTTCTTCCTCAGTAAAATCACACAATTTTTTCCGTTCATATGCTTGTTCTCTAACTCCATTATTAGACAATTCGGACACCCCACCTCAAGAGATATGATATCCTATACCAATCAATATACCAACAGTGATTATGCAGCAGGCGCCCTTTTACCGGGTAGCTCACAATTATCACAGTAGGTGTACACTTTGATATTTTTTTCTGAGTTGTATTCTTCTAATACACTTTTGCATCTGATGCATAACCATGTACAGGGTTATCCAACGAAAAGGCCCACCCTTATATTTTCTTTATTTTTCGAGTTAGGAAAAAATGTTTCAAATAAAAGTTGTAGTGAATCAAATGAACTCATTTAAAACTCCTGCAAAGAATATACAGTGTGTTCCATAAAAGCGGGACAAACCTAAATTACATTTTTTTAAATGGAACACCCTATATTTTTTTACATTTTTCAAATCTGTGTTTTTTTGTGATTTCAAATATATATATATATATATATGTTGTATCTTATCTTTTA
Source organism: Rhagium mordax (assembly GCA_963680705.1). Taxonomy (NCBI): domain Eukaryota; kingdom Metazoa; phylum Arthropoda; class Insecta; order Coleoptera; family Cerambycidae; genus Rhagium; species Rhagium mordax. Next base: position 41,589,132 of record OY796661.1, on the reverse strand, counting down.
TTGTTTTTTATTTATTGCAAATTTCGTGAACGATATTATTTATAACACCAGCATCTGCATGCGTATCAATCAGTTAGCCATGGATGAAAAACAATTAATTTGACACTTATGTCTTACAGAATACTTGAATAAATTCAAAAAGCAAACTTTTCATCCATGGCTAACCTGATTGATACGCATGCAGATGCTGGTGGTATAAATAATATTGTTCACGAAATTTTCAATAAATAAAAAACAGTAAAAGATAAGATACAACATATATATATATATATTTGAAATCACAAAAAAACACAGATTTGAAAAATGTAAAAAATATAGGGTGTTCCATTTAAAAAAATGTAAGTTAGGTTTGTCCCGCTTTTATGGAACACCCTGTATATTCTTTGCAGGGGTTTTAAATGAGTTCATTTGATTCACTACAACTTTTATTTGAAACATTTTTTCCTAACTCGAAAAATAAAGAAAATATAAGGGTGGGCCTTTTCGTTGGAATACCCTGTACAAACGGGCATAGTGTTTTGAATAACAAGTAAGCTCTGTTTCATTCACTTTAAAGGACTAGTTCAAAAGTGTGGGGTGGGGGGGTACTCACAAGAGGTCAAGGTCATCCAAGGTCAAGGTTATGAGAGGTCAAGGTTATGAGAGGTCAAGGTTATGAGAGGTCAAGGTTATGAAAGGTCAAGGTTAATGGAGGGGGAAGGGGCGTATCTGGAGTGGGGGGTGCCAAAGTGGTGGGGGCAGGGGGCGTGTCAGGAGTGGGGGTGCAAAAGTAGTGGTGGAAGGGGGCGTGTCTGGGGTGGGGGAGGAGTGGGGGTGATCACAGAACTCATTTTTAACCTACTCGGCGTGTGGATTAAGGTGGATTGTGCTGTTTGCAATTGTTAGTTGCTCCATTTGAGGATTCAGGCATATTATCCACCAGGAATTAGCTGCTCTTATGTTGGTTTTGCTGTGGAATATTTTCTGGAAAGTGCAGCTCCGGGTCTTCCCGGATTTGAACAATCCACCATGACTTTTTATTATTTTATATAAAAATAAACATAAACAGTATGCCGACCAGTATATGTAAGTGAGTACGCCACATAAGTCTACTTTTTTTTTATTGTGGCTTGGAATCTATCGTTATACTATCCGTTTTATTATATTCAGGTTGGCGTCTTCCTACCCAAAGCCCTCTTAGGGATAAACTCGTCTAGCAAGGACCACATAAAGCCCATCCTACACCTCAGGTATGGCTAGTTCGTTCTTTTTTTTTGTTGAGAGAGTCTACAGTGTTACTGGGGCACATGGAGGTAAGGTTTACTTTCTTCTGTTTCAGGGCTGCTTGCTTGATGCTGCTTGATGCTTGTTGGATGCTTGCTTGTTTTGTTTGACCGTTACTTGTATTGATCTACTTACTGTCTGGAGTCGGTGTGGCTACTGGTTGTTGCTGGGTGTACCGTTCATTCGCTGTATGTTGGTGGTTGCTACTTGGTTGCAGCTGTCGATTCATTGGTGTTCGTTGATGTCTGTCCGTCTGGAGGACGATATACTGGCGAGAAGGTTACGGCTTCATATGGACTACCACTTGGTCGAGATCTGGTTGGCTGCTGGAGTCTCGCTCATGCTAGCCTGTGTTCCTGGGTTTTGGTTTATGGTGGCTGTTTCCGGTAAGGTGGCGGAAGATAGCTGAACTCAGGTAACTGACGAAATTCTGTTTAATAACTCCCGATGTGTTTCCAGAGGAAACGTTAACGTATTCGGATTTAGTCAATTATTTTCCATGATTCCGTGTAAGTAGTCACTAGTGTACCGTGTACCTTGATACTTTGTTCTTAATTTTTTTTGTCTACGAAACCTTTTGATAAATTTAGGCAGCAATCATAGATAATTTTTTTTGTGTATATATGAACAATAGCACAAAGTTAATAAAAAATGGCCTACTCATCAACTGTGAAGATAAATGTTCTCTCGACAAATTGAAAGAAAATTTAAATAAAAAAATCGGCACTCGCTATGATGTCTGTGAACCAAAAAAGCTGAACCCTAGATTAACTGTGTTTGGCGTAAATAATGAAGACCTTGGAAATCAAAACTTGATAAAAAACATAATTTTTGATAATAGTTTGGAAGCCAATTCTGAAGATATAAAGTTCGTTACCAAATTAAAATATAAGTCTGTTCATAATATTGTTCTTGAAGTCACACCTGTATTGTTTAAATTTATGTTAACACGTGGTTATCTATATATACGGTGGACAAAACATGCCGTAAAAGAGCATTTAAATCTATCGCGTTGCTTTAAATGCTGTCAATATGGTCACCTAAAAAGGGAATGTAAAAGAACATCTGATACGTGCTTTAAATGCTCTGGATCTCATGAATCGAAATTATGTAATTCAGATAATATTTGTTGCATAAATTGTACAAACTTCAATGCTAAATTAAAGTATAACTTCTTAACTAATCATGCAGCGAATGACCCCCTATGCGCATTCTAAGTAGAACAATTAAAAAACAAAATTAATTATGAATAATATTACAATAAATAAGAACTTTAAAATTGGTCACTTAAACGCTAGATCATTCATTGTCTACTGGGTTTGATCATTTCTCAAATTTAGTATTACATAATTATTTTGATGTTATGTGTGTCTCCGAAACATGGTTAAACGATAACATTCCCTCGCAGATTATAAATATTCCTGGGTATGACTTTGTGCGTAAGGATAGATGCGATAGAGGTGGTGGTGTTGGTGCCTATGTAAATAATTCAATACCATACAAGAATGTTTTTAGCGACTTTAATATTGTAGATGGAATAGAATACTTGTGCATTGAATTGAAACTAGGAAGCATTAATTTTCTATTATGTGTGGTATATAGAGTTCCAGGCAACAACTGTAATTTGTTTGTTGATTTTCTCGATGATTTTTTATCTTACGTAACTCCTCAGTATGATAATATAATAATTTCAGGTGATATAAATGTCGACCAAAGTTGTGGAAATCCGGTTGATGCTTGTATGTCATCCTACGATTTTATACAAGTCATAAAAGAGCCTACTCGTGTAACTCAAACATCAGAGAAAATATTAGATGTAATTTATTTGAATAATATTGATTTATTTTCTAGCTCAGGCACTCTAAATGCAGATTTAATATCCGACCACCGCATGGTGTTCTGTGAATTAAATTTAGCAGTACAAAAAAGAAAACCAAAAATTGTTACATATAGGGCGTTTAAAAATTTCAATTACGATGATTTCTTAGTCGATCTAAACCGTATTCAATGGGATAATATCTATTATATGAATGATATTGATTCGAAAGTCAGTTTCTTGACAGAAAATATTTTGGTTTTATTTAATAAACATGCACCGTTCATAACAACGCGTATTACAAAGCCCTACACTCCTTGGCTGACCGACGCTATAAGACAAATGATGAAAGAACGCGATAAAGCTCTTAGTAACTATAAAAAAAATAAAACTATACCAAACTGGAACTATTACAAACAATTAAGGAACTTTACTTTACAATCTATTAGACTTGAAAAAAGCGCTTATCTGTCATATTACCAAAATAGATTAAATAGCAAATATTTGTGGAATGCTGTACGCAAATTAAACATAAAACGAAGCAATGCTAATGTTATTCCAGATAATTTAAAAAACGTTGATGATATCAATTCATATTTCACTTCAGTTTATAGTCCCCTTGAAAACTGTCCTGCAACTGTAGACTACTATATGAACAATAGATTTCATGATGAGACTTCCTTTAACTTAAAGTTAGCCACAGTACATGAAATATATGAAATAATTCACGACCTTAAATCAAATGCTTACGGTAGCGACAATGTAAATGCTTACATGCTGCAACTGTGCTCCCCTGTAATATGCAAACACATCACCCACATCGTTAATTCTTGTTTGGAATCTGGATATTTTCCCCACTTATGGAAAACAACTATTATAACCCCGTTACCAAAAATTAGTTCTCCTAAAGCCTACTCTGATCTAAGGCCAATCAGTATCTTAACGGCACTTTCGAAAATTCTAGAAAAATTTATTCAGCCACAAATTTCCAAATATGTTATAGACAATAATATAATTTTTCATTTACAATCCGGCTTTCGAAAGGGTCATAGTACTGTAAGTGTATTGGCAAATGTTACAGATGATATTTTAAAATCTTTAGACGATGGTAATGCTTCGACATTGGTGCTATTGGACTTTTCAAAAGCATTTGACACTCTAGATCATTCCCTGCTATGTGCGAAACTCAACTATTTCGGTTTCAATGAAGTTTTTCGAGTCCTACTTATGTAACAGATATCTAACTGTGAAATTGGATAATGACTTTTCAAATATTACTAAAATTACCTCTGGCGTTTTTCAAGGATCTGTTTTAGGTCCTATATTATTTCTAATATATACTGCCGACATTTTTAATACTGTGAAGCATACAAAAATGCAATGTTATGCCGACGACACACAGTTAACATGTTCTTTCGCTCCGCATGACATAAGAAATACTTCTGACAACATAAATCGCGATCTAAAAGCCATTGAATAGTATTCCAGAAATCACAACTTAAAATTAAATGCTGATAAATGTGTAGCAATGTGTTTCTGTAATAAAAAAAATAGTAACTTTGTAAAAGAGAACATAAACCTAAAAATTTCTGATAAAAACCTTTCTGTTGTGAATAAAGTAAAAAGTTTAGGCCTCATTTATGATGAGAATCTGAGATTTAAAGAGCACGTGAACTTAATAGTAAAGAAAGCTTACGTTGCTTTAAAATTATTGTACAACAATATAAGCATAATAAATTTTAAGTTGAGGAAAAAACTTTGTGAATCACTTGTTTATTTATTTATTTATTTATACATCCTAACAGGCCTAACGGCCTAATTACAAGGATATAAAACTGCAACATGAATAATTATTGTTATCATATAATGACTGAGTTATCTAGTCTTAATACAAGAGACAAAATAACACAAAACCATAGAAATAGTAAAGAAATATTATCCTAATTATTTAAAAAAAGAAAAATAGAAAACAAGTAGATACTAAAAAGTATTAATTAGCTAAGGTCATTAAGTATGTAGAGACAGTTTTATTAAATTGATTAAGTGGTAAGGTCCACTCCAGATCTATCAGGGAGTCGACATTGTTGGCTAGCCGAAGCATGGTTATGAAAGGGGATTGTGAGGTGGTTAATGCCATTGGCACCTTAAATTTTAATGGACACCTAGTTTGTCGTGCAGGTATATTAAATGGTATGAGGGCTAAAATAGTTGGCGCATTAATTAGGTTATTTAAAACTTTATATAAAAACGTAAGTATTACTATCTTACGCCTTATATCCAGAGATATAATATTGAATTCAGTTCTTAGGTATGCTGATCTAACATATTGATAATTAGGTCTAATATGATACTTTTTGTAATACAAATATCTAAGAAATTTATTCTGTATCTTTTCAAGTGTATTCAAATAAATTTGTGGTTGCGAGTGCCAGATGATTGACGCAAATTCAAGTTTAGACCTTACAAATACATGGTACAGGGTGGTAATTGTTTTAATGTTGGTAAAGGCAGATGTTTGTCGTATAATAAACCCTAACATACGATTTGCAGATGCTGAAATATTTTCTATATGTTCAGAGAAAGAGAAACGGGAGTCATACGTAACTCCCAAGTCTTTAACTTTATTTGTCCTCTTTAAATATGCATCACTCATCTTGTAATCATACACAATGGGATCCCTCTTTCGGGTGATTGTTAGTACAAAACATTTTTTTATATTAAATATCAATTTGTAATCACAGCTCCATTTGTGAATACTATCTATATCCCTCTGAAGTTCCACACAATCATTATCCGTTTCAATTTTTTTGAAAATTTTAAAATCATCGGCAAAAAGTAAGCATTTTGAAAATTTCACAACCGAGGGTAAGTCATTAATAAATAATATAAATAATAATGGGCCCAAGTTTGATCCTTGTGGAACTCCAGAATTTGCAAAATATTTTCCAGAAGTATTCCCATTATGCCTAACTACAAAACACCTATTCTGCAAATAACTTCTTAGTAATAACGTCATTTTTGCAGACAATCCAAATTTATTTAACTTTTGTAATAAAACATCATGATCAACTTTATCAAAGGCTTTACTAAAGTCTGTGAATATAGTGTCAAGTTGACTTTTTTTTTCCAGTGAATCATAACCGCTATAAATAAATATAAATAAATTACTGTTAATTGATTTTTTTGCTACGAAACCATGTTGCTCATCGACTAATATATTTTCAACATGCCTATATAAGTGAGTATATATGATTTGCTCAAATAATTTAGCCGGAGCACACATTATTGAAATACCCCTGTAATTCTCCATGTCCACCCTGTCTCCTGACTTGTGAATCGGAGTACATACTGCTAGCTTCCATGCAGTGGGAAAATTTGAGGTTTTCAATATTAAGTTGTAAATATGTAGTAATGGAATCTTTAGCCATTCTTGGCATCCCTTTATTATGTACGGAGGTATTCCATCAGCTCCAGCTGCTTTTTTAGGTTTCAGCTTTTTGATAGCTGCGATGTACTCCGATTCACCAATCAGGTCCAGATGAAATAGACCATTGGAGAAATTTTCACTTTCCTCTGGAAAGTCCACTTTATAAATCGGTTTATCAACATTATACACTGATGAAAAAAATTTTGCAAAATATTCCGCTGTTTCATTATCATTTATTTTGTCCCCTTTATATAAATATTCGTTAGTATTTGAACAACCCTTTTTCTTTTCCTTCATGTAATTCCAAAATATATTAACATCAGTGGTTAAATTTTGTTCAATATTCTTTAAATAGTTATTATAGGCAGCTTTTGTTAAGTTTTTTAATTTCCTTCTGATTTCTATATATTTATTATTCTGATATTCTGAAACATTTCTTACTTTTTTATACCTATTTTTTTCTTTCAATAAATCTCTAATTTCCTTATTAAACCAAATAGGGTATTGCCCATATTACAGTATTGCAACGTCGTATATTATAGTTGTTTAGATACGGTGACGAAAAATCGGTTGCAAAAAATACAGAACAGTTGTTGCCGTTTTGTCTACCGCATTCGGAAATTTCATCATACGTCTAAAAAATTAAATGATCTTGGGTGGTTACGAGTTGAAAATGTCTACAAATATAACATGCCTTTGCTTACTCACCGCATTTTATGTACCTCTTCACCATTGTATCTTCGCAAAAAGATAATATTTAGGAATAATATTCACGATTTAAATCTGAGGCATATAAATAAATTGTCGTTACCATCATATCGTTTAGCCCTGTTTCGCAGATCTTTTTCTTACAACTCTGTTATTATCTATAATACCATAAAAGATGTCCTAAAATGTCTTTCTGTAGACAATTTTCGTAAGCAAATAAAAATTAACCTACTCTCAATTCAGTTAATTTAATTTTCTTTTTTCTTCCTTTATATTATTTTATTTTATATACCTACATTTTACTTATATCAAATGTAAGGTACGTAATATCTTTTGGGACTTTGTTAATTAGCATATGTGTTTTGTGTACTTATATGATTTAGTTACTTATTTTTATTATGTTTATATATATTTTATTAGTTTAAGGTTGAGTAGAGTAGCCTTGGCTAGACTTCGCCTTATGCGAATGTATGTATTTAGTGTGTTATACATGCTTCTCAATAAAGACTTTATTATTATTATTATTATTATAGAGCGAGTAAACAATAACCCTGAGCTATACCCTCAATGGTATGTAGAGAATAACAATCTTTACAAGTATGTTAGAAGCAAACACAACATTAATACTAACTTTAGAGAATGGAAACTCGTGATACCCAAAGAAAACCGTTTAAATATATTAAAGGAAAATCATGACTCCCCATTATCGGCTCATTTTGGTTGCAACAAAACCTATAATCGCGTGTGTGGGAAATACTACTGGCCAGGCATGAAGTCTGACATTAAAAAATATGTTTATAAATGTGAAATCTGTAATCAACAAAAGGTATCTCAATTAGGACAAATCGGACTCATGGGCGCTCCTAAAAATATAAATCAACCCTTTCAGCTCCTTTCATGTGACATTGCAGGACCGTACCCAAAATCTAAATTAAATAATTGTTATCTTTTAGTGGTGATAGATTGGTTTACCAAATTCACTTTCATTCATCGAATGAAAAGGGCCACCGCTAAAGAAATATGTAACTATATCGAAAATCATATATTTTTAACGTTTGGTGTACCGCAGGTGATGATACAGGACAATGGATCTCAGTTTATATCTAAAGAGTTTAAAAGTTTGTTATCTAAGTATTCCATAAATCACACGTGGTATAACGCTAGATATCACCCACAAGTAAATAACGTTGAGCGAGCTAATAGGGTAATAGGCACTGCTATTAGATCATACATTAAAGAAAATAATAGGGAATGGGATGAACTCATACCTCAGATTGCAAATGCAATAAATACTAGTGTTCATGAAGTAACTGGCTATTCACCAGCAATGTTAACTTTCGGTAGAGAACCTCCCATATCTGGCGATTATTATGGCAAAATACCTTCTAAGAATAAGGCACCTTACAATTTTGAAAGTAGGGACAAGTTAGCTTCGGAATTACAGAAATTACCAGAGTTATATAAAGAAGTCGCTAATCGAATTTCGAGATCTTATCAGAGAAATCAAAAATATTATAACCTTAGAAAAAGAAATATTGAATTTAATGTTGGAGACACCGTGTATAAAAAGAATTATGTTCTATCAAACGCTGGTAATTATTTTTCCTCAAAACTTGCACCGAAATTCATTAAATGTTTTATTCATAAAAAAATCTCCCCTTTTATCTACGAGCTGGTAGATGAAGAAAATAAAAAACTGGGCAGATATCATGTCAAAAACTTGAAAGAGGCCCCAGACGATGATCCCAATTGTATCTGGTAACCCAGGCATTTTTTTGTATCAAATATTTTAGTCTTGGTGCCTTGATTGTGAATATTGAATATGTAACCTAAATTTCCTTTTTCTAGTTATCTCTCATATAGTGCTATCTTGTAACGTTAGTTTATGATATATCACTTTGCTGTTATGTTATATCTTTGTATGCTACTTAATATAGTTTTTTAGCTTAGGTTTTGCTTTTGTACTAGTTTAAGAATTATGTACATTTTAAGTTTAAGGATATTGTGTACTGTTACGGTTTTGGTTAAGCTGGTGTTTCAAAAAAAAAAAATATATAGGATATATATTTTTTTGTTGACGAAGGAGGGTATTTGTAACACTACATGTTATGTAGGTTACAAGCAAAACTGAATCACCGCTGGTGTTCTAGTTCTCCAGTCATATTTGTAAATTTATTGACCGTTGGTGTAATAAGTCTCCGCCCAACAGGTGAACGTCACTTTTCCAAAACTAGTCATTTGACCAACTAATTAAATTTCATTCCACACTAGTAAAATCAGATAAAGCCTAGACCTGCATTCATAGACCTGTTCCATAATAGTTGACATTTATATAAAACCTTATTACAAAAGGATCAATTTAAAATCAATTGTCCTCTGAAATCTTAATGCGCATGACGGGTAAGATTTAAACGGCACGCATGCTTGCGAGTAGGAATATCTTTCTTTTGGTTTCTATACCGCTACGAAGCAAGTAGTAATCTATGCTATAAGTTTTTACCATGTGGTAAAGTTTAAAAAAGTAGCGAATTCAATCCCTTAAATGGATATCTCGTCAACTAGGTAATATATTTGTTTAATTATTAAAATCAATTAATGTAATAACTTCGGTTTTCCTTATTTTTAGACGTTCCTGATTGGATTTATTTATTTATCGATTTATCGATTTATTTATTTATTGATTAATTTATCGATCTAATTATTGATTGATTTATCATTTATTTAGTTATTCATTTATGTACCTATTTACTGGTTACATGTTATTTTTCTCTTTGAGAAATTTCACTTATTGATTTGATTATCAATTTACCGATTTGCTTATCGATTTATTCACTTTCTTATGGATTATAATGTTTCTACATTATCATCGTTTTAATTAAAAATTTTCAAACTGATTTTGAACTTGGAACACCGCATTTTATTCGTCCTGTTTTAATGGATTTTAACAACTTGCCCAGTTATTATAATAGACAACGTTAGAGCCACCATCTTGTATTTTACAAAATTATATTATTCCGAAGTCGTCCAGTGTTAATAGAAGTTTTTATACCGCAATGCCGCATACCTTGTTTTTATGAAGAATTTTTTATACCTACCTTCGAACATTTTCCTCGAATTTAACATTTGAATGATGCGACCCCTGTCGACTCTTATTGGAACATAGTGTTGTGAATATAGTTAAGCAACTTACCGACATTCGTTGATCTGTCAACATAACCTGTATCCTGTATTACAAATCCAACTGATTTTGGTGTTCAGTATTTAATAAGAATGGAATAGTGGAATTATTATAATGGTCAAATGGTTAATTAGTGAAAGGATGGAGTACATTCATTATGTTACGTAGGATGTTGTTCATGGACAACTTTTGGATATTACAAGCTCAATTTCTCCTTACTGGAAATTCATTAAGATAAGTACTAAATTGATTTAATTTCTCCTTTGTCAACAAAGACTTTAGTGATTACTGCATACAGCAGGATTTTTTAGTGTTTCTTAACTAAAGTATTATGTAAACCCGGTTGAAACCATTCAGAAATTTTGTTATACTTATAGTAACGTGTAATAAATTTTAAATTGTTTAGAAATTTTGTAGGCAGTGGCCTAATGTTTGCTAGGAAGCAACACTTAGAGAGCTCTCTAAATACTTTTTTTAATCTGACGAGTGTCAAAACTTTATAATACATTACGTGTATTAAATTTTGAGGGGCAACCAGTTTTGTCTAAAACCTCTTGGCGTGTGCCATATCTTATCTGTACTGTTTCGGTGTATAGAAATTGAAGTTTCGACACCCAGTTGTGTCCTTTTAAATTAATTTAGTTAGTTGTACGAAAATAGTGTGACAAGTTCAAGTCATTTTATCTCTTATTTATGTAGTCACTGTACCTAGTTATTAGTTCTTATTGAGTAGCATAACTTATTCTACATTTCTGTTTTATCGAAATCTTGTCTCAACCGTAAGCTTTAATGTTATATCATTAGATTATTATTAACTCGTAACTCTACTTCCCTTTTATCTTATCTTGCAGAATTTATCAGTCATCGCTGTAACTTTCTCTTAACCTTTACTGAGAACGGTATATTTTGGTATCTTACAGATTATCGCTAGTGTAACCTTGTTTCATTGCGGATATATATTTTAAATATACTTCTACCTTTTCTCTTGCATTTTAAGCCTACCCAAGTTATTATTTTAATCAAGTTCACCAGCAGGCCCGTTTGAGCTGAACGGCAGTCTAACGTTTGCTGCTATCGGAGGGGCATAACCTCAAATTTTGACTAATTCGAGTTGCCTAGCGGCGTGACGTTATATTTTTATTGAAGGGGCATGACCTAATTCTGTAATTTCACATGTACTTAACCTTTTCAACTTATATTTACTTGCTATTTTGGGTTTGCACCCCTGTCAAAGTAAGGTAGAGTCTCATACGTTTTAGACAAGATTTGTTTTTAAGTGTCATATCGTAAGTGTTCCTTACTTATTACCTATCTATTCATAGTAATCTTATTTCACACTAACCTTACTATATCTTTTGTTATACTAACATTACTTGTATAAGTTAGTTTATTTATTAAACTTAGTATTTACATTTTAGCCTTTTCTTTGTTTCTTGAATTCACTAAGAAGTGAAGTGAAGTGAAGGTAAAGATACCTATTTGAGTTTTATTAAGAAACTCATTATCTTTTATCTTCAGCCTTACTAGAAGGCTTGGCGCCCAAAACCTTCTGAATTTTCAAACTCTGAATAACACAAATTTGATTTACAACATAACAAGTTAGACAACCAACCACAGTCATTTGGTATATCGAAAACCCTTACCCCGACTCTCGCCTCCGAATATACTGACTAGCCGAGGTAAGTTTACTTTATGAGGTGATCCTAAATCGCCCAATCCAGAACATCGTGATCAGCCCCATAATATACCTTTTGTTTTGTTAGGTAAAAGTATTATAATTTTAAAGCACGAAATAATCGAGGAATGTGGTAATAAATCCCAAAAAAGAAAAGGAAAGAAATCAATTTCAACATTCATAACATTATAGCAACACCAAATAATAATTATATCATATGTGATGAAATATTCTGTAGCAAAACTTGAAGCATTATTGTAGGTGACTTTAATTTAAATTATTTAAGTAATGATTATTACTGTGTAAAATTAAAAAAATATGTTAAATACATTTGGTATTAAGCAACATGTCACAGAATTTACTAGATGTACAAATATTAGCTCAACTATAGTGGATTATGTACTTACTAATTTAGATAATATCCTTGTAAGCATTCATGATATTCCAAAAATAACTGACCATTCGGTTATTTCTGTAAATTTATGTAGAGATAAAGTTGAAACAGAGATGGAGATTATTAAATCGTTTAGAATCCTTAATGAAGTAAATATGTATAAGATAAATCTCAAATTGATATCTTCCCAATTTCTACTTGATTGCACTGATGTAAATAGAATATACAGATAAGTCCAGGATGCTTCGAACACGACAGGGATTGGGACGAATATACGAGTGACCGACAACTCGCCTTAGTTCGAAATGTGTACAATTAGGAGAAGGGCGGCTGTGACACTGGCCACTCATTCACTGGTGAGCAGTCGGCTCGGCAGACAAGACTGTCTGTTGTTAGTTTCTCATGTTGGGATGTAGAACTCATGTCTGAAAGAAATTCAACGTTTCGAAATTTTTTTAACTTCAATATTCATCCTAGATAGGATTAATTATTGTAATTTAAAAAAAATCTCAAAACACATTTAAATATTTCCATTGTTTGTTTTTTCGCAACAAAAATGTGATTCTACAACATACAATTAATTGTCGCTGCACCTCGAGTGTTGCAAATACAATGAAACAAATAAGAGATAAGAAAATGGAATAAGAAATAAGAGAAAGTTTTAAATACACAATACTCTGCGCGATAATATATTAGTGCTTATTCGATTTAAAATTCAACTGTTCAAATTGCTCCTTGTTTTTCGGATATCTTTATTTGTTAATTCTATTCCATATTTTTTATTTCTTATTTCTTATCTCTTATTTTTTTCATTGTGTTTAGGCCTTAATAAAAATTATTATAAAAGAATCCAAACAAACAACAGTGTGTCCGCTTGCCTACTACGGGCACAAGTAAATCGCGCAACCTAATACTCATGTTTGAACCTCCTCGGTCTTTACTGTATAATAATTTATTAGTTACCTGTCAATACATTGTAAATAACATTGCACCTTGTAACCCCAGACTTATAAATCTAATTTGCCTTATGGACTTCTGGGTTTAAAAGCTTATTTTACCTGTCGGCTGCTCAGATTTTTCCGGTGGGTCGTGAGTCAGAATATGGTGTTTAATAAATTAATAAACTTATTATTAAATCTGGTTAAAACCCTTATTTGTTAACAAAAAAACTTGAAGAGTGCACTTTAAGTTTCTAGCTTAGTAAGATTTAAAACTGCAAGTTATAAGAGATTAAAAGTTAATGAATTATTTATCAAGTAAAATTAAGATAAATTAAGATAATTCTTGGGCGCCAGCTACTAAAAAATTAGTAACAATTTGTATGATATCAGATTTTCACAACAAGAGAAATAAAACGATTTAGCTCAAATAAATAGTATATTAACAAATAGAATAAATATTGAACATTAACAAATTACTCTTAACAATGATAAAAAATATATATAGTTACCTGAAGGGCAAAACAATGAAAATAAGTGGCCTGAAGGGCTATCACAATAGAAAATGAATGAAAAAAAATATTTTATCAACTGCAAGGCTTACATTTACAAGAAACAATTAACTGGCAATTATTTGTTACGCTGGAACCGAAGACCTGATGATGGAAATATGTTCTACCACAGACTTACAGACCTTAACTTCCAAGGATTTCCACGATGATCTATTCCCTTGCCAAGATGGCCTATGCTGGTGTATACTGATCTTCTGGGTCTAGCTAGACTTCACCTGCACCTGGGAAAGATGTAACCAATCCTGGATAAGATAATAGGATAATCTGGAGTTCAGTCTGATGTGGTCTGGTAAAGTTGAATCTGTCGAATCCTCTTCTTGGTCTCGTTCAATAAAACATAAATATACCAGTGTCAAAAATGTACAAAGTAAAGTTGGAAATATGCAAGTTAGCTTACGGCTGATAAAATTAGAAAAAAACTTACTGAAGGCAAGTTTCTTCTAGAAAGGTTGACTAAACAATTTAGCTGACTAAACAATTTAGCAAAGATTATAATAAATCAATTATTATAATTACAAAGATATGAATTTATTATTTTATTTTAAAAATAACTCAAGATATAAATTATAATAAATTAATTATTATAATTTCGAAACTATGAAATTATTATTTATTTAGAAATTACTCGAGATATAGCTAGATATAGCTAGACACGATTAAAGCAAAAAATAATTCCTATGAATAATAATAATAATAATAATAATAATAATTTATTGGTGTTATCTATACAGAGTATTTCCACACGTCAATATAGTACATGCTCACAAACAATGTCGCAGTCTCCCACAAGTTACATGTCAGAGAAATTGTTTGCAAGATATTTTTCTAAGTTATAAAAAGCCTTTTTTTTTTAGGTATGTTTTGACTTTTAAATTTAAATTTAAATTGATTAGCGTTTAGGTTTTTAACATTTGTTGGTAACACATTGAAAAATTTGATGCAGTAGTATCTAGTGCCATTTCTTGCTCTTGTGAGACGTAAGAAATTTTGCTCGATTTTTTCATTGTTTCGAGTGTGGTAATTGTGAGTTTCATTGTGGGTTGTGTAGTTGTTTATATTTTGTTTTATAAAAAGGAGGCATTCAAGGATATAGACACATGGTACCGTGAGTATACCGAGCTTAACGAAATATTCCCGACAATCTGCCTGATATCTGAGTCCTGCAATGATCCTGATACATTTACGTTGTATACCAAAGATTATGGTTGTGTGAGCCGAGTGTCCCCAGTTGAGTATGGCATAGGTCATGGTTGAATGGAAATAACTGTGATATGCAGTCATTAGAATACTACTGAGATACTGAATTCGACAGGTTTCGTATTAAGTAACATTTCTTCGATAGTTGGCTTGACAGATTTTCAACATGCTTGTCCCACTTTAATACTGGATCAAGGTAGACACCCAAGAATTTTATACAATTCACATCATTTGTATTGGCATTTAATTGTCTTAAGGAGAAGTTGAGTGATTGCGTCTTGCTATCATTTGGGCTGAGCTTGTTTGTTAAAAACCAGTTCTTGATATTTGATTGGGTTAAATCAGTACTATGCATTAAAGTCTCAAGTGAACTATTGCATTCAAGTATGGTAGCATCATCTGCAAAAAGTATGAAAAGAGCATTCAGGTCACATTTGGCCAAATCGTTTATATAAATAAGGAAAAGAATCGGTCCTAGGACAGATCCCTGAGGTACTCCATGTATGATTTGTTTTTTTTGTGATTTATGCATGTTGTAGGAAACATATTGGCTTCTATCAGAAAGATATGATTGTATCAGTTTGAGGCTGTTGTTGTCAAATTTGTAGGTAATTTTTTAAAAAGGATATTATGGGATACACAGTCAAATGCTTTCGTTAAATCATAAAAAGTAGCTCTGGTGAAATCTTTACGTTCAAAGTTGCTAAGCACAACCTCTGTAAATTTATTTATTGCAAGAGTGGTGGAGCGCTTGTTACGAAATCCATACTGTCCTGAGTAAAAAAGGTTATTTTCTTCGAAATATTTGTTGATTTGATTTTTGAGGAACGCTTCAAAAATTTTTGCAATGATTGGCACCAATGATATTGGTCGATAATTGGTTGGATCGTCAGTGATGTATCGGAACAACCTTGGATAGTTTAAGAATCTTTGGAAAGTATTGGAGGATATGCATTGGTTAATAAGTTTTGTTAAAGGATAGATGATTAGGTTCGTCAAGGTTTTTATGATTTTAACACTAATGTTATAGGCATCTTTACTCTTGCTATTTTTTAGGTTGTTTATGATATCTCTAATTTCATTATATGTTGCTTCTCCGAACTGGAATGATGAGTTAACTTCACTACTATCTAGGTAGTAATTGGGATCATCATTGGTGTCGGTAATTTTAGTGATTATGTGAATAGGAAATTATGTTAGAGAAAGGAATTTGTTAGATTATGGAAATTTAATAACAGTAATTAAATAGACAAATCACAATAAGGCACTCAGAAAATGAAGTTTTAATACTGCCAAAACGCAATCTTTTCACAAATAGGAAATATGTGAACCACAAAATAATACTATAATTAAGAAAGTAAAAATTTAGGTAATCTGATTTTTAAAACCAAATTAATTAGATTACTAATTAAAGTTAATTTCCACTATTTAATGTAGAACGATAGAAAACAATAAGTTTTATTTAATTCTCCCAATTGGAGTGGGAAATGGTAAGAAATACTTTAATTATTCAATTAAATTACGATAATTAGGTAATAACTATGAATTTTAATTAATTCAAATCGTATTAAAATATATAGGAAATAATTTAAATATTAAATTAATTACGAAAAATTACAATAATCAAATTATAAGATAAGATAAAAACTAATATTTTCCGTTAAGCGGAAACTATTAATTTCGAGGAGTTTTTACCACCTTCCGCAACGAAAAAGAGATCTGTGCAAGTGCATATATTTTATGAATAACTTGATAAAGATAATAACGATAATTGCAAATTTTAACTGCAAAAGATAATAAGGAACGATAATAAAATAAGTTCACTCGCAAGACGACACCACGTGTAGATATTTGCATGAAATCAATCACGCGTGAAGAGCACTAAATTTTGCTAAAATGCCGGCGTTAAACACACCCAATTGATAAATTCGATTTAAATCGATATTTACCACATTTGACTGTAATAAATAACCAACATGCTAAATATTTACTAGGCTACGTATTGCAAATAATACTTAATAACGATAAGATACAGATAAATTCTACATCCGAGAAAGATAATTAGGTACTCATAAAAATTGCACTTACCAGAACGGAAGATAGGAAAGAACTGGTGGAAACGGTCAGGATCGAGAACGTTTCAGTGCCGTCGACGCGCGCATAACATAGCTACATTTGATTGTCTCCGGGTAGCAACCCGTTGTAACCGTAATTTACCAAATTATCGTTACAACCTATTAAAACATATACTGTTAAGTCAAATTGCTTACCTTGGTATGATTGTGAAGTGAAGAGTAAATGTAGAGAAAGGGACTTAAACTATCAAATGTTTGTTCGTAATAAAAATGAGATAAATTGGCAAAATTACAAAAAACTCCACAACGAAGTTGTAAATCTTCTAAAGCAAAAGAAACAGCAATATTATTATAATAAAATAGATAGTTATAAAAATGATCCTATTAGAATGTGGAAAACTCTGAAAACACTTATTAATACTAAAAATAACACATCCAATTTTAATAATGGCATACAGTTTGATGTTAAGGGTGAAATAAGAACAATAAAAAGTAACACCAAGATAGCTGAACAATTTAATGTATATTTCATAGATAGTATAAAAGATATAATTGATACGATTGATACCGGCGTGGAATGGAATAACAATAACAATGTTTTAACTAACTTTTCTAAATTTAGAAAAATTGAATTAAAAGAATTAAGTAATATTGTAAATGGTTTGGACGGGAAATGTTCAGTTTATGAAACAACGAATGGTAAATTTTTAAAAGAAACTTTTAGTGTTATTGGTCATATATTACTTAACGTTATTAATACATCTTTGCAAACAGGTATATTCCCAAATGACTTTAAAGACTAGCATACTAACACCAATTCAAAAAGTTTTAAATACTAATAAATCATGGAAATTTCGCCCAATTAACACATTGCCATGTATTGAAAAGGTTTTAGAGCTTGTAGTGTACCAACAGCTAACAGAATATCTCACTAGTAATAACTTATTAATGGTTAATCAATCTGGTTTCCGCAAGAGACATTCATGCCAAACGGCATTACAACTAACCATAACTAAATGGAAACAAGACATTGACAAAGGTGAATATGTTATTGTCGTTTTTTTAGATTTAAAGAGGGCATTTGAAACCATAGATCGCTCCTTATTATTAAAAAAGCTTGAGAGTTATGGTATTCAAGGTACAGTTCTGTCTTGGTTAGAAGATTATTTATTAGACAGGAAGCAAATGACTAAAATTAATGATAAATTATCTGAAGCCAAAATTAATGGTATACCTCAGGGGAGTGTGCTTGGACCCCTGCTATTTTTAATTTACATCAATGATATAATAGCACATCACGAATGTGACTTTATACATCTTTTTGCAGATGACACTCTCTTGTCGGTATCCAGTAAAAATCTAAGTTTTGCAATAAACAAAATGAATAAATCTCTTGACCAAATTCAGAAATACTTAAATACATATAAACTGAAACTAAATGTAGCAAAAACTAAGGCCATGATATTAACAACTTCTAATAAATATAATACCATTAACTTTCAAAATATTAAAATTAGCATAGATAATAATACAATTGTTAACTGAGTTCAAGTACCTTGGTTTTATGTTGGGTAATTGCCTTTCATTTAACGCTCATTTTAATTATATATACAAAAAAATAACTAAGAAAATGTACTTCTTTTCTAGAGTATCCTATAATTTATCTCCATATTCTGCAATAACTATTTACAACACAATCATATTACCTCACTTTGATTACTGCGCTACTTTAATGTATTCCTTTAATGAAACTAAAATAGCAGCCCTTCAAAAACTGCAAAATCGTTGCATGAGAATCATTTTAAAATGTAATAGATAGGTACACTAATATCTCGCTTATGCTAAATATACATTACAGTGGATGTCAGTTCGTGATAGACTGTTTTATGTGTCTATGATTTGTATCTTTAAAGTATTGAATAATTTAACTCCAAATTATTTACAAGAATTTATTACTTTTAATTTCCAAATAAATAACTATTCAACAAGGAGTAGTAATAACTTACATATATCTAGAGCAAATTTTGCTAATACGTCAAAAATGTTGTTTTATAAAGGTTTAGATGATTATAATAAACTCCCTATCTCTGTAAAAAATTCAGTAACTCTTCAAGAATTTAAATCTAAAATTAATGAGCACATTAGAACAAGATGATTTATTAAATTATTAGTAGTAAGTTATATTTAAGAGATATGTAGTTTGTATTTTTATAGTCGTATGCATTATCTAAATGTTATATTAACAATGTTATATTCACAACTACTATTCATCGTATGTATTATATATTAGGACTTAGGCCTACTTCAATAAACATTATTATTATAATTTTTTTTTTTTTTTTTTTTTTTTTTTTTTTTTTTTTCCGTTTCCGGAAGAAAGTGCTGGACAGTCTCCCTGTGGCCTCCGACACCACACAGAGAGAGCGCCAGCGAATAATCTACAGCAACTCCCCACATCCCGCAGGGTTAGTCACTGTAGATTCCAGACTCGTGCGCCCTAAGTAGACGAAGGGATCCCAGGATGACCGCTTTCTGCATTTGACCAGCCAACCATTCTGCCGATGTTTGGCAGGCAGGCATGGTCTTCAATGCGGAGAGCAGCGTGGGCTTCATACCTCCGAGTACACCGATTATCAGGACGACCATTTTGACAGAGTAGCCTGGGTATAGCACTTGGAGCTCGTACCGGAGATCTCTGTATTTAGTCCGTTTCTCCTCCTCCTTCAAGGCGATGTTTGTCTCAGCAGGTGCTGAGAACTCGATGACATACATCACCTTGGTCTGATGGTCGAGGAGGACTATGTCAGGCTTATTGGCGTGAATTCGCCTGACGGTCGGGAACGAGTAGTTCCAGTAAATCCGGCATTTCTCGTTCTCGACAACGGACTCGATATCTCCGGGGACGTAAGGCAGCACTGGTGTTTGGTCTATCTGGTACGAGTGCCGTAGATGATAGTATAGCACTCGTAAAGCCGCGTTATGTCGTTGGATGTAGACCGAAGTCGCATAAATCGGGCATGCAGATAATAAATGCATGAGCGACTCCGGCGCCTGACGGCAGGTCCTGCAGTTGATATCAGGTACCTCTACACCCATCACGCGACTGCGATAGACCAATGTGTTAATAACACCATCTTGGCAGGCCACAATGTATCCCTCGGTCTCCGACTTCAGCCCCGCTGACCTTAAAAATGCGAAGGTCAGCTCTGTCGATAAACCCAGTGCTTCTATGTTGTTATAGAAAACACCGTGCAGGGGTTTATCGACATGCTGCCTGAACAGATTTCTCTGTTCGGCAGCTTTGATGTGGGCTGTCAGACGATTAGGCGGAAGCTCAGTGACTGAGTCACCTCGCCGGCCTTCTCGCCTGTAGTCGAACACGAGACCGAGTTCATCTGCGGCCCTCTGTGATGCCCTAAACAATAAAGCGCCAACTCCCACAGCTTCATGATCTCTCACTAACTGTAGGAGTGGGTCCGAGCTCCTGATGACATTACATGCCATACTCAGTGCCACTCTGCCATGCATGCACTCCAGACTCAAGAGTCCTCGGCCCCCCCGTTGACGTGGGAGGTATACACGAGGAACGGACGATCTAGGATGAATACTCCTATGAATATTCATCATCTTGCGGGTATTCCTGTCCAATTGACGCAGCTCATCTACTCCCCATTTGACTACGCCAAAGGAGTAGAGCAGAATCGGAACGGCAAGCATATTAGTGGCAGACACCTTGTTCTTCCCCGAAAGTTCTGATGACCAGATCTTTCGGAGTCGGTGTCTGTACTTGCCACGGAGAGAATCCTTTATTTGGTTCACATCCTGGATGTGGCGTTGTTCCACACCCAGGTATGTGTAGGTCTCCCCGGCATCCAAATGTCGTAGGATGCTTCCGTCTGCGAGCTGCGCATCTTCGTGGAATTCCCCGCATCGTCCTCTCTTGAGGTGGACGACTGCGCATTTGTCCAACCCAAACTCCATTCCAATTGCCCGCGTGTATTCCTCGACCACCCTGAGAGCATTTTGAAGTTCTCGCTCTCCGGAGGTATAGAGTTTAAGGTCATCCATATAAAATAGATGGGTGACCTTATGCCTCCGGTTGCTGGGTGGCCCACACTGATACCCGCGGGTTTGGCGGAGTCCAACAGATAGCGGCAGCAGTGAGATGCAGAAGAGGAGCGGACTCAAAGAGTCACCCTGAAACACTCCTCTCTTAAATGTCACCAACTCTGTCGAAACTCGCTCGGCACCGGATGTTATGGTGAAGCGAGTTCTCCAAAGCGGCAACAGTTGTTCGATGCATCTCACTAGTGGTGCTGGTACCGCAAGACATCCGAGCAAGTGTAACAAAAGCTCGTGGGATGTTGTATCAAATGCCTTGCGATAATCAATCCAGGCCATTGACAGATTCCGTTTGTACTGCACAGAATCCTGTGTAATACAGCGGTCTATCAGCAGGTTTTCCTTGCAACCTGCCAGGCCCTTCTTGGCACCACGCTGTTCGTTTATCTGCTGGTAGACCGGATCAACAGACCTCAACATCCTGGTATACAAGATACGAGTAAATAACTTGTAGCAGGAGTTGAGGCAGGTAATCGGCCTATAATTTTTTGGGTCAGACAGATCCCCCTTTTTGGGGATTAGCACAGTTCGCCCCTCGACAAACCAGTCCGGAATTTGCTGCCCCTCGTTCAACCATGAGTTGAAAACTCGGGCCAGATGGCGGTGGGTGGAAGGGAACTTCTTCCACCACCAGTTGTTTATACCATCTGGACCCGGGGCAGCGAAGTTCTTGGTTCCAACAAGTGCTTGTTGAACCTCTTCCGTACTGATTGCCGGGCACACTTCGTCTGGCTCTTCTAAGACTCTACGACAGAGAGCCTCGAAGTGTGCTATAGCTGGAGTGTCATTATCGAATGGACTCGTGACTTCGTAGATTCCTTTCCAGAAGGCTTCGACATTATCAACAGTTGGCGGATTCTCGACAACACGCTGTGGCTCTTGGAACAGGCGAGACGGGTTTGTTTGAAACAATTTGTTTTGTTCCAAACTCCGCATTCGCCTGACCAAAGTTTTCTTAATAGCCATAAGCGCTCGAATCCTATCTAGACAGTGCTGCTTGATGGTCTGCAGCACTGTGCGATTTAGAGTGTGGTGTTGGCGTCTCAGTCCGGCTGCCACTCGCCGGACCTTCGGTGTAAATGGTCTACCTGCGACTATATAATCCACCACACTCTGGATTCGAGAAGCGTGTTGCCTTGCTGATCGAATTTTCGCTTCGATCTTCTGTACGCGCCGCTTAGCTTTCTCGACCCTATCAACTGCGCTTGCCAGGCGCTGTTGTGGGACGAGTTGCTTGGCGGCAGCGTACACCGCGCTGTTGATCTGCCAGATGTTGGCATCTTCTGGAAGCTCCTCACTAATCAACGAATCCATTCGTGCCAGGTCTTGTGGCTTTGGGTTAACCCTGGTGTTAAGGTTAACCCTCGTCCTTAAAGCGATATTGGTGTACTCAGGAGGATGTTCCTCGTCAGCTGGTATTTGCCGCGGTGGAAGTGCGGCAGGCACTTCCTCACGCTGACGAGGTGCCCTTACATAACCTGTTCTGCGCAGGAAGGATACTTGATCTCTCAGATGTTGTTGAGAGAAGGCGCGATACTCCGGGTGCATATCGCACCACAACCGGTGTAATCGCGCCATGTACCCCCTGCGCTCAGGTTCGCTGCTCTCGTAGCAGGTCAGCAAGTCATCCCTTAGTTCCCTCGTCCACTTAAAGCGTCCATGTTCATAGCGTGGGTCGTCAACGTTGAGACCGTCCGGTGAGGCCCCTCCCATCTGTCTCTGACCCCCATCCGGTTGGGGTCGATTGTGAGGGGCCATTTCTGGGGTCTGTGGAACCAGAATAGCGGGGTTTCAGGGTGGTTAGCCCTGAAACCCCACGTCCGACATTTGTCAGAGAGGGTTACCCCTCTCTGTCCAGGGTGCACCGCGTGGAGGTTGCCGGTCCGGTTTCGCACCCCTTATTATTATTATTATTATTATTATTATTATTATTATTATTTTTTTTTTTCGGTTACCCGAAGCAAATACTAGACAGTCTCCCTGTGGCCTCCGACACCACACAGAGAGAGCGCCAGCGAATAATCTACAGCAACTCCCCACATCCCGCAGGGTTAGTCACTGTAGATTCCAGACTCGTGTGCCCTAAGTAGACGAAGGGATCCCAAGATGACCGCTTTCTGCATTTGACCAGCCAACCATTCTGCCGATGTTTGGCAGGCAGGCATGGTCTTCAGTGCGGAGAGCAGCGTGGGCTTCATACCTCCGAGTACACCGATTATCAGGATGACCATCTTGACAGAGTAGCCTGGGTGCAC
The DNA here is from genome assembly GCA_963680705.1 of Rhagium mordax. Lineage (NCBI taxonomy): Eukaryota > Metazoa > Arthropoda > Insecta > Coleoptera > Cerambycidae > Rhagium > Rhagium mordax. The sequence goes on along the minus strand of OY796661.1, from coordinate 41,565,512 downwards.
TTGGAGCTCGTACCGGAGATCTCTGTATTTAGTCCGTTTCTCCTCCTCCTTCAAGGCGATGTTTGTCTCAGCAGGTGCTGAGAACTCGATGACATACATCACCTTGGTCTGATGGTCGAGGAGGACTATGTCAGGCTTATTGGCTTGAATTCGCCTGACGCTCGGGAACGAGTAGTTCCAGTAAATCCAGCATTTCTCGTTCTCGACAACGGACTCGATATCTCCGGGGATATAAGGCAGCACTGGTGTTTGGTCTATCTTGTACGAGTGCCGAAGATGGTAGTATAGCACTCGTAAAACCGCGTTATGTCGTTGGATGTAGGCCGAAGTCGCATAAATCGGACATGCAGATAATAGATGCATGAGCGACTCCGGCGCCTGACGGCAGGTCCTGCAGTTGATATCAGGAACCTCTACACCCATCACGCGACTCCGATAGACCAATGTGTTAATAACACCATCTTGGCAGGCCACAATGAATCCCTCGGTCTCCGACTTCAGCCCTGCTGACCTTAAAAATGCGAAGGTCAGCTTTGTCGATAAACCCAGTGCTTCTATGTTGTTATAGAAAACACCGTGCAGGGGTTTATCGACGTGCTGCCTGAACAGAATGCTCTGTTCGGCAGCTTTATTGCGGGCTGTCAGACGATTCGGAGGAAGCTCAGTAACTGACGCTACATCAGCACCTCGCCGGCCTCCTCGTCTGTAGTCGAACACGAGACCGAGTTCATCTGCGGCCCTCTGTGCTGCCTCAAACAATAAAGCGCCAACTCCCACAGCTTCATGATCTCTCACTAACTGTAGGAGTGGGTCCGAGCTCCTGATGACATTACATGCCATACTCAGTGCCACTCTGCCATGCATGCACTCCAGACTCAAGAGTCCTCGGCCCCCCCGTTGACGTGGGAGGTATACACGAGGAACGGACGATCTATGATGAATACTCCTATGAATATTCATCGTCTTGCGGGTATTCCTGTCCAATTGACGCAGCTCATCTACTCCCCATTTGACTACGCCAAAGGAGTAGAGCAGAATCGGAACGGCAAGCATATTAGTGGCAGACACCTTGTTCTTCCCCGAAAGTTCTGATGACCAGATCTTTCGGAGTCGGTGTCTGTACTTGCCACGGAGAGAATCCTTTATTTGGTTCACATCCTGGATGTGGCGTTGTTCCACACCCAGGTATGTGTAGGTCTCCCCGGCATCCAAATGTCGTAGGATGCTTCCGTCTGCGAGCTGCGCATCTTCGTGGAATTCCCCGCATCGTCCTCTCTTGAGGTGGACGACTGCGCATTTGTCCAACCCAAACTCCATTCCAATTGCCCGCGTGTATTCCTCGACCACCCTGAGAGCATTTTGAAGTTCTCGCTCTCCGGAGGTATAGAGTTTAAGGTCATCCATATAAAATAGATGGGTGACCTTATGCCTCCGGTTGCTGGGTGGCCCACACTGATACCCGCGGGTTTGGCGGAGTCCAACAGATAACGGCAGCAGTGAGATGCAGAAGAGGAGCGGACTCAAAGAGTCACCCTGAAACACTCCTCTCTTAAATGTCACCAACTCTGTCGAAACTCGCTCGGCACCGGATGTTGTGGTGAATCGAGTTCTCCAAAGCGGCAACAGTTGTTCGATGCATCTCACTAGTGGTGCTGGTACCGCAAGACATCCGAGCAAGTGTAACAAAAGCTCGTGGGATGTTGTATCAAATGCCTTGCGATAATCAATCCAGGCCATTGACAGATTCCGCTTGTACTGCACAGAATCCTGTGTAATACAGCGGTCTATCAGCAGGTTTTCCTTGCAACCTGCCAGGCCCTTCTTGGCACCACGCTGTTCGTTTATCTGTTGGTAGACCGGATCAACAGACCTCAACATCCTGGTATACAAGATACGAGTAAATAACTTGTAGCAGGAGTTGAGGCAGGTAATCGGCCTATAATTTTTTGGGTCAGACAGATCCCCCTTTTTGGGGATTAGCACAGTTCGCCCCTCGACAAACCAGTCCGGAATTTGCTGCCCCTCGTTCAACCATGAGTTGAAAACTCGGGCCAGATGGCGGTGGGTGGAAGGAAACTTCTTCCACCACCAGTTGTTTATACCATCTGGACCCGGGGCAGCGAAGTTCTTGGTTCCAACAAGTGCTTGTTGAACCTCTTCCGTACTGATTGCCGGGCACACTTCGTCTGGCTCTTCTAAGACTCTACGACAGAGAGCCTCGAAGTGTGCTATAGCTGGAGTGTCATTATCTAATGGACTCGCGACTTCGTAGATTCCTTTCCAGAAGGCTTCGACATTATCAACAGTTGGCGGATTTTCGACAACACGCTGTGGCTCTTGGAACAGGCGAGACGGGTTTGTTTGAAACAATTTGTTTTGTTCCAAACTCCGCATTCGCCTGACCAAAGTTTTCTTAATAGCCATAAGCGCTCGAATCCTATCTAGACAGTGCTGCTTGATGGTCTGCAGCACTGTGCGATTTAGAGTGTGGTGTTGGCGTCTCAGTCCGGCTGCCACTCGCCGGACCTTCGGTGTAAATGGTCTACCTGCGACTATATAATCCACCACACTCTGGATTCGAGAAGCGTGTTGCCTTGCTGATCGAATTTTTGCTTCGATCTTCTGTATTCGCCGCTTAGCTTTCTCGACCCTATCAACTGCGCTTGCCAGACGCTGTTGTGGGACGAGTTGCTTGGCGGCAGCGTACACCGCGCTGTTGATCTGCCAGATGTTGGCATCTTCTGGAAGCTCCTCACTAATCAACGAGTCCATTCGTGCCAGGTCTTGTGGCTTTGGGTTAACCCTGGTGTTAAGGTTAACCCTCGTCCTTAAAGCGACGTCGGCGTATTCAGGAGGATGTTCCTCGTCAGCTGGTATTTGCCGCGGTGGAAGTGCGGCAGGCACTTCCTCACGCTGACGAGGTGCCCTTACGTAACCTGTTCGGCGCAGGAAGGATACTTGATCTCTCAGATGTTGCTGAGAGAAGGCGCGATACTCCGGATGCATAACGCACCACAACCGGTGTAATCGCGCCATGTACCCCCTGCGCCCAGGTTCGCTGCTCTCGTAGCAGGTCAGCAGGTCATCCCTTAATCCCTCCGTCCACCTAAAGCGTCCATGTACGTTTGCAAAGTCGTCATCGTTAAGACGGTCCGGTATGGCCCCTCCCATCTGTCTTTGACCCCCATCCGAATGGGGTCGATTGTGAGGGGCCTGTCCTCCGTTTTGGTCGAGAACCAGAGGAGATGAGTCCCCAGGATGGTTAGCCCTGAGGACCCACGGCCGACATTTGTCAGAGAGGGTTGCCCCTCCCTGTCCGGGGTGCACCGCGAGGAGGTTGCCGGTCCGAATTTTTATTATTATTATTATTATTATTATTATTATTATTATTATTATTATTATTATTATATTATTATTATTATTAAGGCATCCCGTAGAGGAGTCTAACTTCTGCTGTCAACGCGCAGAAGCTCAAGAAAGTCAGTTTTTAAAGTTGAAGAAGACTGAATAAGCCCGAGTGCAGATACAATTTTAACATGATACGAGAGTATCAATATTAGAACATTTGACTAATACGTACTGATTTATGTTCACAGCTCGAACATATAAGCTAGCCCAGCAGCCTTCCCAGCCAAGGAAATCCATTTCCATTCGAAGTTGTCATTCCAAATTCATGCGAGATGTTACGCCAGAGATGGTAAGTGGCAGAATCCAGACGATGAAGCCAAGCAGCCCAGGAGCCGTAAGCTTGTTCCGAAGACTGCAGCAACCCAGCCAGGACGAAGACAGAAATACGAAGTACGAAGACAGTGAACGAACGCTATCTAAAGTGCTCCAGAGAGAAGACAGTGATTAGAGACGCTATCAATCTCTCCCAATATTATTTCAAGTCATTGTTTTTCTTACTGCTCTCGCAGTATTTCTGTATTAGTTTTAAGAATCCATATGCGGCCACTAATGTCAAAATTTAAATGTGTATTGTCAATTGAAAGTTTAATTAAAATGTAAAACCTATGTGGCCCATAACTTATGAAAATTATAGTACATATTCATCAATTAGCTTAAGAAAATATTCCCATTTCATGTAAAGCAGTTGCGTGTTTACTATATCCCACAGATATCATTATTTCTATAAATCTTTATTATACTTGAATAAATCACCTTAATTAATAATACATAATAATAATAATGATACATATTTATTATTCACCAAAATATATAAATTATTTACATAGGAAAATAACAAAACTCGTTTAACATAGCACATACTTATATTAAGGTAAACAAAAGGCAAATGGTTCAGTTTAACTGACAGGGTCAGCTACTGCTCTTCCACCACAGCCAGAACTTTTTTAAGAACTATAAACCATGGTTTCAGCGAGAGAAAAAGATAAGAAAAGGCAAGAGAAAAGAAGAAAAGTTACTGATGTTGCATTAGATATTTTTTGTATGTCTTTTTAAAACTATGACATGAAAGCGAGAGTCCATCAAACGGTAATTTATTTAAACAGTCAGCAATGTTATAAGAATATGATGTTTTAAAAATTTCTTTACGATGTTGAGGTATGGTGAGGAAATCTTTTCGTCTTATGTTGACATTATGCACATCACTACGAAAGGATAACTTGTTGAGGAGGTAAGGCAAGGAGATTTTAATTTCAAAATTTTGTGAAAAAAACACGCAGTATGAAGTCTTCGACGATTATACATATTTAGCCAACTAAGCCAACCTGCAGTTAACAGTCTATGAGATATTCTTTGAGGTCGTTAATTCCATAAATTAAACGAAGACATGAGTTCTGTACCTTTTGTATACGCCGTGTTTTGAATAATTTTAATAACGTCTAAATCAGAAATTGGTTTAAAGCGAAACAAATTTTCTATACCTGCTTTAGTATGATTATTATAAAAATTAATTAACTCATTTTTAGGTGACGCATTATTATTAGACGAATTAACAAAAAAATTGTTGATCGTATCAACATCATTTAAATGTTCAGGTATTTCAATATTCCGGTTTTTAGTTATGTTTAGTTTTTTAATTCTTTCCATTTTTCTTTTATATAGAATTATCAAATTTATGGTTTAAATACGACTTCTTTTCAGCAATAATGGCAGTGTTGGTTAGATTTCTTAACTGTTTGTAGTACGACCAATGTTCACGTTGCTCAGTTCGTTTGAACTTTTCTAAAGCTTTATTACGCAATTTCTGCATAATAGACGGGTCAATTTAGTAGAAAAAGCCCCCTAACCTAGGACAAATTCCAACAAAAGGTCTGTGAACGGTTTTTGTCATTACTAGGTGTACTGATCGACAGAAAAAAAGTCTACCGAAATCTGATAACCGGAAGTGGGTTATTTTCAAGATGGCCGCCGCTAATCATGAAAATCGGCAAAACTCCTGAAACTTTGTTATTTTTAAGCGTAGAAAAATTATTTTTCTATCAAACTTACGGTTTTTATGGTCAAGGAATTCATTTCAACCAATAAATTTGGTCCACGGGGTCAAAAATGGGGGCCATTTTGGATCTGATGGATGTTTTTTGTATGATGACGTTTTTTGTAATTTGTCGTTTACAACAAAAAATTTGACGTTATTTATTGTTTTCATTTGTTGCAGGTTTGAAACATGAGTGCTAATTCAAGTTTTACTCAGAATAATTGTCCTATCTGCAAAGACAGTTTGACAGACGGAGTGATTCAAGTTCAGCAGAAGGGTGCTGATGGCATAAATTCAGCAAGTGTTCTGAGATGTGACAGCGTTGTTGTCACTGCTGGCTGTAACGTACACGTGCAATGTCGGAAACGTTATGTAAATAAAAAAGACAATATTTTATGGATTTTATAGGTGCATGTATATCAAATAATTGTAATATATTAGTGGTAATAAAACCAATTTTGTCATCAATGTTGTTCATATTATACAGGGTGATTCTAAAATGTATGGCCAAATTGATACAGCGTCAACAGGAGACCAAAATAGGTTGGTTCAACCCAATTTACCTATATACAGAAATGCACCCCTAAGAAGTTACAGCCCTTTAAATTTCAAATAAAAAAACTTTAATTATTGATTATTCCCAAATGGCTGTAGATATCTTTTTCTAATTCAGTGTACATTCATTACCAATAAACGCCAATGTTTTGAGATTAACAGCAATAAAATACATTAAAGGGATGGGGTAATTTAGGGGCAGTCACCCTTTATTTCACACCCTTATTTTTCTGTGCGTTAACGTATATATTTTCCAGTATCATTTGATAGATAATTTAATTTGGAAACTATTTTCTATCTTTTATTTTTTTGATAATATCAATAGTTTGCAAATTAAACAAGAAAAATGAAGAAGATGCATCGAACTATTTTTAACCTCAGTAGCAAATATGTAATATTATTATTATTTAATGTACAAGTAGGCTGGTTAACAATTAATTAAATTATTAATTAATTAATAATTAAATAATAATAATTAAATAATAATAATTAAATAATAATAATTAATAATTAAAGTTTTTTTTATTTGAAATTTAAAGGGCTGTAACTTCTTAGGGGTGCATTTTTGTATATAGGTAAATTGGGTTGAATCAACCTATTTTGGTCTCCTGATGACGCTGTATCAATTTGGCCATACATTTTAGAATCACCCTGTATATATTATCCCATGATACAGATTCTAAGTCATTCTGAAAATTTTCTAAGTTTATGTATTTCAAAGCTCTGTAACAAAATGACTTTACTGGAATTTCAGTGGTTTTAAAAATTAATGTACAATAAACTAAAAAGTGATCAGAAATTTGAGCATCGATTACTCCAGTGTCGCCAACATTTTCAAAATTCACCAATATTAAATCTAACAATGATGTGGTATTGTCCGTGATACGGTGGGTTCATTTATTAATTGTACAAAATTAAAAGTTTCGAATACGTCTTTGAATTGTGCAGAATAATTTGAATTTAAAATTAACATATTAATATTGAAGTCTCCTAAACAAACTATATTATCATACTTTGTAAAAATATTCGAAAAGGTGTCCTCAAAATAATTTAAAAAGAATTATAAGTACCTAATCAGAATTTGGTGGTCTGTGAATATTTCCAATAACAATTGTTTGATTCCCTACTAAAATTTTCACAAAAATAGCTTCTACAAACTTGTGAAAGTTTCCCTTAGTAAAATGGTGTATTTTATATTATTTTTTAAATACATACCCACACCTCCACCTCGAGCAAGTCGATCTTGTCTTACAAAAGAGTAATTATCCATGCTTACAACATTACTATCAATGCCCGCGTGTAACCAGCTTTCAGAGACTCCCACAATATGATAATTTGAATTTGATACACACTCTTGAAATTGATTAAAATTCACCGTAAGAGATCTCACGTTTATGTGTGCAATATTCAAATTCATCTGTGACAGAAAAATGTAAATGTAACAAAATATTAAGATAAATGCTTAAATTAACATTTAAACATTAGTTTTATATTTTAATAATATAATAATTTAATTTAAACAGTACTATGCAAAAAAGAAAATGTGAAGTGCAGTGATAATTAATTTTCTTTTATAAAATAGAAAAATAAATAATAGCAACAGACAGTAACAGAAGAGAAAGAGATATCAAAAAGATGGAAGGCAAAGAAATTAAAAGAAGGTAGTACCTATACTGTATTACAAAAAGAAAGAATAAAAAATAATATAAATAAACTAAAGAAAATACGAAACATGTGAAATGAATAGTCATCGATTAACATGGTAAAAATCATTTTAAAATGCGACAAACATTTTGTGTAACTAATGTAATTATTTGCTTGGAGCTTGGAAATAAAAATTTTAAGAAATGCATACCTACCCATAAGGCAAAAAAAAAATAATTTCCTATATATAAACTGAAATAGGTACAACTATAATTAGCACATAAATTACAGTTATTATTGTAAAAAGTTAGTGTGAGTAAACTAAATAGAAAAAAATGCGTTAGAATATAAGAGCAAAATTGATATAAAACTGTTTAAATATCAGTACAAAAATATTTTTGCAGTAGTTATACTATACAGATTTTAAAATAATTCCACATAATAATATGCTGGATTTTTTCTTAATTTTATGTTATGAAAAATATCGATATATTACAAATAAAACTTAAATTAAATTCGAAAACGTGTTATACGAATGGTTATAAATTGTTTGTGATATATCTATTTATTTTTTGAATGTGTGAATGTATACCGGGTGGCCACGAGTCAATGTACGCCCCCAATTTTTTGGTTGTTTTTGAATTTGAAAATTTCGTTTTTGGTATACGTGAATAAGACAAAAGTGGGCTATTTTTAGACTAACAGGAACGAAAATATTACTTCCGGTTGAACCGGAAGTGATATCGACTTTTTTTTCTTAAATGGAATGACCATGTTTTTTTTGTGGTGTTTTATAAAACATGAAATTCTAACTGCAGCGGTTTTTTAGAATTTCAAAAATTCCAAAAAATAAGTGAGATACGAACGATTTTTAATATTGTACAAAATGGCCGCGTCAGATGAATGCGATGTAAGAAAATTACTAAGTAGGCTATGGAAATTATTAACAAGGTAGTAAGCTTGTCTGTAAAGAATAAAATAGTTATTTAAATTACTGATAGATACGACTATTTTTAGGTTTTTCTCAAAAAACGGAATTTAATTTTCATTTTCATTTCCGTAGGGGTTCTATGGAAAATTTTTAAATGGGACCGTACTATTTTTTTTTATTATTCGGACATAATGATTCATAAGCTTTATAGACTGGTCAAAATATTGAGAAAAGCAGTACCATTTTTAGAAGCATTTCATATTACTTTTAAGCAAACGGTCTTTTCCCCCTATTTCGACCCCGCTGAAACCGAAAATGCCGGTTGCCAAAGCGAAATCTCAACCGGAAGTGAGATATCCAAGATGGCGGCCAAAATTGCACCAAAACCCGAAATCGGCGCTGTGAAGCTTAGAAACACGTCCAAAATGTCTAATTATATATTTTTGAGCATGAGAAATTCAAAAATATTGTTTAAAATTATTTTTGTGAAGTTTTTAACAAGATGGCGCCGCCAGTACTCTCATTTTGGTCGTTAGCATAAAAAAGAGTGTGACATGTCGTGACATATGTTTTGCAGCATGAGGATTTCAAAAATAAACTCAAAAACCACTTAGGAATAAAACTAAATTCAAATACAATGAAAAATAAACTTGTGACTTTTCTTACTACGAAAAACAGATTGTACAAAACACTACTGTGTCTCTCCAGAATTTAAACAAGTACGTTTGCAGGGGGTGCACAACTTCAAGCATGGTACAGTTGCTTTTCTGCAACTGCAGTTTTTAGTATTACACAGTCCCTTACAGTGACAAATAATGATTTTAGGGCACGTCTTAGGGATAGGGTCCAAGCTTATGAATCTTGGAACTAGTTCCTCCCCGGCAATGGTCCAGCAGCAATCTTCAAGCAACGGAAGTGATGGTTTTGGGAGGTGAGCATTCTCCCAAACACATACCTGCCAATTTAGATATTGTTTAAAGAACGTTTTAATGGTCTGATATTGTTATATTTTTTCGTGTTTCAGGTCTACTCACTTCATAGTGACATCTCTTAATGTGGAGCTGAAGTGCATTCGATGTAGATGGGAGGAACTCTTTTTTGCAGCGCCAAAAGAAACAACGCGAGCATCATCTGCATAACTGACGCCAGGATCAACCTATATGGAAAATAAAAGTGTATGAATAGCTTATTGAAGAGCAATAAACTCAAGAAACGTTAACGCACCTTATACAACTTGAACAACTTGACGACGAAAGCCTCAACGTTCCTGAGTACGTCCTGACCGAGTGGCCAGCACCCAACTCCTCTGAAGAGATCGCCGTTTGTACCACAGAATGCCTTCCAGACACAGACTTTCGTTATAGATGCAAGTTTGGACGTCGATTCACAACAAGCCAAAAGATTTGTAACTTGCTCCAATGAAAGCGTTTTGCAGATCTCTTGGCTTTCCATGCTGTCACTGGTTATGATTCGACGTCCAAACTAGCATCTAGAACGAAGGTCGGCGCCTGGAAGGCATTCTGTGGTACGAACTGCGATCTCTTGAGAGGACTTAGATGCTGGCCACTCGGTCAGGACGTACTCAGGAACGTTGAGGCTTTCGTCGTCAAGTTGTATAAGGTGCATTAACGTTTCTTGAGTTTATTTCTTCAATAGGCTATTCATACACTTATATTTTCCATACAGGTTGATCCTGGCGTCAGTTGTGCAGATGATACTCGCGCTGTTTTGTTTGGCGCTGCAAAAAAGCCCGAGTTCCTCCCACCTACATCGGATGCATTTCAGCTCCACATTAAGAGATGTCACTACCAAGTGAGTAGACCCGAAACACGAAAAAATAGAACAATATTAGTAGACCAATAAAACGTTCTTTAAACAATATCTAAATTGGCAGGTATGTGTTTGGGAGAATGCTCATCTCCAAAAACCATCACTTCCGCTGCTTGAAGATTGCGGCTGGACCATTGCCGGGGAGGAACTAGTTCCAAGATTTATGAGCTTAGACCCTATCCCTAAGACGTGCCCTGAAATCATTGTTTGTCACTGTAAGGGACTGTGTAATACTAAAAACTGTAGTTGCAGAAAAGTAACTGTACCATGCTTGAAGTTGTGCACCCCCTGCAAACTTACTTGGAGAGAAACAATAGTGTTTTGTACGATCTGTTTTTCGTAGTGGGAAAATTCACAAGTTTATTTTTCATTGTATTTGAATTAAATTTAAGTCCTAAGTGGTTTTTGAGTCTATTTTTGAAATCCTCATGCTGCAAAACATATGTCACGGCATGCCACACTCTTTTTTACGCTAACGACCAAAATGAGAGTACTGGCGGCGCCATCTTGTTAAAAACTTCACAAAAGTAATTTTACACAATATTTTTGAATTTCTCATGCTCAAAAACATATAATTAGACATTTTGAACGTGTTCCTAAGTCGTATGGGGGCTTCATAGCGCCGATTTCAGGATTTGGCGCTATTTTGGCTGCCATCTTGGATATCTCACTTCCGGTTGAGATTTCGCTTTGGCAACCGGCATTTTCGGTTTCAGCGGGGTCGAAATAGGGGGAAAAGACCATTTGCTCAAAAGTAATATGAAATGCTTCTAAAATTAGAGTTTACTGAAAACATGACTCTTAATTTTTTCGCCAATAATCATTTCTTAACGAGATCCTTTGTAATAATAAAAGTGTATTTAAAAGGTAAGCACAAATTAAACAAGAAATAATTTTAATGAACCTTTTAAAAACACTTTTATTATTACAAAGGATCTCGTTAAGAAATGATTTTTAGCGAACAAATTAAAGCTTATGAATCATTATGTCCGAATAATAAAAAAAAATAGTACGGTCCTATTTAAAAATTTTCCATAGGACCCCTACGGAAATGAAAATGAAAATTAAATTCCGTTTTTTGAGAAAAACCTAAAAATAGTCGTATCTATCAGTAATTTAAATAACTATTTTATTCTTTACGGACAAACTTACTACCTTGCTAATAATTTCCATAGCCTACTTAGTAATTTTCTTACATCGCATTCATATCTGACGCGGCCATTTTGTACAAAATAAAAAATCGTTCGTAACTCACTTATTTTTGGAATTTTTGAAATTTGAAAAAACTGTTGCAGTTAGAATGTCATGTTTTATAAAACACCACAAAAAAAACATGGTCATTCCATTTAAGAAAAAAAAGTTGCTGTCACTTCCGGTTCAACCGGTTGTGATATTTTCATTCCTGCTAGTCTAAAAATAGCCCACTTTTGTCTTATTCACGTATACCAAAAACGAAATTTTTAAATTCAAAAACAGCCAAAAAATTGGGGGCGTACATTGACTCGTGGCCACCCATATCTATTTATTTGTGTATGTACTTTTTTCTATTTAATACGTTTACTATATTCATGTAAATTGACATATCCTATATCATGTTATATGATCCAGTGGACAAATAAACTATTATTTTTATTATTATAGCTTAGTATAGTACCTCAGAAAAATAACTTTTTGTAAATAAACAATCACTTCAGACACTGTATGTCATTTTCGGAATTTAGCACTTTCTTCACTCCATTTGAATTTGCATAAACATTACCAAAGTTTGTCCAAATGATATTTTTCCCAAGCTTATTTTCTCTTACGAATTGTTTAGCTGATTTGAACAAGTGGAGCTGTCGTTCTGTCAAAACTTCTGTTATTATTATATTGGAACCTTTAAGCTGATTTTTATTAAATAATATTGTATTGCGTTTCCACTGGTGAATGAATTCCACGACAATCGGTGGCTGACGTTTTTGGTCCTGTTTCTTGCCGAGGTAAAAACATGGCTAATATCATCTTTTTTTAACTCAATATTAAACTTAGAATTTAATAATTCTAGAATATGACTTAATAAATTAGAATCATTTGGAAATGTCGCTCCGTGAATAAGTATTTTCTTATGATTGTGGTGCAGAATAATTTTTTCAACCGATTTCTTTACATTATCTATACCCTTATGCAGCAGATCAATTTCTTTTTTCACATCAGACAATGACTGTATAACTGAAGCCTCAAAATCACAAAATTTTTCTTGAACTTCATTCCAACGTGAATTACTTGGTGTACTTACGTCGGCGTCGTCCTTATTGAGTTGCTTGAAAATTTCACCTTTAAAATTATTTATATCCTTCACCAACTGCACTTGCATTGTTTCAAGTTTCTCATTAAGTTCCTTTACCGTTTTCACCGACATTTTATATGTATAAATAGTACACGCTAGCTAAACAAATTATTATCACTTTTAAGGCGTTTTAGTTGACAATATGCATATGAATTCTATTATAAATTACAGCGACTAAACACGTGTCTACTCACTATCCGCCATATTCTATCTCTGTGTTATCATTTCAATTATAAATAAGATCATATGCGACCAATTAGCCAAAGAGAAATCTTCAAAAGAAGGGGGGTGTCATAGAACCTCATACTCGAGACAACAGAAATGAATTCAAAAAGTACAAGTGCCATTAGGAACTGAGTCGGAACATGATTCCGTCCTCGGCGAAAATAATACGAAATTAATTAAGAACTGAAGTGCAAAATTACCAGTGCAGAAGCAGATCATCGACTATGAATTTTCGTACCAGTTTGGCGACAGAGTATGAGACTCTGCTCGCCACAAATAATTTTCAGAAATTTAAGTTCAAAATTTTGAATATTAAAATGAATTTATCTCGAAAACGGTGCCTCCGATCGAAGTTGCACAATAGGGCATTTCCTTTGTGAAAAACTCTGACAATTCATAATTTGAAGTCAAAACTCAAACAAATTTACAAATAAAAAGGTTGCGGTAATTTTTACCCCCCACCCCTACAGCCTGACCCACCCTTGGTAAAAATTTGGAGATGATATTTACCTCATTTTGTTAGGCTTAGAATGTTTAGTGGATGTGCAAAATTTCATTACTTTATCTTGAACAGTTTCGGAGATAATAAATAAAAACCGTCTTCAAGGGCCCACATTTAGGGGCATGTAGCTCCCTTAGGAAGCATTTTGGTATAGAGGTAAGTTTGGTCCAATCGATTTATTTTGACCTCGGGAGTATGTGATTTCTTTTTGTACACTTATTTCCCGGACACCCAGGTATAGTGTAAAAATATTGTTTCGTTTTTAATGAGTGAAGTTAATTATTGTTTGTAGCTTATTTGTAGCGGATAATTAATATTCATTGAACTTGTTTCTGGGAATCACGCCAATTCTAAAAAATAAATAGAAATAAGAAAATGTCCAAAATATGTTAAGATAAAAGTGTAGTATCAAAGGCAAACCTCAACAGTTTGCCCCAGAAAACCACTGTATCTAGTTCCAAATGAATATAAATACAATATTGTTATCTAAAATTCGTATCAGTGGTTTTCTAGTATTTTACACTAGAAAATATAATAACAAAATGTATATTATATAATATATAGATATATATATATATATATATACGTGAAATACACACTTCTAACTACAATAGGAAGCCTGGGCTTCTGAGAGCCTGTGATATGTACCGGGCTTGGTATAGGTAGTTGGGTACGTATATATATATATATATATATATATATATATATATATATATATATATATATATATATATATATATATATATATATATATATATATATATATATATATATATATACGTACCCAACTACCTATACCAAGCCCGGTACATATCACAGGCTCTCAGAAGCCCAGGCTTCCTATTGTAGTTAGAAGTGTGTATTTCACGCGACTGCGCATAGGACAATTTATATACATTTAGCAACAGAAGAGGGGTAACCTTATTTAATATTTACTTAAATATATATTTCCCAGTTCTTCTCAAGCCACCTCAAGCCACTTCACATGACCACCTTACTAAGCCCGACTGCATATAGTTAATACAGTTTACGCATTTTGAGAAGCCCACCAACGTTGCCTTTATTTTCATGTTCTCAAGTATTTTATTTGAATAATTAACGTTTTGAAAGATTTGTAGCTGTTCAACAAAATTATTATAATAATAATTTGACCTCAACATGGAGAAAACTAAAGGGCCCCGCACAAAATATAGGTAAAAATGGCTCTCGGTGAATTTTTGCTAAAATGTTAGTATGTTGTAGATTTTGATTTCCTGATCAGAACTGTCAAGGTCCCAACTCAATCCTGTGACTAGTTTTTGAGGTACAGGGTGTTAAAGATATAAAGTGGTTATTTTTATAAAAAATATTTATAGCAATTTAATATTTATTGCAATTTTTTGCATGAATGTTATTTCTTTAACTTCAAATAATATATTGTGACAAATATGTGTCTGTATACAGGGCGAGACAAATAAAATAGAGTAATTTTTAAAAATCGATTTCTTTAACTTCAAATAATATATTGTGACAAATATGTGTTTGTATACAGGGCGAGACAAATAAAATAAAGTAATTTTTAAAAATCGATTTTTTCTGCTCAAACCACAAAATATTACAAAAATCTATTAGGATTTAAATATAATTTTTTGATATTACCGAAAGCCCTATTTTGTATTTCATACAGGATGAGTCAAAAGTATGGCATCGCAAATGACCCATTCTAATGGGACTTCCTGTATATTATCATATTAAGTTGGGCAAACCAGGTGTGTCTCTGGATGAGGTACCGCAGTCTTGTATACTCTCTTATTTTGATTTGCCGAGAAAAAGTTATTCTTTATAAAAAGTTTTCCTTGTCATAGGAAGTCATAAGCAGTCGTCAAACTTAAGATAAATTATACAGGGTATTCTAAAAATTTGAAAATTTATGAACTTTTAAGTGAATTGCTTTTTTACATCTTTATTGGACATTTTATTTAGCAAAGTGTTTCCAATTATTTAAAAAACTTAATTTCAAAAAAATTACATTTCATTTAACTAAGTTGAGAACTATTCTACATGTAGACCTCCAAAAAGTACACATTTCTCTAATCTTTTTCTAAATTCTTCGTATGCATTGGAGGTCACATCTTCATTTGTGGTTGCAAGAGCTTCCACAATTTTTTGCTTTAATAAATCTACGTCGTCTTCGAAATCGTTGCGGCCGAAATGCTCGAACTCGAACTCGAATTGTAGAATGTGCTGGACATCCGTCTTGTTGAAAAATTATTCTTCTACCTTTTAGATTTTCATTGTCTAATTTCGAAAACAAAATTATTTAAAAGTTCTAAATAAGTATCTTGGTTCAAAATTCTATCAATAAAATAAGGACCGTTTATTCTATGATGCAATATGTCATTTTTAAACTTTCGACTGTTAGTGGTAAATCGGAAAGTAGGATTTTCCTGAGCCCAGTACCTACAATTTTGAGAGGAAACTATCCCATGGCCCATTAGTCTTAAAAGTAGATTCGTCCACGAAAAAAATGTTTCGATAAAATGATCTATCTGCTAAATTTTCTCACCCATAGTTAAACAAAAGTCCAAACGACTAAAATCTTCTGAATATGAGATTTGCTAATACCTAAATTTAACGACCATCTTGGGTGTTCTTCTACAATCTACAGAGTCTAAAACTACACCGGTAGCAGCGTCATCTTAATTTAATTGTTTTTGTTTTTTTCACATTTTTTACTTCCTCGGTGGTATCAAATTTATAAATTAATTTACATACTGTGAATCACTGTAACATCTGGATACTTCTCATTGAAAACTTTTATTGCGTATTTATAAGAAACATTTCCGATTCCATAGCATTTGATCAAGTAAATTCGTTGTTTCAAGTTTAAGGCGGTTTTAGACGGTCATGCAAATTGTGCCAGTTGGCTTGTGCATGCAAATTTGCACAAATGTACTGAGTCGTTGTACATCTGTTTAGATGCTCATGCAATTTGCGAAACTGATTTGTGCATGCAAATTTGAACAAATGAACGTCATTCTATTCATTTAACGTTCAGTCTACCTTACACAGTTAGCATATCAAGAGTGTTGATTTTTGACAATAAAAATGGAAAATATTGATGAGGAATTACTTTTTGCTACAGCTGTGGTTTGTGTTATATCAGACGTGCGACTGTCAGCTACGTTGAGATTTTGACGGAGAAGTTACGAGGATCTGAAATTTTTCACATGTATTTCCACACCAGCACGACGGGCAATCGGTAATAATAACAAATTACGCTGAACAAACTCTGTATTTAAGCTTTTCTTCATAATTGGAAACACTTTGTTAAATAAATAAAATTTCAATAACGACGTAAGAAATGTTTGCTTAAAGTCGATTTAATATATTCTAATTTTTAGAATTAAGGGGATAATAGCACCCAACATATTTTTGAAAATTCATATTTCCGTTACTATTCATCAGAATCGTTTCAAATGTTTATGGATGATATAGAATTATGTAATCTAGGGCTGTGTGCATGCATATTTGAATCGGCCGAAAAAAATTTAAAAAAAAATCGGAAAAATGTGAATTTTTCCAAACCCATGCACATGCATCTAGAAAATGTAATTCTAAATACGGTGCTAAAATTCAAATCATTTACCTGCTGTCGTTTGCGTATAATAAATTTTCAAAACTCATGGCATTTTGTACCTGAAACGCAAAATGCCACGAATTTTGAAAATTCATTATACGCAAACGACAGCAGCTAAACGTTTTGAATTTTAGCACCGTATTTAGAATTACATTTTCTAGATGCATGTGCGTGGGTTTGGAAAAATTCACATTTTTTCGATTTTTTTTTAAATTTTTTTCGGCCGATTCAAATATGCATGCACACAGCCCTAGATTACATAATTCTATATCATCCATAAAAATTTGAAACGATTCCGATGAATAGTAACGGAAATATGAATTTTCAAAAATATGTTGGGTGCTATTATCCCCTTAAGTGACTGGCTGCATGTCGAAATACTAATGCCATAAAGCAATTTTAGAATACCCTGTAAAATTATCTCAAGTTTGACGGCTGCTTATGGCTTCCTAAGACAAGCAAAACTTTTTACAACGAATGACTTTTTCTCGGCAAATCAAAAATAAAATAGTTTACAAGAGTGCGTTACCTGATCCTGGGACCCACTGTACTTTTCTCTTTAGATAATAGACTATTCTTAAATTCCAAACACTTTATAATTTTTTAATCAGTAATACCGTTTAGAAAAAAAAAACATAATGTTCTAATTCTAACTCTAATTTTCTCTTATTTGATTTAGTTGCTTTCTTATGCAAAACTTAAATGGATAAACAGCTTTAACAGTTGAATAAACTGCATATAATCATAAATTAAAAGAGAATTAAAATTGAGGTCGACTAATTTAAAAATAATGACGGTTCGAGTTTCGTGATTATTTATAGAGTAATCCACCTAAAATGAACCCGTTAAAAATTTATTGGCTTTTATTTTTATAAACAATACTGTACTTGACAATTATTAGTGAACATTGTCATAGTACTGACTACTTTCAGTTTTTTAATTGTAGTCCAATCATTAGGTACTTTTGTGGTGCAAGAGGTTGAGGAGTTTTGAAATTTGGTAGGATTGTAGACTTGGGGGACCCTAAGTATGACTCTAAGTTGGCGACCGCCGCTCGCGCCTCCATCTTGGAAGAATGGCGCCCGAAACTAGTTTTTTGCATGTAACTCCGTTTCTGTAGGTTTTAGAGAAAAAGTTTCTGATTGAAAGTTGGAGAGGAAAAAATTTGCTACAAAATTACTCCTATAAATTTTTTTCTTTAGACTAATACTTTCCGAGTTACAGGGCCGAACAGTAAGGCCAATTTCTTTAAATTTCAGAAAAGCGGCATTAATGCACTACTTTTTACCAATTATCTGCCAATTATCGTACCAACAGTAGTTTCATGCAGTAAAGTAATAAAAATCAATGCATCTATCAACTCGTTTCCACACCACCTATGATGGGCGCGTTTTTTTAAACGTGGTATTCCGGTAGGCCTAATCCACACTCCAAACTTACATGCACGTTTTCTGTCGTTTTGAACTACGCGATGTCCCTGGTTCACTATGTTCACTACTTTAGAATCCTGTTCACCTCCCGTCTCCTCCAATACCCACTCCAACGGTTCAAGAACGTCATCAGCCTCATATGGGTCTTCGGGGTCTGAATCCTCTACCAAATCTGGAATGTTTTCACATGCTGACCCATTACAATAGACACAGCACCGAACACTTTAAGCCGGTTTTCCGACATCCACTCGCTTCTGCACAGCATTTCTTACATTTACAGGATACCGATTTTAAAATGGTGTCCGGTCCGGATCTGCTTCTGACGTAGCGCGAACAGCATCTAGCCAATGCCTCGTTTTCTGATATTTTGCTCAGGATCTTTTTTACTGCGACTTGGTGGTACACTCGCAGGCAATGCTATCTTGCAGCATCTCTTGTGGGTGGCAGGGACAAGAGATTAAATTTGTTCTTAGACACAGGCTTCACAAAATTTTGGTAGCGAAGTGAATTTAAAGCGAGCGAGCTATTCGCGAGTAGCTAGCGAGCAGCTCGCGACCTCTTTGTCTACACCAAAAAAAAGTATTTTGTTTGCGAGCAGCTCGACGATTTTTTTGCACGTTCGTCAAAAGTTCGTGTCTTTCTTGAATTGTGTATCAAAATCGCACCAAATATGGTGGAACAAATTTACTAAATGACATTTAAATTGTTTTTGTTAAATTCACTATTTCCTCTTTTGACTAGCCCATCTTAACAAAATCTGCCTCAAAATAAACACAAACAAGTCGTGGCAATTTTCGCCGCGTCCAGACCGGCTAGAAGTTCGACACATGTTCGCTAACAAACTCTTTGATGTACCGCTTCAACACCGAACCCGATACGAGTTTGCGAGCTGCTCTGGAACTACTACCGAACACACGTCTACACTGAGTTCACGAGCTATTCGTGAACTGTTCTAGAACAGCTCGCGAACTTGGTCTGTACCCGGCTTAATGTGTCCTTTGCAGACGAGCCGCCGTACATTGCCAATAAGACCGCTTCACCAGCTGCAGCAAGAGCATCCACATCCGCTTCGAGGTTCTGGAAGATTGCTATACTGTCAAGCAACGAGTCGTTTTTATCCAGCAGACTGAGGAACTTCAATTTTCCTTGGTTAAAGAAAGCAGAGGTGGTGTCACAACCACTAATTGCATCTGCATGCTGTGTCTCTATTGTAATGGGACAGAATGTGAAAACTTTTCAGATTTGGTAGCGGATTCAGACCCCAAGGACCCATATGAAGCTGATGACGTCCTTGATTCGTTGGAATGGGTATTAGTAGAGACGGGAGGTGATATGCTAATTGGCAGATAATTGGTAAAAAGTACCGCGCTAATGCCGCGTTTCTGCGATTTAAAGAAATTGGCCTTACTGTTCGGCCCTGTAACTCGGAAAGTATAAATCTGAGGAAAAAATGTACAGAGGAAATTTTGTTGCAAATTTTGTCCTCTCCAACTTTCAATCATAAATTTTTTCTCTAAAACTTACAGGAACGGAGTTGCATGCCAAATTGAGCGCCATTCTTTCAAGATGGCGGCGCGAGCGGCGGTCGCTCGAGGTCGCAAACTTAGAGTCATACTTAGGGCACCCAAGTCTACACTCCTGCCAAGTTTCACTCCTCAACCTTTTGCACCAAAACACCTTTTTTATGTCTCTAATGATTGGACTATTGGTGTATTTCTTAATAAAATGAATTTATTCAGGGTAACTTCCAATTGTTTAATTAGAAGAGACAGCTCCTTTACCTGATGCGATGTTGGCAAGTTGTCGGGCTACGCATCATACGAATAAAATACTGGGCTTCGCTAAATCGGTCATATATTATCATTGTATATACTGATCAAGTTGTGCGCCCTCTGTATGAAATTTTCGGAATTAATTCTGTATATTTTGAGAGAAATACCGACCTTACCAAGCCCATCAAAAATTTGGGGAGGACGTTCCATTAGCCCTACCAAGCTTAACCACTTAAATATACACGTAAATTTTTACCAAGCCCGGAGTCGGGCTTCGTAAGTAGGTGTCGGGCTTAGTATACTCTAAAAACATGCAATTTTGGGACTGATAATGCCGGTTTATATGTATATATATATATATATATATATATATATATATATATATATATATATATATATATATATATATATATATATATATATATATATATATATATATATATATATATATATATATATATATATATATATATATATATATATATATATATATATATATATATATATATATATATATATATATATATAAGTATGCTTACACGTCTCTTTGAGGTCGATTTTGCGTACCATGACGTCCTTTCGGGGACATTCCGTCTTTTTGGGGTCGACCCCAAAAAGCTGACCCCAAAGAGAAGCAGTTGTACACATCGCTTTTTGGGGTCATGATGCAATTTCATAACTCAGTATCAGTCTTGTATAATTAACAATTTTAAGTTTAGTTGATAAAATGCTTTAAGTGTAATAAACTTATTAATGCATATTTTAAAATTTTCTCTCGAATAAATGGCAGTATCTCGAATAGCGTTATAAACCGCGAGTCATCGATAGCGATTTTTTAGGCCAAATTAAGTTTAGAATAATAATAATAATAATAATAATAATAATAAAGTTTATTTACCAAAAAGAATATTTTACGGTTTTACAAATTATAACATATGTTAGCAAAGGTTAATAAAGGATAACATTATAAACATATGTGAGTAAAGAGTAGTATTAGGTAAACAAACAAATGACATAACTCATTATGTTGTAAGTTCTAAACAATAAATTGATATGTTAGTGATCTGAAGAAATTTGTGTCTAGTTTTTTCGAAATGAAAATCTTAATGAATTTTGTTAGAAATGAAATTATGAATTTGGGGATTTTTAGAGTTGGGAAACTACATTTCGTGCTTAGTTCTTACCGTTGACGCACGTGAAATCCGTAAAGGGGTGATTTTAGTAAAAAATGATTGTTTACCCATCTTCCTACTGTATATATTACAGCTTAGATTTGTTGATGAATATATGTATACACGGTGCTGAATTTTTCGATGCGTACCATTGGTATCTCGGAAACTATAAGATATAGAGAATCGGTTAAATTAGACAAAAGTTGCGCTATTTTATGCTCTACAATTTCTTGCCAAGAAATACTGGATATCTTGATTCTTTCGCGGTTTATCCTGAAAAAACTGAAAATCGTGATTTCAAAACAAAATTAATATCTTCTATACCATTCATGGGAATTTAATGAAAGTTGGCAAGGTTATATTTTTGACTACTACCAATTGAATGGCGTTGACAGAAACTTTCTAAGCCTTCTAGATTTTGAGCAACGATGGTCAACTTTTTTTTTCTTATGGCCGCCATATTGGATTTTTACACCATTAGTTAGAGAAAATAATTCTCTTTTCACCTATGTCACCAAAATGGTCTGATTTTTTAAAAACATGTTGATATTCGAATTAATGTAAAAATAATTTATAAAATCCAGTATGCTTTGGAAAAATAATTGCAAGCAATATTTTAATCCAGACGCTATTATTAAATTGTACCCTCGTAAAAAAATTACAGAAAAATGCCAGCTTAATTAAGCTCCTATTAAATATTACAAACAATTTATAAAATAAAAATAGTATTATTTGTTTTCTTGACTCTTTAATAAATTAATTGTTTGTAATATTTAATAGAAGCTTAATTAAGCTGGCATTTTTCTGTAATTTTTTTACGAGGGTACAATTTAATAATAGCGTCTGGATTAAAATGTTGCTTGCAATTATTTTTCCAAAGCATACTGGATTTTATAAATTATTTTTACATTAATTCGAATATCAACATGTTTTTAAAAAATCAGACTATTTTGGTGACATAGGTGAAAAGTGAGTTATTTTCTCCAACTAATGGTGTAAAAATCCAATAAGGCGGCCATAAGAAAAAAAAAGTTGACTATCGTTGCTCAAAATCTAGAAGGCTTAGAAAGTTTCTGTCAACGCCATTCAATTGGTAGTAGTCGAAAATATATCCTTGCCAACTTTCATTAAATTCCCATGAATGGTATAGAAGATATTAATTTTGTTTTGAAATCACGATTTTCAGTTTTTTCAGGATAAACCACGAACGAATCAAGATATCCAGTATTTCTTGGCAGGAAATTGTAGAGCATAAAATAGCGCAACTTTTGTCTAATTTAACCGATTCTCTATATCTTATAGTTTCCGAGATACCAATGGTGGGCATCGAAAAATTCACCACCGTGTGTGCATTAGAAACGTTTATGAGAAGTAACATTTTCTGAGAAACAAATAATAAACTAATTAATCTATATTTTACCATTTTCTCTCGACATAAATTGACAGTTGAGCGCTTTCAACAAGGTCATCGGTCAAAAATATGGACGGAATCGTGTTTCTCGTCCCCTGAAACCTCTTCTGGCAGATTTTCATTTCGATTCCAAGTTCTTTGGTTCAAATATTGAGAAAAATGTGTAGGTTGATATTTATGAATTCTTTTATACCGACTTTTTGTTTAGAACTTAAAACTTTGGGATACCCATCAAATGATATGTAATTCGGCCTAAAATTTCGAATGGCACTAGTTGCAATCTTCCAACTCCAACGATATTCGAATTATGGCCATTTTCTCGTGAAAAATTGTGAAAATGTCCATTACTGCATTTATTATCCATTTCTCAGAAAATCTTATTCTCCATAAAAGTTTGTAATGGACGCTATGGATACAGAACTGTCATTAAATATAACCTGCGTAGCAACTGGCGGCGAGAAATAGAACTAACGTGATTTATTAACAATAAATTGACAGTTGAGCACTTTCAACAAGGTCATCGGTCAAAAATATGGACGGAATCGTGTTTCTCGTCCCCTGAAACCCCACTTGGCAGATTTTCATTTCGATCCTAAGTTGTTTGGTTCAAGTAACGTGAAAAATGTGTAGGTTGATATTATATGAATTCTTTTATAGCGACTTTTTGTTTAGAACTTAAAACTTTGGGATACCCATCAAATGATATGTAATTCGGTCTAAAATTTCGAATGGTACTAGTTGCAATCTTCCAGCTCCAACGATATTCGTAATATGGCCATTTTCTCGTGAATAATTGTGAAAATGTCCAATACTGCATTTATTATCCATTTCTCAGATAATCTTATTCTCCATAAAAGTTTGTAATGGACGCTATGGATACAGAACTGTCATTAGATATAAGCTCCTTAGCAACTGGCGGCGAGAAATAGAACTAACGTGATTTATTAGCAACAAATTGGCAGTTGAGCGCTTTCAACAAGGTCATCGGGCAAAAATATGGACAGAATCGTGTTTATTGTCCCCTGAAACCCCACTTGGCAGATTTTCATTTCGATCCTAAGTTGTTTGGTTCAAGTAACGTGAAAAATGTGTAGGTTGATATTATATGAATTCTTTTATACCGACTTTTTGTT
Source organism: Rhagium mordax (assembly GCA_963680705.1). Lineage (NCBI taxonomy): Eukaryota > Metazoa > Arthropoda > Insecta > Coleoptera > Cerambycidae > Rhagium > Rhagium mordax. Next base: position 41,541,522 of record OY796661.1, on the reverse strand, counting down.
TAGAACTTAAAACTTTGGGATACCCATCAAATGATATGTAATTCGGTCTAAAATTTCGCATGGTACTAGTTGCAATCTTCCAGCTCCAACAATATTCGAAATATGGCCATTTTCTCGTGAAAAATTGTGAAAATGTCCAATACTGCATTTATTATCCATTTCTCAGAAAATCTTATTCTCCATAAAAGTTTGTAATGGACGCTATGGATACAGAACTGTCATTAGATATAACCTCCTTAGCAACTGATAAGCACCCTGGGTGCTTATTCTCATCGAGGAGACGAAATCGAGAGAAGTGAACCTTCTCTCACACGAATGGGAACGCTCCTCGTTAACCTACAACTTTTCTTAATCTGTGCCTACAATGCAAAGTAAATTACACTATGCGCACACTATATGCGCATGCGATTCTCTTGAAATTACAAAATTCGCTTGGTGGAAAGCAGGCCAAATTACGTAGAGAAGGACATAACCCACAATGTTGTAAGTTCAAAACAAAGAGTCGATATGTTAGTGATCTGTGCAAATTTGTATCTAGTTTTTTCGAGACAAAGAACTTTAATGACTTTTGATTGAAATGAAATTTTGGAAATAGGGGTATTTGGGGTCGAGGGACACGATTTCGTGCTTAGTTTTTACCGATGACGCACGTGGAAGCCGTAAGGGGGTGATTTATAGCAAATAATACAAGTTTGTCCATTTTCTCCGCCCTGTATATATTCCAGCCAAGATTTTTTGACGAATATGTGTGCAGACCGGTGATTAGGAACTTTTATAAAGAATAGAATTTTCTGAAAAACAAATATTAATAAACTTATTAACACTTATTTTACAATTTTCCCTCGAAAAAACGGCCGTTTCTCGAAAACCATAATAGATGGCGAGTCGACGGTAGTTCCATTCGATTTCCTAGGCCAAATTACGTAGAGAAGGACATAACCCACAATGTTGTAAGTTCAAAACAAAGAGTCGATATGTTAGTGATCTGTGCAAATTTGTATCTAGTTTTTTCGAGACAAAGAACTTTAATGACTTTTGATTGCAATGAAAGTTTGGAAATAGGAGTATTTGGGGTCGAGGGACACGATTTCGTGCTTAGTTTTTACCGATGACGCACGTGGAAACCGTAAGGGGGTGATTTATAGCAAATAATACAAGTTTGTCCATTTTCTCCGCCCTGTATATATTCCAGCCAAGATTTTTTGACGAATATATGTGCAGACCGGTGATTAGGAACTTTTATAAAAAAAAATTCTGAAAAACGAATAATAAACTTATTAACACTTATTTTACAATTTTCCCTCGAAAAAAACGGCCGTTTCTCGAAAGCCATAATAGATGGCGAGTCGGCGGTAGTTCCATTCGATTTCTTAGGCCAAATTACGTAGAGAAGGACATAACCCACAATGTTGTAAGTTCAAAACAAAGAGTCGATATGTTAGTGATCTGTACAAATTTGTATCTAGTTTTTTCGAGATAAAAAACTTTAATGACTTTTGATTGAAATGAAATTTTGGAAATAGGGGTATTTGGGGTTAGGGGACACGATTTCGTGCTTAGTTTTTACCGATGACGCACGTGGAAGCCGTAAGGGGGTGATTTATAGCAAATAATACAAGTTTGTCCATTTTATCCGCCCTGTATATATTCCAGCCTAGATTTTTTGACGAATATATGTGCAGACCGGTGATTAGGAACTTTTATAAAGAATAAAATTTTCTGAAAAACGAATAATAAACTTATTAACACTTATTTTACAATTCTCCCTCGAAAAACGGCCGTTTCTCGAAAACCATAATAGATGGCGAGTCGGCGGTAGTTCCATTCGATTTCTTAGGCCAAATTACGTAGAGAAGGACATAACCCACAATGTTGTAAGTTCAAAACAAAGAGTCGATATGTTAGTGATCTGTACAAATTTGTATCTAGTTTTTTCGAGACAATGAACTTTAATGACTTTTGATTGAAATGAAAGTTTGGAAATAGGAGTATTTGGGGTCGAGGGACACGATTTCGTGCTTAGTTTTTACCGATGACGCACGTGGAAGCCGTAAGGGGGTGATTTATAGCAAATAATACAAGTTTGTCCATTTTCTCCGCCCTGTATATATTCCAGCCAAGATTTTTTGACGAATATATGTGCAGACCGGTGATTAGGAACTTTTATAAAGAATAAAATTTTCTGAAAAACGAATAATAAACTTATTAACACTTATTTTACAATTTTCCCTCGAAAAAACGGCCGTTTCTCGAAAACCATAATAGATGGCGAGTCGGCGGTAGTTCCATTCGATTTCTTAGGCCAAATTACGTAGAAAAGGACCATAACCCACAATGTTGTAAGTTCAAAACAAATAGTCGATATGTTAGTGATCTGTGCAAATTTGTATCTATACTCTGTACCACCAACAAAAATCCATAGACTCCTCCCCAAAAATGCCCACTAAATTTGAATGGAATTTCTCTATTGGTCGAATTTATAGAACCCGAGTTACAAAGCAACCACTAAATTTGACAAAGGCCGACTCTACAATACTGGCGTCACACATTAAAACTTTTATGTATTTTGGCAATAGACCAATCAGCTATGTTATCATTGTCGCGAAACGTATAAACGCTAAACATATTAAAAATCGCGCATAAATGGGGAGCCGGCCTCACTGTAAACCTGTGCTGTCAACTGTCATATTCATTCGTCTTTGTGAAATTATTTCAAATTTATATATTTGTTTTTGTGAAGGTACGCGTATAAGGATTAACCTTATTTGTGTTTTAAGTATTAAGGTAAGTAGGTAATGCAAACGATTAATATTGATTAAATGTTAAAACATCGTTTTTTTTAAGGTCAAATCGAAAACTCAATAGTAGAAGGGGGCCCAATTTCTCCACCGAAAAAACGAATCTCCAGGCATTTTTTGAGGATAAGGAAAACGTGTTGAACATCTTTAAGGCGAAAACGTGACTGTCAACTGTGTTATTCGTTTTTGTGACATTTCACATTTCATCTGGGAGTTAAAGTAATAAGGTACGTAAATGCAAACGAGTAATATTGATTAAATGTTAAAACGGGTTTTCTTAAGGTTTATGATGGCTGAAGGAGGTATAATTTCTCCACCCAAAAAAACGATTATCCAGACATTTTTCGGTGGAAGATAAGAAAAAGGTTCTGAACATTTTTAAGGCCTACGATGGGGAGAATCCGGAGAAACCAAAGATGGAATGCATGGAGTTCACTGCAAAGGCAGCAGGTGTGAGTGTTCCAAGTGTTTCTAATATTCTTCATGAATACAAACAAACACACCAACATCGGCCACCAAAACTGTACCACCGACAACAGGCAGTTTTGGACAATATTGATGAAGGAACTAAAAGTGCTCTCAAGCGTATAATCCATTCCTTTTTTGAAAGAAATGAACCACCAACTGCAAACAAAATTTTAGCAGCGGTGCATGAAGATGATTATTTGCCTCATCTTAAACGGAGTACTTTGTGACGATTACTTTCGGACTTTTTATTTCTTTGTGTTGTAATGTAATTGTGTTTGGCATTATAGGTTCTCAAAAAGGTCACGTAATAGTGCCCTAAGGGAAGAACATAGAAGTTGTAGTTTTTAGATGAGACTTGGGTGAACGCTGGCCTTACTGTAAGTAAAGTATGGTTTTTTTTTTTTCGAAGGAGAAATAGGAACTGCTCGCCGGTTCTGACTGTTCAGTGTAAAAAATAAAAGTGACAACATATATTATTTTTCCAATTATATTATATACGTTTATCTTATTATCGTTGTTTTAATATTATATACAAATTTATGTATATGTAGGGCTTTTAAAGTCTATTTTTTTCTACTGATTTAAGTACCAAATGTATTGTAATGATGAATAAAGCCATTCTATTATTATATTATATTGATATCGTTCATAACTTTCTTATACCAAAGTTTACTGAATACTATTAGTAAACTTTGCTTATACGTAGGAGCTGTAATAGATAGAAAACCTTGTGAAAATTAAGAAGAAGTAGGTAGGTATGTGTTTATTTATTTGGACATTAAGAATAAAAATAGTATAGGATAGTTTTTATTGCTTGAACATTCCACGACTATTCGTAAAAAGAACCAAAAGTAATCTTACGATAGATATTAATAAATAAATATGTACAGTGGTGGAAACCAGAAAGTAAACGACTCGGCAGATTTGGCTATTGAGTAGTGCATGGGGGTCATTGGGGTTTATCCAGTGGAGTAATCTATGTGAAATTGTTACAGTAAATCACACACTAATCTTTTTTGCCTGAAATAACCTCATACTTTCTTTTAAATATGTGGAAATAACTCGCGAAAGCACCTAACCTAAAAACTACAAATGTCAACAACAAACCATCAATCAGATCAGCTGGTCTAGACGACCGGAAATGGCGGAAATATCGGAAATAAATGTCTCTGATAAAGTAACTTGAGTTTGCGCAATGCGGACTAACTTCGTTTAAATTTTCGCGGGAATAAGTATTATTTTTAAAAATCCAAAATTGAAAATGTATAATAGAAAATTTAATGGGAATAAACATTATAAAAATACAGTATAGCTGTAGTATAAAATATAACACGTATAATAAACAAATTTTGTTGAAGCTATCTCAACTTTCTTTAATTTCATCGTGTAAAACTGACTATTGCGCACACCGTTCTGCGCAACCATAAAATTAATGGGGAGGAGTCTATGGATTTCTGTTGGTGGTACAGAGTTTAGTTATTTCGAGACAAAGAACTTTAATGACTTTTGATTGAAATGAAATTTTGGAAATAGGGGTATTTGGGGTTGAGGGACACGATTTCGTGCTTAGTTTTTACCGATGACGCACGTGGAAGCCGTAAGGGGGTGATTTACAGCAAATAATACAAGTTTGTCCATTTTCTCCGCCCTGTATATATTCCAGCCTAGATTTTTTGACGAATATATGTGCAGACCGGTGATTAGGAACTTTTATAAAAAAAAATTCTGAAAAACGAATAATAAACTTATTAACACTTATTTTACAATTTTCCCTCGAAAAAACGGCCGTTTCTCGAAAGCCATAATAGATGGCGAGTCGGCGGTAGTTCCATTCGATTTCTTAGGCCAAATTACGTAGAGAAGGACATAACCCACAATGTTGTAAGTTCAAAACAAAGAGTCGATATGTTAGTGATCTGTGCAAATTTGTATCTAGTTTTTTCGAGACAAAGAACTTTAATGACTTTTGATTGCAATGAAAGTTTGGAAATAGGAGTATTTGGGGTCGAGGGACACGATTTCGTGCTTAGTTTTTACCGATGACGCACGTGGAAACCGTAAGGGGGTGATTTATAGCAAATAATACAAGTTTGTCCATTTTCTCCGCCCTGTATATACTCCAGCCAAGATTTTTTGACGAATATATGTGCAGACCGGTGATTAGGAACTTTTATAAAGAATAAAATTTTCTGAAAAACGAATAATAAACTTATTAACACTTATTTTACAATTTTCCCTCGAAAAAACGGCCGTTTCTCGAAAACCATAATAGATGGCGAGTCGGCGGTAGTTCCATTCGATTTCTTAGGTCAAATTACGTAGAAAAGGACATAACCCACAATGTTGTAAGTTCAAAACAAAGAGTCGATATGTTAGTGATCTGTACAAATTTGTATCTAGTTTTTTCGAGATAAAAAACTTTAATGACTTTTGATTAAAATGAAATTTTGGAAATAGGGGTATTTGGGGTCGAGGGACACGATTTCGTGCTTAGTTTTTACCGATGACGCACGTGGAAGCCGTAAGGGGGTGATTTATAGCAAATAATACAAGTCTGTCCATTTTCTCCGCCCTGTATATATTCCAGCCTAGATTTTTTGACGAATATATGTGCAGACCGGTGATTAGGAACTTTTATAAAGAATAAAATTTTCTGAAAAACGAATAATAAACTTATTAACACTTATTTTACAATTTTCCCTCGAAAAAACGGCCGTTTCTCGAAAACCATAATAGATGGCGAGTCGGCGGTAGTTCCATTCGATTTCTTAGGTCAATTTACGTAGAAAAGGACATAACCCACAATGTTGTAAGTTCAAAACAAAGAGTCGATATGTTAGTGATCTGTACAAATTTGTATCTAGTTTTTTCGAGATAAAAAACTTTAATGACTTTTGATTAAAATGAAATTTTGGAAATAGGGGTATTTGGGGTCGAGGGACACGATTTCGTGCTTAGTTTTTACCGATGACGCACGTGGAAGCCGTAAGGGGGTGATTTATAGCAAATAATACAAGTTTGTCCATTTTCTCCGCCCTGTATATATTCCAGCCTAGATTTTTTGACGAATATATGTGCAGACCGGTGATTAGGAACTTTTATAAAAAAAATTCTGAAAAACGAATAATAAACTTATTAACACTTATTTTACAATTTTCCCTCGAAAAAACGGCCGTTTCTCGAAAGCCATAATAGATGGCGAGTCGGCGATAGTTCCATTCGATTTCTTAGGCCAAATTACGTAGAGAAGGACATAACCCACAATGTTGTAAGATCAAAACAAAGAGTCGATATGTTAGTGATCTGTGCAAATTTGTATCTAGTTTTTTCGAGACAAAGAACTTTAATGACTTTTGATTGAAATGAAATTTTGGAAATAGGGGTATTTGGGTCGAGGGACACGATTTCGTGCTTAGTTTTTACCGATGACGCACGTGGAAGCCGTAAGGGGGTGATTTATAGCAAATAATACAAGTTTGTCCATTTTCTCCGCCCTGTATATATTCCAGCCAAGATTTTTTGACGAATATATGTGCAGACCGGTGATTAGGAACTTTTATAAAGAATAACATTTTCTGAAAAACGAATAATAAACTTATTAACACTTATTTTACAATTTTCCCTCGAAAAAACGGCGGTTTCTCGAAAACCATAATAGATGGCGAGTCGGCGGTAGTTCCATTCGATTTCTTAGGCCAAATTACGTAGAAAAGGACATAACCCACAATGTTGTAAGTTCAAAACAAAGAGTCGATATGTTAGTGATCTGTACAAATTTGTATCTAGTTTTTTCGAGATAAAAAACTTTAATGACTTTTGATTAAAATGAAATTTTGGAAATAGGGGTATTTGGGATCGAGGGACACGATTTCGTGCTTAGTTTTTACCGATGACGCACGTGGAAGCCGTAAGGGGGTGATTTATAGCAAATAATACAAGTTTGTCCATTTTCTCCGCCCTGTATATATTCCAGCCTAGATTTTTTGACGAATATATGTGCAGACCGGTGATTAGGAACTTTTATAAAGAATAAAATTTTCTGAAAAACGAATAATAAACTTATTAACACTTATTTTACAATTTTCCCTCGAATAAACGGCCGTTTCTCGAAAACCATAATAGATGGCGAGTCGGCGGTAGTTCCATTCGATTTCTTAGGTCAAATTACGTAGAAAAGGACATAACCCACAATGTTGTAAGTTCAAAACAAAGAGTCGATATGTTAGTGATCTGTACAAATTTGTATCTAGTTTTTTCGAGATAAAAAACTTTAATGACTTTTGATTAAAATGAAATTTTGGAAATAGGGGTATTTGGGGTCGAGGGACATGATTTCGTGCTTAGTTTTTACCGATGACACACGTGGAAGCCGTAAGGGGGTGATTTATAGCAAATAATACAAGTTTGTCCATTTTCTCCGCCCTGTATATATTCCAGCCTAGATTTTTTGACGAATATATGTGCAGACCGGTGATTAGGAACTTTTATAAAGAATAAAATTTTCTGAAAAACGAATAATAAACTTATTAACACTTATTTTACAATTCTCCCTCGAAAAACGGCCGTTTCTCGAAAACCATAATAGATGGCGAGTCGGCGGTAGTTCCATTCGATTTCTTAGGCCAAATTACGTAGAGAAGGACATAACCCACAATGCTGTAAGTTCAAAACAAAGAGTCGATATGTTAGTGATCTGTGCAAATTTGTATCTAGTTTTTTCGAGACAAAGAACTTTAATGACTTTTGATTGCAATGAAAGTTTGGAAATAGGAGTATTTGGGGTCGAGGGACACGATTTCGTGCTTAGTTTTTACCGATGACGCACGTGGAAACCGTAAGGGGGTGATTTATAGCAAATAATACAAGTTTGTCCATTTTCTCCGCCCTGTATATATTCCAGCCAAGATTTTTTGACGAATATATGTGCAGACCGGTGATTAGGAACTTTTATAAAGAATAAAATTTTCTGAAAAACGAATAATAAACTTATTAACACTTATTTTACAATTTTCCCTCGAAAAAACGGCCGTTTCTCGAAAACCATAATAGATGGCGAGTCGGCGGTAGTTCCATTCGATTTCTTAGGTCAAATTACGTAGGAAAGGACATAACCCACAATGTTGTAAGTTCAAAACAAAGAGTCGATATGTTAGTGATCTGTACAAATTTGTATATAGTTTTTTCGAGATAAAAAACTTTAATGACTTTTGATTAAAATGAAATTTTGGAAATAGGGGTATTTGGGGTCGAGGGACACGATTTCGTGCTTAGTTTTTACCGATGACGCACGTGGAAACCGTAAGGGGGTGATTTATAGCAAATAATACAAGTTTGTCCATTTTCTCCGCCCTGTATATATTCCAGCTAAGATTTTTTGACGAATATATGTGCAGACCGGTGATTAGGAACTTTTATAAAGAATAAAATTTTCTGAAAAACGAATAATAAACTTATTAACACTTATTTTACAATTTTCCCTCGAAAAAACGGCCGTTTCTCGAAAACCATAATAGATGGCGAGTCGGCGGTAGTTCCATTCGATTTCTTAGGTCAAATTACGTAGAAAAGGACATAACCCACAATGTTGTAAGTTCAAAACAAAGAGTCGATATGTTAGTGATCTGTACAAATTTGTATCTAGTTTTTTCGAGATAAAAAACTTTAATGACTTTTGATTAAAATGAAATTTTGGAAATAGGGGTATTTGGGGTCGAGGGACACGATTTCGTGCTTAGTTTTTACCGATGACGCACGTGGAAGCCGTAAGGGGGTGATTTATAGCAAATAATACAAGTCTGTCCATTTTCTCCGCCCTGTATATATTCCAGCCTAGATTTTTTGACGAATATATGTGCAGACCGGTGATTAGGAACTTTTATAAAAAAAATTCTGAAAAACGAATAATAAACTTATTAACACTTATTTTACAATTTTCCCTCGAAAAAACGGCCGTTTCTCGAAAGCCATAATAGATGGCGAGTCGGCGATAGTTCCATTCGATTTCTTAGGCCAAATTACGTAGAGAAGGACATAACCCACAATGTTGTAAGATCAAAACAAAGAGTCGATATGTTAGTGATCTGTGCAAATTTGTATCTAGTTTTTTCGAGACAAAGAACTTTAATGACTTTTGATTGAAATGAAATTTTGGAAATAGGGGTATTTGGGTCGAGGGACACGATTTCGTGCTTAGTTTTTACCGATGACGCACGTGGAAGCCGTAAGGGGGTGATTTATAGCAAATAATACAAGTTTGTCCATTTTCTCCGCCCTGTATATATTCCAGCCAAGATTTTTTGACGAATATATGTGCAGACCGGTGATTAGGAACTTTTATAAAGAATAGAATTTTCTGAAAATCAAATATTAATAAACTTATTAACACTTATTTTACAATTTTCCCTCGAAAAAACGGCCGTTTCTCGAAAACCATAATAGATGGCGGGTCGACGGTAGTTCCATTCGATTTCTTAGGCCAAATTACGTAGAGAAGGACATAACCCACAATGTTGTAAGTTCAAAAAAAAGAGTCGATATATTAGTGATCTGTACAAATTTGTATCTAGTTTTTTCGAGACAAAGAACTTTAATGACTTTTGATTGCAATGAAAGTTTGGAAATAGGAGTATTTGGGGTCGAGGGACACGATTTCGTGCTTAGTTTTTACCGATGACGCACGTGGAAACCGTAAGGGGGTGATTTATAGCAAATAATACAAGTTTGTCCATTTTCTCCGCCCTGTATATATTCCAGCCAAGATTTTTTGACGAATATATGTGCAGACCGGTGATTAGGAACTTTTATAAAGAATAACATTTTCTGAAAAACGAATAATAAACTTATTAACACTTATTTTACAATTTTCCCTCGAAAAAACGGCGGTTTCTCGATAACCATAATAGATGGCGAGTCGGCGGTAGTTCCATTCGATTTCTTAGGCCAAATTACGTAGAAAAGGACATAACCCACAATGTTGTAAGTTCAAAACAAAGAGTCGATATGTTAGTGATCTGTACAAATTTGTATCTAGTTTTTTCGAGATAAAAAACTTTAATGACTTTTGATTAAAATGAAATTTTGGAAATAGGGGTATTTGGGGTCGAGGGACATGATTTCGTGCTTAGTTTTTACCGATGACACACGTGGAAGCCGTAAGGGGGTGATTTATAGCAAATAATACAAGTTTGTCCATTTTCTCCGCCCTGTATATATTCCAGCCTAGATTTTTTGACGAATATATGTGCAGACCGGTGATTAGGAACTTTTATAAAGAATAAAATTTTCCGAAAAACGAATAATAAACTTATTAACACTTATTTTACAATTCTCCCTCGAAAAACGGCCGTTTCTCGAAAACCATAATAGATGGCGAGTCAGCGGTAGTTCCATTCGATTTCTTAGGCCAAATTACGTAGAGAAGGACATAACCCACAATGCTGTAAGTTCAAAACAAAGAGTCGATATGTTAGTGATCTGTACAAATTTGTATCTAGTTTTTTCGAGATAAAAAACTTTAATGACTTTTGATTAAAATGAAATTTTGGAAATAGGGGTATTTGGGGTCGAGGGACACGATTTCGTGCTTAGTTTTTACCGATGACGCACGTGGAAGCCGTAAGGGGGTGATTTATAGCAAATAATACAAGTTTGTCCATTTTCTCCGCCCTGTATATATTCCAGCCTAGACTTTTTGACGAATATATGTGCAGACCGGTGATTAGGAACTTTTATAAAAAAAATTCTGAAAAACGAATAATAAACTTATTAACACTTATTTTACAATTTTCCCTCGAAAAAACGGCCGTTTCTCGAAAGCCATAATAGATGGCTAGTCGGCGGTAGTTCCATTCGATTTCTTAGGCCAAATTACGTAGAGAAGGACATAACCCACAATGTTGTAAATTCAAAACAAAGAGTCGATATGTTAGTGATCTGTGCAAATTTGTATCTAGTTTTTTCGAGACAAAGAACTTTAATGACTTTTGATTGAAATGAAATTTTGGAAATAGGGGTATTTGGGGTCGAGGGACACGATTTCGTGCTTAGTTTTTACCGATGACGCACGTGGAAGCCGTAAGGGGGTGATTTATGGCAAATAATACAAATTTGTCCATTTTCTCCGCCCTGTATATATTCCAGCCAAGATTTTTTGACGAATATATGTGCAGACCGGTGATTAGGAACTTTTATAAAGAATAGAATTTTCTGAAAAACAAATATTAATAAACTTATTAACACTTATTTTACAATTTTCACTAGAAAAAAACGGCCGTTTCTCGAAAACCATAATAGATGGCGAGTCGGCGGTAGTTCCATTCGATTTCTTAGGCCAAATTACGTAGAGAAGGACATAACCCACAATGTTGGAAGTTCAAAACAAAGAGTCGATATGTTAGTGATCTGTGCAAATTTGTATCTAGTTTTTTCGAGACAAAGAACTTTAATGACTTTTGATTGAAATGAAATTTTGGAAATAGGGGTATTTGGGGTTGAGGGACACGATTTCGTGCTTAGTTTTTACCGATGACGCACGTGGAAGCCGTAAGGGGGTGATTTATAGCAAATAATACAAGTTTGTCCATTTTCTCCACCCTGTATATATTCCAGCCTAGATTTTTTGACGAACATATGTGCAGACCGATGATTAGGAAATTTTATAAAGAATAAAATTTTCTGAAAAACGAATAATAAACTTATTAACACTTATTTTACAATTTTCCCTCGAAAAAAACGGCCGTTTCTCGAAAACCATAATAGATGGCGAGTCGGCGGTAGTTCCATTCGATTTCTTAGGCCAAATTACGTAGAGAAGGACATAACCCACAATGTTGGAAGTTCAAAACAAAGAGTCGATATGTTAGTGATCTGTGCAAATTTGTATCTAGTTTTTTCGAGACAAAGAACTTTAATGACTTTTGATTGAAATGAAATTTTGGAAATAGGGGTATTTAGGGTTGAGGGACACGATTTCGTGCTTAGTTTTTACCGATGACGCACGTGGAAGCCGTAAGGGGGTGATTTACAGCAAATAATACAAGTTTGTCCATTTTCTCCGCCCTGTATATATTCCAGCCTAGATTTTTTGACGAATATATGTGCGGGGTGATTAGGAACTTTTATAAAGAATAAAATTTTCTGAAAACCGAATAATAAACTTATTAACACTTATTTTACAATTTTCCCTCGAAAAAACGGCCGTTTCTCGAAAACCATAATAGATGGCGAGTCGGCGGTAGTTCCATTCGATTTCTTATGCCAAATTACGTAGAGAAGGACATAACCCACAATGTTGTAAGTTCAAAACAAAGAGTCGATATGTTAGTGATCTGTGCAAATTTGTATCTAGTTTTTTCGAGACAAAGAACTTTAATGACTTTTGATTGAAATGAAATTTTGGAAATAGGGATATTTGGGGTCGAGGGACACGATTTCGTGCTTAGTTTTTACCGAAGACGCACGTGGAAGCCGTAAGGGGGTGATTTATAGCAAATAATACAAGTTTGTCCATTTTCTCCGCCCTTTATATATTCCAGCCTAGATTTTTTGACGAATATATGTGCAGACCGGTGATTAGGAACTTTTATAAAGAATAAAATTTTCTGAAAAACGAATAATAAACTTATTAACACTTTTTTACCATCTTCTACTCCAGCTTAGATTTGTTGACAGATATATGTGCATAGCGGTGATTAGAAACTTTTATGAAGAATAAAATTTTCTGAGAAACAAATAATAAACTTTTTAATTCATATTTAACAATTTTCTCTCGAAAAATCGGCCGTATCTCGAAGACCGTTATAGATGGCGAGTCGGCGTAAGTACCAATCGAGTTTTTAGACCAATTTACGTAGAAAATTAACCCCCATAATGGTTTAGGTTCTAAACAACAAGTCGATATAATAGTGATTTGTAACGACCCCAAACTGTAGCATATAGGTTGAAAAGTTTATACGCATAAAAGTTTATACGTATAAACTGTGACCCCAAAAGGACGCCCGCGTATATATATATATATATATATATATATATATATATATATATATATATATATATATATATATATATATATATATATATATATATACATAGCCTACGGATGATACGAAGCCCGGTAAATATCACAGGCAAGTCGAAGCCCGGGTTGAGAGGTAGGGGATTGCAGTGAATATTGTACATTATTTTAAAATTTGTCAGTTAGTGTTTCAACAAAATAAAGCCTGCGGATGTTAAGAAGCCCGGCGGTGTTGCCGTTAGAAATAGATATCTTGGGAGGTATGATAATAATACTTTATTAACATATCTAAAGCTCTACAACAATAATAATAAATAATTTTTCACAGTGTATTTTTTTCATTCAAGAGTCCCACATTTTTTTCCTGCATTCTATATTTGTAAAGTGTGGAATGTTTTTATAGTCCATTTTTAATACGTGAAATATATATTTCTTAGTGCATTTGAAATATTATAATTTGCTTCCTAGTTTTTCCTTAACGAAAAATAGAATACCTCTGCTTTCTTTGTTGAATAATCTATTGCATACCAGAAAAAATATTATTGTGAAAAATTCACACCTCGATAATTATGCATTTTTTACGCTCTACACAACTGCCTTCTCTTAGTTAATGAATATTTTTTCAGGAACAGGTTAGATTTGTATAAATTTTTTTTAAAACTTTTTCTTATATTATGGGCTGTGGTCTACATTTTTTCATACAACGTACAGGACTGCAACGTAAAACCCTAGATTTTCGTGTATTTTTACTGGCGCCCCTGTTTAGTTAAGTGATTATTCGGGTTATTTAGTAGGATCCAGTTTAAATTTCTCGGGACACATGTAGAGTCAGTCAGGAATTGTCACTTTAAAGGAAAAAGGGATGAAGAGTTTCGTGTATTTTCGCTTGCGTCCCTGTTTAGTTAATGATTCGATTTAGTCGGATCCGGTTTAAAAACCTCGGGAACATATAGAGTCTGACAGGAATGACAGATGAAAGGAAAGAAGGTTCAGGGATGAAGGGTTTCGTGTATTTTCACTGTCTGGCGTCTCTGTTAAGTTAAGTGATGATTCGGGTTATTTAGTTGGATCCGGTTTAAATATCTCGGGAATCATGAATTGTCCCTTGGAAGGAGAGAAGGTTCAAGGATGAAGGGTGTCGCGCATTTTCGCTGGGGTTCCTGTTTAGTTAAGTGATGATTCGGGTTATTTAGTTGGTTCCGGTTTGAAGATCTCAAGAAACATGTGGAATGCGACAGGAATGTCCCCTGAAAGGAGAGAAGGGTTTAGGATGAAGAGCTTTGTGTATTTTCACTGGCGTCCCTGTTTAGCTAATTGATGATTCGGGTTATTTAGTTGGATCCAATTTAAAGATCTCGGTAAACATGTAGAGTCCGACAAAAATGTCACTTGAGAGTCAAGAAGTTCAGGGATAAGGGTTTTGTTTATTTTCGCTGGCGTCCATGTTTAGTTAAGTGATAATTTGGGTTATTTAGTTAGATCCGATTAAAGATCTCGGGAACATGTAGAGTCCGACACAGCTGTTGGATGAAAGGAAAGTAGGTGTAGGGATGAAGGGTTTCGTGTGTTTTCTTTAGTGCCCATGTTTAGTTAAGTGATGTTTCAGGTTATTTAGTTAGATCCGGTTTAAATATCACGGGGAACATATGGAGTCTGGCAGGAATGTCACTTGAATGGAGAGAAGGTTCAAGGATGAAGGGTTATGTGTATTGTCGCTGGCGTCCATGTTTAGTTGAGTGTTAAATCGGGTTATTTAGTTCGTTCCGATTTGAAGATCCCGAGAAACATGTAAAGTACGACAGAAATGTCCCCCGAAAGGAGAGACGGTTCAAGGATGAAGGGTTTTGTTAATTTTCACTGGCATCCTGGTTTAGTTAAGCGATGATTCGGGTTATTTAGTTGGATACGGTTAAAGAGCTCAGGAAACATGTAGAGTCCGACAGAATTGTTGCATGAAAAGGGAGAAGGTTTAGGGATGAAGGGTTTTGCGTAATTTTGTCGGCGCCCCTGTTTAATTAAGTGATAATTCAATTTATTTAGTTGGATACGGTTTAAATATGTAGAGATGTAGAGTCCGACAGAATTGTTGCACAAAAGGAAAGAGGATTTAGAAATGAAGTGTTTCGTGTACTTTCACTGGCGTCCCTGTTTATTTAAGTGATGATTCGGATGATTTTGTTGGATCAGGATTAAAGGTCTCTGGTAACATGTAGTGTCTGACAGGAATGTCTCTTGATAGGAGAGTGGATTCAAGGATAACGGGTTGATTTCGCTGGCGTCCGTGTTTAGTTAAGTGATATTTCGGGTTATTTAGTTAGATCGAGTTTAAAGATCTCGGGAAACATGTAGAGTCCGACAGGAATGTCACTTGAAAGGAGAGGAGGTTCAATGATGGAAGGTTTCGTGTATTTTCACTGGCGTCACTGTTTGGTTAAATAATGAATCGGGATATTTAGTTGGATCCAGTTTGAAGATCTCGGGAAACATGTAGAGTCCGACAGGAATGTCACATGAAGAGAATGGAGAATCAAGAATGAAGGGTTTCGTGTATTTCCGCTAGCGTCCGACAGGAATGTCATTTGAAAGCAGATAAGTTTCAAGGAGGAAGGGTTCCGTGTATTTTCGCTGTCGTCCCTGTTTAGTTGGAGTGATGTTTCGGGTTATTTAGTTGGATCAAGTTTAAAGATCTCGGGAAACATTTAGACTCCGACAGGAATGTCCCTTGAAAGGAAAGACGATTCAAGGATGAAGGGTTCCGTGTATTTTCACTGGCGTCTCTGTTTGGTTAAGTGATAATTTTGGTTATTTAGGAGGATCCGGTTAAAGATGTAGAGATGTAGAATACGACAGAATTGTTGCATAAAAGGAAAGAAGGTTTAGGGATGAAGTGTTTCGCGTACTTTTACTTGAGTCCCTGTTTAGTTGTCATCATTCGGGTTATTTTGTTGGATCCACTTGAAGGATCTCGGGAAGCATGTAGAATCCGACAGTAATATCAGATGAAAGTGGATAAGGTTCTGAGATGAAAGGAATCGTGTATTTTCGTTGGCGTCTCTGTTTAGTTAAATGATGATCCGTGTTATTTAGTTGGATCCAGTTCAAGGATCTCGGGAAACATGTAGAGTCAGACAGGAATTGTCACTTTAAAGGAAACAAATATCAGGGATGAAGAGTTTCGTGTATTTGCGCTAGCGTCCCTGTTTAGTTAAGTGATGATTCGATTTAGTTGGATCCGGTTTAAAGACCTCGGGAACATATAGAGTCCGACAAGAATGCCGCTTGAAAGGAAAGAAGGTTCAGGGATGAATGGTTTCGTGTATTTTCTCTGTCCGGCGTCTCTGTTAAGTTAATCATGTAGAGTTCGACAGAATTGTCCATTCAAAGGAGAGAAGGTTCAAGTATGAAGGGTTTTGTGTATTTTCTCTGGCGTCCCTGTTTAGTTAAGTGTTGTTTCGAATTATTTTGTTGGGTCCAAATTAAAGATCTCAGAAAACATGTAGAGGGATTATCACTTGAAAGGAGATGAATTTCAGGGATGGAGAGTGTCCTGTATTCGCTGGTCCCCGTTTAGTTAAGTGATGTTTCGAGTTATTTAGTTGGATCCGGTTTAAAGATCTCGGAAACCATGTAGAGTCCGACAGGAATGTCACATGAAGAGAATGGAGAATCAAGAATGAAGGGTTTCGTGTATTTCCGCTAGCGTCCGACAGGAATGTCATTTGAAAGCAGATAAGTTTCAAGGAGGAAGGGTTCCGTGTATTTTCGCTGTCGTCCCTGTTTAGTTGGAGTGATGTTTCGGGTTATTTAGTTGGATCAAGTTTAAAGATCTCGGGAAACATTTAGACTCCGACAGGAATGTCCCTTGAAAGGAAAGACGATTCAAGGATGAAGGGTTCCGTGTATTTTCACTGGCGTCTCTGTTTGGTTAAGTGATAATTTTGGTTATTTAGGAGGATCCGGTTAAAGATGTAGAGATGTAGAATACGACAGAATTGTTGCATAAAAGGAAAGAAGGTTTAGGGATGAAGTGTTTCGCGTACTTTTACTTGAGTCCCTGTTTAGTTGTCATCATTCGGGTTATTTTGTTGGATCCACTTGAAGGATCTCGGGAAGCATGTAGAATCCGACAGTAATATCAGATGAAAGTGGATAAGGTTCTGAGATGAAAGGAATCGTGTATTTTCGTTGGCGTCTCTGTTTAGTTAAATGATGATCCGTGTTATTTAGTTGGATCCAGTTCAAGGATCTCGGGAAACATGTAGAGTCAGACAGGAATTGTCACTTTAAAGGAAACAAATATCAGGGATGAAGAGTTTCGTGTATTTGCGCTAGCGTCCCTGTTTAGTTAAGTGATGATTCGATTTAGTTGGATCCGGTTTAAAGACCTCGGGAACATATAGAGTCCGACAGGAATGCCGCTTGAAAGGAAAGAAGGTTCAGGGATGAATGGTTTCGTGTATTTTCTCTGTCCGGCGTCTCTGTTAAGTTAATCATGTAGAGTTCGACAGAATTGTCCATTCAAAGGAGAGAAGGTTCAAGTATGAAGGGTTTTGTGTATTTTCTCTGGCGTCCCTGTTTAGTTAAGTGTTGTTTCGAATTATTTTGTTGGGTCCAAATTAAAGATCTCAGAAAACATGTAGAGGGATTATCACTTGAAAGGAGATGAATTTCAGGGATGGAGAGTGTCCTGTATTCGCTGGTCCCCGTTTAGTTAAGTGATGTTTCGAGTTATTTAGTTGGATCCGGTTTAAAGATCTCGGAAACATATAGAATCCGACAGGAATGCCACTTGAAAGGATAGAAGGTTCAGGGATGAAAAGTTTCGTATATTTTCGCTGGCTGGCGTCTCTGTTAAGCTAAGTGATGATTCGGGTTATTTAGTTGGATACAGTTTAAATATCTCGGGAATCATGTAGAGTCCGACTGGAATGCCACTTGAAAGGAAATAAATTTCAGGGATGAAGAATTTCGTGTATTTTCGCGGGCGTCCCTGTTTAGTTAAGCGATGATTCGGGTTACTTAGTTGGATCCGGTTTAAAGATCTCTGGAACATATAGAGTCCGACAGGGATATCACTTGAAAAGAAAGAAAGTTCAGGGATAAAGGGTTTCGTGTATTCTCGCTGGCGTGTCTGTTAAGTTAAGCGATGATTCGGGTTATTTAGTTGGATCCAGTTTAAATATCTCGGAAAGCATGCGTAGAGTCCGACGGAATTGTTACATGAGAGGAAATAAGGTTCAGGGATGAGAGGTGTCTCGTATTTTTATTGGCTTTGCCGTTTCGTTAAACGATTCATGTTATTTAGTTGTATCTGGTTTAAAGTTTTAAAATTTTTTTGACAGTTGTCAAAAAACTGTCAAAGTGACGTTTAAATGTCAAAGGGAGAGAGGGGCGCCATCTACGAACCGAGAACGGTTTCGGGGCGCCGAGGACGTCCGGATCCCGAAACTGCGATCGGTTCCGTCCTGGGGCTGATAATAAGGAAACGTCAATTTCGGACCATAACCTAAAAGTTTTATCGCAACGCACTGTAGATTTCGAGATAACCTAAAAGCGGCGCTTTGACATTGACGTTGTAATTTTTAAGTATTGTCAAGACCTGCGCGCGCATCCGGCGGCCATTGGTCTCGTATCTCTTTTTAATTTCTCAAATTTTACAAACCTCTCCGACACGGTGCTACCAAACGGCTAATAACTTTTCTTAATACTCAAAGGATCGCAACGAAACATCGACGTTGGGATTTTCCCGATATGATTCCGCCTACGAAAAGCCAATCTCCCCCGTGAAAAAAGCCTTTGCGGGCGCAAAGTACACGAAAAACCGCTCCCGAATTAGACGGACATAGCCTTATCACATTTTAATATTTATAGATATAAAAGATAGATAAAAAGAATAGAATATAGAATAGAATAGATAGAATAGATAATAATAATAATAATAATTGTAACTAGTCAATAATCACATAATCAAAAATTAAGAACTGAATATAAGTCTAGGTACTAACAGAATAAAATTACCAGATCTGCTAAAAGCTGAATCAGATTCATGATCAGTTAATAATTTTAGTTAATGCATCCGGAATTATTTTCTTTTTTATTTTCCGTTTACCTTGCCTGTCTCCTCTTCAGTAGTATATAAAGAATACTTAATATTTTTATATCATTTTAATTCCATTATCAATTTCTTTGTGCAATTTATTTATATTGAATCTGTTATTGACGATATATATTTTAATAATTTAATTGAGAATTAATGTATCTTGTTAATTTTTTTTTTAATAGCAACTACATAACAAATGTAAATTATTGTTAATTAGAGTTTTATTCAATAAATATTTATTTTAGTTATTTGATTATATTATGGTCACCAATTAAAAAACGAAGTCCACAAGAAGATGTACATATTCTTTCGCTATTTGTAGCTCATCAGGTAGACGATTAATCTCGAAAAACAAAATGATTTACTTGAACTTACATTTTACAATTAATAAACTGTCATGTAACCATAAAAAACAAATTTCTATAATTAATGCCGCCTACATTTTCATGCTTTCTTATAAAATACTCTTCCTCTCTTTATTCGAGACTTGTTGTATAAACAACCTTATTCAAGCCTTATATTGGCCCAATAATAACAAAATTATCTAATACATTTATTGATGTTCCATTTCTGAACATGCAAATATAAATTATGTTGAATTCAAAAAAAATCGTTGAAAACAATTTAGAACGTTATTATTGTCGAACAATGCAAAAACAAAATACTCTGCAGGACTATATGTCACATACAGCATTGCAATATATTGCAGAATCCATTTAAATGTTTTACGTTTTGCTTTAAATGTAATGGATTCTGCAATAAAAGTCAGTTACCCCCCTACTTTTGACTGGTTTCAAATATTTTTTGGAGTTTTGGGGTTATACTCCAAGATAGATTTGCGAGTGTTTGACTCTAAATAAAAAAACCGATATTCAAAATGGCGTCTGGTCGCCATATTGGATATTTCTCTAATGTCGGATCGAGGTGTGTGACACCTTAAATTAAAGATCTAATCTTAACTTGCCCAAATTTCGAGTTAATGCGATGACAATAAAATGCTCGATTATTAATCCCAGTAAGCATTTGAATTGAATATAATGTAAAATGATGTTTGAAATGCAATTTTTTACTATTTATTAAGAATTTTTATATTTAAACAAATAGTATTATCTTATTAATTAGATATAATAAATAGTACGTTTATTTACTTTAGCAAAAATACTCGAAGTGAGTTCCATTTTGTTCACAACAGCAAACCCGTTTTATAAATTATTCGCGAACACTTCTGAGCCTTATGCTACTTCTAGATGTGTTAAAGACAGCTCTATGGTAATTTCTTTTCTTCAATTATTCGTCAAATATCAAAGCGGCTTCGATTTATCATTTAAAATTCGCGGCATGATTATTATAAGTCACTTTATGTAGGTAGAGAAAGTATGTAATAATGGGTAAATAATAACTGTCAAATTTATTTCCACATTTTCAAGGCACATCATTATTATTTTCCTTTTACAGGATGAGCTTTAGTGATATAGATTGTCCTGTAAATTAATGTATTTATTCATTTGACTAGGTACTTAGTCACTAAAATTTGCAAAAGTCTTAACTATATAATGAAAAAATGTATTTCAAACATTATTTTACTTGCCTTATTGACAAACTTTCATTATGTTCAATTCAAATGCTTTCTGGGATTAACAATCGGGTATTATTGAGTCAAAAAACCAGGTAAAGAAACTAGTGCCCTGTGTAAACATTCAATTTGTTGTAATGCTGCCATTTTGTTATACATCATCGGATTACCTAAGGCAAGTTACTATGGACGAATATACCTTTAATTTAAGGTATCACACACCTCGGCTCGACAGTAGAGAAATATTCAATATGGAGACCAGACGCCATTTTGGAATATCAATTTTTTTATTTAGAGTCAAACAGTCGCAAATTTATCTTATCTCCAAAAAATATTTGAAATCATTCAAAAGTTAGTAGAGGGGTAACTGACATTTGTGCCTTACTATACATTAGTCATCTAGGTCCACATAAACAAATTAATAACTTACAATATTACTCTGTAAAACGCATAAGATGTATAATTCTAAAAGAGTTTAATAAAGGTAACTGTTAATTTAAATAATTATATATTATCAGCTACCTATTTCTAAATTTAGTCAATATCTTACTGAAATATGTAATTAAAAACTATTGAATCTCATAAAAATCAATAAATTAGGTATTGTACCATTTACATTAATTACAACAGAATTAGAGAAACAAATTTATAGTACCTAACACATTTTTTTCAAATTAATAATAATTCACTTATTTATGTAACTGCAATTAAATTAAAATTAAGGCAAGAAATATTAAATTCCATTTAAATTAACATACCCTTTGTCAATAGCAGATTTGATTGAAACAAATTCTATAAAGGAATTAATAAATAATATTCATGTGTATTAAAATCGAAATACAGATTAAATCAAGTACCTACTTGATTTAATCTTAGGTACCTACCTACCTAAGCCAAGTAAAAATCGAACCTATCTTTTTAATTTTCTATGGTATAAAAGTGTTCAATTAGTGATTAGGGAAGCTAAACTGCGTAGTTGCCAAAATTAAGGGCTTCCTATGCACGGCGAAACATAGCGGGCTTCCTATCATCCGTGAAACTCAGACAGTGTATATACAGAGAGCGTGGCGGCCCTCTGGTGGCAATCACACTGAACTAAAGGTGTATATATTGAGATATAATACCGACTTAGGAAGCCCGGCCGATTTTTTGAAACAACTACAGATGGAGTCACCTACCCCTGATAGACTTATATACGCAATAATTTTTAGGAAGCCCGATTCGGGCTTCGTAAATTTGCCGCGGGCTTCGTAACATCCGTGAAGTATAGCGTTTCGGGCTTGGTAATGCCGGATTACATGTGTATATATATATATATATATATATATATATATATATATATATATATATATATATATATATATATATATATATACGTACCCAACTACCTATACCAAACCCGGTACATATCACAGGCTCTCAGAAGCCCAGGCTTCCTATTGTAGTTAGAAGTGTGTATTTCACGCGACTGCGCATAGGACAATTTATATACATTTAGCAACAGGAGAGGGGTAACCTTATTTAATATTTACTTAAATATATATTTCCCAGTTCTTCTCAAGCCACCTCAAGCCACTTCACATCACCACCTTACTAAGCCCGACTGCATATAGTTAATATAGTTTACGCATTTTGAGAAGGCCACCAACGTTGCCTTTATTTTCATGTTCTCAAGTATTTTATTAGAATAATTAACATTTTGAAAGATTTGTAGCTGTTCAACAAAATTATTATAATAATAATTTGACCCCAACATGGAGAAAACTAAAGGGCCCCGCACAAAATATAGGTAAAAATGGCTCTCGGTGAATTTTTGCTAAAATGTTAGTTTGTTGTATATTTTGATTTCCTGATCAGAACTGTCAAGGTCCCAACTCAATCCTGTGACTAGTTTTTGAGGTACAGGGTGTTAAAGATATAAAGTGGTTATTTTTATAAAAAATATTTATAGCAATTTAAGGATTCGATTGCAATTTTTTGCATGAATGTTATTTCTTTAACTTCAAATAATATATTGTGACAAATATGTGTCTGTATACAGGGCGAGACAAATAAAATAGAGTAATTTTTAAAAATCAATTTCTTTAACTTCAAATAATATATTGTGACAAATATGTGTTTGTATACAGGGCGAGACAAATAAAATAATTTTTAAAAATCGATTTTTTCTGCTCAAACCACAAAATATTACAAAAATCTATTAGGATTTAAATTTAATTTTTGATATTACCGAAAGCCCTATTTTGTATTTCATACAGGACGAGTCAAAAGTACGGCATCGCAAATGACCCATTCTAATGGGACTTCCTGTATATTATCATATTAATTTGGGCAAACCAGGTGTGTCTCTGGATGAGGTACCGCAGTCTTGTAAACTCTCTTATTTTTGATTTGTCGAGAAAAAGTTATTCTTTATAAAAAGTTTTCCTTGTCATAGGAAGTCATAAGCAGTCATCAAACTTAAGATAAATTATACAGGGTATTCTAAAAACTTGAAAATTTATGAACTTTTAAGTGAATTGCTTTTTTACATCTTTATTGGACATTTTATTTAGCAAAGTGTTTCCAATTATTTAAAAAACTTAATTTCAAAAAAATTACATTTCATTTAACTAAGTTGAGAACTATTCTACATGTAGACCTCCAAAAAGTACACATTTCTCTAATCTTTTTCTAAATTCTTCGTATGCATTGGAGGTCACATCTTCATTTGTGGTTGCAAGAGCTTCCACAATTTTTTGCTTTAATAAATCTACGTCGTCTTCGAAATCGTTGCGGCCGAAATGCTCGAACTCGAACTCGAATTGTAGAATGTGCTGGACATCCGTCTTGTTGAAAAATTATTCTTCTACGTTTTAAATTTTCATTGGCCAATTTCCAAAACAAAATTATTTAAAAGTTCTAAATAAGTATCTTGGTTCAAAATTCTATCAATAAAATAAGGACCGTTTATTCTATGATGCAATATGTCATTTTTAAACTTTCGACTGTTAGTGGTAAATCGGAAAGTAGGATTTGCCTGAGCCCAGTACCTACAATTTTGAGAGGAAACTATCCCATGGCCCATTAGTCTTAAAAGTAGATTCGTCCACGAATAAAATGTTTCGATAAAATGATCTATCTGCTAAAATTTTCTCACCCATAGTTAAACAAAAGTCCAAACGACTAAAATCTTTTGAATATGAGATTCGCTAATACCTAAATTTGACGACCATCTTGGGTGTTCCTCTACAATCTACAGAGTCTAAAACTACACCGGTAGCAGCGTCATCTTAATTTAATTGTTTTTGTTTTTTTCACATTTTTTACTTCCCCGGTGGTATCAAATTTATAAATTAATTTACATACTGTGAACCACTGTAACATCTGGATATTTCTCATTGAAAACTTTTATTGCGTATTTATAAGAAACCTTTCCGATTCCATAGCATTTGATCAAGTAAATTCGTTGTTCCAAGGTTAAGGCGCTTTTAGACGGTCATGCAAATTGTGCCAGTTGGCTTGTGCATGCAAATTTGCACAAATGTACTGAGTCGTTGTACATCTGTTTAGATGCTCATGCAATTTGCGAAACTGATTTGTGCATGCAAATTTGCACAAATGAACGTCATTGTATTCATTTAACGTTCAGTCTACCTTACACAGTTAGCATATCATTTTTTGACAAAAAAAATGGAAAATATTGATGAGGAATTACTTTTTGCTACAGCTGTGGTTTGTGTTATATCAGACGTGCGACTGTCAGCTACGTTGAGATTTTGACAGAGAAGTTACGAGGATCTGAAATTTTTCACATGTATTTCCACACCAGCACGACGGGCAATCGGTAATAACAACAAATTACGCTGAACAAACTCTGTATTTAAGCTTTTCTTCATAATTGGAAACACTTTGTTAAATAAAATTTTCAATAACGACGTAAGAAATGTTTGCTTAAAGTCGATTTAATATATTCTAATTTTTAGAATTAAGTGACTGGCTGCATGTCGAAATACTAATGCCATAAAGCAATTTTAGAATACCCTGTAAAATTATCTCAAGTTTGACGGCTGCTTATGGCTTCCTAAGACAAGCAAAACTTTTTTACAACGAATGACTTTTTCTCGGCAAATCAAAAATAAAATAGTTTACAAGAGTGCGTTACCTGATTCTGGGACCCACTGTATTTTTCTCTTTAGATAATAGACTATTCTTAAATTCCAAACACTTTATAATTTTTTAATCAGTAATACCGTTTAGAAAAAAAAACATAATGTTCTAATTCTAACTCTAATTTTCTCTTATTTGATTTAGTTGCTTCCTTATGCAAAACTTAAATGGATAAACAGCTTTAACAGTTGAATAAACTGCATATAACCATAAATTAAAAGAGAATTAAAATTGAGATCGAATTACATCGACTAATTTAAAAATAATGAGGGTTCGAGTTTCGTGATTATTTATAGAGTAATCCACCTAAAATGAACCCGTTAAAAATTTATTGGCTTTTATTTTTATAAACAATACTGTACTTGACAATTATTAGTGAACATTGTCATAGTACTGACTACTTTCAGTTTTTTAATTGTAGTCCAATCATTAGGTACTTTTGTGGTGCAAAAGGTTGAGGAGTTTTGAAATTTAGTAGGATTTTAGACTTGGGGACCCTAAGTATGACTCTAAGTTTGCGACCTCTTGCGACCGCCGCTCGCGCCTCCATCTTGGAAGAATGGCGCCCTAAACCAGTTTTTTGAATGTAACTCCGTTCCTGTAGGTTTTAGAGAAAAAGTTTCTGATTGAAGTTGGAGAGGATAAAATTTGCTACAAAATTACTCCTATACATTTTTTCCTCAGACTAATACTTTCCGAGTTACAGGGCCGAACAGTAAGGCCAATTTCTTTAAATCGCAGAAAAGCGGCATTAATGCATTACTTTTTACCAATTATCTGCCAATTATCGTACCAACAGTAGTTTCATGCAGTAAAGTAATAAAAATCAATGCATCTATCAACTCGTTTCCACACCACCTATGATGGGCGCGTTTTTTTAAACGTGGTATTCCGGTAGGCCTAATCCACACTCCAAACTTACGTGCACGTTTTCTGTCGTTTTGCACTACGCGATGTCCCTGGATCACTATGTTCACTACTTTAGAATCCTGTTCACCTCCCCTCTCCTCCAATACCCACTCCAACGGTTCAAGAACGTCATCAGCCTTATATGGGTCTTCGGGGTCTGAATCCTCTACCAAATCTGGAATGTTTTCACATGCTGTCCCATTACAATAGACACAGCACCGAACACTTTAAGCCGGTTTTCCGACATCCACTCGCTTCTGCACAGCCTTTCTTATATTTACAGGATACCGATTTTAAATTGGTGTCAGGTCCGGATCTGCTTCTGACGTAGCGCGAACAGCATCTAGCCCATGCCTCGTTTTCTGCCATTTTGCTCAGGATCTTTTTTACTGCGACTTGGTGGTATACTCGCAGGCAATGCTATCTTGCAGCATCTCTTGTGTGTGGCAGGGACTCGAGATTAAATTTGTACTTAGACACAGGCTTCACAAAATTTTGGTAGCGAAGTGAATTTAAAGCCGTGTATAGACCAAAATAAGCGTTCGCGAGCTATTCGCGAGTAGCTAGCGAGCAGCTCGCGACCTCTTTGTCTACACCAAAAAAAAGTGCATCAAAATCGCACCAAATATGGTGGAACAAATTTACTAAATGACATTTAAATTGTTATTGTTAAATTCACTATTTCCTCTTCTGACTAGCCCATCCTAACAAAATTTGCCTCAAAATAAACACAAGTCGTGGCAATTTTCGCCGTGTCCAGACCGGCTAGAAGTTCGACACATGTTCGCTAACAAACT
Source organism: Rhagium mordax (assembly GCA_963680705.1). NCBI lineage: Eukaryota > Metazoa > Arthropoda > Insecta > Coleoptera > Cerambycidae > Rhagium > Rhagium mordax. The sequence goes on along the minus strand of OY796661.1, from coordinate 41,514,716 downwards.
CTTTGATGTACCGCTTCAACACCGAACCCGATACGAGTTTGCGAGCTGCTCTGGAACTACTACCGAACACACATCTACACTGAGTTCACGAGCTATTCGAGAACTGTTCTAGAACAGCTCGCGAACTTGGTCTGTACCCGGCTTAATGTGTCCTTTGCAGACGAGCCGCCGTACATTGCCAATAAGACCGCTTCACCAGCTGCAGCAAGAGCATCCACATCCGCTTCGAGGTTCTGGAAGATTGCTATACTGTCAAGCAACGAGTCGTTTTTATCCAGCAGACTGAGGAACTTCAATTTTCCTTGGTTAAAGAGAGCAGAGGTGGTGTCACAACCACTAATTGCATCTGCATGCTGTGTCTCTATTGTAATGGGACAGAATGTGAAAACTTTTCAGATTTGGTAGCGGATTCAGACCCCAAGGACCCATATGAAGCTGATGACGTCCTTGATTCGTTGGAATGGGTATTAGTAGAGACGGGAGGTGATATGCTAATTGGCAGATAATTGGTAAAAAGTAGCGCGCTAATGCCGCGTTTTTGCGATTTAAAGAAATTAGCCTTACTGTTCGACCCTGTAACTCGGAAAGTATTAGCCTGAGGAAAAAATTTACACAAGCAATTTTGTTGCAAATTTTGTCCTCTCCACCTTTTAATTAGAAACTTTTTCTCTAAAACTTACAGGAACGGAGTTGCTTGCCAAATTGAGCGCCATTCTTCCAAGATGGCGGCGCGAGCGGCGGTCGTTCGAGGTCGCAAACTTAGAGTCATACTTAGGGCACCCAAGTCTACACTCCTGCCAAGTTTCAAAACTCCAAAACACCTTTTTTATGTCTCTAATGATTGGACTATTGGTGTATTTCTTAATAAAATGAATTTATTCAGGGTAACTTCCAATTGTTTAATTAGAAGAGACAGCTACTTTACCTGATGCGATGTTGGCAAGTTTTCGGGCTACGCATCATACGAATAAAATACTGGGCTTCGCTAAATCGGTCATATATTATCATTGTATATACTGATCAAGTTGTGCGCCCTCTATATGAAATTTTCGGAATTAATTCTGTATATTTTGAGAGAAATACCGACCTTACCAAGCCCATCAAAAATTTGGGGAGGACGTTCCATTAGCCCTATCAAGCTTAACCACTTAAATATACACGTAAATTTTTACCAAGCCCGGAGTCGGGCTTCGTAAGTAGGTGTCGGGCTTAGTATACTCTAAAAACATACAATTTTGGGACTGATAATGCCGGTTTATATGTATATTTTGTTATGATATTTTATTTTGCCAGTCACGGTTGATGGGCCTATATCATAAGGATTTTATTTGATTTTCTACTTTGAATATTTCGGTTGTGGGTTTTAAAAAAATTTATTTTATTTTATTTTAGAATGCTTTGTTTCAATTTTATTATTGCACGTTTTTTAATTTGCATGTTTGCTCATATTCTCAGGTGGGATCGCCTATTTATTTATGCTTTTTATGAAATGTAATTTTCATTTTAAATTTGATTTTTACATGGTATTTCTAATTAGGTCATTTTATATGGTACGTTAGTGAATAACATTGCATTCCCTCGCTGATTAATAATAAATTTTTAATTTTTTTCAAAATTTTTATTCATCTAAAACTTTCATGGAATATTATTCGCTAATGTCTAAATTCTCACTTTGTTTCAGGTTATCTGCTGTATATGGGAATAGTAATTCAATGTGGAATTTTCCTCGTATAAGTTCACTGTTTGGATATTTTAATTCATATGTGCATAAATTTATTATTTTACTTATGACGTATGGGCCTTCGTACGGATACATTAGTTTTGCACAAATCCCTCTACGATTATTAGTTACTTTTAAACGTTTTACGATCACGTAGTCGCCTAAGTCAAATTTTAACCCTCGCTTAATTTTGGCATTCTCCCTTTTACAATATCTCTCAGCGTTATCTCGTATACGTTTCCTGGCTTTGTTTTGTATAGCCTCTAAGTTCAACTCTGAGTCATTTGACCAAGGTCTTTGTGGTTTAACTCCAAAAATTACGGTTATGGGTGCAATTTGTGTAACTGTACTGGGTGTGTGGTTTAAAAAGTGTTCTACGGTAGGTATGTGTCTTATCCAGTCCGTATGTCTGTCTTGTGTCGCGATTCTCAGAAATCTTAATACTTCTTGGATGTATCTTTCTGCTGGGTTTGCTTGTGGGTGTCGTATGCTTGTGAAGATTACATCTATGTCTCGTTGTGTCCAGTGTTGAGTGAATCTGTCATTGTTGAAGTAAGTTGCGTTGTCTGTCAAAAATTTTTGTGGTTTCCCTATTTCTCTGCAATAATTTTCTAATATGGCTATTGTCGTTTTCGTGTTACATCTCCTAGTTGGGTACATTTTTGTGTACTTTGAAAAACAATCTATTACTACTAAAACGTGTTTATATCCCTTGTGGGTTTTTATTAAGTTACTCACGTAGTCTATTGCTACTATTTTAAGAGGTTCATTGGTGACTATACTGCTTACATTATTTTTATTTTTATGATTTTTGGTTTTACCTAGACAACAAATGTGGCAACTATTTATGATGGTTTTTATTATTTGTAAATCTTTTTCTGCGTAAAAGTTTTCTCTGAACACTAACCAGGTTTTTCGTACTCCTATGTGTCCGTATGTAATGTGTAGGTTTTGTATTATTCGTTCTGTCAAGTCGGTGTCGATTACGTATAGTTCGTCGTGTTTTATTAATTTTATTATGATGTTGTTCTTTAAAATATGTCCTCTGTACATGTCTTTCGTCTGTAGTATGCGTCTAAGGTGTGTTAATTTTTCTTGGCTTCGTAGTATGTTTGTCTCTGTAAAAAGTCCGTCTGTCATGGTTAGTCTGTTTAGTGCTATGGTAAATTGGTGTGGATTTTGTATGTTTTGGTAATGTATTTTTTGTCAGTGCGTCTGCTGTTACGTTGTCTTTACCTGGCCTATGTTTTATGTCGAATGAAAATTCCTGAATCATTAGTGACCAACGGTAAATTCGGTTGTTTGCAAAGCGATTGTTCATTAGAGATGCTAAAGCTTGATGGTCTGTTTCTAGAATGAATCGTGATGAAGTTAGGTAAAATTTTAATTTGGTTATAGCAAAAACTATCGCGGCCATTTCTTTTTCACAAACAGCATATCTTACCTCGTACGGTTTTAAAATTCGTGAGATAAAACATATCGGAATTTCTGTTCCTGATTGTATTTGGCTTAGTTCCGCGGCTATTGAGTGGTCTGATGCGTCTGTTCGGAGTATGAATGGTATTGCAAAATCAGGGCTGTATAATAATAAGTTTTTATGAAAACTGGTCTTTAGTCTGTCAAAAGCTGTCTGTCTGCGTTCGTCCCACGTCCAGTTCGTCTCTTTTCTAAGGAGTTCTATCAATGGTACCTCCATTTCTGAGATGTTTGGTATGAATTTCTTGTAATAGTTTAACATACCCAGAAATCCTCTTAGCATTTTTAAATTTTTTGGTTTGGGATAATTTTTAATTTCGTCTAGTCTTTCTTTATCGATGCTTATACCCTCTTTTGCTACTTGGTATCCTAAATATTTGACATTGTTTTGATAGAATTGGCATTTTTCTAAGTTTAATTTTAAACCTGCGACATCTAACGCGTTCATTATGGTATTTAAGTGATTCAAGTGTTGTTCATCGTTTTCCGAAAATACAAGTATGTCATCCACGTAATGAAAGCAAAATTTTTCGTACTTATCCAAGATCTGTTGCATGGCTCTTACTAAGGCAGATGATGCCGATTGCAACCCAAAAGGTACCACTTTAAATTGGTATACGTGTCCGTCAACCATGAAACCAGTGTATTTTCTCGATTCTACTGCTAGTGGAATTAACCAAAATGAATTTTTCAAATCTAATTTCGTGAATATTGTCTTTTTTCCGATATATGCTATCATTGTGTCAATGCCCTGTGGTGAATCGAATTGTGATTTCGTTATCTCGTTTAATTTCCTAGCGTCTAGGCACAATCTAATCGTGGAATCCTTTTTTCTTACTACTACAAGTGGCTTTATATAGTCCGTCCTTGCCGGTTCTATAACATTTGCTTTTATCATATTTTGGAGTTCTAAATTTACTTGGTTTCGATAATGATATGGAATTGGATAGGTTTTACATTTAAAAGGTTTATTTTGATCAACATTTAATGAATGAGTGTAGCCTTTTGCTATTCGCGGTACATAATTTGTCAATGAATTATATTTTATTATGAGATCATGAACTATGTCGTTATATTTAGTTGGACAATTTAACTCTAATTTATTTAGCGAATTGTAGTTGTTTATTTTGTACATATTTTCCCCCTTATTTATTTCTTTGACTCGTTTGTCATTCATATTTTTAATTTCATTATTATTTCTTTTTATTATAGGTACCGTTTTACCTTTTATATTCACGTTTCTTTCCCCCATATCTATTTTCGCTCTAATTTTTGTCAAAATGTCTTCTCCGATAATAACATCAAAATTCATATTTCCCATGATCACAAATTCTGCTTGAATTTTTTCATTTTGAACCGTAAATGTAGCATTTAGCACTTTGTTACAATTTGCAAATTTTTTTCCCCCAGCATCTATCAATGAAACTTTTGAAATTCTCATTATATTATTTTTGAAATTACTTAAATATTCATTTACAATATTTTCATTAATAAGGCTTAATTCTGCCCCTGTATCGATTAATGCATTTAAAGTGATATTTTGAAATTTTATTTCTATGATTGGTAAATTACTGATTTTAATTTCTATCGTTTGTCCATTTTCATTGCCAATGTCTATAAACTCCCTCATATGCTGGTAAGAAGTGTTTAAAACCGTCCTATCTAAAAATCCTGGTTTTGTGAGTGGGTGTGTATTTGGGCTGTTGTTTGAATTTTGTTCATGTCCTGATTTGTGTCTGATTGGTTTGTGTTTTCCTGTTTTTTGTTTATGTTTGTGACCTGTGCGTATGTTTGACCCTGTTTATCCTCCCAATTTCGTTTCCTTTCATAGTTGTGTCCATATTTATTTCCATTATTGTTGTAATTTCGGTTCTGTCCATCGTAGTATTTCTTGGAATCGTCATAATTTCGGTTCTGTCCCTCGTAGTACTTCTTAGAATCGTCTGTTCTCTCACGTTTGTCCTCCCAATTTTGCTTCTTTTCGTATTTTTGTCCATTTTTGAAATCTCTATTTTCATTTTCGTTTTCATTCCTGTTTTGTCCTTCGTACTTCTTGTATCTATTGTCATTTTTGGAATAATTTTGTCGATTGTCCCTTTGTTTAGAAGTATAATCGTCTATTTCTCGTAGGTATTCTATTAATCCATCTAATGTGTTTATCCTCTGTGTGACAATAACGTTCCTTATGTCGTCTCTGAAGTGTCTAGCTAGATAAGTTACCATTTCTGGCTCTGTAAATTTTGGTTCTAGGTATCTGATGTTGTATATTTTTCTTAGGATGTATTTCTCCCTCGATAGGCTGGTATTCTCGTAGTAACGTCCATTGAAAAGGTTAAATCGTATTTTCTGTTGAGTATATTCTCCCCAGTATTGTTTTAAAAATAACGTCTCAAATTCTTCGATCGTTTCATACCTGTCTTTAATCATTTGGTACCATATTTCAGCTTCCCCTTTTAATGAGTCTTGTATGATTGTTTTTATGTTTGTTATGCCTGGTAGATTATTGATGTACTGTTTGAAACGTGTCATGTAAATTTTCGGATGCAATTTTGAGTCTCCGAATGATATTTCTGTAGCGCTGTGTGTCTGTGCGTGTGTGTATGTAATTGGTGTGAAATTTTTAATCTTCTGCGAGTTTTGTGTGATTCTATCGTCCTGTTCCTTTAAACATTCTTCGAAACTCTTCGTTTGTTCGTCCAGTTGTTTGGTTATTACTGAGAAACCTTCTTCTACTAAAGATTCCACTCCTTGTTGTATTTCTCCTCGTATTTCTTTTCTTGCTTCTTTGATTTGTTGATCCACTTCTTCTCTTACTTCTCTGTGGATTCTGTCGAGTTTTCCTTCCAAATTTTCCACTTTTTCTTTGATTTCTTGTGCATTCTGTTCCAATCTGTTATTCATGTCTTGTGCATTCTGTTCCAATCTGTTAATCATGTCTTGAGCATTTTCTTCTATCCTTTTGTTGATCCCTTGTACACTTTGGTGCATTTCTTGAGCGTTTTCATCCATCTTTTTGTTTAGGTTTTGGTTCATGTCTGTCATCATTGCCATTAACCTGGTGAGCATGTTTGTATCTGTTTGTGGTGTAACGTTCTTTTTCCGATGCACTTTGCTTTCGGTCAGATACTTACGTAATCTCTTTTATTCTTACAGAATTCTCGGGCGCCAGCCCTTCAATTTTTAAGTGCGAAGAACGACACTGTCTTTTTGGTTCTCCTAATTGGGAGAACAACCCTGAGTAGCAAAACAGCGGATGATACGGTATAGCCAGAGTTCTGAGCTGGAGACCTATCTAATGGACTTCGGTCATACTGCTCAAACGGATTAATCAGAAAATCACACTACAGAAATAATAACTCGGGAAGTTTGCCTTTTTAACATAACGTATTTATTCAGGACTAAATAATGAACAAAGTAATTTATGCTTAGTCTTTCACGACGCTGCAATCATGTACGTGTAAAATAATAATATAAAATATTCTCTTAAATAATTATAAATTAGTCAAGCTGGCAAGCAACAGTCTTTACGTGGGGTTTTGACGGCGGAATTTATAGAGACGTTGTATCGATATTTCGCTACGTACGACAAGCAAATGTTTCCACGAGGACTCTAGACGGCGGGCAGTCCGTCAGCTATAGATATTTGAGGCTAGATACAAGATTTAAACAAACGGTAAGCTACTGCCGCAAACGTCGAGCTATTTGTTACAGGATTATTTTGAATAATGACAGCTTTGCGAGTCAGTTCTATGCAAAACCCAGTCCGTATGGCCCAAGTGAACAAATACAAACTGTTAATGCATATAGTGACTATTTTTCACGTAGGTTTTCCGGTAACCTAGTAGGCAAGGGAACATTTGAGGTGGCACAAGTGAACAGACCTCAGCAGTCTTTACCTACATTAACAAAATAAACAAACCAGCGGAGGTATTACTAATAAGCTCTAGTTTACTTTGGTAGCAAAATACGGTGATATTTACTGACAATAAAATCTCGAAATATCTATACTTGACTGACGGCAGTACCTGCAGAATGTAGCAGGTTGCGTTAAATTCTTACCAATATTATACTCAAAGGAAATTACTATTAACTCGGAGCGGTGATACAAAAGATTTACGGGTTCGGTTTGATCGTCAATTGCTGGCGGTCGAACGGATCTGATATGCGGACTATTTCGGAATGAACCTGAACTGCTGCCGGTTTTCTCGGAATGCGAATGAGGACGGAATCAGCACGGAATGAGCGAAGTGACTGTGTTTCCCCTTTTTGTAAACTTTTATGACGTATCTGTCGTGTTAAAAGAGAGGTGGTCACCGACTTTAAACGACGTACTCGTATGCATATCCCAGCGTAACTTGCAGAGGTACAGCGGATTATGCATCTTAGTGCATCGACTCAAAGCGTATCTAACCGGAAATGAGTTGCTTGTAATTTCTATACTCTGTTGCAAAAAGAAACGGATCAAAACGAGCAAGGATTAATAATTTTAGGAACGAATGATTTTTATTTCCGACTCGGTCATTATTTCTAATAATTCTCGGATTTTACTTATACGAGGGATTGTCGAAAATTAATCAATTAATTACTTGACTGCTTGTTTACCAGCGGACTTTTTAACAACTCATTCATAACTTAACTAGAACAGAACTTACTTACTAAAACAGCGGCAGGGTGTATCCAAGTGACGGTAATATTTAAAGCAAAATGAACATTCCTTGACTGGAAAAAATCACTTCGTTACACCCCCCTCTTACTTCGGTAAAAAAAAATAATAATTCATTATACATTTTTTTTCTTCTGCCTGGGAGGCTCCAGGTAAACAAATGAAAAATTATTTGAAACAGAAAGCTCCCTACTCTAATATTTACAAGACAAAATTCTAAATTAGAAAAAGAACACAAATAACTTTACACAGCCTCCCGGGACCGGTGTCATTACCTATCGGGTATCTTCATTTGATGTTTCTTACCAGCTGGTCCAAAGGTGGTCCTGGACGGTCAAAACTCCCTGGCTGGTCCTTCTGAAAATACGAAAAACAGTTAGCGATGGTGAAGCTAATTTACGGCGGTCGGCGGAACGGCGGTATATGGTTCGTAGGGCGTGGTTTAGCCCTTGCCATCGTGACGCTGGCAACCACTCGTAGGACCTGGTCTTCGGTTCCTAAACGGAAACAGGTTCGGTCGGCTGGTACTTCTTCGGGTGGTGGCATGTCCTCCTGAACTTTCCTTGTTGTAGGACAGGGGAACTGGATGGTACGGATGTTGTGGACGGTGACTGACGGTATTGACGGTCACTACCTCTCCTGGAGCTGGTTTGAGGCGTTTCCTTGGAATATGTCGCAGCTGCTTTCCGGTATCGGTGACGGTCCGGAAAGACGTCGGTATTTTGGCGGCATATTTCTGGTCGGCGGACGGCTTGCGCTGCTGGCACTCTGGGCATTTCCTAACATACTGAGCGATGTCTCGAAACATGCCAGGCCAGTAATAACGTGGTGCCATCCGAGATATGGTCTTGGCGATTCCCATGTGTCCAGCGGACGGAGCGTCATGGTTTTCTGCCAAAACGGTTCGGCGAAGTACGGTTGGTACTCGTAGCTTCCATGTATCGGAGAGATCAGGTTCAACATGTGCCTGCTTACGAGTATTCCAAGTACTATTAGGTACTTCGGTCAGGGTGCCTAAACCCTCGGAATCTGGAGCAGACGACGGTCCTGGTAGCGGTTGTCTGGATCCAGTCTCTGGTAGCGGTTGTCTGGGTACGGAATCTGATGGCGGTTGCTCATTGATGGTTGGGGTCTGTGACACAACTTGGTCATTCAGAGAAACAGTTGCGGTGCCTGGGGTGATGAGAAAGTTATGCTTACGCAATACGTCCATCCCCAGGATTATGTCGGACGAGAGATTTTCCAGATGCAGTAGATCTTCGGAGAATTGTGTTTTGCCGATGGCATATTGCAGCTGAAAAGCTCGGGTGACGGTAGCTAAGTTACCATTAGCTAATTTAGCGGATGGTGCGGTAACGGTCTGGTGTGGAATACCCCCTGTAGTACATAAATTCTTCACTTTGTTGCCGATGTAGGAACGGACGGCTCCTGTGTCAACAAGGGCAGAAAAAGTCTGGTTACGGATATGTACTAATACATGCGGGCGGTTGTCATGATCGGGTGAAGAGTCAGATTTTGAGGCGTCAAAATCTCGGAACCATACTTTCCTCGTAGCGGTGTAGCGTTGATCTAGTTTCTTCGCTGAAGGACATCGGCAGTCTCGGGACATGATGCCCTGTTGCCCACCGCGGGAGCAGAACAGGCGTGGCGGTGCACGACATTGGCTCCGGAAATGTCCAGATTTACCACATCGCCAGCATAAGGTATTTCGGTCGAAGGTAACGGTCATCACGGGGGTTCTGGTGTGACGGTTATGACGGTCAGTAGTACGGCGAGTAAACGATGAATTACTCGTGGAGTGACATAAACAGTCTCGAGTCATCGTGTTCGGTTTTCCACAGCGGGAGCAGAACAGGCGCGGAGTGGCGTGACATTCGTTTCGGAAATGTCCGGTGTTGCCACATCTCCAGCATGTGGTGTTACGGTCATACGAAATCATTGCAACTGGGGTGGATGGTCGGTCATTACGTCGGTTGTGCTGATCGGTTTGTGAACTATCTTGCCTGTCGTTCGTTCGGTCTGGTAACGGGGTAGTACGAGCTGGTTCGTTGACAGACGGTTGCGGAGACGTAACAGGCTTGTCATGTCTCTGTTGCATAGCTGACGTGGTAGCAGGCTGTCGCGCAGCTAATTCTTGACAGAGGGACTCATGCTCGTCAATTTTGCAGACGAGATCCCTGGGACTTTTCACATCGCTCATGCGGATATACTGTCGGTATTCAGGTCGCATATTTCGGTATAAACGGTACATAACTTGGTCCGGAGTATATCCTCCGTGTCGACGTAGCAACGTTTGCAGAGCGACCACATATTCACGTCCCGCTTCATTGGGTAGCTGACGGCGGTTGTGAATGTGGTCCTCCAGGACGGACTGGTAGTTAGCAGGCAGATAAAAATGTTTGAAATCGGTAATAAACTCCTCCCAACTTGACCACAGGTCGCGGTTATTACGGTACCAGGCCAAGGCCTTGCCTTGAAAAATTTCATAGAAGGCAGGTAACAAGTCGGTTGTCGGTATATCACCGTGTTCCTGGAATTCTTGCAGTTTTTCTAGGAACTCCACGGCGTCGGTTTTTCCATTAAATTGGAGTTTCCAGCTTCTGACGGTTTCGCACACGGCGCTGACTGTCATCCGGCGGACGGGTTCAGTAAGCGTTGTTACGTGTGACAGGTTGGCGGTGGTTGCAAGGGGGTTGTTCGTTGCTGGGGGTATCATTAATGGCGGTAATGGCGGTGGAAAAATAGGGGGGGCGGTATTTGGTCTAGGCGAAGAGCACCCTTCTTTGATAAACTTGACCAAACGGCGCCTCTTCTCTTCCACGGTACCGGTTACAGGTAGACCAAACTTCCCTAATTGATCATCTATTTGTTCCCTTTTTAATTTATATATCCAGCTTAACCGGATATCTCCCATATCAACGTTCGCGGCTTCATCGCTGGGTAATATGGGCGTGTCGGTCTTATCACCGTCGGTAGGCATGATGATACTCCCAACTGATCTCGGTAGAACGGGTTCAAGACGAATCGGACGGACGATACGAGTCGAAAACTACCAAGTATGGAACGGCTGGTCGTATTGAGTTGACACTATCGGCAATCGTTTTCGCGTCCTCGGTTTACTATTAAATGAGGGGTCACACCCTCGGAAAATTTTTACCCCGGGGTCACGAAATACTCCGGTGAAAACTCCGGAAAAATAGTAAAGGAAGGCACGGGTGTAGTACGGCTACTGTATAGCGGTCACGGATACGGAAATCTGCAGGTTGTGATGATATTCAACCTCAGGCGTCGCGACGGTAGGCGTCTTTCAGCAACGGTGCTTCAGATCGGGTTGCAAGTATCACCAATCGGTTCCTAGGGTGCGATTACCCTAAAAAGGATACCCCACAAGGCTAGCTTGTACCTGGGTATTTCTGGATGCCCTTGGATACAACTGACGGTAATTCGATTTGGAACGTGCAATCGTAGTTCCTCGTCACGTAAATTAATAACGTATAACTCGGTCTGGCTTCAATAACGTTGTGTCGCGTCAAAGTTATATATAACTTCTTCAATAGGGTTCGAATCGGTATGTAAGTAGTCGCAATCGGTTCTTCAGGTTCGATTTAATCAGAATCGACACGTCGCAAGCGTATCTACCGCGGCCGGCAAAAATCTGGTTGCGTTCGGTGCGTGCCGAATTCAAAGAAAACCTAACAGATCGGGGCACTACCCAGCGGATGGGCAGTTGGATGCTAACAGAAGACGGTAAATCTGCGTTGCAGATTTTTGGAAATTGTCTACTTACTTGCTATAAAGCAACAGTGGTGGTAAACAGGGTGTGTTTAACCCTGGTCACGTCAAAATAAGTTGTTGTACGCCTTGAGTGCCTAACAACACAGTATCGGTCAGTAGTTTTCAGGTTTTGAGTTGCTTAACCACTCGGCATAGGGCAACAGCGGTATCTGTCCCCTATTGTTGCGTCAAAATTACTAAAAATACTGCTAAAATTATTTAAATCTCTAATAAACGGTAACAGGGAGATATGCTGTATCAGTAAAGTAGGCACACCCCGTATAGTATCGGACCAATTATGTTGAAGTTGCCTTTTTACTCAAAATTTTGGTAACAGAGAGTAGCGGGCGTTAACCACAGCGGCAACGTCAAAATAATTTCGAAAATCCTCTATCGATTCGGTATACAGCGGCTATAGCAGCTTGAGTATTTTGTGGAAGTAGGTGCTTATGCAGGCAGCTGTTTGTAAAATTAAAATAAACCACCTTCGGTTGTAATTGAAATGCGGACGTATTAACAAGTTAAATTGCAATCACTTGGCTAGGTTACAGACAGACAGACGGACGGATGCAAAACCTAGAAGTAATTTGTTTCAATTTTATTTCGATGTTTAAATCCTCCGAGTTAAATAGGACACGTTTTTATTCTTCAGTTCAGTAAGTAATGTTTTTATTCCCTCGCAGACGGACAGACGATATTTAATTTAAATCAACTGATAACAAAATGTTATTTCTTTACTGGAAATAAAACGATCCGGATTTATTAACAACAAGTTTTTATTTCTTATCAATAAAAAAAAAACCGTATTTTGTAAAAAAATGCTAGCGTTGACAACTGAAAAAACAGGCTTCACGTATTTTATTTTAAATCGGCGTCGTATTGCTAATTTCTGGTGTTTCGGTATTTATTTAATTTTACGCTTATTTTACACGCGACTTGCAGTTTTTGGCGGATCGGTTTTCTGAATAACTTTACAATTTCGGATTTCTGATTAACGTAAAAAAAATGGTCCCTGTTCGGGCGCCACTTTTGTAACGTTCTTTTTCCGATGCACTTTGCTTTCGGTCAGATACTTACGTAATCTCTTTTATTCTTACGGAATTCTCGGGCGCCAGCCCTTCAATTTTTAAGTGCGAAGAACGACACTGTCTTTTTGGTTCTCCTAATTGGGAGAACAACCCTGAGTAGCAAAACAGCGGATGATACGGTATAGCCAGAGTTCTGAGCTGGAGACCTATCTAATGGACTTCGGTCATACTGCTCAAACGGATTAATCAGAAAATCACACTACAGAAATAATAACTCGGGAAGTTTGCCTTTTTAACATAACGTATTTATTCAGGACTAAATAATGAACAAAGTAATTTATGCTTAGTCTTTCACGACGCTGCAATCATGTACGTGTAAAATAATAATATAAAATATTCTCTTAAATAATTATAAATTAGTCAAGCTGGCAAGCAACAGTCTTTACGTGGGGTTTTGACGGCGGAATTTATAGAGACGTTGTATCGATATTTCGCTACGTACGACAAGCAAATGTTTCCACGAGGACTCTATACGGCGGGCAGTCCGTCAGCTATAGATATTTGAGGCTAGATACAAGATTTAAACAAACGGTAAGCTACTGCCGCAAACGTCGAGCTATTTGTTACAGGATTATTTTGAATAATGACAGCTTTGCGAGTCAGTTCTATGCAAAACCCAGTCCGTATGGCCCAAGTGAACAAATACAAACTGTTAATGCATATAGTGACTATTTTTCACGTAGGTTTTCCGGTAACCTAGTAGGCAAGGGAACATTTGAGGTGGCACAAGTGAACAGACCTCAGCAGTCTTTACCTACATTAACAAAATAAACAAACCAGCGGAGGTATTACTAATAAGCTCTAGTTTACTTTGGTAGCAAAATACGGTGATATTTACTGACAATAAAATCTCGAAATATCTATACTTGACTGACGGCAGTACCTGCAGAATGTAGCAGGTTGCGTTAAATTCTTACCAATATTATACTCAAAGGAAATTACTATTAACTCGGAGCGGTGATACAAAAGATTTACGGGTTCGGTTTGATCGTCAATTGCTGGCGGTCGAACGGATCTGATATGCGGACTATTTCGGAATGAACCTGAACTGCTGCCGGTTTTCTCGGAATGCGAATGAGGACGGAATCAGCACGGAATGAGCGAAGTGACTGTGTTTCCCCTTTTTGTAAACTTTTATGACGTATCTGTCGTGTTAAAAGAGAGGTGGTCACCGACTTTAAACGACGTACTCGTATGCATATCCCAGCGTAACTTGCAGAGGTACAGCGGATTATGCATCTTAGTGCATCGACTCAAAGCGTATCTAACCGGAAATGAGTTGCTTGTAATTTCTATACTCTGTTGCAAAAAGAAACGGATCAAAACGAGCAAGGATTAATAATTTTAGGAACGAATGATTTTTATTTCCGACTCGGTCATTATTTCTAATAATTCTCGGATTTTACTTATACGAGGGATTGTCGAAAATTAATCAATTAATTACTTGACTGCTTGTTTACCAGCGGACTTTTTAACAACTCATTCATAACTTAACTAGAACAGAACTTACTTACTAAAACAGCGGCAGGGTGTATCCAAGTGACGGTAATATTTAAAGCAAAATGAACATTCCTTGACTGGAAAAAATCACTTCGTTACAGTGGTGTCGTGTCTGTGGTGTCTCCCGCTTGTTGTGTGGATGTGTTTTGTATTTCTTCTTCTGTGTTAACCATTTTTCCAACTTTCTTACCTGATCTTAAGTCCATTAACTACTAAATTGAATTGTTAAATTCTGAAAACGTGCCACGTACGTTGGAGCGCCAATTTTGTTATGATATTTTATTTTGCCAGTCACGGTTGATGGGCCTATATCATAAGGATTTTATTTGATTTTCTACTTTGAATATTTCGGTTGTGGGTTTTAAAAAAATTTATTTTATTTTATTTTAGAATGCTTTGTTTCAATTTTATTATTGCACGTTTTTTAATTTGCATGTTTGCTCATATTCTCAGGTGGGATCGCCTATTTATTTATGCTTTTTATGAAATGTAATTTTCATTTTAAATTTGATTTTTACATGGTATTTCTAATTAGGTCATTTTATATGGTACGTTAGTGAATAACATTGCAATATATATATATATATATATATATATATATATATATATATATATATATATATATATATATATATCATATGTAAAAAACAATTATAGAACAATAACTTATCTTATCAGAACGTTTCGAACCAAAGTCTAGGTTCTTTTTCAACTGTGATTACAAATTCTTTGTTCAAAAAAAGATCACTTTGACACTTGACACTGATTAGTAATTAATGCATAGATCACTAGAGGAGGAATTCTAATTTATTTTGATATTTCCGTCACGTACTTCTTTTTGGAGAATCGGTAACCAAACTTCGTCCAGCAATATTGAACTAGTAGACACGCAGACGTTACTGTTTAGTTGAATACAGGCACTCTCTTTAAGTTTTCGTTTATTACAATGTGTCTCCGTTTGAATTATTTTTGCCTGTGTCCAACCAAATCTGTGGCCATTACTCCAAGCATGTTGTGCCAGTGTAGATTTATCAACTTGGTAATTTCTAACATTATTTTTGTGTTCAGATATTCTAACTTCTAATGGTCTAGACGTCTCACCTATATATAGCTTTCCACACTCGCATGGAATGCTATAAATACAATTTTTGGATTTTTGAACACTGTTAAAAGGTTTGGTTTTTGTTAAGAATGATCTGATGGTATTGCAAGTTTTAAAAGTGGTTCTTATCTTGAACTTATTACCAAGTCGTCTAAGTCTATCAGAAAAGCCAAAAATATATGGAATGGTCATTGTGGTTACCGGTTGTTCTCTCAAAATTATCTGTTGTTGCTGATTTTGTCTATTCTCAATTTCAAGAAATGATTTCTCAACAAAATCCTGTGGATAATTATTTTCTTCTAAGACAGTTTTTATAAAAAGTTTTTCGTTATCAAAAATTTCATTTGTTGAAGAGATTATTTTAGCTCTTTCATACAAACATTTAATTACACCTTTTTTTAACATTTAGGTGGTGGTTAGAGTTAAAATTCAAATACCTATTTGTATGAGTCTTTTTTCTATAGACATTAGTTTCTAAAATATCTGTCTTATTAATTAATACATCTAAAAAAGGCAATTTATTATCATTCTCAATCTCTAAAGTGAATTTAATAGTTGTTTCTTTATTATTGAATTATTGATAAAATTTAGAAAACCGTTTAATTCCTCTTGGCCATGGGGCCATATTGAGAATATATCATCCACATATCTCCACCATATTTTTGGTTTGTTAATAAAATTTTGTACATAGTTATCTTCAAAATATTCCATAAAAATATTGCTCATGATGGGAGATAGAGGAGATCCTATTGTCATTCCAAAATCCTGTTGAAAAAATTCATCTCCTAGCTGAAAATAGGTAGTCTTTATACAAAGTGTAAGTAACTCCATAATTGTATTGACACTTAATTTGGATCTATTATTAAGTGTCCTGTCATTTTCCAGTCTTTCTCTAACTACAGATAAAGTTTTATCAACTGGGACATTTGTAAATAAACTAACCACATCAAAGCTTACTAATAAATAGTGATCTATGCATTAATTACTAATCAGTGTCAAGTGTAAAGTGATCTTTTTTTGAACAAAGAATTTGTAATCACAGTTGAAAAAGAACCTAGACTTTGGTTCGAAACGTTCTGATAAGATAAGTTATTGTTCTATAATTGTTTTTTACATAATATATATATATATATATATATATATATATATATATATATATATATATATATATATATATATATCTATATATTATATAATATACATTTTGTTATTATATTTTCTAGTGTAAAATACTAGAAAACCACTGATACGAATTTTAGATAACAATATTGTATTTATATTCATTTGGAACTATATACAGTGGTTTTCTGGGGCACACTGTTGAGGTTTGCCTTTGATACTACACTTTTATCTTAACATATTTTGGACATTTTCTTATTTCTATTTATTTTTTAGAATTGGCGTGATTCCCAGAAACAAGTTCAATGAATATGAATACTAGAACATTTAAAAATAATTGCTTTAGATTTTAAACAGCTACATCCATACAATGAGCCCGATTCACGGTAAAATATGCGGCCCTAGTTCT
Organism: Rhagium mordax; assembly: GCA_963680705.1. Lineage (NCBI taxonomy): Eukaryota > Metazoa > Arthropoda > Insecta > Coleoptera > Cerambycidae > Rhagium > Rhagium mordax. The sequence continues at coordinate 41,497,865 of OY796661.1, read as the reverse complement.
ACCATCTCTCTCTATTCCAAGCGTTAACAAATTGACGACGCGTACGGCCGGCTTGCGGCATCACCAATTGTCTTACACCGTGTCCCGAACCAATTCATTCTTCTTGTTCGATGAGCCATGTAGTCGCTTCTCAAGAAGAACAATTTTAAAAGACAGAGATTTAATTCTACATGAGAAATCACGAATTTTCGACATCTGCTGCTCTCGTCTGAACAGTAAAAAACCTGAAGGGGTCACCGATGCGACAAATTGGGAACTGAGTTGAAAACCAACATAAGATCCGTTTTTCATCTCTGTTGCCATAAGTTGCTTATGTTATATAACCGCAGGGTTCACAGCAAAGGAAATATTCAGTTTTTATATTAAGTGCTAATAGAAAGTGTATTGAACAGTTCCCGAGACCGATGCAGAGAAACGAGCAATGGAAAAGATCAGAAGCAATCTTAAAACGACGAAGAATGAGACTTCGATCGTTCTAGTGTTAATTTTAAGTTCTAAATTCATAGTAAGTGATTTTTCAATATAATATGCTGTCAATGAAGAAACCAATTCAATCAATCAATAGATAAGGCCTCTTATCTTTACATTATGGATCGTAAGATGAGTAATGTTTTTAATTAGTAACAACAACAGTGTTGTTACATTCGTAATAAAGGAATCATTCCGAAGGCAATTATAAGTCGTGTTAGGAAAGCAGTAGTATGCTTCGCACGAGGATAGTTTTAGAAAATTTCTTCAATCAGCAAAAGGAAACTGTATGGGATCCATCGTTCCTTTCGGCCGCCTGATTGGACCAATCAGGAGCCAGGAAATAGTCGTGTTTGACATTGCGACGAAATCGAAGGATCCATCGTTCCCTCTCGGCGAGAGGCAAATTTTTTTTTAAAGATCCAATAGGAAATGTATCAAAATTCGTCTTGCATTAACTAACCAGAGTATTAATTAGTATTTTAAAGATCAAATTGGAACTGTGTCAAAATTAGTCTTGAATCAAATAAACAAATAGCGAAGAGTCCCCTAATTTCAAAAATATAACAATAAAATTTTATTAATTGTCAAATAGAAACTGAATTATTAGCACCTTAATAAATATAAGCACCTGGAAAAGGTAATTCCTATAAGCGTAGGTGAGAAAGATAGGTAAAATAACATCTACCTCGGACCTCGAGGATCCGAAAAGAGCCACCCGTTAAGACTTAAGTGTAAATAGAAACGAGTCGCAAAGCTTCACTATTAACTATGCGTCCGGAATCGGTCCCGGATTACTCCGGTATAGGTATCCATGTATACGACGGATGAAATACGAGTGAACTAAAAATAATCTGCCGTTGATGGGTATATACAAGCTCTGACGAGTGATATAATCGTTACGAAAGGGTGCATTAGTCTAAATTCTGATTGAAGTAAGTGTTTTCACACAATTATCTCTAATTAAATAAAAATCCCATTAAATTTAATTTCTTTTGCCGTAAACCCTTCGTAGTAAATTCTCTTTCGGCATAATTGGTCACTACCTCCAGGTCGCGCTCCTATGGAGCTGCGTATCTACTCGCGGGTAGACATGTAACTGCTTAGTAGATAGGTTAGCTTTAACTGAACGATTGTAATCTTGCATAATCTATTGTCTCAATATATGTATTAAATGGACGTCTGTCTTTTAATGAGTTATTCCCGATACCTCTAATTTCTGCTGGATACAAGTGATCAGTGAAGCAATAATCATTGCCTAAGAAAGGTTCGTCTATTCTTGGGTTGCATAGCAGTGAAGTGGGAGCGTAGTTTGGAGGAAGTTGAACCAAAGTGATCTATACCTGTATGGGCAGGAGTTTCTGTAATCTTACATGTATCTAGCGAGACGCTTTGAAGGTTTGGTCGAGAACCCGCTTGCATAATCAGTTGTCGTCTTTCGAACTCTATGACGGAAACGTCGACATGGCGCCCAACGTGGGGCAAGTCATCGTTTAATCTGGTTGAATGAATTGTAGCCATTATGGAAGAACAACCACCTATTTCGGTTACGCCTGATGGCATTTACGAAGAACCAACCCGGATTATTGATGACTTCTCCATTGCTGTGGAGGAACGACCAAAACCTGTCGCAAGTATGTCTCCCCCGATAATCGAGATTGCAGAGACGACCCTTCCGAGGGAAGCCATCTTTGAAATACCTGAGTCCCCTCGAAGGGAATCTCCACCTTGTATGGAAGATTTATTTGCCAGACTGGCTCAAACCTTTGTAAGAGCGATACAAGAGGCATCAGTTCCTCAAACTTCTTTTTCACGTAGTCCTAACGTTGAATTTCACGGTCTAGATCATGAAGGACCAGAGCAGTTTATAAGAAATATAGAAGAATATTGTAATAGAAATAGAATTTTTAATGATAGCGACAAACTACACATAATTACAGAACAATTAAAAAGAGAAGCACAAATTTGGTTTAATCAATATCGAACATTAATTACTACATATCAAGTCTTTATAGAATGGTTCAGAAGCAGATATGATTCAAGTGATACCTATACACAAGCAATAACTCGACTTTATGGAGATCAACAGAAAGCTTCTGAATCCGCAGCTGTTTTTATAACCAGAAAAGTCTGTCTATTTAACAGGGTTGACCCGTTCAAATCCGAAGGGCTTAAAACGGGAATTATTTTGGACCAACTTCGGCCCGACGTTCGCTCTCGCCTCAAGGGCAACGCCGTGAACACCACCGAAGCTCTAGTGGAAATAGCTAGCAGGATAGAGAAGGATTTATTGGAAGAACAATCCCTTGTTCTTTCTTCTGCTGGCCAAGGACAACGACACAGTCACAATCAAAATCATAATTCCAATTTCAAATCCACTAATTCTCAAAATCATGCTAATCACCCTTATTCTTATGGACATAACAGACACGTTCGATTCAATGACAATAACAATCCAAATTCCAATGATAACCAAAGAAAACCACCTACTCCTTGCAGATATTGCCCAACCGAACAATGGCATTACCATTCGGAATGCCCTAATAATCCTTTCCGTCGAACGGAAAACTCATCGAGGGGAAGAGAGCGAAGGAGTCCGATAGCCTCAGGAAATCCCCCGATAATGGGACAATCAAGCACTCCCAGGAGATAGATACCACAGATACCTCATTTGATAACCTACCTGATATAAGCCATCAATTTCCAGACTATTTACAAAATCCTAATACTTTTATACCAACTTTAATCTCTGATCCACCACTTACCTTGGGAAAATTATCTTTAAATCAAATATTCACTTTTTATCCTTTGCCTAGAATCAAAATTATAATCAATTACCAAACCATTCATGCACTTCTAGATACTGGCGCAACCCGAAATATTATCAAACCGCAATTCCTTTCATCTTTGGATAAAACCATTCAGCCTCAATCATTTGCACTAGCTTGTGGCGACGGAGTAGTAAACTCTTTGGGTACTACGACACTAGAAGCACAAATTTCAGACGTCCCCTTTTCTATTGAATTCCAAGTAATACAAGATTTGAATGAAGAATTAATTTTAGGAGCTCCATTCCTTTATTCGAATAACGTTGTATTTGATTATAAACGAAAATGCGTCTATGTGGGATCCGATGAACATGTAACGGTGTTCTGGCTACAAGCTATTAATGAAGAGCGCGGTGAAAGAACCTTGCCTGAAACTCTCAAGATACCTGATTCTAAATTATTGCCTTTATTCCTAGAATTTGCTGAATTATTTACTGAATTGCCGACTCAAGCCACAACAGTAAGTGTTAAACATAAAATTGTCATTAAAGATAGCCGACCATTTAATATTAGACCATATCCTATGTCTCCTATTAAGAAAAAGAATATGTATGACCAAATCGAAAAAATGTTAAAAGCCGGTGTGATTGAACCTAGCACTGCCCCATATAGTTCTCCTCCAATTATTATAGAACGACCAGATAAGAAACCACGCTTTTGTATTGATTACCGAAAATTGAACGAGATAACCGAAGACGAAGCGTTTGTATTGCCGAAGATATATGAAAGTATCAAGGATCTTGGAAAAGCTTCATTATTCACTGTGCCACTTAAGAGTGGTTATTGGCAGATACCTCTAGAAGAAGATTCAAAGATCTATACTGCTTTCACGACTCCTGACGGTGCATCTTATCAATTTAACGTAATGCCTTTTGGACTTAAGACTGCACCTTGCACATTTCAGAAATTCATGGCTAGAGACGTTTTAACAGGTTATTTACATTACTTTTGCAAGGTTTATCTGGACGATATAATAATCTATAGTGAGAATATAGAACAACATATGGGACATTTAAGATTAGTTTTTGAAAGGCTTCGACTCCATAATTTGAAAGTTTCTCCTGAGAAATGTGTGATAGCTACATCTGAAATTACCTATCTTGGACATAAAATCTATCTCAATACTACTCAACCTTTGGAAAAGCATAAATTACAAATTCAAAATTATCCTGCCCCGACCACAAGAAAACAACTTCAGAGCTTTCTCGGTTTATGTAATTGGGTAAGGGAATATATCCCTAATGCAGCTATTATCTCCAAGCCATTGACCAGATTGCTTTCGAATGATTATCGTTTTAAGTGGAATTCGGAAGCGCAGCAATCATTTGAATTAATTAAGGAGATTTTAATGGGACCTCTAGAACTTCATAGACCAGATTTTGATAAGCAATTTATTCTCCAAACCGATGCAAGTTTAATAGGAATAGCCGCATTTTTATATCAGTTGGGCGAGAAAGAGGAAAGACATATTGTTTCATATGCAAGTAACACTTTATCAGCTACTGAAGCTAAATATCATATCAATGAATTAGAATGTTTAAGTGTGGTTACTTATATAAAAAGATACAAGATATATTTAGCTGATAGACCTTTCATCGTACGAACGGATAATAGGGCGCTATTGTGGTTGGACAAGCATCGTGACGAGAAGACAAAGTTTACAAGATGGTCATTGATGTTACAGGAGTATTCCTTCAAAATAGAACATTGTCCAGGAAAGGAAAATATTTTAGCAGATTTTCTTAGTTGAAACCCTCAATATTCTCAATTAAAGGAACATATCGACGACGAACGAATGTATCCGCCAAAATTTATAACAAATGAAACTATTCAGGTCATCACCCATTCGGAATTGTATTAATCTGTGTTAGAAGCTCAACAGGAGTCTAGGACCATCAGAGAGGAAGTAAGCCGTTGGATTGAACTCAGTCAACGCACACATGTAACTCCTAGCGCGCAGAGATATTATTCTAAACATATAGTATTAAACGGAATTTTTATGGGATATTTTTCAGACAAAATTGTAACTATAGTGCCAAAACGTAAAATTAAGGAGGTCATATCACACTATCACGACAGAACAGGTCATTCAGGCAGAGACGAAAGTTTCAGATGTATTGCTAAAACTTATAAATTTTCAAATATGCGAAGGCTTATAGGTAGATATATAAATAACTGTTTAACCTGTAAATCAGTTAAAGGCAGACAAATACAACCCAAGGCTCCATTTAGAACGAGAAATCCAACTTATCCATTCCAAATTCTAAGCATTGATCTTTTAGGACCATATAAGAAATCACAATCAGGAAATCGATTTATCATTATGGTAGAAGATATATTTACTAAATGGACCGACGCACAAGCATTTCCCAGGGTTAGTGATGAAACAATTGTAAGATTTTTAGAAGATAATATTATTTCAAGATTCGGTTTACCTCAAACCATAATTAGTGACCAAGGCGGACATTTTCAAGGAGGCTGGTTTACACAATTCTGTCTTAGAAATCATATCGAAATTATTTATACCCCTATATATCATCAGCAGTCGAATCCAGTAGAAAGGCAAGTCCAAGAGGCTAAGAAGATATTGCAATCTCTAATGTTCAAACAACCCGAAAAAACTTGGGACATATACATAATGCAAATGCTGTATAATCTTAGAACTCGTAAAAATGCTTCCACCGGATATACTCCTAGTTATGCTGTGTTAGGATTCGATATCTCTGAAGCCGGAGAATGGCAAATTGAAAGTTACATACAAGCACGACAGACTCAAGTAAATCGTCACGCTTTAGTCAGAAATATTAATCAAAATTCCCAGCAATAGATACGCACCAGGAGAAGCAGTAACTCCAATCGTTTATAAAGTAGGAGATAAAGTGATGGTTAAGAATATGAGAAAAGATAAACAAGCATTCGTACCGGCATGGACAGGGCCGCACGAGTTAGTAAAAAAGGTATCAAATGAGGTATATATAGTCAATAAAAATGGACATCAATCTAAATTGCATGTGGATAATATTAGAATGGCGCCTCAAGAAAATGTAACGTTCGAGTCAAGTGAAGATTCTGATAGCAGCTCGGAAATGGATCCATCCGAAACGTTATCTCCTTCATCCGATGAAGAACCTACAACAACGGTAGTGCAAGTACATAGTGCTCCAGCAGCTGACGAAATAGCGAGAGAACGAGAGTCGTCACCAGAGGTCTCATTAGCTGAAGATGACGATGATCCGAATCCTGCCGTTTCGAAAGCAGCTTTTGCTATTCCTTCTAATGTATCATATCCAGTTTCCTTTGTCCAAAATTCCAATAATCAACCTTTCGACTCTGTGACAGAGCGAAATTTAATAATTCCTTTAACACGATATAGTCCTCCATCTCAAAATACCGTTCCTAATTTAGGACGGCAAGTCATCATTCCCTTACAAGATTGTTTGTTACCTCAACGAGGAACAGAATAATTCATTTTCGAAGTTTCAGTCTACAAAATTCCAAGTATGTTTTTATGAAAGGCGTTCCGTAGAGAAGTCTGAATTCTGCTGTCAACGCGCAGAAGTTAAAAAGAATGGCGTTAATGTTTGATGATAAGATGAATGTCCTCACGATACGAATGTATTGTACATTGTAACTAATACGTACTGATTCTATGTTCACAGTTTTGAACATAAATAGATATGGAGATGGATGTGAGCCCAGCAGTCCCATCTTAGAGATAAGTCCCATTTCGATGATGTTATTCCAAATTCCTGTTCCAATGATACGCCCAAGAGGGTAAGTGGCCCAATCCAGTTGATGAAAGCCAAGCAGTAAAGAAGCCATCCAGTATGAACTTCAACTGCTAGACCGGACGAAGACAGAAATCAGAAGCATGAAGACAGTGAACGGACACTATCGTGAATGCAAGAAAGAAAAAAGAAGAAACAAGACAGTGAATAGAGACACTATTCATCTTTCATAAAAATTGTTAATTTATTTTTTTTTTATTGCTCCTGCAATATTCATGTATTAATATTAGTAAAAACCTATGAGGCCGAAAATGTCCAAATTACAATGTGTATTATATAAATTCTATTTTAATCAAACCTATGTGGCCAATAATTAAGAAAATTATAATTGTTATCGATTCCAAAGCAATATAAAGCAGTTACATGTTTAAGAGGGCGCCGTCTTCAAAAATGCCGCTAGATGGAGGTTATGTAGTTAAAGTTTCTGCTAGCTTTTATGAAAAATACAATTGTTTTACTTGCAATCGATGAATAGACAACCGTTCTGAGATGATCGTAATATGAAAAGAATTTTTTTAACATTCAAGATTAGCTTGTAATTTAATAATTTGTTAAAAACATAAAAACCCATTTAATTCTTTTCTAGCAATTTTAGGTCATTATGCGCCACATCACGATCTTCTTTAAAGTATTTTACACACATTAATATTGTTTTGACAGCAATGTTTTTCATATTTTGGGAAATTCCTAGCAAGAAAGTATGCGGTGACCGAAATGTTGATGACAATACTATACATTTAATATTTTACAGCAAACACACACTCCACTCCGTACTGACGGGTTTAGCCACTCTCTAAGAGAGGGCTACGCGTTAGCGATCGAATTAATTGAATTATTGCCACTCGGAGGTTTGGGTTGTTATTGTGTTATTAATATTTATAAATTATCATTAACTTTCGAAGTTAAAAAAATAATTTCAAGTTTTTAACCACAATTACTAACATTCAGTAGGTAAAAGACGTCTGCTTCACAGCGCAGGGGTCGGAAGTTCGAATCACGATGGTAATTTCTTTCTTTTTTTTCGGTGGTCACGGGAAAAAATATCGAAAATTGATATTTTCCGTTTAATAGAACAAATTTTATATCTGGAAATTTTCAGGTCATTGGTATTTTCAATTTCGAATGTAATAGGTACCAAAAATCTCGAATTATTGTATCTAATAAAGACCTTTATTATTATTATTATTCTTATTATTATTATTATTATAAACTACATACAGTATTTAAATAATAATAATTGCTAAATAAACTGTTGACCAATTGAATCCAAGTGAACTTTTAGGATGTATCTGTAGTGAAATAATTTGAGAAGGATAATAGATATGAATGTATGCGATTTTATAATTTATTCGTGAAAACGCGGGTTTGGTCCGATTTTTTTAATTTGAATCATGTCAACAGTGTGAAAGAAAAGTATGTTTTTTAATAAAATATAGTCATATACTAAGTACAGAGAATATATATTTTTTGATGCGTATTTTCAGTCACTGATTTATGGGGAAAAATCTATTTCAGAAATTTTTAATTTCTCTCTTATGTTATTATGTTTTTTATCTAAAAACCCCTGTCATTGTTCTCTTTTTTTTGCCGTTAAGCCTAATTATGTTGTTCCTTGTATGTGATTATATTACCTATGAAGGGCGCTCTTATAATAAGTAGGTACATTGTTTGTACTTTAATTTCACGGTGACCACTGGCGTACCCAAAATCGGTATACGTTTGAAAATATACAATGTGTTCCATTTAAAATGAGCACGTTGGTATCGACTTCCGGTATAGCCGATAATACCAAATGATTGTAATTATTTTTGCTGGATTGGCCACACTGACTGTAGTAATTTCCTAAAATTTCCAAAATTTTTTGTTACATACTTTTTCATATATTGCTTCAGTCCCCGGTGAGACACCGTGTATAGGGAAGGAGGATGGAATATATATATATTTATAATTTTGAGGTTTTCAAAAGATTCCTAGTAAGAAAGAAAACGTTAATTTAATGATATATGAATGTTTGCATTAAAGGCGTAACATTGCTCAGAAAAGATAAAGAATGAAATATTAATATTTTTTTAAATATAAAATGTTACACAAATAAATGTTTCATTTCTAACATTTAAAAGTAAACATTAAAATTACATCTATTAAATATAAGATGTAAATTCTTTGAATATTTTATTAACGTTGTAATGTAGAAAAGTACACACTAAAATTACATTTAATAAACTTTTACTTGAAATAATATATATATACTTTAAATGTTTTTTTAACTTTGTAATGTACGATTTTTAAAACGTTTATAAAATGAATCTCGAGGTATTTTTTAATGTCAATTAAATATTAATATTACTTGTAGTAAATATTTTTCTAATGTGGTTTGTCGAATTATTCTGAAGGGAGGGGGGTTGAAACCTTTGGTGTAATACTGCTACTAAAGTAGCTTCTACAAATACCAAAACGCTACACTATGCACGCGTTTCGCCAATCAAGTTGCATAATCGGGAGAACATTAAAACTCAAGTTCTGACGATGCCAACTTTGACAATGAAACGCACATTGAGTATATTATAGCGTTTTGGTATCTGTGGAAACTACAGCAGAGGATGTATTACACCAAAGGTTCCAACCCTTCTCTTCAGGACAATATAATTGGTTAATTATACCTCCAAGGGACTGATATCCACCCATTGTAGCACAGAGCATCACAACACCATACCATGGCTAGAAGACATGTACTGAATTAAGAAGAATAATTTAGGCAATTTGGAAATAAAATAAAATTATATATTACTGTTTCTAAAACTATTTAACAGAAAAATATGCCATATAAAATATAATATATTCTATCACATTGTACGTTAATCCTTCGATTCCTTCGGTAGCATAATCCTGAAACAAAAGAAAAAAGTTAATTACCAATTATTATCATAAGTGACACGGTAGAGTATAGAGTATTTTTGCTAAATTTGGCCTTAAGAACTTGCCATAATGTTTTCATTTATGCATTATATATAACTAGTTGGTTTGTAATATTTGAGTGGAAGGTACATTTAAATAAAGCAACACTAGATATAGAAACAATCATACGAATAAAGTTGTTATGTTATAATTTTTAGTTAAGACATTAACACTACCTTTCAATGATGATTCTTCTATTTTGGCTTTGGCTTTCTTTGGTTGGTAAATCTCAGCAAGTCCATGATTGCCAGTTCATATTCTTTATCCGTTAAGCATGAATAGTTTGTGTTCACAGCTCCTAAAACAAGTTAAATACCTAATATTAATGTATTCATCAGAACTGAGCACTGAGTAAATGAATTCTACCTTTATGGCTTTATTCCTTTTCGGATCCAGAGGAAGCCACTGCTTGTTTCTCCTCTTGCAGTGCCATTTCATGGGATGCTGAAATATTTATAGAATAATTGCATATACCTATTAAAACATTTAAATGTATTTAATACCAAAATTGGTAGTTTTTACTTACAAAGTGAGTAAATATATGTCACATTTATGTATCGACCATTCAGGGATTCAGGTCATGTTCCGTCATTTTAACAAAATGTGTTCTAATATTTTTTACACCTGTCGACCAGTAACTTGCCACCTACTTTTCCGGTTGAGTTAGAAGGAATGACTGAAATTGAATGCTCTTCCTCACTGTCAAACTGAATACTGAAAAGACAATAACATTTTATATTTTATTATTGAATGTTTTTAAAGGAATCAAGTGTGATTGCCGTTCTAGAGTTAAAACATCTCCAAATCTGAGGTGCCTCTCTAAATGGTGTACTTATTTACTTCTTTGACACATCATGAGTAAATTGTGTTAAATGCAAAGGCTTAAGCACAAAACATATATAGGGCTTAGGTACCTACCTTTTTTTTGTAAAGTCCATCATATTCACAACACGAAACGACAGATTCGACACAACAGTCCCATACAACAACACAAAACAAAAATGACGGCCGTGGCTGTACCCACGCTCCACGCCGCGTCATTTTATGGATTCGTTATAGAAATGTTATTAATTTATTCTGAACATCAACATGAATGCAATCGAGTTTATGAAGAAAAAACATATTATAATAATAATGGTATTAACAATAATTTAACATAATGATAACGCTCATTTTACATGAATTTAACAATTATAAATACAAATGTTAAAATTAATTTGATTTATATATTATTTTATTGTGCAATTATAATGTCATATCTGGTTAAAACATATACCAAAGCACAGCGATGCAAGGCCAGAAAACGGGAAAAAAAAAAAAAATATACATTACTGAAAAACATTAAAATTACAATAATTTTACGCTAAAAATAAAAACGTTCAATAAATGTACTATTAATTAAAACCAAACATGATATGAATATTTTTCTTATATAATTGCTAACATTAAATTAACGTTTAATAAATAAATAATACATATAGGCATTGCAGAATGTTATGAGGAACATGTTTCAGTTATGATAAAAATTACGTAATAAAGAAACATTATAAATATCACTTGTTTACAACGTTAATAAACATTGGTTTGATGTTTCGTTCTTACTGGGTTAACGGCCTTTATCTCATAAAACTTTATTTAAGTTACACTAGCTATATACGCTTCTGGTCTTCCTTTTTTTTTTGATATACGCTTTTATAGCATCCAAAATAAATGGTGTGTCATTTACAAAAAGTAGTAAAGGGGTCGCACAAAAAATACTAGAAAATTCAAACCTTTGTGTCAAAATCTCGACACTTAGGCAGTCTTCTGATATCCATCCTGCTTCATTGTCACTTGTACAATGAGTAAAAGCTAGCTCACTAAAAATAAAAAAGTTTAAGGATGGTGCTGTAATGTGGCACCCTATTTAATTTACGAAAAAAGTAATAAATACACACCTATCTTTTACTGTCTCATCAGTACCAGGAATTTCTAAATTATGGATATCAATATCTACTGCCGTAAAAAAAAAATTATAAAGAACACACGAGAATAAATAGGATATTCGTAATCAAGGCGTACTATTAGAAAATCGACCATTCGATCATCTTTGGAATAAAGAGATATGCAAACCGGGAAATATCGCTGGGGATTCGGCAACACGTTCATCGAATACTGGTTTGTATCTGGATACAAGTTGCCAACGATGTTCCGTATCTAAACTGAAAAATAGTTCGCAGATTTTAACTTATATATGTCGATAATTTTTTTCACCCCTTTAGCAACGAGATAGACGTCAGTCGCAATAGAATTTTTTTTTATATTGACAGAACTATTAAAAAAAAAAATTAATCCTCGTGTCGCGATGAGGTCGAAAATCCTGGTCGAGGGCTCTCCTACTATAAAATTAATCGCAAATTTTTTTCCCTTTTTTCACGATTTTCTCAAAAATGATTTCAAATTTTCTTTGCAGATAATATTTTCACCTAGCCTTTAATTCTAATAAAGCTTAATGCTACTATTAGTAAGCCTCAAATTTAAAACACCCTGTACCTACATAATAAACATTTTAGACTATTTTAGAGTATACCATTCAGGTAATTCAGAAAAATAATACACATAAACATGAAAGCAATTATGTAATACTTAACCGCCGTTTCAGCCACATTTTTTTAGTGCAATTTGATATTTTATTGCGTTTGCGAGATCTAGAGTAAGGTCGCGGGTCAATTTATAAAATAAAAAATGTATCTATCTCTAAAATAAATTTCAACTAAAATCTCTCACTTGTTTAAAAACCAATAAAATAACCAAGTACCTAACTCAAAAATAAAATAAAATATTTTCCTCAAAACAGCTTTCAAAATATAGGAATTACAGTCCGCATTGCAATAATAAAAGACACCTGCTGCGTGCTCGATGGACGATGACCTTCAACTATTTGCTGCTGAAAAGTTTATTCGAGTCTGAAGTTTTCACCAAATATACTCATATGTATGACCCTCTAGTGTGCAGCAGGGATACTAACGTTTTATACCACAACCCAAATTCATTCTCGATTCTACGGCGCCGCGCTCTTAACCATCATATTCCAAAGATTTAATAAATTATATTATCCTTATTTCGTCTTTTTATTTTCTTTTTTAATTTTTTATTTTTATTTTATTTTTATATCATAAGTTGTGACCAATATGCGAAAGAGAATTTTCAAAAGAGGGGGAGTGTTATAGAACCTCAGGGTTCACAGCAAAGGAAATATTCAGTTTTTAAATTAAGTGCTAATAGAAAGTGTATTGAACAGTTCCCGAGACCGATGCAGAGAAACGAGCAATGGAAAAGATCAGAAGCAATCTTAAAACGACGAAGTATGAGACTTCGATCCTTCTAGTGTTAATTTTAAGTTCTAAATTCATAGTAAGTGATTTTTCAATATAATATGCTGTCAATGAAGAAACCAATTCAGTCAATCAATAGATAAGTCCTCTTATCTTTACATTATGGATCGTAAGATGAGTAATGTTTTTAATTAATAACAACAACAGTGTTGTTACATTCATAATAAAGGAATCATTCCGAAGGCAATTATAAGTTGTGTTAGGAAAGCAGTAATGGTATTATTTTACCATACTGTATATTAAGTTAGATAGGTATGTAGGTTAAATTGTATTTATTAATTATTGCAATTAATGTAGGTTATTATTTATTATTTGTTATTTGTTATATGTTATAGTTTAGTGTGTCATGTAAATATTGTAAATATGTATTATGTAGAATAAAAGTAGAGTAGATATTAGAATCTCAACGAGATCGGATGTCTTTTAATACATTCCCAATACCCTTAATCTACAAGTGAAGTAAAAGTATACTATGACAATCCAACCTGTCTAGAAGTATACTACATGGCGATCCTGCCATTGCAAACATAACTGGAAATTTATGGGCATAAATTAATAAAATTGAGAATGGGTACCACTAAAAGTAAGGAAGAAGTTATAATTGCGCAAGCAGGAAATAGTGGTGGTCAAACTAATGGAGTAAGTTACAATGCATTGGGCGTAAAAGAAATTATGGAAATGGTCATGGTAATTATATGTATAATAATAATTTTGGGTTACTGTCATGGAAAATGTAAGAAGCAGTTAGAGAAGAAAGTCAGAAGAGAAATTGTCCGAAGTCAGGAGCTGGTGTGAGAAGATAGCTGTAATACACTCTTCTTTTTAGTAATTTTAGGGTAATTTATATAATAAGTTGTAATATGGTGGTTGATATTGGAAGCCGAAAAGAAAAGTTATATATTATTTAATAAAACTAAGTGGAAGAAGTGAAAAGAGTTAATCCATATGAAATGTCATGTCCCAAGGAAATGAGTTTAGATATCTCCTAGAAGAAGTAAGGGTGTTCCACAGAAATTTGAATAAAGATAATGTTGAAAGAAAGACAAGCGAAGAAGTTACTCGTCGTAAGTTAAGAAAATTAGATAAGTTTAAAGATAGTTATAAGCAGTTAGTAGAATTATTTAATAGGTCCGATGCTGATCCTAAGATCAGGGAGGAAATAAAAGCGTATACCGTTTCAATTAATAAATATTTTGAGGGAATTAAATATAGTTTAGAAAGTAGGTTAGTTAAAATTCGTACGGAGCAAGCTGAACACAGTGAAGGTAATTTAAGTTCTGTAAATTCAAACATAAAAACAGACTTTACTGATTCAGATTATTCAGACGAAAGCGAAAATATGTCGGAGAAATTTGACCTAAGGACTGCAGCAGGGTTACTGCCAGTCATGGATGGTACCGAAAATTCAACAAAACAGCTAATAGACGCCATTGAGTTATACGACGCATTGTTGGATGCTGCGGGTAAAAAATTGTTAACCACGTATGTTTTAAAAACGCGACTTTCTCAAAGTGCGAAAATTAGACTTAACTCGACATATACCACAAACGCAAATTTAGTTGACGATCTTAGAAATTATTTCATAACTAAAAAATCTATTCCATTTCTGTCGGTGCAATTAAATAGTGCCAAACAAAACGGAAAATCGATCGAAGAGTTCGGTAAAACAATCGAGGAATTGCTGGTTGATCTCACAATCACGCAAGCTGACGGCAATGAAAATTCTGTCACCATTTTAAGAAAGGTAAATGAAAAAATTGCCATACATTCTTTTGCCAACGGGTTGCAAAATCACGACCTAAGAACCATTATAAAAGCGCGAAACTATAATAAATTAAACGAGGCTATACAGGGTGCTAAAGACGAAGAGTTACCAAAACGTGACGCTCAAATTTTTCACATTCGAGGACGTCAAAATTTTAGATCAGGTCAAGGTTCTAGATTTTTCAGAGGTAATAATTTTGGTAATCGCTCAGTGAATCCTAACAGGGGTAACACAAAATTTTCTAGTAATAGTAGAAATCTAAATCAAGGTAATTACAACAATAGGGGTTTTAGTAGAGGATATGAACGTAATTACAGTCGTAGAGGCAACTTTTCCCGAAATAACCAGGTAAAGGGTTTTTTTGCGAATACCTCAAGTGAACCTTTAGATATGGAAAACCAGTATCATTCGTCCAATACGACTGATCAGTTTTTTCGTGTCTCAAATAAGTAATATCAAAGATCGTGTGAAAATTAAGCCGAATGGCCTAAATTTCATTACACTTAACTATAGAGGAACTCTATTTACATTTTTGTTAGACACAGGTGCGTCAGTAAGTATAATTTTTGAAAAATATTTAAATAAGAACGAAAGAATTGACCGATCAAGGAAAATTCAAATAAACGGTGTTTCAGGGTCGACAAGGTCAAACGGTAAAACAAACATAAAATTGCAGACTGACAAAATAGCATTTACGCACGAATTTTTGCTGATGGATGAATTTGATGACTCAATGCATGGAGTGTTAGGTTCAGACTTCTTTAAAAAATACTTTGCAGTAATTGACCTTGAAAAGTTTTTGTTTTCATTCTGGGTCAATAATAGTAAAATTGTGCTTCCCATGCAATCTAACCAGTCGGTTTATACTACAATTCCAGCGAGATGTGAAGTAATTAAATATTTTAATGCGGAAATAGCAAATGACTGTCTTGTCTTACCTACTGAATTATATAACGGAATATTTGTAGGGGGATGCGTAGCTCGTCCGGACAAGGATAATATGATACCAGTCAAAATTCTTAATGTCCGAGATGAAGAGGTTTCAATTAGGAACTTCAAACCAAAAGTCGAAAATCTTCAAGACTACGAATTACTCACTTTCAATAAAAATCAAAATTCAGTAAATCGTGTAGAGAAATTATTAAATTTAATTAAGACAGAACATTTGAATCGGGAAGAAAAAATGTCAATAGATAAAATTTGCGCTAAGTACTCAGATATTTTCCACTTGGAAAACGATCCTTTGTCTGTAACTAATGTTTATAAACAAAAAATATACTTAAAAAATTCAGCTAAACCCGTTTATGTAAAACCATATCGTTTGCCGCACGCTCAAAAACAAGAGATATATAGGCAAGTGGAAGAAATGTTGCATGATGGTTTGATAGAGGAAACGAAATCGGAATGGTCCTCACCATTGTTGATAGTTCCAAAAAAGGCTAATAACGCAGGAGAGAAAAAGTGGAGAGTGGTTATAGATTACCGTCTTTTAAATAGGCAATTGGAAGATGATAAATTTCCATTGCCCAATATTGTTGAAATATTAGACTCACTGTCGGGTGCTATGTACTTCTCTCATCTTGATCTCTCTCAGGGTTATTACCAGATCGAAATAACTCCATCTAGCAGACCTTGCACAGCTTTCACTACAGATAGAGGGCAATACCAAATGAGGAGGTTGCCAATGGGTCTTAAAACGTCGCCAAGTTCTTTTTCAAGAGCAATGACAATAGCTATGTCAGGGTTGAATTACGAAAGTTGTTTTATTTATTTAGATGATTTAATAATTTTTCAACGGTTACGAGATGTAAATTTAAAATTAAATCCCAATAAATGCGAATTTTTACGAAAAGAACTTCTCTATTTAGGTCATGTCATTTCGCCTGAGGGTGTTACACCTGATCCCTCAAAAATTAACGCTATACAAAACTACCCAATTCCTACTGATTCAAGTGAAACCAAGAGGTTTGTTGCATTCGCAAATTATTATAGGAGGTTTTTTAAAAATTTTGCAGATATAGCCGCACCTCTAAACTATTTGACGAGGAAAGGCGTATCATTTAAATGGACAGAAGAATGTCAGAATGCTTTTGAAACCTTGAAAAATGGCTTAAAATCTCCACCCGTACTACAATATCCTGATTTCTCGGCTGATAATATTTTCACATTAAAAACTGATGCATCCGGGTATGCAGTTGGCGCCGTTCTTTCTAATGGAAATGGCAAGCCTGTTGCATATGCGAGCAGATCACTTAATAAAGCAGAGAAAAATTATCCATCGTTACATAGGGAAATTTTAGCCATAACATGGGCTGTAAAACATTTTCGTCCTTATTTATTTGCGAGGAAATTTGTTATTTACACGGACTGCAGACCTTTAATTTATTTGTTTGGACAGACAGACCCCTCAAGTAGACTTACAAAATTTAGACTTGTACTCGAAGAATACGATTTTACCATAAAATATGTCAGAGGAAAGGACAACGTAGTGGCGGACGCGTTATCTAGGGTTGAAATTTCGTCTGATGAATTGAAAAATATGTGTAACGTAATAGACAGTTCATTATATGTTATAACTAGAGCACAAGCTAAGAAAAGTACAGAAAAGCCAACTAGGTGTTTTTCTAATTCTGACGAAAGGACTGGCCATCCCGGAATCATAGAATTATTAAAACCACCAAAAGAGGCATACCAGTTGTGTCCTATGGCACGAAGCGAGTTTGATAAATTGCAAAAAAGTAAAAATTACGATTTTCATGTTGGGACTTTAATTTGTTCAAAGAGGTTACAAATTATTTACTTATGTCAGGATAGTCGATCAGCGTTTCACTTAGGTAATACGTTGAGTCACCTGCAAGTTATTTGTAAGAAATATGAAATTCCGGAAATAGTCATATTTAAAAATGAAAAGTGCGCACTAATATTAAAAGAAATAATAAAGTTCCCAAATGAAATAAAGAAATCTGGTATTAAAATAACTATAGTAAGAGGTGTTACAAATATAAATGACTTAGAAACTAGACAATTAATTTTGAACGACTATCATATCTTACCTACAGGAGGTCATGCAGGGATAAATAGAACTTATAATAACATTAGAAAAAGCTACTTTTGGTCAGGAATGCGCAAAGATATAGGAAAATTTATCAATAGGTGTGACGATTGTCAACGTTATAAGCACGCAAAGCCTAACTTAGAGCCTATGATAATAACAACAACAGCTAGTACAGGTTTTCAGAAAATATTTTTAGATTTAGTTGGTCCTTTAGAAAGTGATGAGGAAAATAACCGGTATATCTTGACGTTGCAATGTGACTTAACTAAGTTTGTAGAATGTTATCCATTGCAAAACAAAGAAACCATAACTGTTGCTAAAGCATTTGTAAACAACTTTATTTTAAGATATGGTATCCCGTCAGAGATTTTAACTGACAAAGGAACCGAATTTCTTTCATCCACTATGATAGAAACTTGCAAACTTTTAAATATTAAACAACTTAATTCAACAGCTTATCACCACGAAACATTAGGGTCACTCGAAAATTCTCATAAAAGTCTAGGAAATTATTTGCGAATTCAGGCATCCAAGCATCCCAATACTTGGAGTTCGTGGGTAAATTACTGGTGCTTTGCTTTCAATACCACAGTACATACAGAGACAAAATATACGCCTTATGAATTAATTTTCGGAAAATCAGCTAAATTATCTTCAAATTTTACTACGCAAATTGACCCGCTTTATAATTTCGAAAACTACCCTTTGGAGTTAAAATACAGAATACAGCATGCATGCAATGATGCGAGGAATAACTTAATGACTTCTAAAGCAAAACGAAAAATTATATATGATAACAGAGCTAGACCAGTTAAATATAATATAGGTGATCAAGTTATGCTGAAATCAGAGGAAGGTAGCAAACTTGATCCATGTTATAAAGGTCCGTTTATAGTCAATGAGGATAGGTCTCCAAATATTATAATAGATGTAGGAAATAATAAATTAGTTACTGTACATAAGAATAGGGTTAAGCAATATAGGGAGCATAAATGAAGAAAAAAAAACATATAAGTATTTTTTTTTCTTTCCTCTTCCGCGGGAGGTGTAATGGTATTATTTTACCATACTGTATATTAAGTTAGATAGGTATGTAGGTTAAATTGTATTTATTAATTATTGCAATTAATGTAGGTTATTATTTATTATTTGTTATTTGTTATATGTTATAGTTTAGTGTGTCATGTAAATATTGTAAATATGTATTATGTAGAATAAAAGTAGAGTAGATATTAGAATCTCAACGAGATCGGATGTCTTTTAATACATTCCCAATACCCTTAATCTACAAGTGAAGTAAAAGTATACTATGACAATCCAACCTGTCTAGAAGTATACTACAAGTATGCTTCGCACGAGGATAGTTTTAGAAAATTTCTTCAATCAGCAAAAGGAAACTGTATCGCAAACGAAATTTTGGGATCCATCGTTCCTTTCGGCTGCCTGATTGGACCAATCAGGAGCCAGGAAATAGTCGTGTTTGACATTGCGACGAAATCGAAGGATCCATCGTTCCCTCTCGGCGAGAGGCAAATTTGGAAACTGAATTTCAAATTTTTGTATACTATTAGAAACTGACTTGCAATTCCTGTTATATTGAGAAAATCACTAAAATCGTCTGATCATAGCGGTACTCACGCGGAAGATTTGAGGCATCCAAGCATGGTAGGCGCGAATGAACAGAATATTAGTAATTATTATTTTAAAGATCCAATAGGAAATGTATCAAAATTCGTCTTGCATTAACTAATCAGAGTATTAATTAGTATTTTAAAGATCAAATTGGAACTGTGTCAAAATTAGTCTTGAATCAAATAAACAAATAGCGAAGAGTCCCCGAATTTAAAAAATATAACAATAAAATTTTATTAATTGTCAAATAGAAACTGAATTATTAGCACCTTAATAAATATAAGCACCTGGAAAAGGTAATTCCTATTAGCGTAGGTGAGAAAGATATGTAAAATAACATCTACCTCGGACCTCGAGGATCCGAAAAGAGCCACCCGTTAAGACTTAAGTGTAAATATAAACTGAGTCGCAAAGCTTCACTCTTAACTATGCGTCCGGAATCGGCCCCGGATTACTCTGGTATAGGTATCCATGTGTACGACGGATGAAATACGAGTGAACTAAAAGTAATCTGCCGTTGATGGGTATATACAAGCTCTGACGAGTGATATAATCGTTACGAAAGGGTGCATTAGTCTAAATTCTGATCGAAGTAAGTGTTTTCACACAATTATCTCTAATTAAATAAAAATCCCATTAAAATTAATTTCTTTTGCCGTAAACCCTTCGTAGTAAATTCTCTTTCGGCATAATTGGTCACTACCACAGATGGCGCTTTCAGAGTGATATACACGCGACACATCGTCTCGAGCAAAAATAGTAGTTTTAATGATAATTAGTGTGTGAAAATATAAATAAATAGTTGTAACAGATAGACATTTACTTCTAGTATAAGGTGATATATAGTTTTTGAGTGGCTAAAATGTCTACTGTACGAGAATTAAATGCACGCATGGATCAGTTCCAAAGCCAGTTTCATAAGCAGTTGGAAGATTTTAAAAGCAAACTTAATAAAAGTGTCAGTCCTGAGCAAGATGTTAACAGTGATTTATTTAAAAAATTTTGTGATTTTGAAGAATCTGTTAAGTGTAGTTTGGATTCCCTCAGAATGGATCTAAAAAAGGTAACGGATTCATTAAGTAACCAACAATACCAGCACAACAAGAATAGCTTGATAATATATGGAATACGGGAAAAGGACTCTCAAGAAAATAATAACATGCAGTTGTTAGAAAAAGTTATTAGTATTTTAAATGAGAAGTTTAAATATAATTTATCAAATGTGGATATAAATAACTGCTTTAGAATTGGAAAAAAGGCACAAAAAGCAGACCGATTATTATCACTTTTATACATGGTTGGAAGCGAGATAAAATTTATAATCGCAAAAAAGAGCTAAAAAATACGAAGATGTTTATCGCAGAATGGTTGCCCCCGGGTATTTTAAATTTATTAAAAGAAGCAAGAAATGCTTATGGGAAAAAATGTTGGGTGCAGAATGGTAACGTGTCCGTTAAGCAAAATAATAGTGTTAAAATTATAAAATGCAGCGCTGATATAGTTGAGAATCCTGTTGATGCTCAATAATTGTTAAAGTACCAATGCTTACAATTTGAATTATGCTACTAGACATCTAAATATTTTTTATTATTAGTAATATAATATATTGGTATAAAGAAGTTGTACTTTTTATTAAGTTTTAATATTGTTTAGTTGTAAAAGCCTATATCCTTTACCTGCAAATTCATTTCGTATATTAATTTATATTATTTACTTATCTAACACCACGGAATATACTTAATTTTTCTTTTTTTGGTTGCTCTAAGTGAAGCTCTAAGTTTAAATGTTTATTTTTGTTATTTACATTATGGTTTTGGTTTTTTTTTTTCTCTTTGTCAGTCATATGATTGGTAGATTATTTTCACATATTATAGGTATTATTGTTCGCTCTGACATGTGTCAATGGAGTTAGCACTCTTATATATATACATTTTTTTTTTCTCTCTCTAATTTTTATAACTTTACTAGGTTATTACTACATATTTATGCACTGATATACTTTCAGTTTTGTTGATTGTTGAATATTTTATAAGTATTTTCATAATTATAATATTATTCTAAATTATTTTTAAAATATATTTACACCTAATTATATTTTCTATTATCGCCTTCCTGAACTGTATTTGAGATATATATTTAGTGTTATAAGCTTCCAAATGCTTCTTAAAAATGTTTTTATTATATGAATGAATTAAAATAATGGTAGTTTTTAAAATTGCACATATTAATGCTCGATCTCTGTTGGCAGGTTTTAATGAAATTAAGGAATTTATAACGACAAATAATTATGATATTTTTCTAATTACTGAAACTTGGTTAGGGGAACATATTGATAATGATGTTGTGAATATAAACGGCTACAATCTTGTGAGAGTTGACAGATTGCAAAGGGGGGGTGGAGTTGGTATGTATTTGAAAACCAGTATACACTTTGATACTATTGAGGTAAGACAGCATGAATCTTTGGAGCAATTGTGGCTAAAAATATCTTTAAATAATATAATATATGCTATTGGAGTTTTATACCATCCACCTAATACAAATAAAAATGACTTGTTCGACACATTTGAGGAGGCTATTTCCAATATTCTGCCATATTGTGATGATATTTTGTGTGCAGGTGATATAAATCTTAACCTTCTTGATATGGACAATTTATATAGTAATAAGTTTTTATCGTTGTTAGAAACTTATGGTTTTTCACAACTTATTAATGAACCTACACGTATAACTGCTAATAAAATGTCGCTATTAGATATTATGGTTTGTTCAAGTGCGGTGAACATTGCAAGTTGTCGTGTTGTGTATGGAACCAATATTATATCTGATCATGAATTAATTGAATGTTCAATAATAGTTTATAAACCTGAAAAAAAAAATAAAATAAAAGTATTTAGAGATTTTAGAAACTTTGATACAAATAAATTTGCTCATGACTTGCAACTGGTACCATTTCATCAAATTTTATACATAGATGATATTAATGATAAAGTTAGTCATTTTAACAATTTAATTATTACCTTGTTCGATAAACATGCCCCAGTAAGAACAGTTCGAATAACTAAGCATAAAGCTCCGTGGATGACAGATAATATTGAACTTTTACAGAAATTTAAAAATCAGGCACTTATGAGATATAAGAAATCTAAAAATCCTAACCATTTTAATTATTATAAGCAATTAAAAAATTATTTAACTACTGTTATTAGAAATGAAAAGAAAGGCTACCTAAATCACAGAATTATGGTAAATAAACATAAATATTTATGGAAAGATTTGGATGCGCTAAACATTCACTCAAAAAAAACTAATAAGGATATCCCAACTCAATTGAATAATGTCGAAAATATTAATAATTATTTTATTAATGCGGCGCCCTCCTCTGCGAATATTAATGTACAAAATACTGTAGATTTCTATTCTAACAATGTTAAAATAAATGTAGGTACCAAATTTGTATTTAAATTGCTAAGTGAAAATGAAATATTAGACATTATAAATTCGATATCAAGTCAAGCTTCTGGATGTGATGAAATTAATATTAACATGATTAAATATTGCTGTCCTTTAATATTGCCTTATGTCACTCATATAATTAATGTATGCCTATTAAATAATACATTCCCAGATAGTTGGAAGTCATCGTATGTAATACCTCTACCAAAAATTGATATACCTAAAGATTTTAAAGATCTAAGACCGATACATATTTTACCCTCTCTATCAAAAGTATTAGAAAAAGCAATTTATTTGCAAATAAATAGTTATTTAAATGAACATAATTTGTTACCGGAGTACCAATCTGGTTTTAGGTCTAATTATAGTTGTACATCAGTATTAGCGCATATTTGTGATGACATAATCAAAGCTACTGATAAGGATGAACTCACTGTTTTAGTTTTACTGGATTACTCCAAAGCGTTCGATTGCATTAATCACAAAATATTATTATCAATTTTACATTATGTTGGATTTAATAATGACGTAATTGACTTTTTTAAATATTACCTTACTGATAGGAAACAAATAGTTAAACTATATAATAGAAAATCATCTGAGGGTATCTTAGACAGTGGGGTTCCGCAAGGATCAATTTTGGGTCCATTGCTTTTCTCTTTATACACAATAAATTTACATGCCTGTTTAAACCACTGTAAAGTTCATTGTTATGCTGATGATACACAGTTGTATATGTCATTCAAACCCACTGATATCTTAAATGCTAACGCAGCTATCAACTTAGATATAGCAAAACTTATTAAAACCTCGGAAGAACATTGCCTAAGTATTAACCCATCAAAATCTGCCTCAATGTTGTTTGGTAAACCGTCTCTCAGAAATCAATATCATTTGGATTTGAATATAGTTATTAAAGACATACATGTGGACACCGTAAAAGAAGCAAAGAACCTTGGTTTTTATATTGATAGTGACATGCGTTTTAAAAAACATATAATAATAATAAAATATATAATAGTAAAGATCTCCTCAATAAATCGACACTAAAATTGTTATGTAATGTTATCGTCTTATCACAATTCAATTACTGCGACACTGTATATGGACCGTGCTTGGATGCCACAAAAAGTTTAGAATTCATGCGTGCGTTTGATCTGCGGAATTCGAAGACGTGAACATATTTCTCACAGAATAAAAGATATCGGATGGTTAAATATGTGCAATAGACGTCTCCTCAGTGCATCTGTCTTCTTTCATAAAATATTGCTAAATAAATGACCACCTTATTTATACAACAAAATACGCTTCAGAACTGATATTCACAACATTAATATTAGAAGAAAGTCCTTAATCACACCCCCAGTTCACAAAACTACATTTTTTGAAAGGTCTTTTACTTTCAGTATATATAAAACTTATAATGCTCTACCTGCTGAGATAAGAAAACTCAAAAAAATTAAAAGTTTTAAGTACAGATTACGGAAGTATATCTTAGAGTCTCAATAACAGAATTGAAGCTGTGTTTCAGCGCATAAAATTATATTTTCTTATTTGCTATTTATTTATTTATTTATTTTTTGTAGAGAATGTATTTATATGTATTTATATAAATCTGTCCATGTATCATGGTTAAGTGGTAGAACAGCCTACTACACTTGTTGTAGTTATGCTGAACTTCGCCATTTGGTGAAAATTTATGTAAACTTTTGTATATTCATCAATCTTGCCAATAAAGACCTTTATTATTATTATTATTATTATTACCTCCAGGTCGCGCTCCTATGGAGCTGCGTATCTACTCGCGGATAGACATGTAACTGCTTAGTAGATAGGTTAGCTTTAACTGAACGATTGTAATCTTGCATAATCTATTGTCTCAATATATGTATTAAATGGACGTCTGTCTTTTAATGAGTTATTCCCGATACCTCTAATTTCTGCTGGATACAAGTGATCAGTGAAGCAATAATCATTGCCTAAGAAAGGTTCGTCTATTCTTGGGTTGCATAGCAGTGAAGAGGGAGCGTAGTTTGTACAGGGTAAGTCACGTAAAAGGTCCACCCCATTTATTTGGGTAATTTTGAATATATTTTTGGTTTTCGGAACTCTATCCTATATGAATTTTAACGTAGATTACGATTCTGATAAAAGATTTTTAATTCAACCAAACATATACAGGGATTTTAAAAATATGTGTTTTTTTTAAATGACACACCCTATATATTTCTACACATTTCTATGCAGCTATTCGAGGGGATTTCAAAAATATATAATACCTGTATGTTTGTATCATAAATAAATAATGTGTAGAAATATATAGGGCATGCCATTTAAGATAAACACGTAATTTTAAACACCTTGTATATGTTTGGTTGAATAAAAAATGTTTGATCAGAATCGTAATCTACGTTAAAAATCATGTAGAATAGAGTCCCGAAAACCAAAAATATATTCAAAATTACCCAAATAAATGGGGTGGACCTTTTACGTGACTTACCCTGTACCTGTATGGGCAGGAGTTTCTGTAATCTTACATGTATCTAGCGAGACGCTTTGAAGGTTTGGTCGAGAACCCGCTTGCATAATCAGTTGTCTTTCGAATGACGGAAACGTCGACACTTACAGGAGGCCTACGGATGGATAATCTGATCGACGACGGGTGTGTGAGATATCACGCTCATCTCTGACCAAAAGTAGAAATTGTTTGTAATATTTAATAGAAGTTTAAATAACCTGGAATTTTTCTGTAATTTTTTTACGAGTGTACAATTTAATAATAGCGTTTGGATTACAATGTTGCTTGCAATTATTTTTCGAAAGCATACTGAATTTTATAAATTATTTTTACATTAATTCGAATATCAACATGTTTTAAAAAAATCAGTCTATTTTGGTGACATAGGTGAAAAGAGAATTATTTTCTCTAACTAATGGTGTAAAATTCGAATATGGCGGCCATAAAAAAAAAAAAGTTGACTATCGTTGCTCAAAATCTAGAAGGCTTAGAAAATTTCTATCAACGCCATTCAATTGGTAGTGGTCAAAAATATAACCTTGCCAAATTTCACTAAATTCGCATGAATGGTATAGAAGATATTAATTTTGTTTTGAAATCACGATTTTCAATTTTTTCAGGATAAACCGCGAACGAATCAAGATATCCAGCACTTCTTGGCAGGAAATTGTAGAGCATAAAATAGCGTAACTTTTGTCTAATTTAACCGATCCTATATATCTTATAGTTTCCGTGATCGAGATACCAATGGTGGGCATCGAAAAATTCACCACCGTGTATAGCGCAAGCTCTAACGAATGATATAATCGTTACGAAAGGAGTGTATTAATCTAAATTTTGAACGAAGTAAGTGTTTTCACACGTAATTATCAATTACTTCTCTAAAATCCCATTAAATTCATTTCTGTTGCCATAAAACCTTTCGTAGTATTTTCTTTAGGCAAATTGGTTGCCGACCTCCAGGTCTCGCTCCGTTGGAGCTGCAAGACGCTGTGTGGGTAGGCACGTAGCTGCTTGGACAGGCTGGTATTCACTGGGTTATTATGATCGTGCAAAATTAATGTCTCAATAAATATATGTGAAACGTGACGAATGTCTTTTCTTGTGTTAATATAATTAATACCATTTCTCTTTAAATTTAGCGACGAAGGCCGTCGTCTAGGACAGTGGCGATTCGATCCACGAGAGCTTTGTCGCACGAACCCCCATCATTAGTTTGACATCTTTCGAACGCACAGACGGAAACGTCGACACTCCCACTAAAGGATAATCTCGAGAGAGAAATATTTATTTATTTATTTATTTATTTATTTCAATTACGCCATCCAACAGTATTACATACCAATTACAGGATGGGATACAACACAAAAAAGAAAAGAAAACATTAAGATTTAAAAAAACAATTACGCTAGGTAGCTACTAAAAATATACAAGCATTACAGAGTTAAATAGCAATACATATACATAAAACCAAATACAAACCAATAATACTATCAATCACTTACACTAAATTATTAACTTAATTATTTGTAAACAAATTTTTAATTGAATGAATATTACAATGAAAAATATCTAAATTATCTTGTACACTATGGTAATTAGTACATAAACAGAACAAAGGTGAGAATTTAAGTAAATTGGTCCTTGGAGTTGACAGATAAAATGTATTGGTATGTCTAGTTACAATGGTAGGAATATTAAAATTAAGTTGACTTAAGATCAAAGGACAATCTAGTTTACTGTGAATAATTTTGAACAAAAAAATAAGAGAATGCATTTCTCTTCTACGACTTAAACTAAGAACCTTATGCCTACTTAAGAGATCATGATGTGGTACGCCAACTGGAGGGTAAACTCCGTCCAACCTGAATGATGCAAATTTTAAAAATTTACGTTGAATACCTTCAATACTGTTACTAAAAGTTTGGTAAATATGCCAGCTTTAGAAAATGTTAAAGAAGTTTCTTTTGCTAATACTTTTAAAATAGCATTTTCTAATTTTAATCCTCGAGTCATTTCGGGAGTTTGAAAAATTTTTGCACCGAGTATGTTTTCAATCAAAACTCCATCTAATGTTTTGGATTTTATAGCTTCGTAAGCTTTCGATGCTGTAACTCTACCGTATCTCATTTCTTGCCAAATAGTACTATAGAACTTTGATCTCTAGTATCTCTTTCTACATTAGAAACAAGATCTTAGTTCATATTATTTTTGCAAAACTTTAAAAAACTTTTCGAGTCCTTAGGCAGACTAGAATTTTTGAATTTGTTTGCCATAATATGGATTGACAACGAGGAATACTTTTGAGGAACTTGATACCTAATTAAACTGTTTTTTATTTTCCGTTTTTTGTCTCTTCTACATATTCTTTAAACAGCGAATCATCAGGTACCATATTGACTTGTTTCTTGCCGAAATCAGAAATTGTTATATATTTTTAGGTAGTGGTAGCGCCTGACAGTACCGACCTGTTCCAATAACTTACATCGGTTGGTGAAGGCTCCTCGCTGCGCCGGTGTAGCCACATTAAAAAAGCAACGGCATGCTTACACCCTCCCTCGGAGGCAGCACAATCATGGCACTGCACTTCCATCACTTTTTTTTTAGTTTCATTAATTAAGCAAGACACATTATAATTCTTTGATTTAATTTTGTACTCAGGCGTTATTTTACATTTTAATGTGCATAAATACTGTTCTCTTTTTATTTTCACGTAACCAACAGCGTTATCGCCGTAATTTTGTCTAGCTGACCTAAAAATCACATAAATTCGGTAGACTTTATTAAAGTAGATATTTATGTAGTTAAAACCTACCTCTGCAGTTTGACACCCCCCATTTCAGCACTTATGTAATCTTTATTATTATTAAAATATTCCATAACCATAAAAATGTCTTGTAACACTACATGTTTATGTAGGTTACAAGCAGAGCTGAACCACCGCTGGTGTTCAAGTTCTCCAGTAATATTTGTAAATTTATTGACCGTTGGTGTAATAAGTCTCCGACCAACAAGTGAACGTCACTTTCTCAAAACTAGTCATTTGACCAACTAATTATAATTTCATTCCACACTAGTAAAATCAGATAAAGCCTAGACCTGCATTTATCGACCTGTTCCATAATAGTTGACATTTATATAAAACCTTATTACAAAAGGATCAATTTAAAATCTATTGTCCTCTGAAATCTTAATGCGCATGACGGGTAAGATTTGAACGGTACGCGTGCTTGCGAGGAGGAAAATCTTTCTTTTGGTTTCTATACCGCTACGAAGCAAGTAATCTATGCTATAAGTTTTTACCATGTGGTAAAGTTTAAAAAAAGTAGCGAATTCAATCCCTTAAATGGATATCTCGTCAACTAGGTAATATATTTGTTTAATTATTAAAGTCAATTAATGTAATAACTTCGGTTTTTCTTATTTTTAGACGTTCCTGATTGGATTTATTTATTTATTTATTTAGATATTCATTTATGTATTTACTGGTTACATGTTATTTTTCTCTTTGAGAAATTTCACTTACTGATTTAATTATCAATTTATTGATTTACTTATCGATTAATTCACTTTCTTATGGATCAAAATGTTTCTACATTATCATCGTTTTAACTAAAATTTTCAAACTGATTTTGAACTTGAAAATCCATTAAGATAACAGGAGACGAATACGCACCGTACTCGTCTCCTGTTATCTTAATGGATTTAAACAACTTGCCCAGTTATTAGACAACGTTAGAGCCACCATTTTGTATGTAAAATTTTACGAAATTATATTATTCCGAAGTCACCCAGTGTCAATAGAAGTTTTTATACCGCAATACCGCATACCTTGTTTTTATGAAGAATTTTTTATACCTACATTCGAACATATTCCTTGACTTTAACATTTGAATGATACGACCCCTGCCGACTCTTGAACATAGTGTTGTGAATATAGTTAAGCAACTTACCGACATTCTGTGATCTGTCAACATAACCTGTATTTACAAATCCAACAAGTTATCAGTGATGGTCTCACTGATTTTGGTGTTCAGAATTTAATAAGTATGGAATAATTTGTAATGGGATTAGTATATGGTCAAATGGTTAATTAGCGAAAGGATGGAGTATACTCATTATGTTACGTAGGAATTGTTCATGGACAACTTTTGAATATTACAAGCTCAATTTATCCCTACTGGAAATTCATTGAGATAAGTACTATATTGAATTTATTTCTCCTCTGTCAACAAAGACTAGTGATTACTGCATACAGCAGGATTTTTTTAGTGTTTCTTAACTAAAGTATTATGTAAACCCGGTTGAAACCATTCAGAAATTTTGTTATAGTAATGTGTAATTAATTTTAAATTGTTTAGAAATTTTGTAGGCAGTGGCATAACGTTTGCTAGAAAGCAACACTAAGAGAGCTCTCTAAATATCTACGTTTCTTAATCTGACGAGTGTCAAAACTTTATAATACAGTACGTGTATTAAATTTTGAGGGGCTGACAACGCCTTAGGGGTACGAGATTTGAAAGTGTTTGGAAAAATTCCCCGAAGGTGCCTGGATACTGGCTGGGGTTAGTTAAGTGACCACCACAAATTTGTATATTAAAAAAAAGTTGTTGGGCGCCAGTGGCAGCGTGTTAACTAGATCTCGATCCCGGGTCGTACTTGATGTGATTGATCTCAGGGTGTGTTGCTTAATCAACAAAGGAGTTATAGTACTTGCACTTACCTTATAATGAAGGTCTAAGGTGAACTTAAAAAATAATAGCACTGGCACTTGAGCTTTATATGAATTGCAACCGGTGTAACCGGAAGGGTTCACCATTAATGACTGGACTAGTAAAAAATATTGGAATAAATTCCTAGCTCTGTTAGATGTTAGTATATTTGGCCTTGACCACCTGAAAGTTGGACGGGTTACTTCAGTTACACATCACATCAACATAAACAGTTTAATACAATAAGTCATTAAAAATATAAAATAAATGCTCTATGATTCTATGAGTAGCCAATGTAATAGTATCAGTCGATCGCGATACAGTTTATGCCAGGCGGCAATGTCAATGTTCTAATTCAATAGCCAATAAATAGTTCTCTTACCCTCTTGGAGTAAGGTTACGTCTCGCTTTGATAATCCTGAGCGTTACAGAAGACTCACTAGGGCTTAACACGACATAAGTATTGGTTTAAAGAAGCACGCACTAGATACACAGTAGTATTTGTTAAAAGTTCTAAAAAATCCTCGGCAGCGGACACACACGTCCAATACGAGTATTTATTGAAAAAGTCTTGACTACGGACACACACGGTCAATACGCGTATATGTAGAAAAATTCCTGACTACGGACACACACGGTCAATACGAGTATTTGTAGAAAAATTCCTGACTACGGACACACACGGTCAATACGAGTATATATATAGAAAGGTTCGTAAAGTGTAGTGGTAGGTTATAAACACCTCACACTCGCGATGGTTTACACACGAATGAGTTAAAGTAGGGTTATGTTGTATACCCTTCACAGCGAACACACAAGCACAAGGTAAGCACTCGAGATGATGATACACGTATGAATGTTCAAAGCTAAACGACGCCGACGCTTAATGGTGACGAGTTTGTAAGAAGCAGTTCACAGCGAACACACACGCACAAGGTTAGCACTCGCGTTGGTTATTACACGTATGAGTTGTATTTGATTAAGATTAGAAACACTTCACAGCAGACACACACGCACAAGGTAGGCACTCGCGATGGATGACACACGTATGAAGTTTCGGAACTACTACGCCGACGCTTACTGGTGACGAGTTAGTTTCGGGAGAAGAACCGACGTTGATGTTATGAATGCTCGGCGGGGACTCAATATTCCCTAAATTTGGTTTTTCTTTTATAGTAAAAGTCAGAACGAAAATTTGTTCTAGAAGGTTTTAAATGTAAATAATTTCAAAAGGCCCCTGTCACGTGATAAAAATTAAATAAAATTTTTCTTAAAATCCCTATAACTGAAGTCTCCTGTACTTTTTGTTTAAAATTTTTGTATGGGGGTCTAGTACACCCCCCCACCATGATGTGGCTGTAATAATTTAATCCTCAGTGGGCACATAACACCCCCCCACCGAGATTGGCTTTTGGCGATGACGTTTGCTATCCTTGGCTGTTGGATAGAAATCGATGAGCTTAAAAAGTAATGTATAAAAAACTTAAGATTAGCTTATTCTAGGTCGGATCTAAAAAATTTTAAACCCTACTAAATATATGAACTAACTATGTAATGATTAGATAAGAATATCAGCCCTACTAAATATGAGAACTCGCGGTTATTTCATTTGGACATTAGCGTAACCGACATTATATGGGGACTATTCGGAGTCCGATGATTTGATGACAATCCTAGTACGTCGTTTTCGCCGAATAGGCATTCGTGCTGGAACTGACATCTGTTGCTGACTAGTTGCCGACAAACCAGGCTTAAGCGATTGGCTTTCGGATTGTGGCTGACTAGGTGCCGACGAACCAGACATATGTGTTTGGCTCTCGGATTGTGGCTGACTAGGTGCCGACGAACCAGACTTAAGTGTTTGGCTCGCGGATTGTGGTTGAGGACGACATCGCGCTACTTCCCTTAGTAGTGGACGTAATGACTCTGATTGTGACTCTACGGTTCCTGACTCTGAAGTTGAGCCAGGTCGTGTTGTTACTCGGTCTAGGCGAGGTTTTCTAAGGGGTAATGCCAATTTTGAAATTGGGCTTGTAATGGGGGATGCCAATGTTGGAATTGGGCTTGTAATGGGGGATGCCAATGTTGGAATTGGGCTTGTAATGGGGGATGCCAATGTTGGAATTGGGCTTGTAATGGGGGATGCCAATGTTGGAATTGGGCTTGTAATGGGGGATGCCAATGTTGGAATTGGGCTTGTAATGGGGGATGCCAATGTTGGAATTGGGCTTGGAGGAGGTTCCGGTAACGGAAGATCCTCATCAGACGATGTGTCTGGGGAGCTGGTTTCAGTCTCATGATGAATATCCCTCTCTGGAACCTTTGGTGCAGGTCTCAAGTGGTCCACATGTACATCGGTGCGATGTCGTCCCTTTTGCACGGTGTAAATCTCGTCAGAGACTTTACGAACGACTGGGTGTGGCCCTTGCCACGCTGGCTCAAAAGTGTTTTTGTGAGGTCGAAGGTTTTTCACCATGACTTGGTCATGTTCTCGAAACTGAATTGGGGTCGCTTTGTCTCGTGGGGCGTATCGCTCTTGATAGCCTGTTTGGGTTCGTCGAGCCTGTTCCAGGCGATCCTGTGGGGAGATTCCAGCTAAACGTTCGCGCTCGGCTAAGTATGCTGGTGTATCCCAGTCGCCAGGCGCTGGGGGTTCGAAGCCAAACATCAGGCAAGCTGGTGTCTGTTTTGTAGCGGCATTTTGCCGGTTCCTAATCACTTTTAGGGCCGGTGCCACGTACAAGTCCCAAGTGTTGGGAGGTTTATTTAATAACAAAGTTTTCATCACCTTTTTCAGATCTTGTACTTTGCGTTCAACAGGATTTGCCCGTTGATGGTAAGCAGCTACGTACTGTATGCGGATTCCCTGTTCGGCACACCAGAGTACATATTCTCTGCTTTTAAAATGACCACCATTATCGGATAAAATCTTTCTGGGGGTACCATATCGTGCTGTTAAGTTCTCCAAGAATCCGACCACCGTTGGTCCGTTAACTGCGGGGTATACAGAGGCTTCTGTCCACCGAGTCAATATGTCTTCCACCATGATGACATAACGGTTTTTTCGTTGATGGGTTTCCTGGTAGGGCCCCAGAATGTCGATACTGAGTACTTCGAATGCATGTTGCGGCGATGTTGCTCTAAAAGGGGCATGCGGCTGCAATTGCCTCCCCTTTACGGTCTTACAAACCAAGCATTCCCGGAGTTGCTTCCGGACATGGTTATCCATGCCCTTCCAATAGTAACCCCGCTTGATTTGTCTAAGAGTTTCGGTTATGCCTGGATGAGCAGCTGCTTCACGAACATGGTAGTGGTTAATGACTTCTGTTATGGCATTTTTGGGGACTACAAGGCGTTTTCCCTCGTTAGTTGTCCTCCATAATAGATCGTCTTGTACCAGATAATGAGCGTAGAACGCTTGCTCTTCCTCCTCTTCGGGTTCTTGCTCTGCATCTCGAATCCGCTCCCATCTGTCAAGATTGGATCGTATCTGCCGTGAACGCCCTTGTGCACGGGATACATCTTGCATTAAGGCTGCGTGAGTTACAGCATTCACCTTCAGAGTTGGTGTAAATTTGGGCATAAATATCCGATCTTCATCGGGTGGTTTTCGTATTTTGTCATCTAATCTAGGCAGTGGCCTAGTTGCGTATTCCCTTCCGCATTGTTGAATCATCGCAGGTTCCATAGGAAGCGTTTCTCTAGTGGCGGGTATTCCGAGCAACGGGTAAATGGATGCAACAGACTGCTTAGGCAGTGGCTGGGTTGCTGGCTCCATTCCGCATCGTGGAATCGCCGTTAGTCCGACGTAGAGTGTATCTTCATTGGCTGGCAATCCTAACAACGGGTGAGTGAAAGCAATAGGTTCCAAGCTAGTGATTGTTGATGTTGTAACTTGAATTGGAACTTCCGCGAATAGATCTGCGAATTCGGGATGTAGTTCTTGTGATATTTCAGTTTTTGGCACAGCCTGATTCCAATACGCGGTCAGTCGTTGTTGTCGTCCAAATTTTATACATTGTCGAGCATAGTCAATGATGACATTTTCCTGCTGTAAAAATGGGCCGCCAAGCATGACCTCCTCGCTTAGATTGGGTAGTACGAAAAACTTATGTGTTGTAGAAACACCTTGTATCGTTACTGCTAGCTCCGTTTCTCCTACTGATAATATTTTGTCTC
Source organism: Rhagium mordax (assembly GCA_963680705.1). Classification (NCBI taxonomy): domain Eukaryota; kingdom Metazoa; phylum Arthropoda; class Insecta; order Coleoptera; family Cerambycidae; genus Rhagium; species Rhagium mordax. The sequence continues at coordinate 41,463,135 of OY796661.1, read as the reverse complement.
CGTTGGCTAGTGTGATAGTCGGATGAGCTCTGTCATTGATGACCATGTGCACTAGGCTTGATCGGATTATATTACCAGTAGCGCCGGTGTCGATGAGTGCTTGACACTCATGGCCAGCAATACTTATGGTTAATCTAGGCAATGGCCTAGTTGCGTATTCCCCTCCGCATTGCTGAATCATCGCAGGTTCCATATGAAGCGTTTCTCCAGTGGCGGGTATTCCGAGCAACGGGTAAATGGATGCAACGGACTGCTTAGGCAGTGGCTGGGTTGCTGTGTCCATTCCGCATCGTGGAATCGCCGTTGGTCCGACGTGGAGTGTGTCTTCATTGACTGGCAATCCTAACAACGGGTGAGTTAAAGCAACAGGGTCCAAGCTAGTAATTGTGGAAGTTGAGTCCATTCCGCCTTGTGGAGTCGTCGCAGGTCCGACGTAGAGTGTGTCTCTAGTAGCTGGCAATCCTAACAACGGGTAGATGGGTGCAACGGACTGCTTAGGCAGTGGCTGGGTTGCTGACTCCATTCCGCATTGATGAATCATCGCAGGTTCGACGTAGAGCGTTTCCCTAGTGGCTGGCGATCCGAGCAAAGGGTGTGTGGATGTTGAGTCCATTCCGCCTTGTGGAGTCGTCACAGGTCCGACGTAGAGTGTGTCTCTAGTAGCTGGCAATCCTAACAACGGGTAGATGGGTGCAACGGACTGCTTAGGCAGTGGCTGGGTTGCTGACTCCATTCCGCATTGATGAATCATCGCAGGTTCGACGTAGAGCGTTTCCCTAGTGGCTGGCGATCCGAGCAAAGGGGGTGTGGATCCAACTGGTTCCGAGTTCTCCCTCCCAAGGGGGGAAGACTCGTTTAATGCTGACTGGGAGCTGTGTTCGGGCCGTTTGGGGGAGGTAAGGAGGCTGTGGCTCCCCGGGCCCCTTCGGAGTTTCCCGATACCTTGTAATTTTGATTGGCATTTCGCTGATTCCCTTGGGAATAGCGTTGTTGCCTTGTAGGACAGTCCTTGTAGAAATGCCACTGTTCTCCGGGGCAATACCTGCACGGAGATGGGGGTCCAGTAGTGTTCCTATTGGAGACCATATTTCTAGCTGGGGGATCTGTCGCTGGTTTTGTTAAACGGAATGTCTTAGTGACATCCACTTCGCTGAGGTCAGCTTCAATCAATGTGGCTATGCTGGTTAATTCGTCCAGACTGCGCAGTTGGTGCCCACGCAGACGCGAACGAATGTCTGGAAGCAGCTGATCCAAAATGACTTCTAGCTGTAATACCTCAGGCTTGTAGGGGTCGACTCGTTGAAACAAACTGGCTTTTTTTGTAATGAACACGCCTACGGGTTCATCCTTAGTCTGCTTCGAACCGTACAGTACCGTCATTACGCGTGTGATACGCGATACTGAATTGAAATTATTCAAGAACCTTTCCTCAAAGGCGCGAAAACTGGGTAAAATGGTTTTGTAAGGCTCGTGCCATTTTTTAGCCGCGCCACGTAGTAAATCCGAGATTACTGCCAGCTTGTCGCGATCTTCCCTTATATTTTGCCGAGCAAAATATTCCTCTGTTTGTTGAATAAACCCTTCCGGGTCTTCGTGGTCCAGTCCTGAAAAAGTTGGGGCGCTTAACAGACGGTCATGTCGGTTGATTGGTTGGGCAGCGTTTGCCATTGTTTGCTTGAATGTGTTTGCCATTGTTTCGGCCATTTGCCGGAAAAAGGCTTCAAATTGCGGCACAGGCGCATCCATGATGGGTACTTCCTGAGCTCGGGGACGTATTATCGGTGTTGGTACCGCATTAGTTTGATCAGGATTGACGTTTGGTACATCTTCCACTAGTGAACGCACACGTTGCGTCATAATATTTTGCATTGGTTCTGTATCCAGCCGGTCGGTAAGACGTTCTGGAACGATGGGTGTCATCCCTGGACTCGGAGGGCACACAGAAATACGAGATAAATCCATGTTGTCCGTGTTGGGATGTGTTGGTTGTATACAGTTAATATAATCGGCGTCCCAGCTGACACGAGATGGTCCGTGGATGTGGCCGACGTTCGTTGTTTGTTTATCGTCAAAATAAGTAATCGTTGAACACTCGGAACTGCTCGTTGAAGTGTCGCTCATAAAAAGTTGGTCACCGCTGATTGGTCGATGCGTGGGATCAGTCATTCCTAATCGGCCGACGCACCGCTTCTTCGGGTTGACGCACACGTTCTACGCGCACCGTAACGTTTGACAGTCGAGTTTTAGTCTTTGAAGTTAAAAGTGCAAGTAACTCTTTTTTGTTGTAGCTTTTGATTCGTTGAATAACTCTTTATTCAGCAAGGCCCCTAGTTGGGCTCGCCATGACAACGCCTTAGGGGTACGAGATTTGAAAGTGTTTGGAAAAATTCCCCGAAGGTGCCTGGATACTGGCTGGGGTTAGTTAAGTGACCACCACAAATTTGTATATTAAAAAAAAGTTGTTGGGCGCCAGTGGCAGCGTGTTAACTAGATCTCGATCCCGGGTCGTACTTGATGTGATTGATCTCAGGGTGTGTTGCTTAATCAACAAAGGAGTTATAGTACTTGCACTTACCTTATAATGAAGGTCTAAGGTGAACTTAAAAAATAATAGCACTGGCACTTGAGCTTTATATGAATTGCAACCGGTGTAACCGGAAGGGTTCACCATTAATGACTGGACTAGTAAAAAATATTGGAATAAATTCCTAGCTCTGTTAGATGTTAGTATATTTGGCCTTGACCACCTGAAAGTTGGACGGGTTACTTCAGTTACACATCACATCAACATAAACAGTTTAATACAATAAGTCATTAAAAATATAAAATAAATGCTCTATGATTCTATGAGTAGCCAATGTAATAGTATCAGTCGATCGCGATACAGTTTATGCCAGGCGGCAATGTCAATGTTCTAATTCAATAGCCAATAAATAGTTCTCTTACCCTCTTGGAGTAAGGTTACGTCTCGCTTTGATAATCCTGAGCGTTACAGAAGACTCACTAGGGCTTAACACGACATAAGTATTGGTTTAAAGAAGCACGCACTAGATACACAGTAGTATTTGTTAAAAGTTCTAAAAAATCCTCGGCAGCGGACACACACGTCCAATACGAGTATTTATTGAAAAAGTCTTGACTACGGACACACACGGTCAATACGCGTATATGTAGAAAAATTCCTGACTACGGACACACACGGTCAATACGAGTATTTGTAGAAAAATTCCTGACTACGGACACACACGGTCAATACGAGTATATATATAGAAAGGTTCGTAAAGTGTAGTGGTAGGTTATAAACACCTCACACTCGCGATGGTTTACACACGAATGAGTTAAAGTAGGGTTATGTTGTATACCCTTCACAGCGAACACACAAGCACAAGGTAAGCACTCGAGATGATGATACACGTATGAATGTTCAAAGCTAAACGACGCCGACGCTTAATGGTGACGAGTTTGTAAGAAGCAGTTCACAGCGAACACACACGCACAAGGTTAGCACTCGCGTTGGTTATTACACGTATGAGTTGTATTTGATTAAGATTAGAAACACTTCACAGCAGACACACACGCACAAGGTAGGCACTCGCGATGGATGACACACGTATGAAGTTTCGGAACTACTACGCCGACGCTTACTGGTGACGAGTTAGTTTCGGGAGAAGAACCGACGTTGATGTTATGAATGCTCGGCGGGGACTCAATATTCCCTAAATTTGGTTTTTCTTTTATAGTAAAAGTCAGAACGAAAATTTGTTCTAGAAGGTTTTAAATGTAAATAATTTCAAAAGGCCCCTGTCACGTGATAAAAATTAAATAAAATTTTTCTTAAAATCCCTATAACTGAAGTCTCCTGTACTTTTTGTTTAAAATTTTTGTATGGGGGTCTAGTACACCCCCCCACCATGATGTGGCTGTAATAATTTAATCCTCAGTGGGCACATAACAGGGCAACCATTTTTGTCTACACCTCTTGGCGTGTGCCATATTTTATCTGTACTGTTTCGGTGTACTTTAGTAATTGAAGTTTCGACACCCAGTTCTGTCCTGTTTAAATTAATTTTAGTTATTTGTACGATGATAATGTGGCAAGTTCAAGTCATTTTATCTCTTATTTATGTAGTCACTTTACCTAGTTATTAGTTCTTATTGAGTAGCATAACTTACTCTACATTTCTATTTTATCGAAATCTTGTCTCAACCGTAAGCTTTAATGTTATATCATTAGATTATTATTATTAACTCGTTACTCTACTTTCCTTTCATCTTAGCTTGCAGAATTTATCAGTCATCGCTGTAACTTTCTCTTAACCTTTACTGAGAACAGTATATTTTGGTATCCTACAGATTATCGCTAGTGTAACCTTGTTTTATTGCGGATATATATTTTAAATATACTTCTACCTTTTCTCTTGCATTTTAAGCCTATATAGTCAGGTTATTATTTTTAATCAAGTTAATCAGCAGGCCCGTTTGAGCTGAACGGCAGTCTAACGTTTGCTGCTATCGGAGGGGCATAACCTCAAATTTTGAATGATTCGAGTTGCCTAGCGGCGTGGCGTTATACTGTTATCGAAGGGGCATGACTTACATTCTGTAATTTCATATGTACTTAACCTTTTCAATTTATATTTACTTACTATTTTTGGTTTGCACCCCTGTCAAAGCAAGGTAGAGTCTCGTACGTTTTAGACAAGATTTGTTTAAGTGTCATGCCGTAAGTGTTTCGTACTTATTACCTGTCTATTCTTAGCATTCATTAGTTTACACTAACCTCATTATACCTTTTGTTATACTAACATTATTTGTATAAGTTAGGTTATTTATTAAACTTAGTATTTACATTTTAGTCTTGTCTTTGTTTCTTGAATTCGCTTCTTTACCTATCTGAGTTTATAGTTTTATTAAGAAACTCATTATCTTTTATCTTCAGCCTTACTAGAAGACTTGGCGCCCAAAACCTTCTAAATTTTCAAACTCTAAATAACACAAATTTAATTTACAACATAACAAGTTAGACAACCAAGAACAGTCATTTGGTATATCGAAAACCCTTACCCCGACTCTCGCCTCCGAATATACTGACTAGCCGAGGTAGGTTTACTTTATGAGGCGATCCTAAATCGCCCAATTCAGAACATCGTGATCAGCCCCATAGTATACCTTTTGTTTCGTTTAAGTAAAAGTATTATAATTTTAAGACACGAAATAATCTTGAATTACTAGTGACAATAATTAAAATTACAATTGATATTTTAATTTCAACATTCATAAAATTATAGCAACACCAATTAATAATTATAGTGTACACACGGCAAAATGTTAGAATCAGCCTTAACGTATCCATTTTCTGCAGAACACATATTTTTATGTATAAAAAATAGACTCAAATAAGTTAAACAACCCGAACAGTGAACAGCCACGACCGACTTCGGCCTTGCTACAGCGAAATATCTTAAACTAAATAATACCATATAACCGCATAACTCAAACCAGTGGAGTCGAGTGGTGTGACGTCATAGTTGCTCGCTCTGCGCCTCAGCCGTTTCAAATATGTTACGAATTTGAATTCAAATATTAACGCTAGCGATCTAATTTTTTCACTATATACTTAGAGGATGAAATACTTACGGAATATGCTAAAATAAATTAAAAAGCAAATATCACTAAATGAGCCCATTCTATCAATTTGAACAACACCAACAACAGCGCAATGCATACGATGCGGCACTGTATGAACACTTGGGGATATTCCCAGCAAGAAAGTCACTAGATAATTGCGATAGTTCTTTGGTTTCTGGTTAGTTCCCTATTTATATTTAACAATTTACTGTGGCGTGCAAAGGCGCACTTAAAATAAATACAGTCGCGTTTCCAGTGGTTATTACGACCACAATGATCACAATGTTTATTCGACCATTTGTGAGGTTGTTGATTAAATTTATAATTCTGGCTTTGAACATTTGTAAATTTTCCCTTCTTATTGTAATTGTTTTTATATTTATACGTTTTCTGATTTTGCGATTTAATCATATTTAATACTGTTGAGGTTGATGCCGTTGCACTCAAAGCTTTCATTTTATTTGAATTATTTTCTTTTGTTCTTAGTTTCACTTCCTGGTCCAGAAGGCGGGTCTTGACAAAAGCGATATTCAAATTGTCTTCACTCAAGGTTTCAACTGCTGTTATTACTCCATCATAGATATTTGGCAAGGTCATAAGCAGGTGTGAAACTTTATCAGTTTTCTCAAGTTTTGCTCCTGCAGCAATAAGAGTTCATCAAATCTGGTAAAATAGACTGATAGTGAGATATCACCTTCTAATTTGAGGTTTAATAGTTTCTTTCTGCAAGCCAACTGAATGGCAAGACTTTTTCTTTCAGTAGTAGGGAAATGAGAGAGCTGCGGGTTCAGTGATCATGATCATGATCAGTGATCAAGGTCATAACCCATCGGGTTACATAGGTATTAATGTACTCGGGTTACATAGGTCAATGACACATATCCGGCGGTGTCTAATTAATGTGCTCGGGTTACATAGGGCAATATCCGATGGTATCAAATTAATGCACATATAGGGTTACATAGGCCATACTCCCACCCCCCACTAAAACCACCCCCTCAAAAACCACCCCTCAAAAAACCACCCCTCAAAAACCACCCCCTCAAAAAACCACCCCCTCAAAAAACCACCCCTTCAAAAAACCACCCCCTCAGAAACCACCCCCTCAAAACTACCCCCTCGAAAACTACTGCACATATAGGGTTACACATCCGGCGGTATCAAATTAATGTGCTCGGGTTACATAGGCCATACTCCCACCCCCTCAAAAACCACCCCTCAAAAACTACCCCCTCAAAACCATAGGGTTACACATCCGGCGGTGTCAAATTAATGTGCTCGGGTTACATAGGTCAATGACATTGGAACAATTCTGTATATATATTTTTTAATAAGCCTTACTCGTGCTACACCCAGTATATATAATAATTCATAGCTGTGTTAGACTTAAGTAATTTAATACGGTGAATGAAACTAAATTCTGCGCGTGCAATCCTTATCGTTTTGCAAACTGATGCGAACGTAAAAACATTATTTAATTGTTAGGTAATAGTTCAATGAATGAATAGAAACAGAATGTAACTTCCTGCATAATGTCTACGTTTCAAAAAACAAAATTTGCCAATACGTGATATAGTGTGAAATGTACAAGAAAATAGCAATTAAATAATGAATGCTTATGCTTGCATAAATTCCATATATGTAATGCGAACCACAGCGACGTTTAGCACTGTACAGTAAAAAACATTATTTAATTGTTCAATGAATGAATGAAACAGAATATAACTTCCTGCATATAGTCTACGTTTCAAAAAAAACAATATTTGCTAATGCGTGATATAGTGTGAAATGTACCAGAAATGACAATTAAACAATTATGCTTGTATAAATTCCATATGTAATGCGAACCACAGCGGACGTTTAGTTTAGAGAGGTTAATAACTGCACATTATTATTATGAGTAAAAACCATATAGGGTATTCATTCAGCTTTTAAGGGGGGTCAAAACATAAGAATCAAAAGTATATATTGAACCAAATACACACAATTAAAGTAATTTGAAAACTTGGTATGGATTCCATAACTTACCTGCATGAGGGCATACGAAGTAGTATTCAGGGTCAATAATTCATATATGGTTACAGCTTGTCTCTACAAGTTCAATTATACATCCGGTGTAGTGTTCAATGGATCAATAAAAGTGGAAGACTAAAAAATTATGATATGAGTAATAGATACTATAAAAATAAAAACATTTAAGTAATATTGTCTTAAAAGTTATTTGTAGCATCTTTCAGTTTTTCCCTGTTCTTATTTGGGATTTACTGCCATACTTCTGAGCATTATCCAGACAGTCTAAAAAATATATGGATTTAAAAAATAACCTTTACGCTGTGACTTTACGTAATGTATTACAATTAAATTAAAACTTATAGAAAAAATAACAATAATCTTTGTATATAAGAAAATTTAAAATATTATATTAGTTTGCCTGAAAAACTCACAGCTCTAAATATAGCTTCACCCCCTCTCAAAAAAAAATTAATTCTAGCTGGTTTGTGTTCACTATCCATAGAATATTTATATATCCGGCTGGACAATATACATTAACTATATAGATAATTATATATCAGACTAGATATTTTGGTGAATAATAATAATTTTCTTGTGTTAGATTCCATACTTTGAAGACATGCAGGGTTAGTTTAACAGTTTTACAATACACATCAGCTTTTGACAGAGATAGTTTGCGGGAAACAGTTTTAATATTATGTCCCCCATTTCCTAGATGGATTTGCATTCACCGCAAAATCAAAATCAGTTTATAGTTCAATAAATCCTCATTAGTAAAAGCATTTGATGGTTAATGCTTATTTAATAACTCTTTCTCCAGCAGATAATGTATTATCCGTAAATTGTACAGATCAATAATGAATCCGTGATTGTCATTATCTAAAATTATTCACATTATTTTCAATTTTACTTAACATGATAGGTATTTATAGCTAGTATGGAACTGTAGAGATAAATTACTTTAACTTATATAGTTCCGAAACATCCCAACACATCCGGGTACATTCCGGAACAACCCATGCACTTATTAATAGCTTTTTTTGAATTGGAAACATGCATAAATCCACTCTTAAATGATTTTTAGAAATATTTGTTTATTAAACTACACTATGGCAGCAGTAAATTCTAATTTATTTTTTTCGTTACGCCTGCATTTGTATTAGTTTTACATACCTACGTTTGTTTCTTGCGGGGATAATTTTAAATTTACACGTAGACACAATGCTTACGATAACAAATGCCGAAAATAAGAAATATCTCGCTAAGTGAAAATATTCCTATCTTATATGCCCTGTACTTTTGGTGCTATTACTTCATTGCCACCACACATATTAAAATATTATTTAATTTTATTCTAATGAATTTCCATAGTTACTACCATTATGATTTTACTTCTATTATGGCACAAAGGACTTGCTTTCCCACATTACTAAAATATATTTCACCATAACACAACTTGTAGAGTACCGAAAACGTTTTTTCTTTTACGTCACAGAGTTAAAATTATTATGTAGCCAAGTGGAATTAAATTAACATACATTTTCTTTACTATTTCAAAGTACGAAATTCAATTCAATTTAATTTATTTTCTGGAAAAATTACAAATTGGTATATAATCGTATAACATAATATATAAAAATAGAAATAATAATAAAAAAAAAATACAACTTGATCCAAACACCTAGGTATAAAATACTTGTATGTGAAATACAACAAATTTATGAGTATATACCTAACAATACATATATTTAGTATAATATACTACCGAGACATATTTGTGATACTGATTTAATTTAGTACTACTGAAAATTGATGCAATAATCCGCGAGCAAAAGTACAATAAAATAACATATATGATGACTATTACTTTAAATAGTAGAAAAACAAATAGGTAAGTGAAATGTATGTATGTATGAAATTCCTTGATATTTCCAGGGTTTTCCAGATCGACAGACAACACGATACGTAAAAATCTGATAAATTGGCCCATGACAGGGGTTCAGTAACTTAAATATCATGCGATTACAAATACTCTACCTATTGTATAAAATAAAACAATTTAATTGTGGTATATTATTTAAACAAAAATATATTTAAGAGATATAAATGAAATAACGGTAACAAAAAAAAAAAAAAACCTTTCAAGTAATTTAATGTAGGCGACATTGTAAAACCTGATATATACATATTATTCTTTATCGCATCGGTTTTCAACATACGATAACTTAAGCACACATATTAAAAGTTCAAAGAGACATTTTAAAATAATTTCAGGTTTATCAACAATTATACAATTATAATTATTATAAAAAAAATTCCGTGGCAGAGCATTTTGTAACTTGTGTAATATGTTCACGATTGTTGAAAACCACTAAAATTGGAATATACATATAAGACCTCTAAATAACATAATAACTGCGAATGTACATTTGACTTGAATTTTACACTTTAAAAAATGTTTTTAACCGCCTCTCAAGTTACCGAAGTAACCTACAGAAAATCCTAGGATTTAACACTGATTAAACACATCGTTTTATTTAAAAAAATTGATATAATAGATCTATAATAAATTAATTATTTGTTCAGCGTCCTGTTTTAGAAAATATATAATGTTATTACGAAATATGATTTGATATAGGATATCTGGCATTACACGTATATATTTTAACTTCCTTTTAATAAATTAATGCATAACTCATGAGAAAATTAATGTTTACGTCTTCAAAAAAATAAAGAACATTCTGCTTCGCCTACCAAAAAAAAAATAAGTGTTTGCTTTTCATTGGCTCTAAAACATTATGTAGGATGTAATATAATTTTAGTTGGTGGGATCTGCACTATATATACTTATATTTAAAACGGTAGAATAATTTAAACTCAGTTAAAACATTAATTCTACACAATCAGACATGAAAATTAAAATGTCTAACGGTATTCCAAGAATTACTTCGGAGAAGCCAAGAAAATCAATCAAATTATTATCTCACCTAAAAAGGGAAGTCGGTGAGGATGACTTCCAGAGTGTTCAAGATGAATTCAATCAAAGTTTCGAAAGCTTGGGTTCCGATATTAAAATACTCAATGGCTCATTCAGCAAACTTAAGCCAATTGGATCAAAATCACGCAGTAATAACTTCCACCCACCTGGAACATCCACTGCCTGCGGGAATATTAACTTAAGCAAACTTAGACCAAGGGGATCAAACTCAGGCAATACTCACTTCGACCCACCTGAAACATCCACTGCGTACGAAGATGTTAGCGAAGCAGACGAAAATACCGACATCGAAGATGAGGAAGCCCACAACTCGACATTCAACTACCAAGAGGATGTTGTCAGGGAAAATGAAGTGACTACCCGATACATGCACCAAGTGGCAGGATTTGTGGAAGAAACAAGACGAATGATTGACACCAAGTCGATCAAAAGAGCAGAGTTGGTGAAAAAGCTTCACAAATATGAAAAAAATATGAAGAACGTCCAAACAGCGCTAAAACACGTGGATGAAATAATATCTTTTGGCAATCAAGTGTTGCAGTTATAGAAAATTTGAATCAAGAATAATTTTTAAGTTTATTTATTGTGCTTGTTTTATAAATTAATATTTTTTTATACAATATATATTTACATCTGACTTATTTTTTATTTCATCAATAATAATTAAAAAAAAAAAAAGGTCAAGTCAATTGATCAGAAAAATATCTTCATAAATTTACTATTCAATTGATCAGAAAAATCTCTTCATAAATTTACTATACCCATAAAATATTTAAAAAAATAAATATCAAAACTATTAGCCGAAAATAACCAAAAGTTACCGAACTATGCCATTCATGGTAAACAGAGAAGTAATGGCAATGATTCGTAGAATTTTTCTATAGTAATATTTTGTAAAAAAAAAAAAATGGCTTATTATCAATCACCTAAATATGACTCATTTTTAAGACTTGCCGTTTTACACGATACTTATTAAAAACTTTGATATTGGTTTCGATACACTCACCTCAACATTGATTGAAAATATTAAAAACTATTCTTACTTTTATTTAAGGTGAAAATAAAAGAAAAATTTTCAGTTTAACTTGTTTTTCAAATCACAAATCCTATATACTTAATTGTATTTAAATTTGAACATTTTAAATCTTTGCATCAATATCATACTAAACAATATTTTATTACTTCCTTACTATACTAAATCGTCTATGACAAAAGAATACCAATTTGAACCTTTACAAATATAAATGTATATATAAAGCATTGTTACGAAGGTGGCGATATTTTATTTCAATTCACATGATATTATTTTTGGGTTTAATATAAAGTTAACGGTATTTTAATTTGCAAAGATCAATTCTTCATAAACTAAAACAGATGGCATTAATTAAAATACATATATTACTTAAATTCTTTAATACAATAAAATTAAATATGTTAAAATAGAAACTATATTTTTTTGTTTAATTGCCATTGATATCTCAATGTTGCGAAATGTACCAGAAATAGCAATTAAGTAATTACGCATACTAAATGCTTATACTGCAAATTTCTTATGTAATGTGACTCGCAGCAGATGAATGAACGTAAATTACTATCAGTCTAACACTTCAGAGAAGCCAATAACTTCGCATTATTTTATTACTTAAATTCTTTTAGTACAATAAAAATTAATATGTTAAAATAAAAACTATATATTTCACTTAATTGTCAGAGTTTAGATCTTAAAAGAAAGTAACATAGGGGAAGGAGTGGCAAAATCGTATAGTGAGGCAAAATCGACAGAATTTATTTTGAGAAATTATATATATTTTTTTTAATTCTACTGTATTATCTTGAAAGAGTTGATTTTTTTGTTATCTTCAATAAACAACTACTTGCTACATATACATATTTATTTCTATCTGCATTACAATATCTAAAAAAATTAATATAAACCTTAATTATGCGATTTCACCCCCACTCTTCCCTATTATTGAATATAATGATTACACAACATACAGAATTCTACTAGATGAAATTGATACAAATTTAAGCTACAAATACTACAAACAACACATTTCTGAATGAGTTCATTGACACTGCCATTAAAATGTTGGCTGACATGCTGACCATCAATGCTTATGTCCACCCCCGAAACTACCTCATAGAAACAGGTTAAACAGAAATTGTAGCCATTCAAAACTAAAATATATTGACTAATACACACTTTTTGATCAGAGTTATAGTTCAAAAATTTTAAATTACTTATCGAGACACTTTTATTTACTTTAATATCAGTTTCTGCACTGTCTTCTTCTATGCCGTCATCAGAAAAACCATTATTAACTTCCATGTTGAGTCGACGACGACCACTCCTTTTATTCTAAGTCCTTTTCTGCACCGTGATCTATTTCTTTTTGACGTTTTTCTTCTTCGTCTAGCTTAAGTAACCTATCTCTCTCCGCTAGTCGGAACTCCTTCTTGGCTTTTTTAGACTTTCCAATCACCGAAACAGCACTTCTCAAAATATTTCGTGATTGTATATCCTGTAGAGGATTATAACTTGGATGCTGATCAATGTCCCAAGATTCGCAGTTAGTATCGTTCATAGTAGTTAACTGATATAGATAGAAAAACTCCTACTATTTAAAGGTAAATTCCCGCCAGCAAAAAAAAAAAAACTAATGAAACAGCAATATGACCAGGTCAGGTTACATATTCGGCATTAATGCACATGTAAACACGTAAACATCCGGTGTATGCGTCCGATGTGTGTACACCTGGTTCACATATGAAGAACACCCTGTATATATGTTATCTAACTGTAATATATAATATATAATATGTATCAAGACACTAAAAATTAGGGCATTTAGGGCAAATCAGTGGTTTCATCAACTTGTTGGTTGATAAATAAAAAATTTAATTTTTATTTGAGTGTAATTATGACATAAAATTTTCATAAAGATAAAATACTCAGTTCAAATAATAATAATGGTTTCTTTTATAATATCAGATACCCTTATTTATCCTTCAGCAGTACCGTATTTATCCACATGTATCCTTAAACCACATCTAGCTATACCCTTAATTATTTAATATATCCTTAATTTACCCTTAATTATCCTTATTTATCCTTAGTTATCCTTATTTGTATCCTTAGTTATCCTTAATTTATCCTTAGTTATCCTTATTTGTATCCCTAGTTATCCTTAATTATCCTTAATTATCCTTAATTTATCCTTAGTTATCCTTATTTGTATCCCTAGTTATCCTTAATGATCCCTAATTTACCCTTATTTATCCTTAGTTATCCTTATTTATATCCTTAGTTATCCTTAATTATCCTTAATTTATCATTAGTTATCCTTATTTTTATCCTTAGTTACCCTTAATTATCCTTAATTTATCCTTACTTATGAAAACAGGCCAATGTTAGGTTAGGTTGTGGTAGGCGCGCGCGCCTACCACAACCTAAGGATACATGTGGATAAATACGGTACTGCTGAAGGATAAATAAGGGTATCTGATATTATAAAAGAAACCATTATTATTATTTGAACTGAGTATTTTATCTTTATGAAAATTTTATGTCATAATTACACTCAAATAAAAATTAAATTTTTTATTTATCAACCAACAAGTTGATGAAACCACTGATTTGCCCTAAATGCCCTAATTTTTAGTGTCTTGATACATATTATATATTATATATTACAGTTAGATAACATATATACAGGGTGTTCTTCATATGTGAACCAGGTGTACACACATCGGACGCATACACCGGATGTTTACGTGCTTACATGTGCATTAATGCCGAATATGTAACCTGACCTGGTCATATTGCTGTTTCATTAGTTTTTTTTTTCTGCTGGCGGGAATTTACCTTTAAATAGTAGGAGTTTTTCTATCTATATCAGTTAACTACTATGAACGATACTAACTGCGAATCTTGGGACATTGATCAGCATCCAAGTTATAATCCTCTACAGGATATACAATCACGAAATATTTTGAGAAGTGCTGTTTCGGTGATTGGAAAGTCTAAAAAAGCCAAGAAGGAGTTCCGACTAGCGGAGAGAGATAGGTTACTTAAGCTAGACGAAGAAGAAAAACGTCAAAAAGAAATAGATCACGGTGCAGAAAAGGACTTAGAATAAAAGGAGTGGTCGTCGTCGACTCAACATGGAAGTTAATAATGGTTTTTCTGATGACGGCATAGAAGAAGACAGTGCAGAAACTGATATTAAAGTAAATAAAAGTGTCTCGATAAGTAATTTAAAATTTTTGAACTATAACTCTGATCAAAAAGTGTGTATTAGTCAATATATTTTAGTTTTGAATGGCTACAATTTCTGTTTAACCTGTTTCTATGAGGTAGTTTCGGGGGTGGACATAAGCATTGATGGTCAGCATGTCAGCCAACATTTTAATGGCAGTGTCAATGAACTCATTCAGAAATGTGTTGTTTGTAGTATTTGTAGCTTAAATTTGTATCAATTTCATCTAGTAGAATTCTGTATGTTGTGTAATCATTATATTCAATAATAGGGAAGAGTGGGGGTGAAATCGCATAATTAAGGTTTATATTAATTTTTTTAGATATTGTAATGCAGATAGAAATAAATATGTATATGTAGCAAGTAGTTGTTTATTGAAGATAACAAAAAAATCAACTCTTTCAAGATAATACAGTAGAATTAAAAAAAATATATATAATTTCTCAAAATAAATTCTGTCGATTTTGCCTCACTATACGATTTTGCCACTCCTTCCCCTATGTTACTTTCTTTTAAGATCTAAACTCTGACAATTAAGTGAAATATATAGTTTTTATTTTAACATATTAATTTTTATTGTACTAAAAGAATTTAAGTAATAAAATAATGCGAAGTTATTGGCTTCTCTGAAGTGTTAGACTGATAGTAATTTACGTTCATTCATCTGCTGCGAGTCACATTACATAAGAAATTTGCAGTATAAGCATTTAGTATGCGTAATTACTTAATTGCTATTTCTGGTACATTTCGCAACATTGAGATATCAATGGCAATTAAACAAAAAAATATAGTTTCTATTTTAACATATTTAATTTTATTGTATTAAAGAATTTAAGTAATATATGTATTTTAATTAATGCCATCTGTTTTAGTTTATGAAGAATTGATCTTTGCAAATTAAAATACCGTTAACTTTATATTAAACCCAAAAATAATATCATGTGAATTGAAATAAAATATCGCCACCTTCGTAACAATGCTTTATATATACATTTATATTTGTAAAGGTTCAAATTGGTATTCTTTTGTCATAGACGATTTAGTATAGTAAGGAAGTAATAAAATATTGTTTAGTATGATATTGATGCAAAGATTTAAAATGTTCAAATTTAAATACAATTAAGTATATAGGATTTGTGATTTGAAAAACAAGTTAAACTGAAAATTTTTCTTTTATTTTCACCTTAAATAAAAGTAAGAATAGTTTTTAATATTTTCAATCAATGTTGAGGTGAGTGTATCGAAACCAATATCAAAGTTTTTAATAAGTATCGTGTAAAACGGCAAGTCTTAAAAATGAGTCATATTTAGGTGATTGATAATAAGCCATTTTTTTTTTTTTACAAAATATTACTATAGAAAAATTCTACGAATCATTGCCATTACTTCTCTGTTTACCATGAATGGCATAGTTCGGTAACTTTTGGTTATTTTCGGCTAATAGTTTTGATATTTATTTTTTTAAATATTTTATGGGTATAGTAAATTTATGAAGAGATTTTTCTGATCAATTGAATAGTAAATTTATGAAGATATTTTTCTGATCAATTGACTTGACCTTTTTTTTTTTTTAATTATTATTGATGAAATAAAAAATAAGTCAGATGTAAATATATATTGTATAAAAAAATATTAATTTATAAAACAAGCACAATAAATAAACTTAAAAATTATTCTTGATTCAAATTTTCTATAACTGCAACACTTGATTGCCAAAAGATATTATTTCATCCACGTGTTTTAGCGCTGTTTGGACGTTCTTCATATTTTTTTCATATTTGTGAAGCTTTTTCACCAACTCTGCTCTTTTGATCGACTTGGTGTCAATCATTCGTCTTGTTTCTTCCACAAATCCTGCCACTTGGTGCATGTATCGGGTAGTCACTTCATTTTCCCTGACAACATCCTCTTGGTAGTTGAATGTCGAGTTGTGGGCTTCCTCATCTTCGATGTCGGTATTTTCGTCTGCTTCGCTAACATCTTCGTACGCAGTGGATGTTTCAGGTGGGTCGAAGTGAGTATTGCCTGAGTTTGATCCCCTTGGTCTAAGTTTGCTTAAGTTAATATTCCCGCAGGCAGTGGATGTTCCAGGTGGGTGGAAGTTATTACTGCGTGATTTTGATCCAATTGGCTTAAGTTTGCTGAATGAGCCATTGAGTATTTTAATATCGGAACCCAAGCTTTCGAAACTTTGATTGAATTCATCTTGAACACTCTGGAAGTCATCCTCACCGACTTCCCTTTTTAGGTGAGATAATAATTTGATTGATTTTCTTGGCTTCTCCGAAGTAATTCTTGGAATACCGTTAGACATTTTAATTTTCATGTCTGATTGTGTAGAATTAATGTTTTAACTGAGTTTAAATTATTCTACCGTTTTAAATATAAGTATATATAGTGCAGATCCCACCAACTAAAATTATATTACATCCTACATAATGTTTTAGAGCCAATGAAAAGCAAACACTTATTTTTTTTTTGGTAGGCGAAGCAGAATGTTCTTTATTTTTTTGAAGACGTAAACATTAATTTTCTCATGAGTTATGCATTAATTTATTAAAAGGAAGTTAAAATATATACGTGTAATGCCAGATATCCTATATCAAATCATATTTCGTAATAACATTATATATTTTCTAAAACAGGACGCTGAACAAATAATTAATTTATTATAGATCTATTATATCAATTTTTTTAAATAAAACGATGTCTTTAATCAGTGTTAAATCCTAGGATTTTCTGTAGGTTACTTCGGTAACTTGAGAGGCGGTTAAAAACATTTTTTAAAGTGTAAAATTCAAGTCAAATGTACATTCGCAGTTATTATGTTATTTAGAGGTCTTATATGTATATTCCAATTTTAGTGGTTTTCAACAATCGTGAACATATTACACAAGTTACAAAATGCTCTGCCACGGAATTTTTTTTATAATAATTATAATTGTATAATTGTTGATAAACCTGAAATTATTTTAAAATGTCTCTTTGAACTTTTAATATGTGTGCTTAAGTTATCGTATGTTGAAAACCGATGCGATAAAGAATAATATGTATATATCAGGTTTTACAATGTCGCCTACATTAAATTACTTGAAAGGTTATTTTTTTTTTTGTTACCGTTATTTCATTTATATCTCTTAAATATATTTTTGTTTAAATAATATACCACAATTAAATTGTTTTATTTTATACAATAGGTAGAGTATTTGTAATCGCATGATATTTAAGTTACTGAACCCCTGTCATGGGCCAATTTATCAGATTTTTACGTATCGTGTTGTCTGTCGATCTGGAAAACCCTGGAAATATCAAGGAATTTCATACATACATACATTTCACTTACCTATTTGTTTTTCTACTATTTAAAGTAATAGTCATCATATATGTTATTTTATTGTACTTTTGCTCGCGGATTATTGCATCAATTTTCAGTAGTACTAAATTAAATCAGTATCACAAATATGTCTCGGTAGTATATTATACTAAATATATGTATTGTTAGGTATATACTCATAAATTTGTTGTATTTCACATACAAGTATTTTATACCTAGGTGTTTGGATCAAGTTGTATTTTTTTTTTATTATTATTTCTATTTTTATATATTATGTTATACGATTATATACCAATTTGTAATTTTTCCAGAAAATAAATTAAATTGAATTGAATTTCGTACTTTGAAATAGTAAAGAAAATGTATGTTAATTTAATTCCACTTGGCTACATAATAATTTTAACTCTGTGACGTAAAAGAAAAAACGTTTTCGGTACTCTACAAGTTGTGTTATGGTGAAATATATTTTAGTAATGTGGGAAAGCAAGTCCTTTGTGCCATAATAGAAGTAAAATCATAATGGTAGTAACTATGGAAATTCATTAGAATAAAATTAAATAATATTTTAATATGTGTGGTGGCAATGAAGTAATAGCACCAAAAGTACAGGGCATATAAGATAGGAATATTTTCACTTAGCGAGATATTTCTTATTTTCGGCATTTGTTATCGTAAGCATTGTGTCTACGTGTAAATTTAAAATTATCCCCGCAAGAAACAAACGTAGGTATGTAAAACTAATACAAATGCAGGCGTAACGAAAAAAATAAATTAGAATTTACTGCTGCCATAGTGTAGTTTAATAAACAAATATTTCTAAAAATCATTTAAGAGTGGATTTATGCATGTTTCCAATTCAAAAAAAGCTATTAATAAGTGCATGGGTTGTTCCGGAATGTACCCGGATGTGTTGGGATGTTTCGGAACTATATAAGTTAAAGTAATTTATCTCTACAGTTCCATACTAGCTATAAATACCTATCATGTTAAGTAAAATTGAAAATAATGTGAATGATTTTAGATAATGACAATCACGGATTCATTATTGATCTGTACAATTTACGGATAATACATTATCTGCTGGAGAAAGAGTTATTAAATAAGCATTAACCATCAAATGCTTTTACTAATGAGGATTTATTGAACTATAAACTGATTTTGATTTTGCGGTGAATGCAAATCCATCTAGGAAATGGGGGACATAATATTAAAACTGTTTCCCGCAAACTATCTCTGTCAAAAGCTGATGTGTATTGTAAAACTGTTAAACTAACCCTGCATGTCTTCAAAGTATGGAATCTAACACAAGAAAATTATTATTATTCACCAAAATATCTAGTCTGATATATAATTATCTATATAGTTAATGTATATTGTCCAGCCGGATATATAAATATTCTATGGATAGTGAACACAAACCAGCTAGAATTAATTTTTTTTTGAGAGGGGGTGAAGCTATATTTAGAGCTGTGAGTTTTTCAGGCAAACTAATATAATATTTTAAATTTTCTTATATACAAAGATTATTGTTATTTTTTCTATAAGTTTTAATTTAATTGTAATACATTACGTAAAGTCACAGCGTAAAGGTTATTTTTTAAATCCATATATTTTTTAGACTGTCTGGATAATGCTCAGAAGTATGGCAGTAAATCCCAAATAAGAACAGGGAAAAACTGAAAGATGCTACAAATAACTTTTAAGACAATATTACTTAAATGTTTTTATTTTTATAGTATCTATTACTCATATCATAATTTTTTAGTCTTCCACTTTTATTGATCCATTGAACACTACACCGGATGTATAATTGAACTTGTAGAGACAAGCTGTAACCATATATGAATTATTGACCCTGAATACTACTTCGTATGCCCTCATGCAGGTAAGTTATGGAATCCATACCAAGTTTTCAAATTACTTTAATTGTGTGTATTTGGTTCAATATATACTTTTGATTCTTATGTTTTGACCCCCCTTAAAAGCTGAATGAATACCCTATATGGTTTTTACTCATAATAATAATGTGCAGTTATTAACCTCTCTAAACTAAACGTCCGCTGTGGTTCGCATTACATATGGAATTTATACAAGCATAATTGTTTAATTGTCATTTCTGGTACATTTCACACTATATCACGCATTAGCAAATATTGTTTTTTTTGAAACGTAGACTATATGCAGGAAGTTATATTCTGTTTCATTCATTCATTGAACAATTAAATAATGTTTTTTACTGTACAGTGCTAAACGTCGCTGTGGTTCGCATTACATATATGGAATTTATGCAAGCATAAGCATTCATTATTTAATTGCTATTTTCTTGTACATTTCACACTATATCACGTATTGGCAAATTTTGTTTTTTGAAACGTAGACATTATGCAGGAAGTTACATTCTGTTTCTATTCATTCATTGAACTATTACCTAACAATTAAATAATGTTTTTACGTTCGCATCAGTTTGCAAAACGATAAGGATTGCACGCGCAGAATTTAGTTTCATTCACCGTATTAAATTACTTAAGTCTAACACAGCTATGAATTATTATATATACTGGGTGTAGCACGAGTAAGGCTTATTAAAAAATATATATACAGAATTGTTCCAATGTCATTGACCTATGTAACCCGAGCACATTAATTTGACACCGCCGGATGTGTAACCCTATGGTTTTGAGGGGGTAGTTTTTGAGGGGTGGTTTTTGAGGGGGTGGGAGTATGGCCTATGTAACCCGAGCACATTAATTTGATACCGCCGGATGTGTAACCCTATATGTGCAGTAGTTTTCGAGGGGGTAGTTTTGAGGGGGTGGTTTCTGAGGGGGTGGTTTTTTGAAGGGGTGGTTTTTTGAGGGGGTGGTTTTTTGAGGGGGTGGTTTTTGAGGGGTGGTTTTTTGAGGGGTGGTTTTTGAGGGGGTGGTTTTAGTGGGGGGTGGGAGTATGGCCTATGTAACCCTATATGTGCATTAATTTGATACCATCGGATATTGCCCTATGTAACCCGAGCACATTAATTAGACACCGCCGGATATGTGTCATTGACCTATGTAACCCGAGTACATTAATACCTATGTAACCCGATGGGGTATGACCTTGATCACTGATCATGATCATGATCACTGAACCCGCAGCTCTCTCATTTCCCTACTACTTCTTTCATATATCTAGATTGCTGAAAATTTGTCTTGCGAGAGTTTGATCTTGGGCAAAATTCAGAAATGACTCACTTAAGTATTCAATTATCACTCTGCGAGCTGTTGAATTTTGTTTTAACCACTCAGAGGCACGTTCAATTGGACAACTTTAAGCACACCAAGTTCACTGAGAAGTGCTTTAATTCGAAATTTCCAAATTGCATACTTTTCACCGTTGAATGGTTTAATGTTTCGTTTTTGTTGGTGATCCATTTTCACTAATTAATATGAATTAATTGTTTTTCACATGAATTAATTGTTTCCCACTTATTAGTTTTAAAATTCAATTTTAATGTCTTTATTTAAATTTTTCATAAACGATGTTCACAATATCACTGGGCCCATAACCTATTAGCAGGGGCTAAGAGTAGATCACTAATTCAAAGACAAGAAGTAATTAGTTTACTCTTTTATTGGTGTCAACGTTACAATCTATCGTCAGCAGAGAGCTTTAAAAATTATTTTCAGTTTTATTCTTTATACAAGACTTAGGTTACTACTTATAAACTGCTTAGTCATATTATAAATATAGCGATAACTGCTTCAGCAAAACTTTTATATTTATTTTATAAAATATATGTCGAACAATGAACAATACTTTTTTATTGAATATTCCAATAAGAACTAAGCCATCGAATATGGGTTTCTTAGACATTAACCCAAGCTACAATTTGCCGTGAAACTGGTGACCATAACCTAACGACGGTCGGCGTCGCGACGTCTTGAACATATTTTGTCCAAAGGCACCCTTTTTTGAGAACGACATTGGAAAGCTTATCTTATTCCAAGTAAAAATCTAAATACAATTTTTTTATATTTTGAACCGTTTTGAAGATATACCAGATTTTATAATAAATTTAAATTATTGTATACAGGGTGTCCCAAATTTAAACGGATATAGCGAAATGGCAGATAGATCACACTTTGCTGAGTTCAAAACACCCCCCACTTACCCTTGAAAGCGAATGGTTTTTCGAGATAGGGGGTGTTTTATGGTTCTTGACCAATTATTAATATCGCTATATTTTCGGAACGGCCGGACATATTGGGACAAAATTTGGTATTACCCCCTTTTAGTCCAATCACAAGTATAATTTATTTGGGAAAAATTCCAGGACCGGACTTATTTATGTTACTTTGAGTGTCCCGAACAACTCCCTGTATACCATTTATTGGAAAATGTTAGTAAACATTTTTATATGACTGGTGGTCGAGATGGTAGCGTACCTGCCTCTCACCCAAAAGTCCCGGGTTCGATTCCCAGCCGTGGCAATGGAAAATACTGTGAGAGGGATTTTTCCATTATACACGGATATTGGATGTGTGTCCCTTGTCTTTAAATGTGTAGCCCCCTCCCGCACAAGGCTCTTCTAGAGCGTTCTGGGATAAAGGGGGTCGTCATTACATGTGGTGTATTTATTATTATTATTATTTATTTAAGAAGATAATGAATCAGTGTGTAAAATAATGTCATAATATTTGATGGCACATTTACCGTTATTTTTTAATACATTTTCGAAATTGTTGATTCACCAAATCTTAAATTCTACAAATAAAGTAGTCACCTATCTAACGGTATAATATTAATAATTCCACCTAAATAATCTATAAAAGAACTTACTATTTGTTTTTCTGTAAAAGGACCGTATTTAAGCTTTTTTGAGTTTAAATTTCCATTTAAAATAACACATTCCATTTCAATCATAGAAAAAAATTTATGTTAACTGTAGCACAGATTAACTATACCAGATGCGAATGTAAGCGTGGCGGCCTGTCCAACGGTCCCCACTACTTCCATCCTTATATATGCGGAGGGTTTAGTACGACAGCATTATCGTGACAGCGTGTAGCAGAGTTTACGGCGATATATTGTTAGTCCGAGCGTTCGGATTTTAAATGTCAAAATAGTGTCATACGAGTTTGTTGGTGTATACAAATAGAGATCTAAAAACATCAAAAAACCTGATGAAACAAATAGAAAACTTACAATATTATCCCATTTGTAAACATACAATTTCATATTTGTTTTAATAAAAAATATTTTATAATATATTTTTATTGTTTTTCTCGAGCGCTCAAGTGGTGCAACTAACTCGCATCCACAAAAATAAATATAAAAGTCTTGTGGTGCAAAAAGCATGCAACGTTACGAGTAGCCGACAGGCCTTTGTCTAATACGTGTGTCGCGGACATGATTGGCACCGCGCGAAACATTCGCATCTGATATAGTTAATCTGTGACTGTAGGTAGGCTTGTTCTAACGTATACAAGTAAAATATCAGTTACTGAATATCTTTAAACAACAATAAGTATTAAAATAATACATTTTTATATTGATAAAATAAAGGCAGAAATTTATTAACAATGTACAAGATTTATTAAAATTACAATAGATTTTCAGAATGAACACCTCCAGCGTTAATGCATGTTTGAGGGCGTTTTAATATATTTATTACTGATCTGTTAATTATTTGCGGGTTATTTATAATACCATCACATACGTTAAACATTTTTGCTAATAACTGTTCCCGTGTGTCGAATACTTCATTGTACACCTCTGACTTTAGCTGGCCCCATAAAAAATAGTCTAGAGGTGGCCAGTTTACTGTATCTTCTCGACTAATCCATCTGTTGGGGTAATGCTGATTTAGATAATCTCTGACCGGTAAAGCAAAATGAGGACCAGCACATCGTGCTGAAACCTATTCCTGGTGTCCAATGTCTCCCATTAAATCGGACAAAATATCTCTTAGAAACGTCAAGAATGTATTAACGTAACTGATTTTAATGGACCACATTAGTGTGACGTCACATAATTATGCAACCGTACGTACTACTAAAATAAAGTTTACACTGCTGCTAACTTCATTATACTTCTGAGTTGTTACAGCTGTCGTTAGTGTCAGTGTCGCTGAAGCAAATTGTATAACCTCTTACCTTGGTGTCAATAATACAATAAAAATCAATTAAACCTATTTAAAAAAATATAGAATATTAAAGAAAGCACCGGTAGGTATTTAAGCATTATTTTGTCTTTACAATTTACATATAACCATATTTAAGAAACGATAATCAAACTAACATACACATTATTGCTTTACCTCTTTTATTTTAATTTGGAATCCTTTCGGAAACTAAACATTTTACATCCGGTTTTATTGATATGATCACACTCAGGTGCAAAGCACAAACCCATATTTGAAATTAAGCACAAAGACTAGTGTGTTAGAAAAAATAGTAGAATAGATTTGAAACTGGGAGAAAACTTAAGTTAAACGTCAAGTTCATTGTCAAAATGAATGAAAATGAATTAAGTGTTTGAAGTTAGCTGCAAACTCATAATTTTAATTTTTACATTCTTTATTCCTATTGGAGGAAGTTTCCGCCGCTTTACATATTAATTTATAAAACTAAAATGAAGTTTTTGTAAATCATACGTGGATACATATATTTTCACATATTTCTTAAATGTGAAATAGGTATTGGAAGCCCTTAAATAATCTTTCAACATACAGAAATACTATAAAATGCCCGACAATGTTTTAGTACTATATATTATAGTCCTTATAGACAACGCAATACGGGTCAAATTCCAATATCACAATTTCGGCCGTAAACTTGTATGCCTCTAGAAGTGGGGGTCGTGACGTCACAACTGATGTAGTCCACTGTATATGTTAGTGCGAGCCTACTTATATTGAAAATCAATTTTTTACTATGACTGTAACGGAATGCCTGTTATTTTGATTGGAAATTTAAACTCTAGAAAGTTTAAATCCGGCCCATGTACAGAAAAATAAATAAAAAGGTCGTTTGTAGGTTATTTAAGTAAAATTACCAATATAATGACACTTTATTTGTAGAATGTAAAATTTGGTCAATCGACAATTTCAAAAATTTATTAATAAATAACGGTAACTATTACGACATTATTTTACACACAGATCCATTGCCTTTTAAAGTGTTTACTAACATTTTCCAATAAATGATATAAAGGTGTTGTTCGGGGCACTGAAGGCACACTGAGAATTTTTTTTCATAGCCGCAGCTAATTTTTTCGCTATCGCAGCTAAAAAATTTGGCAAAATAGGCGCCAGCCAAGGAGTTTACTAGGAGAGCTCACTTTACTACTCTGGCTTATTTGTCATAGCAGAACTACTTTATAAAAAACCTCATTACTATTATACGTCCTTAACTTTGCTATCACAGGAAAGATATATTTTTCTCTACAGAAAATATATTTATAGCTCGAAAATTGTACTTTCTAGTGGCTGCAAAGAGCTGATAGCTACATTAGGAGAGTATCTACTGTAACCCTCGTACTGCTATATTCTAGGTATCACTATATACTGGGTCTCCTACCCTACCTAGTATAGTGCGGGTGTACAATTATTTTTATTATTTTAAATTTCGGTGCAGGTGACGAGTGTGTCACCCACGGGGTAGCGTATGCTGCCACCAGAGTTAATACGTAGGCTTGAGTGCCTATCCCGTTAACCCTCGGGATTATCCTAAATATCCTAATTTTCCGCAAATTTCTACCATTCGGCTACTGGTTTCTTTTTATTAGTAAATTTTTCTAACTGGTTTAACTAACCTCTTCGGCGGTGAGTCCGGCCAACCAAACCCGGAATGGATTATGTAGGTTGGTCTTTCTATAGGTGGGTGTATAATTTAAAACGCGTTTTACAACAAATAATATATATTGAGTGATAAAGTACAATAAAGCAAACAAAACACGGGCCTAGTGACCCTCCAAAAGTGCGATTGATTATATTTGTTTGAAAAATAAGCTACTCAAAATCATGCCCTAGAAAATCAAAAGAAAAATGATTCCCAAATTAACCTTCTAATGTATGGGCCGACCTCCCCAAAATAGTAATGAAACTAAATATTTCCGTGCCCCCGCTGAGGGAAACGGTTATGTCCCCAGAACCTGAAACCCGCAAAAATTGAGCACCTAATTTGACTGACTGCATTACACTGACCACATCAACATTTAATTGGTTAGTAGAATTTTAAAACCAAACTTACTGCTTAGGCTGCTCGATTAAATCCTTATAATTACTAATTGCACACTCGGCGCGAAATAAGGCGTCGGCGGCCCGACGTTGCCGATCAACGTAACGCAACAGAAACAAAACGAGCTTGCTCTCGAATCTTTTGCAACGCTCCTATTTTCACTTAACAAAATTAATTCCTCTCTTAGGACTCGACACTAATATTCAACACTTCACCAAATTCCCCAAATTCCGGGGTCGCGACGTTCCGACGTTCACGGCGGCTCGCGATGGACCCCAATGTGGACTCTCTGTGCGACGCTCGTGGTTTAACACTTAACGAAATTCATTCTTGGTACTCGACGCTAATTATTCAACACTTAACCAAATTCCGCCCGGGGTCGCGATGTTCCAAAACACACGACCGCTCGCTGTCGACGACTCGACGTGGACTCTCTTAATGTCTCCAGACTCTGTGCGACGCTCGTCTCTTGATTTTTGCCAAATAAGCAAAACTTCGGAAGCTACGGCGTTAAGCCCTATCCTTCTCTAGCTCGCGAATCTTCCGCCCAAAGTATTAACCTTTTAATTTCTTTCTAAGAAAATTCTCGAACGTGCGGCTTGACCGTGGGACCGTAGATCAATTGGGGTACCCACCAGCGATATCTCCCGGATGCTATGTTTAGGTTAACATCATAACTTATTTCCCTCAGATTTCCGTTTAATTTGATAAGTTACTCTTATAATTTCATATTTTAAACCATTGGTTTTCTATAGGTACCTACAGGGCGTCCCAAACATTTAGAAGATTGATTTCAAATTCTTACAAATTAAAATTTAACAAAATAATAAGGACCATTTATTTATTACACTACGTTATTGTAAAATATACCTATTTCACTTCTATATGGTCTCTATATTAGAAATACAATATGTCTACGTGAATTTTATCTGTACTTCTTTAATTTGCATCATAGAACCACTGCTGGGTGCTAAAATTATGTGCCGCTGTCACTTTTTCGTTAAATGTGGATGAGATACCTCTTTAGAGTCCGCGCGCCTCAAATATTCCTTATATTTAGAAACTAATCGATAAGGTATTTAATTAGCTCCTTAATTAAGATAATCTGGTTTTTCTAAAAATAGTTTTAAATCACGTATTATCACAGGATATTACTATTATAATACATTTTTCGTCCTCTGCGGATCAGTATGAAAATGAATAAATGCACAAAATTAAAATATTATTCTTCCCCTCCTCGAAAAAATATGGCCGCTAATAAGATCATCGAATCTGAAGATATGGCTCGTCTGCGACTGCGTCTGATGACGTCACAACATGCAGTATAGTATAGTTGTTATTACAGCAAAAAGTTTCACTACCATTGCAAGGTTTTTCTACTACCCTACTTAATTTATTATTAATTATTGCAGCATATATATTTTAGTAAAACGAATATTGTTTGCAATGAGCCGTAGGTATAAAAAAACATAATGAAAAAATGGAAAACACAAAAGAAAACTAAGGCACCTTAATATTTTCATTGAAAATGATTAAAACCGCACAGCACAGAAGTCGAAACTGTCAACTGATGATTGGCGTGGTCTGATTGTGATGAACGATGAGAACGACATGGACGCCCAGGCGAAGTCTGGCGAAGAACTATTTTTAATTTTTAACGTCTTTTACATGGCTTTACGGACTACGAAGGCATACGGAAACACTCGAACGCTTCCTCTCTTAAAATAATATTTGCTACCACAGGAGAGATTCTGTCTGTGACACTAAAAAAAAGGCAAAAAAAATCATCTTTAATCACAGTGAAGCATTTAGTTGTATTAGTGATGTAAATTCCTAGAACAGTAAAAATATTTTTTATGTTTCATTTTGCTATAACACGAAAATTATATTTAGCGGCAGTAAGGTACTTATCAATTACAATAAAGCGGTATCAGTAAAGTGCATTTTACTGAATGAGGAAAGTAGTACTGCAATTCCTATAAAAATGTTTGCAGTAATAGCCAAAAAAAGACAGCAAAGAGTTTTCTCCTGGACATTTTCTTAGTGCAACATAAAAAAAATAAGTCCGGTCCTGGAATTTTTCCCAAATAAATTATGCTTGTGATTGGACTAAAAGAGTGTAATATTTATATCAAATTTTATCCCAATATGCGCGACCGTTCCGAAAATATGGCGGTATGAATAATTGGCCAAGAACCATAAAACACTCCGTATCTCGAAAACCATTCACTTTCAAGGGTAAGTGTGGGGGTGTTTTGAACCCAGCAAAGTGTGCTATATCCCCCATTTCACTATGTCCGTTTAAATTTGGGACACCCTGTATTTAAAAAAAATTACTGTATTTGCGTAAAAGGTTCGTATTACGAGTATATAAACAGAAATACTTATGTTAGAATATATTTATTATAGAATAAGCAGTTTATAATTATTTTTATTTATTATCAATAATTAAAACATGGCAATGGTTTCTAAAATTATAAGCATATTATTATATAATACATAATAGAAAGTTAACTAACAACATTTACAAAATATGTTCAACATATCCCCCATTTTGATCAAAACATAATTTTAATCTCTTCAATACGTGCAGTGATGTCATTCTAAATAATGTTTCTTTATTAAGGTTTTCACAAGCATTTATTATTTTCCTTTTCAAATGTTCTATATTGTTTGAAAAAAGTCCACAATACTTGGCTATAAAAGTGTACAACAAATTACCAAATTCATTCAAAGAACTGGATCTAATAAAATATAAAGCACATTTAAAAAACATGTTGTGTAATAAAGGTTATTATTCATTAAATGAATACTTTAATGATGTTCTGTGATATTACTGTATTATAATGTATATCGCTCGACTACTTTTGTTATGTTGTGTTGTACCTTCATGACAGGCATACCTATAATTAACAAAAATGTTATTCTTAATTTTTTATATTTAATAATGATTGTGACTGTGTTTATACATTTGTGTTTATACTTTTATTGTTTATACTTTTATTGTTTATACTCTTATTTTTTATATATATTTATTTTGTGCGTGTTTTTTTAACATATTTTTGTGTTTATATACTGCATGTATAAATTTGACATATCCTATATCATATTTTATGATCGAATGGACCAATAAACTATTATTATTATTATTATTATTATTATTATCATAATAGTCTTATACACTTCATTTTTCAGTACTCCCCAAAAATGAAAATCCATAGGCGTAAAATCTGGCGATCTAAGAGGTCACTCCATTTATTTCTATTTATATACTCGTAATACGAGCCTTTTACGCAAATACAGTAATTTTTTTGAAAAATACAATAGTTGAAATTTATTATAAAAGTTGGTATATCTTCAAAACAGTTCAAAATATAAAAAAAATTTATATAGCTTTTTGACTCGTTAGGTTATGGTCACCAGTTTCATGGCAAATTGTAATTTGGGTTAATGTCTAAGAAACCCATATATCGTGTTTTTTTAATTCTCCCTCCCTTCGAGTTAAGGGACTGAGGCGTCGAGTTTGGGACACCCTGTACAGAAAAACAAATAATATTATAAGTTCTTTTGTCAACTATTTAAGTGAAATTATCAATATAATGACGTTAGATAACTAACTGACTTTATTTATAGAATTTAAAATTTGGTAAATCAACAAATTCGAAAATTTATTAAAAAATAAAGGTAAATGGGCCATCAAATTATGACATTATTTTACACACTGATCCATTGTCTTTTTAAATGTTTACTAACTTTTTCCAGTAAATGATATACAGGGTGTTGTTCTGGGCACTGAAGCAACATAAAAAAATAAAATAAAGAAAGTTTTTGCCGTTTACCCAAGAAAGAAACATGATGCAGTTACGGACACGTGTTTCTATGTACTGACTTTTACCATTTGAGGCCATAAATTGGTCCATGGTGCACGAAGACACAAATTGAGTACTGTGTGCTGTTACTTTCTAACCGTTCATAGTTATTGTTTCTGATCCTATTCAGACGGTTCCATTAAGCTACGCTACGCTGATGAACAAGAACTCCGAAACACGTGTCCGTAGCTGCATCATGTTTCTTTCCTGGGGCAAATGGCAAAAACTTTCTGTATTTTATTTAACTTCCCGAAAAGCTTCTTTCTTTGTTTGATAAAAAAATAAGTTCTGTCCTGGAATTTTTCCCAAATAAATTATGCTTTTGATTGGTCTAAATGAGTGTAATATTTATACCAAATTTTATCCCAATATGTGCGGCCGTTCCGTAATATGGCGGAATGAATAATTGGTCAAGAACCATAAAGCACCCCGTATCTCGAAAACCATTCACTTTCAGTGGTAAGTGTGAGGATGTTTTGAACTCAGCGAAGCGTACTCGTGCTCACTCATTTCACTGTGTCCGTTTAGATTTGGGACACCCTGTTTACGTAGATGTTATCTATTTGTTCATAAAGATTTAAGTGATGATGTTAGACAAACTTCAGATTCTTCGTAAAACGTAATTATAATAACATATGTCTTGCAATGATGTGACGCATTTCTTGTTTCTAGATAATATATTACAACAAATCCAATCAGTGAAATAAAATATTAATTTAGTATTGTATATGTTTCAACGAAATCACTCTATAAATAAAAATTAAAGAAACTGACACTGACATAATTAACCGTAAGTGTGTCTTTCTTTTGAAAACTGTTATATTTACATTGAAAATACTTGATGTATAGTCGAGTAAACTTTAACTTGGCGTGTGGATGGATTGTTATTGTGCATACTATTTCATTTTCTCTTGCACGCAAAGTTAAAGCAATAACCCAAAAATATTGTTCACGTATGTTTATTTGTTTACGTATAATAGACATTTGAAAATTATTAAAAAAAGTTCATATAAACATAGGTTGAGAAATGCTTAGTTTTCGAGGTACAGGGTGTTAAAGTTTGAAAATAAATATGGATTTATATTTATATTTCCAGAATGTAAAGAAGTATCGAATCCAAACTTACCAATTCTTTACATACAATTTAGAGGCCTATTTTAGCCTATTAAAAGCAGTACGCTATTGATATTTTCCCATGTTTCCAGTTTAATTCAATAAAGCAAGAAAAAACAAAAATTTAATGTCTCTTGGCACTTTTTGATATGACAAGCCGTTGTTCAGAGAATTTACATTTAATCTCTGGACGAATTTTAGACAAACTTGAAATCGCTCAGAATTTCACCAAATTTGATGGTGCGAAAAGTCTCTTAAAAAGAAAGAATGAAAGATTTAAAATATTTATTGTAAAAGTTTATTATCATGTAAATCAAAATTTTTATAACACAAAATAAATATATTAAAACGCAACGGTCGAACTAAAATAAATTATTAGAAACACAAACACAAAAGCTAGCAACATGTAAAAGTGTCTTACTTCATTACAAGCATCATTAGCGATGTTTCATTCTTTCTTCTTAAACAACTTTTCGTGCCATCAAATTTGGTGAAATTCTGAGCGACATTAAATTATTGTTTTTTCTTGCTTTATTGAATTAAACTGGAAACATGGGAAAATATCAGTGGCGTACTACTTTTTTGTAAAAAAGAGCCTTAGTAAATCCATATATCTACGCCCATGGTTAAGTAAAGTAGTAGTTTGTTATTCTAAAATAGGCCTCTAAATTGTATGTAAAGAATTGGTAAGTTTGGATGGTAAGTTTGGATTCGATACTTCTTTACATTCTGGAAATATAAATATAAATCCATATTTATTTTCAAACTTTTAACACCCTGTATCTCGAAAACTAAGCATTTCTCAACCTATGTTTATATGAACTTTCTTTAATAATTTTCAAATGTCTATCGACTGTTAAAGTCCTGCTACAAAAAACTGGAACACCCTGTATATCCCGGTATATTATATATTTACATAATTTTCCTAAGTAGATAATGGTAATAGTTCAAATTATTTAGATCCTAGCAAGTTTCAGCTCAGACTGCACGCAGATACTTGGGGGAAGCTTACTGGGCACACCTCATCTCTACTAGTTGCTAGAAAATAAACCGCATATAACCTCTCGAGAGTAAACATCCCTCTCTTATCGAGGCGTCGTTGTAGGTGGAGGGGAAGCGCCACTGGCGGCGTCGTTTAGTACCAGCCCAGCTGTTCGAGGCGGCGTGCGGCCGAATAATCTTTACTGTATTTATTAATCAACATTACTCGCTAAAATTAGAATGTGTTTATTAAGAGAAGACGCGAGATAATAAACATGTGACCATTAAGAAGGAAATAAACTTAATGTTCGTGTTTTTTGTTATGTTAATTGAAGTTTAGTTTAAAATGCCCTAACCTTAAAAGAAAACAGGGTTGTTGTTGGTATTTTTTTTCTTTTTCGTTTCTTTAGTGAATGTGAATAATTTGTATACTTAATATTTTTTGTGTGTTTCAATATAAGAAGTGTATTATGAATTGTGATCGTAATAATTGTGATTTAACGAAAAACCAACTCGTTTGAATATATTATATTTGTCGCTTAAGAAGACCTTGGATAATGTTGAGTACAGAGTCAATCAAATCAATATTAGTAGTATGATTATAAATACTCCTACAACTGTTCTGAAATAACCACGACACAAATAAAGATTTGATTCAGTTCTATTCCGGAGTTCCACACGTGGTAGTTTACTAGTAGCGTGATAACATGTTCATTTGCCTTATCACGTTATCTATAATTTACACAAAGTGAGAATATCCATGTGGTTGACAATCAATATATGATAATCAATACGGTATCCACCGTGTAGTCTTCCTAACTAACTAAATTCCTGATTCTATTTGACCAAACAAGAGGCAACAGGTGAGATATGATGTTATTTTGGTGAGGGGGGGTACAAATCGTCACACTGGTCGGGGCCTGGAAGTGCTGCTTGCCTTGGTGCGGTGCGCCCGAAGGCAAGCCCGCCCCCCCATCACCAGTTCCTCCACTAGAAAGTCCTCCAAGACCCCGACAACCCTCACCGCATCTCCAAGATATTGCAGAAGAAGATTCAGAATTTCTCATTGAAGAAGAGGAAGAACAAGCCACCGTACAACCACTTGGTGGCAGACTCAGTTTTAAAAAAAGAAGGAATGTTCAGTCGCCTTCACCAACTCTCTCAATAAAAACTAGTAGAAAAGGACAACGTGCTAGGTCTTCGGTTACCAGCACAACTTCCAGTGAGGGTTCCAGTATAGCTCCTTCATCTGGAACCAAAATGCAGGCCGAACAGGGATCTATAGCCGATCTTCAAAAACACCACAATCGATATCTTAGGAATAGGAGGCATACCCTCGCCAACGTACGGTAAGATATAATAATGTAGTTTAAATAATGGGTCAAGTTTGTTATTGTTATTTAAATATATTTCTCTTTAATAAACTGGGGGAATTCGTATTGTTTAAAAATACAGTAAGTAATAGGTATTTATGTTATAAGAATCTTAATGACAATCATTATGGTACTAGCCGTGAATACCTATTATAACACGGTGTGTACCATAATGATTGTTAATTATCCAAATTTTGTACAAAATTGTATCTTCTGGCATTCCGGCGCAAGTTAATTTTATTAAAATAAGAAGTAATGTATCTCTGGTGTATTTTGAAGCTTTGGGCAGTAATTATTTCAAATTGACATTAAACCATTTCGACACCGACGAGCAATACCAGTATATCTAAGTGTGATAATTGCGTTATCATACATTTTAATCATTAAATTTGCAGTTACTATTTTCAAATAATAGTTGATTATGATGTTAGGAGAATAAGTGATACTTTATGTGCTAAGTCAAAGTTTACTAAATAGTATAAGTTACCTCACTCCTTCTTTAATCTGGTACAGTACTTTTACTATAAATATTAATAATAAATAATACATATAAAAAAATAAATGTTCATTATTTAAATTGAATTCATGGTACTATAATGTGTTTATACGCTTAGGAGTATAAGTACTTATACTCCTAGCCATATAAATGACACTTAATACTATTGAGTAACGTCACATAAGTTGTCACTTATACGACGTTTGAAAGTGATTAATCTTTATTAAGTGATAATAAAATTTTTGGTTAAAAAAATTGATCCAATACATAGCTTGGTATGTATTTTTTTATTATTAATTAATGAACATACGGGGCCCATTGACAGATTTTAAATATTTAGTTGGAGGAATATATTCTAAAATAAATAATTAATAATTATAAATAATAAACGTAAACTAAGGTAAACATAATAATTTTTTATTTACCTTTAAAAGTGCATCAACAGTGTTCTATGCTAAAATTAATTTTAAAACTCTGTTAATATTTCGTTCATAATATAAATACTATGCAATATTAAATTTCGATTTAACAGCTAGAACCTTCGAACTTTTAAGTAACTCGTACTCTAAACGACATATTAATTAAAAAACACTATTAGTTTCGGATATTTGAAAAGAAAGTTGCGCTTCTGAAAAATTAGTGTTAACATAACATATTAAATTTTAAATTATAAAAAATTTACCACAAAGCCCAAAATTAAAATATGGCTAAATTTGCCATTTCCACAATTTTCTATTTTCATATACTATTTTTCCAAAATAATGTATTAATTGCTTCTCATTTGCTCCTATTTTAACAAAATATTACCGTAGATTTCTAATATCTTCAAAAGTAGGTACTCAAAATAAATAACATTTGTGGGGGATTGTCAGAAAGCACTTGTAATTCTCCATTTGATTATGAAATAATATACATACAGGGTGTCCCAGCCTCGGGTCGGCCAAATGTCCTGGCTCTCCTATAAGAGATATCGAAAAATTTCAAAAACGAGATGATAGAGGACACAATGGTGCATAGTATAAAAATAGTTTGATATATACAGGGTGATCGATGTAGGCGTGATGTCATAAACTTATGTTTTTTTAAATAGAACACTAGGTATATTATTACATATTTGAATTCTCCTTTTAAAGACGACCCAATCGATATGCCACTTGATGGGTCTGCGATGGGTCGGTACCATGATATGGGTGAGTTTGTACCAAAAACGTGCCAACTTTGTAAGCTCACTGTGGCGTAGAGGAAAAGCATTTTGAGATCTAGTTTGTGCCAAAAATTGTCAAAAACCCTGTAGTTTACGAAATCGGTCATTTTATACCGGGTGAGTCAGGAAACGCCAAATCTACTTTTTCCCATTTTTTTCAAATGGAACACCCTGTATATTATGACACCAAAGGAGAGCCCTTTGAAAGAGCTTTTCACTGATATAAAGGTTCAAGGGTCTATCTGTCATGGGTGCCAAGATATTTGATGGCAAAGTGGCACAATTCGAGGTTTATTAAAAAATTAAACTCAATTTTCAATTGTTTTGTAAATTTTCGCTGAAATCGGCTCTTTTCAATAAGAAAATTTTACAACAATAAAGCAAACTATCGACAAGACTGGTATTTTTATGACAGGTATCTACTTGATTTTTTAAATTTATTTCAATAAATTGAAAGTTGGAAGCAATATGAATTTCTCTACAATTTTTTATTTATTCTTTCGATGATAGTACGTGGAACAACAGCTTCCCAAACTTAACAACAATTTTATTATCTTTCATTGAATTGGAAATGAAAGTATTTTTTGGTCTTATTTTAGAAAAATGAAGAACACTATCTAAAAGCTGAAAAAAAATACTACGAAAAGGTACGTTTTATTAAGCACCTTCGTTCTAACATAGTAAATCGTTTCGCGACAAAATTACTTCGGGCTAGAAAATACTTGCCACGACATGAATTTATACATACATTTCAGAAAAAAAATTAAATTTATCAGGCATTGACTATTTTATACTTAGTACTTTTCTGTATTGAAGTACGGTTTTTTCTCCGAGTATAAAAATTATTTTCAAAATTTTCTAACTGAAAAGAGCCGATTTCAGCGAAAATTCACAAAACATTTGAAAATTGAGTGTAATTCTTTAATAAACCTCGAATTGTGCCACTTTGCCATCAAATATCTTGGCACCCATGGCAGATAGACCCTTAAACCTTTATATCAGTGGAAAGCTCTTTCAAAGGGCACTCATTTGGTGTCATAATATATAGGGTGTTCCATTTGAAAAAAATGGGAAAAAGTAGATTTGGCGTTTCCTGACTCACCCGGTATAAAATGACCGATTTCGTTAGATCTGATAACAGCAGCGTAAACTACAGGGTTTTTGACAATATCTGGCACAAACTAGATCTCAAAATGCTTTTCGGCTACGCCACAGTGAGCTCACAAAGTTGGCACGTTTTTGGTACAAACTCACCCATATCATGGTACCAACCCATCGCAGACCCATCAAGTGGCATATCTCAAATATGTAATAATATACCTAGTGTTCCATTTAAAAAAACATAAGTTTATGACATCACGCCTAAATCGATCACCCTGTATATTTCAAACTATTTTTATACTATGCACCATTGTGTCCTCCATCATCTCGTTTTTGAAATTTTTCGATATCTCTTATAGGAGAGCCAGGACATTTGGCCGACGCGAGGCTGGGACACCCTGTATATTCCATTTAAAATAAGTTAGTTATTGATATATAATAATAATAATAATAATAATAATAATAATTCATTTATTGGTGCATTATACACGGAGTATTTACACAAGTCAGAAACGGAACAAGGAGAATATGAATACAAATTACCTTAATACTAACACTAATTTGTATAAAAAATATGACTAGATAAAATATGATGTATCTACGAGTAGAATGTCTAAAAAAAATACATTATGTAAACATAGAATATAAATTGTTAAAATAATAAATAAATAATATTAAAATTGAGAAGACAAATAGGTACTAAAATATTAAAATACAACTACCAATGATATACACAAATATCTATTAAATACAACAAATACAACAAATATATACATATTAACATAAAAGTATTCGAAATCAAATTATGAATGCTTACCTTGTAGATGAAAGTTTAAATTCTAATACATATATCATTTGAAGGTTCGTATCTAGCTTAATCAGCTGCCACATTAAAAAATTTAAAATTATTTTTAATTTGAAAAATATAGCATTCCTCATTAGGTAGCTTAGTGGAAACTTCGAGATTTTCGAGGGGTGTACCACTCTATAAAATTTGTACACCTGTCTAAAAATATTTAAATATTTAAGATATTTATGTGTATTTATATATATTTACATATATTTGTATATATTTACATGTATTTATATTTATTTACAAATATTTACAATTAAAAACAAAATGTGTAGGTATTACTTATAGAGGATATTTAAAGTTTTTTTCAAAATTGGTGCACTTTCCACTTAAATCTGGGTCATCCTATATTCTTGTATGTCTAAACTCGATCTAAACATTACTGATTCCTAATATACAGGGTGGTATAATTTTGGAAAAGCTGTTCTTTGACCACACTTCCTATATTTGAGGTTCCTTTAACTGCTGAAATCTGAAGCTACCAAGCTACCTTTTTACAATAATGGCCCATCCTGTATGTATCTTTTAACAGTTTTAGTACTAGGGATTATATTTGTCAATTGCAATGCAAATTTCATATAGTAGGTACCCCCCCCCTCAATGTTTGTTAATTGCAATGCAAATTTCATAGAGTAGGTATCCCCCCCCATGACATATAAATATGTGCAGATTCTTTTGTTTGCGTCACGATGTTCTGATATAGACTATCTGCGAAATGTCTACTAGCGCCATGCGCGGAATTTTTCCGCATTTTTGTACTGGGACTTTTGTATTGTTACATGCGTCAAATTGGGTTTTTATTTTTTCTGGAATAAAAAATATATTGTTTTCTTGGAGATTTTCTTCTTCGAACGGTTTTTAATCGTGAGTACATACAATTTTTTACAAAGTAAATATAATTTTCATTTAGCATTGTATTTATTTTTTGTATTAAAACTGTTAAAACCGGATTTTTTTCGAAATAGAGTTTAATTCTGATTTTTGCCTGTCAACAAAAAGGAAAGTTGAAAAATTAATAAAATCTAATCACCTCATGCACGTGAGGGAAACACAAAAAGAGACAACGACATTAATTGAAGATTTCTGACATCGTTAAGACGAGAATATCACGTCGATTTCGAAACTAGGTGCAGACAAGACTCAAAAAACGTCAACGCATCCCGTGTCTCTTTGAGAGATCTCGAACGCTAATCCTTAACGGAACATTGTCATCTTCGGCTGTATCGTCGACGGCGAATAGGCCGAATGAAGGAACCGCGACGCGATACACGTGTAAAAACAGGTGCACAGAAGACCATCGTCATTCCCCGTAAATATAACAGACTTGTCGAAGGACAATCCTTCCGCAGGTTCACCTACGGAAACCTTGCTATGACTTTTACTTCTTCTATATGATCAAGTTTGGCTATCTTCCCAGAAACATCGGCCATTGTGAACCAGTCCCAAGACCTCACTAAATCATTCAATCATATATACAAACGGCAGGAATCTAATCAATGTGAGCTTATGACTCGCGCTTACTGGGAATTCCTCGTTCATGGGGAACAATTAAGCCCCAATTCTTAGCACGAAGCAGGTTCGGCGGGTTTCCCGGGCCGCGCGGCCAGGAAGGACACGCTGATTCCTTCAGTGTAGCGTCGTGCGGTAATAAGATAATAAGATAATAGTTATATATCCATCATTACACGACTGGAAAACTTTTGCGTCAGAAAATATAACTTTTGACCAAAAGTCTTCATTGTTCAACAATAATATTATGGTTGAGTGCAAAAATGATCAGTCCTTGTTTTCTTCCTCCGTTAATTTGTATTTTCTAGCAGCACACTTCAGAATGCTATTTTTAATTCTTCTACAGGCAGTAGATCTTGATGTGGGAAAATTTGTTTCCAAAATTCTATTCACTAATTTATAAAGGGTTTCATCTTGTTGCTCATTACTTCGTTTAGGCCTACCAGATCCATGCTTGGGGGATATACCTATAAGTTTCTTTCATTTTCCCATATTTTTTTAACTTTCATCAGAGTGGATTTATTTATGTTATATTCGGAAGCAATTCCGCACCACCCATTTTCCAATTTGGAAACAATACCTAATCTTCTGAATTTCTGTTAGTTGTAAATATTGAAAATTCTCAAGAATGGTTCCCTATAGTGGAGTTCACATGATATCAAATTGTGATTTCCGTTTGCACTTCGAGGTTAAAAGCTAAAACCTACTTCAAATGATTCGTTACCTTCTGGAACATCAAAATCCGATGGTCGTCAAAATGTCGTCCTGTACGGGGTGGCTGTAGGGGATGAAATGTGGAAAACACCCTAAAAATTTTTTTTTCACTATTTTAATCTACAGAACATGAGGATCACTTTTATTAAAGCAAATTATGCTTTAGACTAAGGCAAATATTAGAAAAAAAATATTAAACAATTCGGAAAGCACGGAGTTAAATGGGCGACGTCTAAGTTTATCGTACGCTGGTGAAAAGTGTCTTATTGAACAGGCAATGTTTTCGCTTAACACCACACTAGCTACTTTATTCTCATTATGATCAAAAAACACCCTTTAATAACGTTGTAGATTGGAATTTCAGGATGCTAAGGCACTTTTTACTTTTTTAATATGACCGCTCCCCAATTTTTGAATGGGTTTTTTAGGAGCGCCCGCACAAGATCTTTTAAGGTCGACATTCGTTTGTTTTCGTACCGGGAGAGATATTTTTAAGGTCCATTATCGCCTGTTTTCGCAGTAAAGACGTGCATTTGACTAATTATATGAAAAATGCGAACTAAACTGTATTAGGTATGTATTTTATTTAAACAAAATATTGTTTTTTATATGAATTTATTTTGCTTTAAATAGTTTATAGTACAGTTACTTGGTGATCTCCAGTTACTTGGTGATCTCCAGTTACTTGGTGATATCATTTCTAACTAATTCTATAGTTGTTTTAAATTAAAATATTTTTGGATAGTTTGATTCAAAATGGGTCAAATACCTATCAAATATTAAAAAGGAATAAGGGTGCTTTTCGTTGGGGTGCGTTTCACCCCAACTTAGGAGTTTCGAAAAGATAAAAAGTGACTGTTGGAACGTGTGGATCATCGAATTCTACTCCAAAACACCTCTCTATAACGTACTTTTTGCTTTAATACTCGCCGAGTTAAAGGGATTAAAAACGTTGATTTTTAAACAGAAGACACTGATTTTTCTAAGGTTTTAAATAAGCAAATTACTCAAAGAGGCAGTGGCGTAACCAGAACTGAATTTAGGAGGGAGCCAAAGCCAAAGCGATAAAAAGCTGTGTACACGGGGCAAGAGCCGCGGGGGGTGCGTGGGGCAGCAGCCTCCTGCGTAGCGCCGCAGGCGAAAATTTTTCAGGATTTTCAAGGTCATTGTATTTTACAAGTACCCCAAAATTTCTATTAAACTCTACATTGACATTAATAAACGTCTAATGCTTTTTAAATTTTGAATAGGAGAAATTATTTATTATTACCATAAATATAGAACACAGCCAATATAATGTATTAAAAAATATAAGTATATCAAATAATAAATAATACAAAATATTGCCCAGCAAGAAAGGTTTTTGAAGTTCCTGAAAAACCGGTTGCTTCGCTTAAAAATGTTTCTAATTTTTTGTCATACGTACTCAGCAAACTTACCAATTCCTTAAAATTCCCTTTATTATTAGATTGATCACTTTCATCGTGTCCTCTAAAAGCTAAATCCTGACCTAACAAGTAACCATTAACTTAAGGCTATAGACCATCGCTACAATATTTTAGTCTGGCCCAGAGACATCTGACTCCCGTACATGGATACTAAGTAATCATAATGTACGATGTAGTCGATGTACGAGTATTATGAATATTATGATTATAATTATTTTACCGTTGGTCGTTTGAGGGACTAAAAAATGTATTAAAAGTAATTTTTTCGTTGTCTTTCTATAGTTTAAATTTAAAACATTTCGAGGATAATTTAAATGAGCATTATTTAAAATTAAAAAAGGATTTAGTTAAAGAAGCTAGGTCTAAGACCCAACGTAGGTACTTAAAACTTTCTTATAGTATTTAAAACGAAATTTAAAATATTGCTGATTTATATTTTGTATTGCAAACTGAAATATTTACTTAGTGCACAATATGCAAAATTTCAATGTGCAAGTTAATCGATGTAATGCTCAAGATATTTAAAATAATGCGCGGTTAAATCTTATCAAAAAATTTCTTCCCGTTTGCTGAGGGGGGGGGGCAAGGCCCCCTCGGCCCCCCCCTGGTTACGCCACTGCAAAGAGGATCACATTTTCGAAAAAGTTAGCTAATGAAATAAATGAAATAAAAATTAGTTTAGGCTCATCGTAGTCGAGATACAGTAGGTGCATTTGAATGTAGACCTGAAAAGGGCACGCGTTCAAATAATCATAACTCTGGTTTAAAAAACCTTTTGACGTGTATCTTGAATCAAATTGATACTTATTACAGT
This sequence comes from Rhagium mordax, assembly GCA_963680705.1. Taxonomy (NCBI): domain Eukaryota; kingdom Metazoa; phylum Arthropoda; class Insecta; order Coleoptera; family Cerambycidae; genus Rhagium; species Rhagium mordax. Next base: position 41,421,206 of record OY796661.1, on the reverse strand, counting down.
AGCTTAAAATTGTGTTTTGGCTGCTAAATCAAAAATGCTAATACAAGGAAAATAAAGGCAAAATTTTAATTTTTGACAAAATAAGTGCCCGTTTTTTTGGTTCAGTAAATTCCAAATTGAAAATATAAAATTCCAAATTATGTTTTTTGTTAGTCATTATTATGTATACGCTTAAATTTTTTTGACCGTGATGGATGCATTATCTAAAAGATTTTACACTAAATGTATTTTGAAAATTTTTGAAATAATGAATTTTATGGCTTTGAAGTTAAAAAACTTAGTAGGGAAGAATCTCTCCAAAGAATGTTACCAAAGACAAACAATAATGACAATAAACTAAGGAAAATGCTACAGTTTTTTATTATTTTTTTTAATTGACGCATTTAAGATGAATATAGAAAAACTGAAAACCTTTGTACTTTTTTGACCTACCTGATATTAAAGAGGATTAAAAGACCTTCAAAATGATTTTTATTGATGGTTTTTAGTGTTAATTGCAAAGGAGATATGACCGAAATAAGAAGCGCGCCTCATTTTAGCAAATTACGATATTGCTCGTTTTGCGGTAATTTATTAGTCTCTGAAATTCGTTAATTATTGATATATTAACTTTAGGGGTGGTTTTCATCCTCTTAGGGGTAAGATCAATTATTTTTCTTATTAAGGGATGAGTTTTATATTGACCATATTGAGGGTCCAACATAAAATTTTTTATTTCTTACTTCACATTCGTGATCAGCGACTCCAAAAACATAAATAAGTTTAAATAATTTATTCTCAGTACCTACTTGGTTAATTATTGAATATTTTAAACTTTGTAGTGGCCTGCAGTGTGAAATTATCATGCATCGGTTCCTGCATGTGTGTGGGACAAAAAGCCCTTTGTAATAATCCCAAAATCAAGGAAACTCGTCTTATTTTTGAAATAGTTGAAGAATCGTTAGAATCTGAATTCGAAAAATTTAATGACAGACACTATGTTCAAACTGTTTAAACCATAATGATAATATCATATAAAAAGTAATAATCTGTTCAAGTGTAATACACAATATAATTAATATAATTACTTTATATTATACAGTTTATTCATATTTTTCATACAATTGGTCAAATGAAGGTGTTTATTGCGCAAACAGGCGATAATAGGCTTTAAAACACCGTCATAGAGGTTTTTTTTTTGGAGTAGAATTCGATGATCCACGCGTTCCAACAGTCACTTTTTATTTTTTCGAAACTCCTAAGTTGGGGTGAAACTCACCCCCAACGAAAAACACCCTTATTCCTTTTTAATATTTGATATTTGACCCATTTTGAATCAAACTATCCTAAAATATTTTAATTCAAAACAGCTATAAAATTAGTTAAGATCACCAAGTAACTGTACTATGAACTATTTAATGCAAAATAAATTCATATAAAAAATATTTCGTTTAAATAAATACATACCTAATACAGTTTAGTTAGTATTTTTCATATAGTTAGTCAAATGCACGTATTTACTGCGAAAACAGACGATAATGGACCTCAAAAATATCTCTCCCGGTACGAAAACAAACGAATGTCGACCTTAAAAGATCTTGTGCGGGCGCTCCTAAAAAACCCATTCAAAAATTGGGAAGCGGTCATATTAAAAAAGTAAAAAGTGCCTTAGCATCCTGAAATTCCAATCTACAACGTTATTAAAGGGTGTTTTTTGATCATAATGAGAATAAAGTAGCTAGTGCGGTGTTAAGCGAAAACATTGCCTGTTCAATAAGACACTTTTCACCAGCGTACGATAAACTTAGACGTCGCCCATTTAACTCCGTGCTTTCCGAATTGTTTAATATTTTTTTTCTAATATTTGCCTTAGTCTGAAGCATATTTTGCTTTAATAAAAGTGATTGGGCCTATGTGGCAGAATTGGTATTATACCTAACATTTGGCCCTTTGTTTACCTCCTATATTATGTTATTGTGTTTCAATATAATGTATGTATCTTTGGTTGGTAAACAATAAACATATTTATTATTATTATTATTATTATTATTCTCATGTTCTATAGATTAAAATAGTGGGAAAAAAATGTTTAGGGTGTTTTTCACATTTCATCGCCTACAGCCACCCCGTACAGGACGACATTTCGACGACCATCGGATTTTGATGTTCCAGAAGGTAACGAATCATTTGAAATAGGTTTTAGCTTTTAACCTCGAAGTGCAAACGGAAATCATTTCTAGAGGGTTTTGGAGCGGCCGTGGACTCTACTACTAATCAAACTTGAATATTAATAAACTTCAACTTGAAAAAAAATGTGACAGTTGACTTTTAGATGACTTGTAAATATTTTTGCAAAAGTCATGTTTACATTGCTAAAATAAAGTGTACCACTTTTTTTTGAAATCAACTGTACAAATATCCGTATATCGTTTTATATAGAACCGGATCGATTGCGGAATGTTCGTTTGTTCGTTCCTTCTTGTTGAAACAAACAACACAATACCGAACTTCGCCAATCGAAGAAATTCGAACATTCTGTCGACCTTTCGTTATATTGAACGCGACGGTGTTTCTCGAAAAAATTGACGATACATTTTAAATGTTCTCGCTCAGAGAGAGGATTGTGGTTTTGTGGGAAATTAATAAAACCGTATGTTTTCGGTATTATTCTGCTTATTTGCACAATTGACCACAAACATTTCCATAAGAACGGCGTTTGCTCATGTTATGAGGGTGGGGCTATGTCGCACAACACAAAACACTGTAATACGCCCGACGATAAATCAAGATATGTCGTCTACAACACTTCTTACCTTACAGTTAATAATATTCATGAACTGAAAAACTTACAAAACGATTATAATAAAATAATGAATAAAAGCAAAGATTTCGCATATTAGCTACGTTGAAAGGTACAGTACAAAAGTTATTGAACAGGCCGCCGCGAGCGCTAGTAGTCACGAATAGGTAAGCTCCGCCTTTCTGCAGATAGTCTATCACAATTGTTCATGTTTTTCCGTGACTTTTCTATCTGTAAAATGGTTAGAAAAGTCCTTGAAAAAATCTGTGATATTAATTGGATTCTTTATTTCTGCGTGTTTTAGCAAAATGGACTGCAATTCTTTTTCAATTATTTTAACAACTGGGAAGAAGTTAGTTATGAAACTAAATTACTGTCACCAATCGTATTCCTGCCGAAAAATGTGTACCGGGGTGGATGGACTAAAATTGCGAGCAAATGTTAATGGTCAATTTGCCATGTCCGTTAACTTAGCCCCGCCATTTTGGAAATATTAAAAAATGAAAGTTATGCTGAATTGTGTTAGTCTTGTGCTGTAAGTAATGTGCGCAAAATTCGTTATCACCAAATTTTTTTTGTAACTTAGCCCCGCCATTTTCGAAATAATAAAAAAGAAGGTTGTGCTGAATTGTGCTAGTGTTGTGCTGCAATATGCCGCTTCGCAAAATTCGTTATCACCAAATTTTTTTATAGGTGAAATTTTCACCTATAAAAAAAATTCATGGTGATTTTGTGAAGCGGCACATTGTAGCACAACCTTCTTGTTTTATTATTTCCAAAATGGCGGGGCTAAGTTAACGGGCATCCTTCTTGAACATTTAATTCTGATAAAGTAATGTTCGAGGTAATGTTGTTATCGTAGCCAAAAAATATTGACAGATTTTTTAAAATGTTTTGGAATTTTGGCATACACATTTCTTGCATATTCTATAAAAATTTGGGGAAAACATTCCCTACTTTCCAACTGTGAATCTGACTTCATTCTATGACTATAAAGGAAATTGAGGGGATAAGTAGAATTTCGGGGATAAGCAACAAATTTGTATAACACTATTCCAAATTCGAACTGCGACACTGCGAGTACGATTTTGTACTGAGATCGAGACAGAAATATCAAAACTACAATTCCCTCGCTCCAAATTTTATTATGATATAACGAGGAATGCCAATAAGTATTATAGATGCAGTTTCCGATTCGTATTTGGCATATTTAAGTAAACGTATTTAAAATTATCTACACGTATTTAAGCTCATCTAAATATATATAAAATTATTTAATTATGTCTAAATTTATCTAACTTTATCTATTTTCATGTGAATGTATCTAAAAGTATCTAAATGTATCTAAAATTATTTAAATTGATATATATATATATATAGAGATGGGCAATTGGAAACTTTCCAAAATGGAAACTTTCCAAATTGGAAAGTTTCCGGGAAGAAATAAATAGAGCAAAGGAAACTTTCCTTTGAATGTTACCAGGAAAGTTTCCGGAAACTTTCCCGGAAATATTCCCTTTGACATTTTGAATTTCGCGCCATTTATTTCTCTTGCGTCACGTAATGTAACCTCAAAATAACCAGTTTGTCAATTTTGAATGTATTAATGGACACTTCTCCAGGAAAATTTAATGCCCGTGTTTCGTTAATGGTGTATATTGGAACATATTTATAAACATAAACATTTTTTTTTTGTATTTTGTCATATAGAATCGCTTCCAGAATCTGTACTGTACTTCATCAAAACCCGCCCTAATCAAAATATATTCATCATAATCTGGTAATTCGAGAGCTTCATTCTAGGTTATGCTAAAGGTTTTTTAAGCAGTTATTGTCCCTATTTTTGATTTTGTACATTTTCTTTTCTAATAGTAATAATGAACGATAATAGAGAAATTGGCATAAATTACGGGCTATTAGTGTGACGTCAGAGTCGCCATTTATTGTAGGTAGGTAGGTCAAAGTGCTATATCCAAACAAACTTTGAGGTTTAAAACAAAAATATTTTATAAAAGAAGATATCTAGCAGTTGATAGTTGTTATATTGCTTGTTAATACTTCATCCGTAGCCACCGCTACGCTTCATCATTTGATATACAAAATAATGATAAGTAAAATACTTTGGATATACCACCTTAATATGGGTTAACAAAAATGACGGCTATGTCACCACTAATACAGCGTATTACAGGTAGTGGTAGTGGTAATTTTAACCCAATAAACCATCACATATTTGGTATTTTTGGAAAGCTCAAAGAAAACTGCATACAATGAGAATAAGAAAAATAAAAAAGGAAAGTTTCCGGAAAGTTTCGGAAATTTTCAATGGAAACTTTCCGGGAATTTTCAACAAATGGGAATTTTCCCATTATATATATATATATATATATATATATATATATATATATATATATATATATATATATATATATGAAAATTTCACCTATAAAAAAATTTGGTGATAACGAATTTTGCGAAGCGGCATATTGCAGCACAACACTAGCACAATTCAGCACAATCTTCTTTTTTATTATTTCGAAAATGGCGGGGCTAAGTTACAAAAAAAATTTGGTGATAACGAATTTTGCGCACATTACTTACAGCACAAGACTAACACAATTCAGCATAACTTTCATTTTTTAATATTTCCAAAATGGCGGGGCTAAGTTAACGGACATGGCAAAGTGACCATTAACATTTGCTCGCAATTTTAGTCCATCCACCCCGGTACACATTTTTCGGCAGGAATACGATTGGTGACAGTAATTTAGTTTCATAACTAACTTCTTCCCAGTTGTTAAAATAATTGAAAAAGAATTGCAGTCCATTTTGCTAAAACACGCAGAAATAAAGAATCCAATTAATATCACAGATTTTTTCAAGGACTTTTCTAACCATTTTACAGATAGAAAAGTCACGGAAAAACATGAACAATTGTGATAGACTATCTGCAGAAAGGCGGAGCTTACCTATTCGTGACTACTAGCGCTCGCGGCGGCCTGTTCAATAACTTTTGTACTGTACCTTTCAACGTAGCTAATATGCGAAATCTTTGCTTTTATTCATTATTTTATTATAATCGTTTTGTAAGTTTTTAAGTTCATGAATATTATTAACTGTAAGGTAAGAAGTGTTGTAGACGACATATCTTGATTTATCGTCGGGCGTATTACAGTGTTTTGTGTTGTGCGACATAGCCCCACCCTCATAACATGAGCAAACGCCGTTCTTATGGAAATGTTTGTGGTCAATTGTGCAAATAAGCAGAATAATACCGAAAACATACGGTTTTATTCATTTCCCACAAAACCACAATCCTCTCTCTGAGCGAGAACATTTAAAATGTATCGTCAATTTTTTCGAGAAACACCGTCGCGTTCAATATAACGAAAGGTCGACAGAATGTTCCAATTTCTTCGATTGGCGAAGTTCGGTATTGTGTTGTTTGTTTCAACAAGAAGGAACGAACAAAGGAACATTCCGCAGTCGATCCGGTTCTATATAAAACGATATATGGATATTTGTACACTTGATTTCAAAAAAAAGTAGTACACTTTATTTTAGCAATGTAAACATGACTTTTGCAAAAATATTTACAAGTCATCTAAAAGTCAACTGTCACATTTTTTTTCAAGTTGAAGTTTATTAATATTCAAGTTTGATTAGTAGTAGAGTCCACGGCCGCTCCAAAACCCTCTAGAAATGATTTCCGTTTGCACTTCGAGGTTAAAAGCTAAAACCTATTTCAAATGATTCGTTACCTTCTGGAACATCAAAATCCGATGGTCGTCAAAATGTATTTATATGTATTCACGGGTATTTAAAGATATTTATAGACGAATTTTTACACCTATCTAAGAAGTGGCAAACCTCTCGGATTTTATATTTTTAATTCGATTGTTAACATGAACAATAACTTGGCATTTTAACAAACGATTCTGACACTGAAATTAAAATGTTTACCCTAAATTATGTATCACTATTTTTAAGCGAAAAAAAAAAAAATGTCCGTCGACGTTTCCATCAGGGATTTGATACTTCTAAAACAATCAAAACCTTTTATTCCTTTGGAATTTTTCTATAAAATTAAAAATCTACTTTACTCTTGTATTAATTTCACATGACATTCTTATTTATGACTGAAGCAAAACAAGAATCAAATATTTCGTATTATTAAAAATAAAGGAGTTTTCCCTCTTGTAAACTCAATCCGGGGACATACTGTATAGGGCGTTCCATTTAACTTAACAAAGTTGGTTACTGCCCGATCTAAATGAAACATCCTATACAACTAGATATATTTTTGGAATATGCAGTGTTGATTGCTGACCAACTTTTATTTTAAAGATTTTTATCTGTAATTTGGCAGCTTAGGAAACATGTAAATATACATATTTTAAAAAGTTATTATTTTGCTTATGTATATTCCTGCATAAACTATGGGATAATGTTGGGGCAATGCTGCTCGCGTATGCGAAATATTAATTATGCAAAAAAGGATTATTAGAACGATAACTTTTAAGCCACGTGTATTTTTGCAGACGTCTCTTTAAAGAACTTGGCGTTTTAACTGTAACATCACTATAGGTATATTAAATTGTGCGTGTCATGTTAAACATAACCTCAATAATTTTGGCAAAAGCAGAGATGAAAAATCTAGTCATAACTTACGCCCAAATGGCAATGTAGATATTCCTTATCACAATCTGACGCTCGTTGCTAATAGTCCTATTGTAATGCAAGTAAAAATTTTTAACAAACTACCATTCACATTAAAACAATTTCAAATATAATAATTTTCAAAATTAAAGTTAGCAAACTCTTGTTGAACTATAGTTTTTATTGTGTTCAAGAATATCTGGATTGTAAGGATTTGACAAATAGTTTTAATCTGTATTGTCTTGTGTTTTCTCTGCAGTTGTTGTCAATATATTATAGTCTGTTTTTAAACCAGGAGGACTAAATGTAGAATCCCCATTTACACTATAAAAGTTACCAGAAAATTACACTAGAATATGTTAGGGGTTCTAAGCAACCAACCTTACACGACAGCAGTATAGATGTATGCAGTCTTATATACTACAGCTTTACAGACAAGCTATATAGTTAAAAATATTCAAAAATATTTTATACAACAATCGATACAAAAAATGTTATCGAAAAAGAAAACAATTTACTAATAGTGTAATAACGGATGCTGAAAATATATTATAAAATAATAATTGCTGTCTCATCCCTCAAAATATGGAATGTATTTGCGTAAAAATAATTATATTATATTCTGGATGAATCTTAATGAATTATAACTAAACGACATGATTATGAGAAAACAATTATCTCGTATTAGTGGCTGTAAATTTTTAGATAAAATGTTAAATTTGGTACAGAAGATTTAAGAACCAATGAGAAAGGGAAGTTCGTTGATAAGCAAAATTGACTTACTAAAAAGGGGTCCAGGGATTCCTCACATTCTTAATAATAAATTTCCAAATAAGAATATTGTTTGAGATATTTGAAATTTGATTTGGTATACGAAACTTATTAACCAATATTTTAAAAAAATACAAATTTAATTATTTTCAATTGATTTGTCAATGATATAATTTTCCCTCCACGTCCAATTTTGCCATGTTCTGAGGAAGCTTTGAGATATAAAGTGCGTTTTATTTTTAAATTATATGCCTATAAAAAATTAAGTGTGTAAATGAAAGTAAAACAAAATTTCCCTATTAAATACACAACTATTTATTATCACAGGGTTCGATTACTGCTTGCAAGAAGAACCAAGAAGAAACTTGCAAGAGATATCAGAAAACATTCCTAAAAAACATAAATGCTAACATAATATCAAAATGACATGCTCACTATAAAAAATAATTACTAAATAAGTAACTTTGTCACTCAAGACACAACAAGCCGTACATGTTATACATAACATTAATTATTAATAAACTTAAAGTAAGGTATAAGTGAAACTTAATAAATCTAATCATTGGTAATATCGAACATTATACGGATATTTTAAGAAGTAATAAACCCTACATTTATGAACATACAGATTATATAGTTAAAGTAACAACAATAATTAATTATATATCAGTCATCTTAAACACCTCTAGAATAAGTCCTTAAATATACTTTAGCACTTATCACTTAATCACTGAAGTCACTGAAGAGCGAGGGGGCATTCATTACGGGTACAAATTAGCTCGCATTACGACGCATTATGGCGAATTACTCTGTATTACTCTGCATTACGTCCATATTACCTTGCATTACACATGCATTACGCCAATCTTCATTATTTTTTCCTATGCACGGGAAGCGAAAACAACTCCTGAAACCACAGTTCGATTTAGTGCTAAATTGTGTAGTATGTAGGATGAAAGACAGTGAAAGTCAAGAAATAGAAACAGGTAAATAATGTATTTTTAGTGTTTTTGGAATATGAGCAATTTAACATCTCCCTCTTGTCATATCAAGTTTTAAACAGCATAAGAAATATATCTTTCTTCTCCAAAACAATTTAAATCAGAAAGTCCATTTAGGAAATAGAGAAATAATCGAAAAAGTAATCACTGTATTAGGTAATTAAAAACGTTTTGAATTACGTAGCATTATATCGCATTACCTCGCATTATTTCGCATTATCTCGCATTACCCTGCATTGCGCCACATTAGGCAGTATTACGTAGCTGCATTATCCGGCATTACACCTAAAAATTCACTGCATTACGACGCATTACAGAGAATTCAGAGAAAATTCGCATTACTGGTACATATTTCTGACTAGTGGATGCCCCCTCGCTGAAGAGCTAATTCTGTGTCTGTATCCGAACTTTCAGATGAAGTATCGCTTTCAGCACCAATAGAAATAATTAACGGCTCAATTATAGTGTCCATGATTCCATCCAATTTGCACATTTTTTCTTCCTCTTTGATGATATGCTCAACACAAATTTTCCAATTACTGCTTTTAACATCTTTGATAGCTTGCAATAAAAGTTCATTGACCTTTTTTAATTTAAATGTATGATTCTCTGATGACTTTATTTTTTATTTGAGCCCATATTAACTCGATAGGGTTTAATTCACAGTGATATGGTGGTAACCTCAATACAACTTTATTATTTCTTCTTGCCATTTCATCAGTTACATACAAATTATATCGCTCTTTGTGTAGGTTTATTAACTATTTTATTAATCAAAATCAATATTCTTTGACGATAACCTATCTTGCATATCTTTCTTTTTCGACGATGTTGTTGGAATTTTTTCTATCTTGCGACTGTGGTATGATGCATTGTCCATTACA